>CM040421.1:175424621-176145493 GCA_022702705.1 Papilionanthe hookeriana x Papilionanthe teres
ACTAGAATTTGATTAAAGACTTCTTACTTCACTTCCTCGTGGGATCGATATTGGGGTTTTTAAAGAAAACTCTATATTACTTGAAACGATACGTATACTTGCGTAGTACCCCTAGTGTGTAAAATATTTTTCAATTTTTATATCATTTAAGATTTTGCACACTAACCGCTATTTATAAATCGGGTCAAGTTTTTGGCCATCTTTTGGAAGTTAAATTACTGCGTAATTGAGGGTCGGGTCAAGTATTAAGTGAGATGTCACTTCATTCATCAGGTAATCAAATACCCAATTTCACTGAGTGAGAGAAAAAGTTTAACCAAACTCCTGGATGATCAATTCACCTGTGCAACTAAATTTACTTGGACTAAAATTGATCTTGGAAGTATTGAAAAGATGTTTAGGGCTCGTCCTAAGCACTTCCTCAATATGACGGGATGTTTTAGAAGAACAATTGAATTTAATTGTTCTTTGATGAAGAAAATCATCCTTAAACAAAACACAAGAACCTAGACGTCATAGGAGATGACTAGCAATAGGATTAGGAATTTGGTAGACAACCAAAACCCTTCCCTTAGCTTTACCTAGGTACTTGTTGAAATATTTAAATCCCTTAACATAGGATAGTTCGGAAGTCACCGAAGTCCACTTCGGGTCCGTGACATTCCTTACTTCTCTTCCTTTGGATTCTTAAAATAAACTGTTCCAAATTTGAGCTATTCCCTATTGAAATTTCCAGAGTCCAATTGTTTGAAAACCTTAAACTTTGAAATTCTTGAGAGCAAAACCACTGATCATTATCGAGAGTTTTCTTAAATGATTCCCGTCATTTAAGATGTAATTAACTATAGGGGCTTGCCCTTATAGGGAACTTTAAGAACCCAGGTAATATAAACCCTGCTTAATTTATTTATAATAAGCAGGGGAACTTGTCGGCTTATACAATTGGTTCGCAGACCAAACGGATGTCACAAATCTTCTAGTTTATTTAATCGAGCCCCATCATCAAGTAGTGTGTCTATTCCTCGGAATAGATACATGGTTTATGATGTGGTGCTCGTTTATATAAACTATTTGGGATGTGAGATCGGTTTAATTTCATATCTTAAAATTTTCAAACTTAAAATTATTTTCAAAATTAAATGCTACTTTCAAATTATATATATATATATATTTAAATCAAATTTAAAATCTAAAATTCACCAACAATTTATGTTATGCGACCCCTTTTTCTAAAGTATAACACAAACCTAAAAATATGCCGACAGCTTCTGGCGACTCCGCTGGGAACTAGTTCCCCTCTCCATTTTGATTAGATGGTTTTTCTTTCATAAATCGATAGTGAGTCCATATCCCTAGTGGACCAAAACTATCATTCTTCCGTCCGCATACTATGTTCATTTCTATCTTGAACGGGTATAGTCAACTTCTCTCAGATTTAAGAGCCACTATTTAGACACACCTAAATAGAGAGGTTCCGAAATCCTTTTACCTCTTTTTCCGAGGTGGGGTGGACCCCCAATAAGTGTTAGCTTAGGAGCGGTCCTTCGGATTGAGAAGTCTTTCGAGACTTTCTCTTTGTTTCCAATTCTGAATCGGATCCTTTACCTTTTCTATACCTTTGAACATTCCGTTCCTAATAAACAAATCCTCTAATAAATGACTCTTTTAATAAATAAATCCTTTTAAAATCATAAATACATAAACGAAAATGTGTTCGGACTCTTTCTTTTTCGTCCTAAGTTTTGCGACAAAAGGAAGCATAACTCAGGACTAATACTCAGAATCTACCCTGCAAAAAATGACTGCGTCAAGGTTAATTTTCTCCTTCACCAATGGAATGGACTTCGCCGTTTATAAGGATGAGCTGCCTGACAATGGGATCATCCGTTTTGGACAAGGATTTAACAATACAGATATCAAGTTCACTGACGTCACTCTCTTCGCACTAATGGACAAAGTGCTAGAAACTGAAGAGCCCGTAATTGAGTTCAACTTGAAGTCGGCTCAAGAATTCCCTCCCTTGCAAAGGGTTCCAGCTGAAATAAGTACTGTTGTTCGTAGAAGGACTGTTGTCTCTACCCCCACTAGTCTAGTCATCTCTGCACCTACCCCGGTTTCTGCAAAACTATAGGGGAAGGAAATCCAAGTATGTGATGAGCCTGTCACCGTGGAGGGTACAGATTTTGCTACAATACCATTTGTTTTTGAGATTGGGTCCAGTTCAAGAGTTGCACCCTTAACTCAGACTCAAAGGAGAAATAAAAGTAGAAAGATCGCCAAGATCGAGAAAGCCAAAGTTGCTAAAGTTGCTTTTATAGAAGAAATTCCTGAGGAAAGAGAAGAACTGCTTGAGTATATACCTCTGTTGGAAGGGAGTAGGTTTCACCCCCTCTCTGCTGCATCGGATGAAGAAGATGTCTGAAGGTTTGCTGCTACACTACCCCGACCAGCATACTATAGTAACTGCAAAAGAAAAAGGGTAAGACTGCGCCATTTGCTTGGCTACAAGCTATGCTAGAAAAATTAGCAAAGAAAGAAAGATGCCCTGTGTCATAAATCCTAAGAAGAATGGGACGAGTGCCAGCTAGATCTCGCCTTGGACCGCGAGTAGAGCCTGTCACGGCCATGGAGAAGCCAAGGTGGAAAATTTGAGCTAGTTCACCTGTTGTTGTATCGGTCCATCATATTAGGGAGGACTCCACCTACCAGCTTATAGTCGACAGACCTTCTGGTCCTAGGCCTTCTGCTGCAAGAAGGATGGTTTAGCGACCTATTATTACCGAGCTGAGACCAACACAATGCCCTGAGATGAAAAGTCCCGTCAAAGAGCCTGAATCAGAAGGAAGTGCTACTGCAATAAAAGAAACTCCTGAAAAAGAAGTTCAACAACCATCAAATGACAACCGCGAGACCGTCTGGAAGAGACCCCTCGAGGATGCTATAGGAAAGCTAAGGACGGATATCTGCCGGTTAGCAAAAGAAAGAGGAGAAAAGTTGGAAAATGAAGTTGACTTATCAGAGTTCATGGATGAGGAGTATGTGGAGATCAACATGGTTGAGACAAGAGCATCGTCAGCTTCACAAGGTGCTCCGGCAGCTGCGGAAAGAGATGATCCGGAAGTGATGAGAGAACAGCTTCGGGAAAGAGATGACACAATTTCCCAGATGGCAAAGAGGATGGAAGAGATGGCTGATGCCTTAGCCACTCTCTAGAGTCAGGTGCAACCTCAGAAAGAAACACCCCCAGAGATCATCCATATTGCAGATGGAGGAAAAGAGATCACATCTGTCAACAGAGAAGAGCCACCAAAGAAGGATTCTGCACAGAGCATGATTCCTGAAAAGGACTTTAAAAACATGGTAGAACAGCAGGTGCGAGAAGCTCTAGCACAATCTAAGAGTGGAGCATCTATTTAGATGGGTAGACCTTACCCTGAAGAGTTCGATGCAGTCTAATACTCGAAAGGCTTCGTACCACCTCTGTTTAAGACTTTTGATGGAACGGGAAACCCCCGGCAGCATGTCACACATTTTTGTGCTAGTTGCTGTAATGCCGATGGGAGTGACGCTTTACTCTTCCGTCAGTTCGTCAGCAGTTTGTCAGGGATCTCCTTCAATTGGTATGCAGAAGCCCATAAAAACATTCAAAAAGAAGTCCGGAATCGTCACGACAGTAGATAAGGGCAAGCAGCCAGCACAGATACAACCAGAGCGTCCACAGCCTAGCTATCAACCACCGTAATGTACTTACCAACAACCTCAGCAAGGTTATCCACAGCCTCGACCGAGCTATCAGTCTCCTCAGCATTATGAACAATCGCTTGTCCACAGCATACCCTGAAAAATTTTCTGAATAAGGAATATCCATTCAAAACTGAAGCAGTAGCAAAAATGTTCTGCAGTTTAATGAAGACACCAGTTTTTCAGCTACCAGAGCCCAAAAGGCCGGAAGAAGTGATTAAGGAAGATCATCCAAACTATTGCCCTAACCACCAGATGCTCGGGCATAAGATAGAGGATTGCATCACTTTCAAGAGTTGGCTTGACAACAATCTCCAGAAAGGGAACATAACGATCCCGTAGGAATATATGAAGGAACCCCAAAAGGGAGGTTCCGTCAACGTTATTTCAACGAATCCCATTGTTCCAATAGACCCTTGCACAACCCAGGTTGGATGGAGTACCGTCTAGACAAAGTCTTCAAAGAAAATCTTAAATCACATCCAAAACGCTTCGGTGCGTGCTTCAACTCGAAGTTTGAAACCTGCCGAGCTGGCACTATCACTTGCGATTGAAGAACCACCCCAGACGGAAGAGAAGATCGTAGAAGAAAAGAAAATCATGGCTCCAAAGAGTAGACTAGGTGCTGCTTATCCTAGGATGGTTGTTTTCGATTCGGGGGAGAAATCCCTCGAACCTCTGACTCTGTATGATTATTTGCTCGCCCCGGCGGGATCTTATAATGATAAGAGTTTTGGCATTGGCTACGTTTTGACCTTTTCAATAAACCTCTGACTCTGTATGATTATTTGCTCGCCCCGGCAGGGTCTTATAATGATAAGAGTTTTGACATTGGCTACGTTTTGACTGTTTTTAACGATTACGTAACTAACGAAAACCAACCTAATCCGGATCTCGATTGCGATATAAATAATGATTCTCAAATCATACTAAACCTCGATGACGACGACAAAGAAGATGCTCACAAAGGAGGCTACGAGAGCTCAACAAGAAACGAGTCTATTTGCAAATTTCGAGGAGCTCTAATCGCGATAGAATTAGAGTTATCGGATTCCGAAGCAATAACTGAAGTTATTAGTTCAGGGATCTCCAGTCTTGTAGATATACTCGATACTCCCCAGTGGAAGTTTGTTGCTACTCCCTTCTAATTGTCTCACTTAGACATCTGTGTTGGTTCAGTTGATCTCTTCAGTCAATGCCAATACGCGCGGTGTGCTTGGTTAGTACACCACACCTATTGGGGGTCCATTTGTTGACCTCATTTTTGATGAGGTCTTTTCTCTTCTCTCTCCTTAGTACTTAGGATCTAGCCTTAGGCTTTCCTTTCGACTATCCTAGAGGATTAGAGATGGCACCCACCATTTAGAAATTTAAACACCTCTTAACTCCCTACAAACCCCATAAGTTTGATTGTAAACCCCTAAGTTACTTGGAGGGTTAAGATCAAATGTGGAGGTTTAAAAGATGAGTTCCCTATTGGACTCTTTAGCCTTAGGACTACCCTGGGTGGCCTGGTCTGGTGAGGGTTGACCTGCACACATTACACTTTCACACGCATTCCAAATCCTAAAACCATTCATACCTAGCTTGACTTCCTAACTCATGTAGGTAATTCATATGGATGTGCCTTAACCCCTAGGCCCTCGGCAAGAGGGTTAGGAACAACATAGTGAATGCCTCAAATGAGTCATCTCATGGCTCTTATGGGCTTGATATGGCTTCATGGCTCAACTAAAGTGATTCCATTCTACTCAAATTTGATCAATCTTCATTTTTCCAAAATTTGAATTTTTGACCCCCGGGGCCCTACACCCGCTAAACCTACCAAATGCCCTTGAAACTACCCAAAATTTGCAAAATCACCTAAATTACCCAAAATTCCTCAAAACCAATCCTAAACATTTATCCCCACTCAAATTGATCATCCATAGCCAAATATACCAAAATTTCCAAAAATACCCCCCAATACCCTCCAAATACCCAAAGTGCCCTTCTTAGCCAAAAATTCTAAAAATTTTGAAAATTCCCAAAAAATTCCAGAAAATCCCAAATATTCCCAATTTCATTTTGTTCAACAACACCATAAGACAATTTTGTCAATTTCACACACTTTTACCAAAACCCCTAATTTGATCCATTTTAAACCTAAAGTGGCCCAATGTCAAACCAAACCACCCCAATTGACCTCAATTTTGGTCCAATTCAATTATAAACTTCAATTCCATATCCCTAATATTAAACTAGACCAAATACAAGCCCAACTTGATTAACATTTGGATCCAATTTCAATTTGAAGCCTAATTCCCCTAAATTGGCCTAAACCCAAACCTAACCCAAATAGGCCCAAATCCCAAAATCAAAGCCCAAAAAAAGTTCAAAACTATTTATAACACTCCCCTAAACATTTCTCAACATTAATTTTACATCAAATCCAACCTTAAACCAACATTAACCCAAGATTGTCCAAGTTAGCCCAATCTGACCCACTTTGGCCCCATTACCAAAAAGGCCCAAATTAAACCTATTTCAATTCCAAATGACACCAAATCTTCTCCAAGTCACTCATGCCACACTCCTAAACTAAACCCAACATTTGTTTAGCCTAATCTTTCACAAAATCTCCATCCACCAATTTTTTTTTTAAACTTAAAAGCCCACTTCCGTAAAGCCTTTAAAAGCCCAATTTCCATCAAATTCAAAAGCCCAAAATCCATCCCCAAGCCCACAAGAAACCTTTTCTTCATCATTCCTTTGATAATCCTATTTGACCAAAGTCTTAAAACATCATGAAATCAACCCATTTGTAGCATCATGAAAAATCTCATCAAAGAAATCCAAAGTTTTCAAAATTCCAAATAACCCTTTTCCATGCAAGTGAGCCAACCTTTTCTCAAGCCATGAGCAAGCCAAATGAAGCCATGGAGCCATGCATAAGCCATATGCAAGCCATGGGGAGCCCTTTCCACCTCACCATGCCACTTATGGCAAGAAGAGGGGAGCCTTTCCTAAGCCTTCACTAAAACTTTTTTAACCCCATCAATGATACACATTAACCAAAATTGGCCACCTCACCTTGGATGGGGACTTCACCACACATGTGAGGCTGACCCAAATGATCTCACATAAGCCCAAATCAAGCCTTGGTGAGTGAACCAAGCCAAAACCATGAATTGACCCAAATTGGACCAAAAATGCTCCTTACACCAATGCCATTTAAATCCTTGACTTTACACATGGCAATCCCAAATTGATTGCACCAAAATCAAACTCTGACCTCCCCTCCACCTAAACACATATTTTGAACCCACTAATCAATCCCCATGGCCACCCAAAGCTCCACCATAACCTTCCTTATTTAAACCCCACCTCCATGGCCAAGAGGAGGAGATGCAAGATTTACCTTGGTGAGACCCTGCCAAATTGTTCCCAAAGCTTTTCCAAGCATTCCTAAGCTCAATCAAACCATTTCCAATTGAGGCGTCACCTCTTGGACGAAGGTATCAAATTTTTTCTCCTCCAACCGAGCATGTTTTAATTTTCTGTAAATATTTACATGCTCTAAGTATATCATCATCATATAGATGTGTGCTACATGATTAGAAAATCATTTAAAAAAAAATTCATTCAATTTCGTTGAGAAACGAGTGAGATATCAAGGTATGAAGGTGGACGGTTTTGGGTGAATAGAACTAGGAGAGAGGAGCAGCAGCCGTTCGATCAGGCATGTATCTGACGGACGACCCTGATGCAGTCAGATGGATCTTCATCTGTGAACAGGTGCCAAATAGAACCATGCTGTCCAATAGGAGAGCGACACATGGATTGAACGGGAAATGGATTTTTTGGATTTATTTTTGACACAAAACTTCAAAAAATCATAACTTTGCCTAGAAAACTCCAAAAAATAAAATTAAAATACCCTCTTGCTCATGAAAATGAGCAGAATAATGTGAAAGTATATTTATTTTTATTTAATGCTTATTTTATTTTTAAATAATTAAATACTGTTTTGAATCTTTTAATTCTTCATGCATGTAGGAGTTTCACTATAACTTGAAATTTTTATATGTTATTCTATGCATATGATGAGATATCTATTTTCCAATATTATGCTTCAGTTTTCCTATAATAATTATAAAAATTACCATGTTGCTTAGAAAAATCTAGAAAAATTAGTGTGTGTTCCCTTTGACTAGAGAAACATTAGAAAATTATCTCATGATTTATTTCAATCAAACAAACTTTAATTTGGCTAAAATCTTAAAATGGAATTTTGATGAATTATGATTAACCACACATCAAAATAACTTGAAAATAATTCTCCACTGAACTTTAGGATTAGAGGAACATCATATAAAAATTTGATATCAATTGGAAATGTTTAGCCCCACTAAATGAATTAATTAAGTCACATAACCAAAATTAAACTTTAAAAACTCATAACTCCAAAAATACAATTCAAAAATTCACCAAATTGATTTTGTGTTTTCTCTGGTATCAGAGGAGTCCATAAAAATTAAAATTGGAATTTTCTAAATCTTTTTATTTTTAATCATATTTTAATATTTTAAATAATTAAAAAATAATAAAAATCATAAAAATTTCATATTTTGACTCCTCATCACTTAGGAATAAACCAAATATTTTTCCCAAGTCTCAAAGTAAAGATATTGAATTTCAAATTCTTAAAACAACGTTTAATATTAAAAAATGTATTTTCCAACCATTTCACTAAATTAATTCCAATAAATTAAAGAAAAATAAAAAATTTTTAAAATTTATTTCTCTAAACTCCTTGATGTTAGAGAGCTTTATGAAAAATATAAAATCTATTTTTCAACTTTAATTTTATTTTATAATTAATTAATACTCTAAAATTTAAAATAATTATAATAAATAAAATATAATTAAAAAAATCATCAAAATTGGTCCAAGTGGTCCTCTGGTCATTAGAAACATCCCATAATTTTCTTAGAGATAGAAACCTTTCCTTGGTTATGTTGTTAAATTTTCCTTGAAAATCCCTATTTTTCATTAAAAATAATTTTATAAATAAATTAAATTCAGAAAAATCACATTTTCTCCTCTAATGTCTTAATTGACATGTGAGTGAAGTGACATAAAAATTTCAAGTTCATTTGAACTCAATTTAATGAGTTATGAAATAAATAAGCTTAAAAGGGCTTATTAATAATTAAATAATTAAAGAATTTAAACCCCTTTATTAAAATTTTAGGTTTAATGAAAATAGAGGGTAAAATATTTGATTTTATCTTTCTTGGATGATTGAAACTTTGGGAAATTAAGAGGGTAGGAACCCATTAATCACTTTTAATAAAAAATGAAACTTTGATTATTTAAACAATTTAAATTTTTGGAAGAATAATACAAATTTGAATTATTAAAAATAAGGACATAATTTGAGAGGATATTAATCCTTTAATAATATAAAATCCCTAAATAAATCACTTCAACAATATTTAACTTTTAATTAAGATTAAAATGATAATCAAAACTAAGTAAATCAAAAATTTAAAAAAAATAAATAACCCTTAAATTAAAGAAAAAAAGTTCAAAATATTAAATAGTTTAATAATTAAATTAAATTAAATTAAATTAAATTAAATTAAATTAAGTTAAAATTAAATTAAAATTAAATTAAATTAAATTAACGTTTTAATAATTAAGTTAAGCTAAATTAAAAAAAATATTTAAATTAAATTAAATTAAATTAAATTAAGTTAACATCATTCAATAATAAAAGTAAAACAAATTTAAAATATTAAGATCACCTAAAGTATAAAGATTTAAACCAAAAAATAATTTGAACACTATTCCAAACTTAAAATTATTAATTAAAATCTCATAATTAAATTAAATCACTTGAAACAATTAACTCAAACTTTAAATTAAGAATGATTAAAATTCTCAACAAACCAACTTGCCTTTAAAGTCTTTAATTATTATAACTCTTAAATAGAGTATTAAGTGAGATGTCACTTCATTCATCAGGTAATCAAATACCCAAGTTCATTGAGCGAGAGACAAAGTTTAACTAAACTCCTTGATGATTAATTCACCTGTGCAACTAAATTTACTTGGACTCAAAATGATCTCAGAAGTATTGAAAAGATGTTTAGGACTCGTCCTAAGCACTTCCTCAATATGACGGGATGTTTTAGAAGAACAATTGAATTTAATTGTTCTTTGATGAAGAAAATCATCCTTAAACAAATCACAAGAATCTAAACGTCATAGGAGATGACTAGCAATAGGATTAGGAATTTGATAGACAACCAAAAACCTTCCCTTAGCTTTACCTAGGTACTTGTTGAAATATTTAAATGCCTTAACATGTGTTTTAAGTGCAGCTTGGGATGACTGGAAGACCCTCCAGGTACGCTTTTATTTTATTGCAATTTACTTTCATGCACTGTACTTTACTTTTTCTTGCATGTTAAACAAGATTGTTGCATGAAAATTGAAACCTTCTAGGATAGCCATAAAACTGAAACCAAAACTAAATTAAAAGTCACCACAAAATAAAATTCACCGCCACAACATTTCAAAATATAAAATAACTCAAAATTTAATTACAAACAAAATAATAAAACTACAAATATAAATAAATTAAAACGTCTCATTGAATGATTGGGAATACCTCAGATGATGCAACCCACGTGTTGCTAATGGGATTTCCCACGGTCTAAATGAAAGTGTGGAACTCATTCAGTTGAGTTTAGCAGATTCATCTGGACTAAGTGAATTCGATGAAAATAACGGTGACAGGATGACAGAACCGTGGGATCTTAATCGGTTCTGTTTAAATAATTTAAGATTTGTTTTAATTAAGACACTAAAGACACTTGGATTTTAAGATTTCTAAACCAAAACACTTCTCTCATCTCCTGATTTTCACCTTCTAAAACTAAACCTCTGCAACAACAAGGAGCTCGGAGCATGGTGGGCAGCACGGCCATCGTCATCAGCAAAACTCGGATCTACTTCAAGAAAACTTTCTTAGAATTAAATAACCAAGCCATAGAACTTCGAGGTAGTTTGCCTAGTGCAACATAAATCCTCAGCTTTTCGTTAGGCATTTGCATAATTATTTTATGCAAATTAAGCCCTAACCGATTTTAGGACTGAGGTAATCCTTTGGTACGACATAAACCCTCATATCTTCGAGGCTATTTAAATGATTATGTATGTAATATAAATGTAAGTCCTAATTAATTAAAATTGGCAGGATTACAACATTAAATAAACTCTCAAATTAAAGCTAAACAATAGGATAATTGGGAAGTCACCGAAGTCCACTTCGGGTCCTTGACATCCCCTACTTCTCTTCCTTTGGATTCTTAAAATAAACTGTTCCAAATTTGAGTTATTCCCTATTAAAATTTCCAGACTCCAATTGTTTGAAAACCTTAAACTTTGAAATTCTTGAGAGCAAAACCACTGATCCTTATCGAGAGTTTTCTTAAATGATTCCCATCATTTAAGATGTAATTAACTATAGGGGCTTGCCCTTATAGGGAACTTTAATAACCCAGGTAATATAAACCCTGCTTAATTCATTTATGTTTAGCAGGGGAACTTGTCGGCTTATAAAATTGGTTCGCAGAGCAAACGGATGTCACAAATCTTCTAGTTTATTTAATCGAGCCCCATCATCAAGTAGTGTGTCTATTCCTCGGAATAGATACACGGTTTGTGATGTGGTGCTCGTTTATATAAACTATTTGGGATGTGAGATCGATTTAATTTCATATCTTAAAATTTTCAAAATTAAAATTATTTTCAAAATTAAATGCTACTTTCAAATTATATATATATATATATATATAAATCAAATTTAAAATCTAAAATTTGCTGACAATTTCTGTTAGGCGACCCCTTTTTCTAAAGTACAACACAAACCTAAAAATATGCCGACTGATAGGACCGATTTGAAGATTTTAGTCTGTCACTCTAAAATATCCAATCCTACGCCCAATAAATATTATTTCCCTATTTATTTGCACCCTTTTTCCAAGGCTTTTGCTTTTCCCTGAATTTTGGATGTAATCTTTACTTTAGTTGCAAAATCAATATATTTTTAACAGTTCAATTGGCCAAATTGAAAGTAAATTAAGATTTGAGTAAAAGATTATCATAATTTTTATTTAATATTTTAGGCACAACTAATTCAATTTTCCATTTCACGAAAATCTCAAAAACTAGGAGAAAGACAGAGAAGAATACTCAGAATGCATAGGAAGAATAACACAAATCTTAGATTTCATATAAAGTTAAAGTTATAAAATATTAAACAATACTTATCTCGAGTTTTCTCGCCAAGAAGACTCCTTGAGTTCCTCTGACTTTTCCTTCTTGTACAACACACTCAATTAAACTCACTAATATACTCGCTAGAACACGCTTACACACTAAATAAACTAATAAATGACACACTAAGGACACCAAGAAGACACAAATTCGGCCTAAAATCATCTTTATTTAAAGAGGAAGAAAGATTTCCAATGGTTTCTTAAGCACCTCTTCAAAAAGCGTCCAGATTCAATGTATCTTGCTTGAACCGACCTCACCATCAGCGGGCTCGTTGGCGCAGTCGGCGGTCTTCTAGAACGTAGGCTAACTGCTTAGGCTCACTGTCGGTGGGCTCGATCTCGCCGTCGGTGAGCTTCTTTATAATATATTCAAATGCTCTTGGGAAAAACATGCCGTCGGCGGACTAGTTCAAATTTTATCTCTTTTATCCTTTTCATTCCAGATTCCCTCCTTTTTCTATCTTTTTGCTCCATTTCCTATAGATCATCATACTTGCAATAAAACATATAAAATACCTTTCTCTAAAGTGCAATTTCATCAAAAGTTAATATAATATTAGTATGAATTTCTCAATAAATTTTTCTCTAGTCAAAATCCCCCAAATTTAACTTTTACTTGTCCTCAAGTAATCTTGATACTACATAAAAGTAATGATTATTTTTAGTAAAGCTTTAATTTAGAAATACTATGAATTTGATTTAAATAAATATTATAGTAAAGTTTATTAGAAAGATTTTTAGATAATTAAATTAATTTTATAGATATAAGGTTATTTAGTCATCAAGTTTAAGATTTCTAGTCTTGTATTTATTTCAAGAATGACTATATATTACAATATTAAATTACTTATGATATTCGGATGATAGGAAATTCATGAAAACACTACTTAGTAAAATACTAATCTATATATAAGTTCAGAAATGTTATTGAGCCTATCCTTTAAGTTGATTCAAATGAAGCCAATTTTTGATAAGACATATCCTCAAGCTTCTCCTCACTTACTTTTTCTTTTTATTTGGATTGACTTTTAATCCTATATATATATATATATATATATATTACCACAAAAAAGTAATTTATTTAAATAAGGTGGTTTTATTACATCTGACATGAGGAATAGCTAATACATCCCCATGTAAAAGAGCTCTAAAAATAGAAAAGGAAGAAGATAAAAATTCAAAAGAAGAGCTTGAGCTACAAATTATTTCCTTCCTAGAAGAAGCTCTCTTGGCCAACCAATTTGCAGGTTGATTCCCCTCTCTATGTACATGACTCCATATAATAGTTAACTTTGAGGATAACTTGAGGATCATATTAACCCAAATAAGAATGTTCCAAGGAGCAGCAACTTCATTCAATAATATTTGCACTAAAAGCAATGAATCCATCTCCATATGAATGAAGTTTTAATTATTAAGGAAGGCAGCTTTAAGACCCCGAGTAGCAGCAATTATTTCGGCTTCAAGCTATTTGCGGCCATAATTGGAGCGAGATGGAAACCAAGTACAATTACCTTGATGATTCCTGCAAAGAGCCCCAATTCCAGCACCAATTGAAGAAAAACTTCCATCAGTATTTATTTTTACCCAAGGAGCCTTAGGGAGTCTCCAAATAACAAGCTTGACCTTGTTAATAACAGGAGTCTGCTGGGAATTCAGTATTTGTCTAGCCTTGTAAATATAAGTTAGACACTTCCTAGTAATATGCTGAATAGAACATTCCTTGCTGTTAAAAAGGACATCATCTCTCTCCATCCAGATAAACCAAAAAATGATAAAAGGGATATAATAATTAATAGAACCTTTCCAATCTTGCCAACAAGATTCAATGCTAAACCATGAAAAGAATTTAGAAGATAGCCCAAGATAATCCAAAACAGATTTCCATACATCTTGAACCACAAAGCATCTTATAAAAATGTGTGAAATGGATTCTTCATCAGAATGGCAGAGATGACAAATAGAAGGCCCACAAATTCCCTTAAGTTTTAAAATATCATCTGTTGGAAGAAACTTTCTAAAAAGTCTCCAATAGAAAAAAGACATGGAAGGTGTTAAAATTTTGTTCCAAAGCTTCTTCCCCCAATCATTAGTAGGATAGGTATCTCTAAATAGTAATTTATACAAGCTTTGATTTGGAGGAATCTTTGAGACCAATCTGTCTCTTTTGGCTGAGTGGATAGGAATATTCAGAATCTTCTTTTGAGTTGCTGAATCAACACAGCTGCTAAGCTTATTGATATCCCATTACGAATTGGTCCAACAATCCGCAACTTTCTCGGATGGAATGATGAGCATTATGTTCCATCAATGAATCATTAAAGAACCATTTGTCCTTCCAAAAATGAATTTGCCCATCCCCAAGCTCCCATACAAAAAGTTGTTCAGCTTCATCTCTAACTTTCAGCAAATGCTTCCAGTTATTTGAATCTCCAATCTTCAACTGAACTTGAGAGGGATGAATTTTATGGCAGTACTTCCCATGCAAAAACTTAGACCATAAGGAATTCTTTGCTCTAAAGTTAATCCATTGTTTGCAGTAAAAGGAAAAACTGATTTGTTGAAAACTTTTAAAACCCAATCCACCATTAGCAATAGGCTTGCAAACTTTATCCCAATTGGTCCACTGCATTTGTCTATGATGGCCTTCCCAAAGAAATTTATTAAAGATAATTAAGAGTAATTTTTGTGTACTTTTCTTCTTCTTGATCATTTGGAGGATATAGAGAGGATAAGTTGTTAAAATACTCTTAAGAAGAGTAATTCGACCACCATTTGACAAAAAAAGAATTTGTCCAACATTGAATTTGAGCAGAAATTTTAGATACCACATCATCATAGTGGGATTGTTTAAGTCTACCTTTGATTAAAGGAAATCCCAAATACTTCGGAGGATATTTGGCTTCCTTAAAACCGATGAAATCAGCTATCCACTTCTTAGCATTAACTTTGAAGTTAGAGCCGAGTAGAAAGTGACATTTGGACTTGTTAAAAGTCATACCGGAGACTTCTTTAAATTTAGCCGTAGTCTTCATTAAGCATCTTATAGAGTTCTTACTACCATTCTAGAACACTATGACATCATCGGCAAAAGCAAGATGGGTAATCGGTTGAGTAGATCCGTGCTTAAGCTGGGTATAAGGATGTATGAGCTGAACATTATTGATGAGCTTAGAGAGGTAGTCGAATGCCAATATGAAGATATAAGGAGAAAGGGGGTCTCCTTGTTTAATGCCTCTACCTGCTTGAAAAAACCCTTTGCTCTCACCATTAATGAGAATACTATAATAATTATTTCTTAACCACCTTGAAATAAGTTCACAGCAATCAGAACTGAACCCTTTGGCAGAAAGCACTTTGAGAATAAAGGACCAACTTATTGTATCAAAAGCTTTAGAAAGATCCAATTTAAAGATTAGATTAGACCCCCTACAAGGCTTATCAATATCAGTGAGCAATTCCTGAGCCAATAAAATATTTTCACTAATACTTCTGTTGACCTCATTTTTGATGAGGTCTTCTCTTCTTCTCTTTAGTACTTAGGATCTAGCCTTAAGCTTTTCCTTTGACTATCTTAGAGAACTAGAATTGGGACCCACCTTTTAGAAATTCAAACCACTTCTTAACTCCCTGCAAACTCCACAAACTTGACTCGTAGACCCCTAATCACCTAGAGGGTTGAAATCAAATGTGGAAGTTTAAAGGATGAGTTCCTATAGGACTCTTTGGCCTTAGGACCGCTACTGGTGGCTCCGATACGCGTGAAGGGGCTGACTTACACACACACTACACTTATACACTACACCTACACACTACACTTCCACATACCTCATAAAACCACACCCATACCTAACTTGACCTCCTGACTCATGTAAGTGATCCACATGGATGGTCCTTAACCCCTAAGCCCTTGGCTAAGAGGGTTAGGAACAACATAGTGAATGCCTCAAATGAGTCCCTTCATGGCTCCTGTGGGCTTGATATGGCTTCATGGCTCAACCAAAATGACTTCTTTCCACCCAAATTCACCCAATCTTCAATTTCCCAAATTTTCAATTTTTGACCCCCGGGACCCTACACCTACTAAACCTACCCAAAACCCTTAAAATTACCCAAATTTCTCAAAAATTTCTAAATTACCCAAAATTCCCAAAAATCAATCCCAAACATTTCCACATCACTTAAACTGATCATCCATACCCAAAAATACCAAAAATTCCAAAAATATCTCCCAATACCCTCCAAATACCCAAAATACCCCTCTTGGCCTAAAAATCCAAAAATTCAAAAAATTCCCAGAAAATTCCAGAAAATCCCAAATATTCCCAATTTCATTTTGTCCAACTACACCATGGGCAAATTTTGTCAATTTACCCTACTTTTGTCAAAACCCCTAATTTGACCCATTTTAACCCTAAGTGAACCCAATGTCAAACCAAACCTACCCAATTGACCCCAATTTTGGTCCAATTCAATTCTAAACTTCAATTCAACATTCTCAACACCAATCTAGACCAAATCCAAGCCCAATTTGATTGACATTTGGATCCAATCTCACTTTTGGCCTTAAAGCCCAATTTGGACCCATGACCTAAACCTAACCCAAACTCACCCAACTCAATTCCAATTAACCCCAAATCTTTTCTAAATCTTCCTTAACATTCCCACAAACAAAATACTAACATAATTTGCCCAAAATTTAGACCCAGACCCCACTCAAACTCAACCCAAGGTTAAAAGGCCCATTTTTGACCTAAGCCCAAACCTAGCCCAAATGAGCCCAAACCCCAAAATCAAAGCCCAACCAAAGCCAAAACCTCTTTGAAATACCCCCATAAACATTTCTCAACATTGATTTTACATCAATTTCAACTCTAGCCCAACATTAGCCCAACTTGGCACACTTGGACCTACATAGGCCCACTTACCAAATAAACCCAAATTCAAACCAATTCAACTCCAAATCACATCAAATTAATTCCAAGCCCTTCATAGAACATCCCTAAACCAATTATGACATTTATTTGACAAATTTCTTCACAAAATCTTTACCCAAATGCCCATCCTAAAATCAAAAGCCCATTTCCCTTAAACTTTCCTAAAAGCCCACTCCCTTCAAATTCAAAGGCCCAAAATCTACCCTAAAGCCCACATGACATCTCCATTTGTCATCCACTTAATTAAATCCATTACCTAAGTCCTAAATTCACCATCAAATTATTCCAAATCAAGCTTCATCCAAATTTCCACCAAATTATCCAAAATCCTTAAAATCCTTTTTTATGAAATTGACCAAACTTTTTGCCGAGCCGAAGGTGAGCCATGAAGCCATGCATGAGCCACATGTGAGCCATGAGAGCTTTGGACACTCCACCATGCCATATTGGGTAAGAAGAGGGGGGCTTTCCTTAATCCCTAAAGCTCATTAGCCTTAATCATATTTCACCTAAACTTAAATTTAATCCAAATATATTTGGATGGAGACTTCTCCATGCCAAACCAAACTGATCCCTTTGATCCCCCACAGCATCCAAAGCCACCTTGAAGGGTGCACCAAGCCCAAATGGGTGGATTGATCGATTTAGACTCAAAACTAGCCATGCCCCATTCTACTTTGAATCAAAGCCTTTACACATGGCAATGGCCAATTGCTTGCACCAAGCCCAGACCACGACCCACCTGACCTTGAGGGTGACCCATGCCTGGATGGCCGGCCACCAGGCCGCCGGAAAACACCATGGTCGAAAGCTCACATGTGAGCCAACTTTGAAATTCTCACCTGCTGAGCTGCCCCATGCCTAGTGGTCACTATGGTCGTTCTTTTCCTCACCGGAAGCGGTGATCCCATGCCTCGACTCCCCACAGGAGGCCCTCCACCCTCTCCTGATTCTAAACTCCACCTCTCTCGGCCATGAGAAGAGCTAAGCACAAACCTTGCCAAAACTGCGCCAAAATTGTTCCGGACTCCTCCCCATACATAGAGCACTTGATCCCCAAGTGAGATCCCCCTGCCATTTCTCCTCCGCGAGCTCGATTTCGAGTTGAAATTCCACCCAAAACCAGGACACTTCTCCACGGTGAGCCAATTCCCAAATTGATTGGTTCTACACCTTCACCGGACCAAGGGAAGGTGTCCACCGATAAAAGCCCCATCTCCGAGCCACCCCGGTTGCTCCGGCCTCCAAGCTTTGTGATCGGGCTTGGTCGAAATCACATCCGGAAAATTCACTGGACCGGGAGACTTCATCCGGAGCTTGCTAGGATCCGATCGAAGGTGCAACAACTCTCGGATTGAAGCCACACTTCTGCGAGCAAAGGTATGAGCTAATTCTTCATCCCGAGCTTCGGGAGATTCTCCATTTCAAATGCCTTATTTTCAATGCATGTTAACCGTATAGATGTGTTCGTCTCTTCGAGACGAATCCATAGAAGCATAAGAACATAAAAATCCATTGAGTATCGAGTGAGATCTTAGAGATTTAGTGTGGACGGCTCTCGGGTGAGGACGCTCGGGGACGATGAACGGATGCCGTCCATTCAATACACGCGTGGACGAACGGCTCAGATGGCGTCGGACCAGGAGACGGTACGAGAACCGCGGGGCCCGGGCCGGCGACTCGGGTGGCGGCGTCGAATGGGAGCGCGACGCGTGTGCGTTCGGAGGCTGGCCGAGGTTGACGCGGCGCCGCGTGGATAAATAGAAAATTAGGATATTTTTCTATTTATTTAATTCCCTAAACTTCAAAAATTCATATCTCCGTGTAGAAAAATCGAAAAATAAAATAAAAATACCCTCTTGCTCGGTGAACGAGAGGAGAATAATGTGGAAAAGAAATCATTTAATTTCATCAAGTATTTTTTTTTATAATTTATTTACTCTCTGCATTATTTTAATTCTCCATGCATGCATACAATTCACCATGGCATGAGACCATAGGGCTTTTGAAGCCTCCGAATTTGGGAACATTCCCCGAATTTTCCAAAGTCGGAGGCCATCCCTATGAAAAGTTATTGATTTTTTCAAATTCGGGTTACTCGTTTTGAGTATTTTAATTCCAATAAATAGCATGTTGTGATATAAATTCTAGGAAAATTTGATGATGTTCCTTATGACCGAGAGAACCCTAGGAAAAATAGGTTTTGAATTAGTTCATTTAAAACAACCTCTAATTGGCTTAAACACCCAAAATAGGTCTCTAATTAATTAGAGCTAACCATACATCAAATTGACTTGAAATCAATTCTCCACCGACCTTTAGGATCAGAGGAACCCATCATAAAAATTTGAGGTCAATTGGACATGGTTAGCCCCACTAATTGGGTTGATTAAGCCACTTAGTCATTTTAAACTTTAAAAATTCATAACTTTTAAAATACCTTTTAAAAATTCACCAAATTGGTTTTGGGGCCTCTCTGATATCAGGGGAACCTAAGAAAATTAAAATTTTAATTTTCTAAAAAAGTTGATTTTTAATCATATTTTAATATTTTTAATAATTAAAAAATAATAAAAATCACAAAAATAATAAAATTCACCAAAATGTCACATTTTGAATTTTAATCACTTAGGAACAAATCCCACATTTTTCTTAGGTCTATTTAGTGAGATATTAAATTTTAAAGCTTTAAGGTAATTTTTAAAATAAAAAATGTATTTTCTAGCATTTTCACTAAAATAATTATAATAAATCATAGAAAAATCAGAAAATTACAAAATTTGCTTATCTGATTTCCTTGATATCAGAGAGATTTTTGAAAAATATAAAATTCATTTTTTAACATTTATTTTATTTTTAAATTAATTAACACTCCAAAACTTAAAATAATTATAATAAAAATAATATAATTCAAAAAATCACCAAAATTGGTCCAAGTGGTTCTCTGGTCATTAGAAATGTCCCCTAATTTTCTTAAGGACAGAAACTTTCCCTTGGTCATGTTATTAAATTTTCCTTGGAAATCTCTATTTTCTACCAAAAATAATTATATAAATAAATTAAATACAGAAAAATCACATTTTCTCCTCTCATGTCTTTATTGACATATGAGTGAAGTCACATAAAAATTTCAAGTTCATTTGAGTTCAATTTGGTGAGTTATGAAATTATTAAGCTTAAAGGGTAAAATGGTAATTAAAATTTTAATTCTTAATTAAAACTTTAGGTTTAAAAAAAATTAACAAGTAAAATATTTGATCCTAATCTGATTTGGATGATTGAAATTTAAATAATTAAAGGGTAGAAACCCATTAAACAATTTTAAAATAATTAAACCTTAATTAAATAATTGATTAAATTTGGAAGAATAATAAAATTGGAATTATTAAAATAGGGATATTATTAGGAAGAAATTTATTCTTTAAATTAAAAATCCCTAAATTAATCATCTCATTAATATTCAATTCTTAATTAAAATGATAACTCAAAATTCAAAATATTAAAAGACTTAATCATTAAACTAAAATTAAATTATTAAACTCTTTTAAAAAAAATTCAATTAAAATTAAAAAAATAAAATTAAATTAAAATTAAATTAAATTAAATAAATTAAATTAAATTAAATAATTAAATTAAATTAAATCAAATAAAATTAAATTAAATAATTAAATTAAATTAAATTAAATTAAACAGATTAAATTAAACTAAATTAAATTAAATTAAATAAATTAAATTAAATTAAACAATCAAATTAAATTAAATTAAATTAAATCAAATTAAATTAAATTGAATAATTAAATTAAATTAAATAAATTAAATTAAATTGAATAATTAAATTAAATTAAATTAAATTAAGTAAATTAAATCAAATTAAATTAAATTAAATAATTAAATTAAATTAAATTAAATTAAATTAAATCAAATTAAATTAAAATTAAATCAAATCAAATTAATTAAACATCAAATCAAATTAAATTGAACTATATTGAATTAAATTAAATTAAAACTCAATTAAATTAAATTAAATTAAATTAAATTAAATTAAATATAACATCACCTAAGACATAAAGAATTCAAAATAAATCTAAAATAACTTGAACACTATTCCAAATTTAAACTCATTAATGGAAATTAAACTAAATCACAAACCATTTGAACACTAATTTACCCTCGAAAGCTTTAGTTATCATAACTCCTAAATAGGACATTAAATGAAATGTTACTTCACTTATAGGATATTCAAATGTCCTAGTTCACTGAGCAAGATAAAAATAAAACTTGAAATTCTTGGACGATTAATTCATTTGTATAATTAAATTCATTTGGACTTAAAACAATCCTAGAAATATTGAAAAGATGTTTAAGATTCCTCTTAAGCACTTCCTCAATATGATAGGACATTTATAAGAACAAATTGGACTTAATCGTTCTTTGATGAAGAAAATCGTCCTTAAACCAAAACACAAAGAACCTAGACGTCATAGGGAATGACTAGCCATATGATTAGGAATTTGGTAGAAAACCATAACCCTTCCCTTAGCTTTACCTAGGAACTTGCTTAAATATTCTAATTGTGTTTTAAGTGTAGCTTGGGATGACGGGAAGACCCTCCAGGTACGCTTTTATTTTATTGCAATTTACTTTCTTGCAATTTACTTTCTCGCAATTTACTTTCTTGCAAATGTACTTTATTTTTCTTGCATGATAAAACAACAGTTGCATGAAAACCCACACCTTTAGGATAGACCCTAAAACTGAAACCAAATTAAGTTAAAAGTCATTGCAAGATAAAATTCACCGCCACAACATTTCAAAATATAAAACAACTCAAAATTTAATCACAAACGAACACAAAACTACAATTGCAACTAAATTAAAACGTCCCGTTGGATGATCGGGAATACCTCGGATGATGTAACCTACGTGTTGCTAACGGGATTTCCCACGGTCTAAATGAAAGTGTGGAACTCATTCAGTTGAGTTTAGCAAATTCATCTGGACTAAGTGAATCCGATAAAATAATGATGCCGGAAGGATGGAACCGTGGGATCTTAACCGGTGTCGTTATAATCAACTTTAAGATTTATTTTAATCAAAATACAAAAAACACTTGGAAAATTAAGACTTCTCTAAACCAAAACACTTTTCTCATCTCCTGATTTATGATTTCTAAAACTAAACCTCTGCAACAATAAGGAGCTCGTAGCATGGTGGGCGACGACGGCCATCGTCATCGCAGAAACCCGAGTCTACTTCAAGCAAAACTTTCCTAGAATTAAATAACAAAGCCATCAGACTTCGAGGTAGTTTGCCTAGTGCAACATAAATCCTCAATTCTTCGTTAGGCGCTTGCATTGCAAATTAAGCCCTAACCGGACTTAGGATTCCGAGGTAGTCGTCTGATACGAAATAAACCCTCACATCTTCAAGGCTATTTGTATGATTTTATCATATAAATATAAGTCCTAATTAATTAAAATTGACAAAATCAAAACTTTTAAATAAACATTAGGATTTTCCTAAATCTAAGCCAAACAATAGGATAGTCGGGAAATTACCGAAGTTCACTTCGAATCTGTGATTTCTCCTACTTTTCTTCCTTTGGATTCACAAAACAAAATGCTCTAAACTTGATCCATTCCCTATTGAAATTCAAAACTTCAATCCTTGAAAACTTAAACTTTGAAATTCTTGAGAGCAGAATTATTGATTATTATCGAGAGTTTTCTTAGGTGATTCCCGTCACTTAAGATGTAATTAACTATAGGGGCTTGCCTTTATAGGGAATTTTGAAGAACCTGGGTAATATAAACCTTGTTTAATGTTTTCATATTAAGCGGGGAATTTTGTCGGCTTATAAAATTGGTTCGCAGACCAAACGGATGTCACAAATCTTCTAGTTTATTTAATCGAGCCCCACCGTCAAGCAGTGTGTCTATCCTTAGAGATAGATACACGGTTTGTGGTGCGGTGCTCGTTTATATAAACTATTTGGGATGTGAGATCGGTTTAGTCTCATATCTCAAAACCTTCAAATTTGAAATTATTTTCAAAATCAAATACTACTTTCCGAATTATTTATTTTAATTAAATTAAAAATTCGCCAACAAATTTCTGTTAGGCGACCCCTCTTCAAAATAAAACACAACCTAAAAAATATGCCGACAACTTCTTCCTTTAACAAAGGCAGATTGATTATCTGAAATCAATCTATCCAGGAAAGGCTGAATTCTGTTAATATATATATTTTCACAAAGACTTTCAATCATATATATATATATATTCTTTCTTTTTCAGGGATTGTTTTTCAATCCTTCTTTTTCTTACTTTTTCAAGTGAGGATTACTATATCTGGATGGCCTGTTAATAATTTTGAACTTCATTTTCCTCTTCTTAAATTTGAAACTTGAAACATTTCCTTAGCTTATATGTATTTCATAGTTTTCACTTCATTGAGTTTCAATCTTTTCTTTCTCAACTAAATACTTAAGAATTTAATATCTTAAAATATAATTTTCCTTACTTTAAATAGTTAACTATATTCTTATCCTTTTATTCTAAATTTCTTAATCTATAAAATTAGTTTAATCACAAAAAATATTTCTTTTAACCTTTTATAATAATTAAATAAATCAATTCTAGTTTATTGAATTAAATTTACTACAGAAAATTATTTTATAATAATTTTTGAAAATATTTAATTGAGAACAATTTAATAGTTAATTTTTGTTCTTCCCTCCCCCGAACTTGAATTTTTCTATCTAATCATATAGGGTGAATAGAAGACATACTGTAAATTTAAATCATACCTTTGTGCTTTAGGTATTTCTCTTCTTAAAGTTCTGCAGGTTCTTTTCATCACTTAATTAACCTGTACTGTTAATAACTTTCTACATACATATAACATCAAAGAATTTGCTGGGTAAAGAAATTTTGAAATAAGTAAAAAATACTAACACAATTTCTGACTATATTTAATTATTTTACCAATTAAAGTACTAAGCACAATTAACATTTCACTAATTTAATTTCAGAGTTACAACCACAGTTTGAAGTATGAAAATTTAAAGCTACAAAAATTTAACTTACACAACAAAGTTTTAATGACTTACACAACACAATAATCCTAAATACATAAACTAAACAATAGTACTGAATTGATGAAAATAAACAAACACAACATAATTATCTAATATCAGAATCTAATCTTCAGCATCAAAATCCCAAACTATATCTTCATCTCCTTGTTCAACAGGTGGAGTAGGCTGGTAATGAGTATAACGAGGGCACTCAGGAAATATAACATAAAGCTCTCCTCTCCTATAATGATTTTCAGCATCATAGTAGGCCATCTCAAATTGAGAATGCCTTTGGAGATAGTCACTGTCATAATCATGCCTCCGTTCTAATCCTCCAATCCTTTGATCTATTCGCTCCAACCTTTCATCCGCTTTCTCAAAACTTTTCTGTTGCAGATTCAGTTTATTCATCAAATCATAAAGGGTAGGAGAACTATTGGTAGGAGGGTCATAACTAGTAGAGGGAATATCCCTACTAGTCGAAGGTGCAAAGCTCCTAGTCCCAAATATCCATCCATCGTGGGATTCATAGGTTTTTATATTAGCCTTGGTAATGGGTTTCATAGGTTCAACCCATTCCTCATCGTCTCCTGCCTCTACTCCAGATAGCTGGCAGAGTGCATAAATCAGACCAGGATGCCCTAGTCCTCCTCCACTTTCACTTTTTGTAATGGCTAATATATTTTTATAAATAATACTATCGGCATATTTTTAGGTTAAGTTGTATTTTTAAAAGGGGTCGCCTACAGAAATTATCTGCGAACTTTCATATTTTAAATTTAATTTAAATATATATACAGTTTAAAAGATAGCATTAGATTTTGAAAATAATTTGAAGTTTGAAAATTTTAAGATATGAAATCAAACCGATCTCACATCCCAAATAGTTTATATAAACGAGCGCCGCATCACAAGCTGTGTATCTATGCCGACGAATAGACACGCTCCTTGATGATGGGGCTCGATTAAATAAACTAGAATATTTGCGATATCCGTTTGGTCTGCGAACCAATTTTATAAGCCGACAAGTTCCCCTGCTTAATATAAATGAATTAAGCAGGGTTTATATTACCTGGGTTCTTAAAGTTCCCTATAAGGGCAAGCCCCTATAGTTAATTACATCTTAAATGAAGGTAATCATTCAAGAAAACTCTCGATAATGATCAGTGGTTATGCTCTCAAGAATTTCAAAGTTTAAGGTTTTCAAAGGATTGAATTTTGGAGATTTCAATAGGGAATGAATCAAATTTGGAACAATTTATTTTGAGAATCCAAAGGAAGAGAAGTAGGAGAAGCTGAGGATCCATAAGGAATCTTGGCAACTTCTCAAACTATCCCATTGTTTGGCTTCAATTTGAGAATTTACTTAATGTTATAATTCTGTCAATTTTAGTTAATTAGGACTTATATTTGTATGATATAATCACACAAGTAGCCTCGAAGATATGAGGGTTTATGTCGTACCGAACAACACCTCGGTGTCCTAAGACCGGTTAGGACTTAATTTGCATAAAATGATTATGTAAATGCCTAACGAAGAGTTGAGGATTTATGTTACACTAGGAAAACTACCTCGAAGTCTTATGGCTTGGTTATTTAATTCTAAGAATGGTTTAGCTGATGTAGACACAAGTTTTGCTGACGACGATGACCGTGCTGCCCACTATGCTCCGAGCTCCTTGTTGTTGCAGAGGTTTAGTTTTAGAAGGTGAAAATCTAGAGATAAGAGAAGTGTTTTGGTTTAGAAATCTTAAAGTCCAAATATTTTTAATATTTTAATTAAAACAAATCTTAAAGTTGTTTAAATAGAACCGATTAAGATCCCACGGTTCCGTCATCCCGGCACCTTTATTTTCATCGAATTCACTTAGTCCAGATGAATTTGCTAAACTCAACTGAATGAGTTCCGCACTTTCATTTAGACTGTGGGAAATGCCGTTAGCAACACGTGGGTTACATTATTCGAGGTATTCCCGATCATTCAATGAGACGTTTTAATTTAGTTGTAATTGTAGTTTTGTTGTTCTGTTTTTGATTAAATTTTGAGTTGTTTTATATTTTAGAATGTTGTGGCGGTGAATTTTATCTTATGGTGACTTTTAATTTAGTTTTGGGTTTCAGTTTTTTGGCTATCCTAAAGGGTTCAGTTTTCATGAAACAATCTTGTTTAACATCCAAGAAAAAGTAAAGTGCAGTGCATGTAAGTGAATTGCAATAAAGTGAATTGCAATAAAGTGAATTGCAATAAAACAAAAGCATACCTGGAGGGTCTTCCCGTCATCCCAAGCTGCACTTAAAACACATGTTAAGGCATTTAAATTTTTATAACAAGTACCTATGTAAAGCTAAGGGAAAGGTTTTGGTTGTCTACCAAAGTCCTAATCCTATTGCTAGTCATCTCCTATGACGTCTAAGTTCTTGTGTGTTGTTTATGGATGATTTTCTTCATCAAAGAACAATTAAATTCAATTGTTCTTCTAAAACATCTCATCATATTGAGAAAGTGTTTAGGACGAGTCCTAATCATCTTTTCAATATTTCCGAGATTATTTTGAGTCCAAGTAAATTTAGTTGCACAGATGAATTAATCATCCATAATTCAGTTTAGATTTTCCTTCCTGCTCAGAGAATTAGGATGTCTGATTATCCTATAAGTAAAGTGACATCTCACTTAATACTCCGTTTAAGAGTTATAATAGTTAAAGCCTTTAGGGGCAAGTTGGTTTGTTAAAGAATTTAACCATTCTTAATTGAAGTTTAAGTTAATGGTTTAAAGTGATTTAGTTTAATTATGAGGTTTTAATTAATAATTTTAAGTTTGGAATAGTGTTCAAATTATTTTTGGTTTAAATCTTTATACTTTAAGTGATCTTAATATTTTAAACTTGTTTTACTTTTATTATCGAATCATGTTAATTTAATTTAATTTAAATTTAATTTAACTTAATTTAACTTAATTTAATTTAATTTAATTTCAATATTTTTAATTTAATTTAATTTAATTTAATTGTTAAAATGTTAATTTAATTTAATTTTAATTTTAATTTAATTTTTACTTAATTTAATTTAATTAAATTTAAATTTAATTTAATTGTTAAACCACATAATATTTTGAGCTTTCCTTTAATTTAAGGGTTATTATTTTTTTTATCTTAATTAAGAGTTAAATATTATTGAAGTGATTTATTTAGGGATTTTTTTATTAAAGAATTAATATCCTCTCAAGTTATATCCCTATTTTTAATAATTCAAATTTTCATTAATCTTCCAAAATTTAAATTTGTTTAAATAATTAAAGTTTCATTTTGGTTTATTAAAAGTGATTAATGGGTTCCTACCCTTTTAATTTCCCAAAGTTTCAATCATCCAAGAAAAATAAAATCAAATATTTTACCCTCCATTTTAATTAAACCTAAAATTTTAATAAAGGGGTTTAAATTCTTTAATTACTTTTACCCCTTTTAAGCTTATTAATTTTATAACTCACTAAATTGAGTTCAAATAAACTTGAAATTTTTATGTCACTTCACTCATACGTCAATTAACACATTAGAGGAGAAAATGTGATTTTTCTGAATTTAATTTATTTATATAATTATTTTTAGTGAAAATAGGGATTTTCAATGGAAATTCAAAAACATGACCAAGGAAAGGTTTCTGTCCTTAATAAAATTATGTAATGTTTCTAATTTTGGGGATTTTTTAATTTATATTTTATTTATTATAATTATTTTGAATTTTGGAATGTTAATTAATTATAAAAATAAAATAAATGTTGAAAAATGGATTTTATATTTTTGTTAATTCTGTTTGACCTCAACGAGTTCAGAAAAATAAATTTTATGATTTTATGATTTTTCTTTGATTTATTAGAATTAATTTAGTGAAAAGGTTGGAAAATACATTTTTTAATATTAAAAATTGTTTTAAGCATTTAAAATTCAATATCTTAACTTAGAGACTTGGGAAAAAATATTTGGTTTATTCCTAAGTGATTAGGAGTCAAAATGTGACATTTTTATGATTTTTAATATTTTTGTGATTTTTATTATTTTTTAATTATTTAAATATTAAAATACCATTAAAAATGAAAAATTTTAGAAAATTCCAATTCTAATTTTTATAGACTCCTCTAATATCAGAGAGTCCACAAAACCAATTTGGTGAATTTTTGAAATGTATTTTTTGAAGTTATGAATTTTTTAAGTTTAATTTTGATCATGTGGCTTAATTAATCCATTTAGTGGGGCTAAACATTTCCAATTGACTTCAAATTTTTATGTGAGGTCTCTCTGATCCCAAAGATCAGTGGAGAATGTTTTCAAGTTATTTTAATGTGTGGTTAACCCTAATTAATTAAGGTTCAGTTTTGAGTAATTAGACCAATTTGGATTATTCTTAATGAATTAACCCAAGATGTAATTATCCTAGGGTCCTCTGGTCCTAAGATACTTCCTCAATTTTTTCTGGAATTTATTGAACAGTATGCTAATTATTGGAATTAAAATACCAAAAAGAGTGATCTAAACTTGAAAAATACATAACTCTCTATAGAGATGGCCTCTAACCTTAAAAAACTCAGGGAATGTTCCCAATATCAGAGGTTTCAAAAGCCCTATGGTCTCATGCCATGGTGAATTTTCTATGCAAATGAAGAATCAAAATACTGAAATAAGTAAATAATTAATTTAAAATAAAATACACATCAAAATAACTTGATTTCTTTTCCAAATTATTCTCCTCTGTTCACTGAGCAAGAGGGTATTTTTAGTTTATTTTTATGATTTTTTATACACAAAGATATGGATTTACTAAGTTCTGGGTATTTAAATAAATAGAAAAAATTCTATTTTTCTACTTATCTACGCGGCGCCGCTTCAACCTCGGCAGCTCCGAAAGCCCACCTGTTGCGCTCCCATTTGCCGCCGCCATCTGACTCAACGCTCCAAGGGCCCGCTATTCATATAACATTCTCTGGTCCGGTGCAATCTGGACCGTTCACTCGATACACGCTCGATCGGACGGCGCCTGGTCATCTTCTACGACTGGTGTGCACCCGTGACCATCCACACTAAAACCCTAAGAACTCTCTCATTTCTCAACGGATTTTTGTGTTCTTATGCTCTATGGATTCGTCTTGAAGAGATGAAAACATCTATACGGTTTACATGCTATGAAATTAAGTAAAACAAAATGGAGAATCAGTGGAGGCTCGGGAGGAAGGAATGACCCATACCATTGCTCTGAGAAGTGTAGCTTCAATCAGAGAGTTGTGTCACCTTCGATTGCACCCAAGGAAGTTCCAGATGAAGTCTCTGGCTCTGGGGAATTGTCTAGGTATGAAAGTGTCCACAACCGATCTCAAAGCTTGGAGGCTGGAGCAAATGGGTGGCCTGGAGAGGGGGCTTTCACTGGGGAACTCCTTCTCTTACTCCTGTGCAGGTGTGGGTTAGTTTAATTTGGATTTGGTGGAGGTTTTATAGATGTCCTGGTCCTGGGCTGAGAATTAAGCTCCAAAATTGAACTCAATCAATGGGGTTTAGGGCAGGAGAGCAGTGGGGATCAATTGATCTAGGTGAGGAGAAGGTCCTAGAGCAATTTTGGTAGAGTTTTGTTTAGGTCTGGTTCATCACCTTGTTTGGACAAGAGAGTGGTGGGTTTAAATAGACATGGCTGGAGGGCCTCCCAGGGGGGTTTGATGCTTGGGATCAGCTGCTCTATGCAAGATAAGAATAGCCATGGTGTTCAATTAGACTGGGACAACTCAGCAAAGAAGAATTGAAAATTTTGGCTCACATGGAGTTCTCGGCCATGGTGTTTTCCGGTGACCCAGACGGCTGACCGACAGGGTTAGGTCTCCATTAGGGTTAGGGAGGTCAGGGCTTGATGTTTGTGAGCTCAATTGGCTGTTGCCATGTGTAAGGAGGTTTGATTTAAGTGGAATGGGGGAGAGTGTATTTTGGGCTCATTTTGGTCCAAGGCATGGTTTAGGCTAGGTGCACCTCCCCAAGGCTTGACTTTGACTGGGAGGAATTATTTGGGTCAGCAAAGAGAGAGTGGTGAGGTCTCTTTCCATGGTGAGGTGGCTAAGCTTGGTTTAGAGTTTGATATGAATATGGTTAAAAGACTTAATGAAGGATTAAGAAAGAGGCCCCCTCCATTTTCCCTAAATGACATGGTAAGGTGTAAAGTGACTCCCATGGCTTGCATATGGCTTATGCATGGCTCCATGGCTTCATTTGGCTTGGGAAAAGATTTGGTCAATTTCATGAAAGGGGATTTTATGAATTTTGGCATTTTGGTGGAAATTTGGATGAATCTTGATATGGAATGGTTTAATGATGATTTTGAAACTTAGGGGTGATATCAATTAAAGGTATGATGAGAAGAAATTGCCATGTGGGCTTTAGAGCCAATTTTGGGCTTTTGAATTTGGTGAGAATGTGCTTTTAGAATGGTTTAAGAAAGTGGGCTTTTAGATTTTGAAATGGACTTTTGGATGAAAGTTTTGTGAAGGATCATGCCAAATAAATGTTGGGTTTAGTTTAGGGATGTATCACGAGTGATTTGGATAAGGTTTGGTGTCATTTGTAGTTGAAATGGGTTCAACTTTGGCTTTTTAATAATGGGGTTAAAATGGGCCAAATTGGGCTAACATGGGCTAAGGTTTGGTTAATGTTGGGTTGATGTAAAATTAATGTTGAAAAATATTTAAGGGGGTGTGACAAAGAGTTTTCAATTTTGGTTGGGTTTTGATTTGGGATTTGGGCTAGGTTTGGGTTCATGATGGATTTAGGCCAAATTGGGGATTTTTTGTTTGGGTTAGGCTTGGGTGGAGTTTGGTTTCAAATTTGGGGCAAATAATGTTAGTGTTTTGTTTGTGGGGATGTTAGGAAGGTTTAGGAAAAGATTTTGGGTTAATTGGAGTTGAGTTGCGTTGGTTTGGGCTAAGTTTAGGTCATGGGCCAAAATTGGGCTTTAAGCTTCAAATTGAAATTGGATCCATATGTTGATAAAATTGGGTTTAGGTGGTATTGGGGATATTAAATTGAAGTCTAGGATTGAATTGGATCAAAATTGAGGTCAATTGGAGTGGTTTGGTGGGACATTGGGTCCACTTAGGTTAAAAATAGGTCAAATTAGGGGTTTTGGTAAAAGTGAGCTAAATTGACAAAATTTGATTATGGTGTAGTTGAAAAAAATGAAATTGGGAATATTTGGGATTTTCTGGAATTTTTTGGAATTTTTGGGAATTTTCTGAATTTTTGGATTTTTTGGGTTAAAAGAGTATTTTGGGTATTTGAAGGTTATTGGGGGGTATTTTTGGAAAATTTTTGTGTATTTGGCCATGGATGATCAATTTGAGTGGGGGGGGAAGTGTTTAGGATTGGGTTTGAGGAATTTTGGGTACTTTAGACAATTTTGCAAATTTTGGGCAATTTCAAGGGCATTTGGTAGGCTTGGTGGGTTTAGGGCCCTGGGGGTCAAAAATTGAAATTTTGGAAAAATGAAGATTGATCAAGTTTAAGTAAAATGGGACCATTTTTGTTTATCCATGAAGCAATATTAAGCTCACAAGAGCCATGAGGGGACTCATTTTAGACATTCACTATGTTGTTTCTAACCCTCTTAGCCAGGGGCTTAGGGGTTAAGGTCCATTCATATGAGTTACCTACATGAGTCAGGGAGTCAAATCAGGTATAGGTGTGGTTTTATGGTTTTGGAATGTTTTTGAGAGTATGGTGTGTGCAAGTCAACCCTCACCAAGCCAGACCACCCAGGGTTGTCCTAAGGCCAAAGAGTCCTATAGGGATCTCATCTTTTAAACCTCCACATTTGATTTTAACCCTCCAAGTGACTTGGGGATTTACAATCAAACTTATGGGGTTTGCAGGGAGTTTAAGAGGTGTTTAAATTTCTAAGTGGTGGGTTCCATGTCTAGTCCTCTAAGATAGTCAAAGAGAAAGCCTAAGGCTAGATCCTAAGTACTAAGGAGAGAGAAGAGAAAAGACCTCATCAAAAAATGAGGTCAACAAATACTTCCAACATTTATACTTCTTTGGTTCTGAATACAAAAATTCAAAACTGCTCTATCTCTTGAAACTTCACTATGATGATAGATGGGTAGAAAAGTAGTGCAAATAAAATAATGCCAAGCCTTAGAGGTTGCATTTAGCATAGAAAGAAGGATGTTTACCCGTTCACGCTGCTTTATTTTCTAAGTCCCTTTCCATCAGTGAGAAAGTTAATCACCTCCTCCAGCGGTCCTTCCATTGTTCCAAACATATCGTATTCACTAGTATGAAGATCTTGTACTTTGTAGAAAGAATTAATACGTGCAGCATTAAAATTAACTAAAAATCCCTTAATCTTTATAGGTCTATCCTCTATCTAGGTCAAATTGGCATAAAACTCTTTTACAACTTCAACATCTGCTCTGTTCATCGTATAACATAAATTATCCCATCTTCGCACTTTTATCTTCTGTTCTACTTCTCCTCCCGGATTCTTGAAAACTTTATCTTGGATGCATTTTCTTGCTTTTACACTAAAGTTATATCTTGACCGAGCCTTTGCATTGACAAATTTTGTCTCATCAAAATCTAGTCGCCTCTTTTATTGTGGAGCCATTTATTGATCTATAAAATTTACAAAAATATCAACTAAATCCCAAAATAATACTAGAATGGCTTCCAAAGGTGACTTAAAGTAATAAAAAATGAATTCCATGAATTTCTTCCAACTATTTTCTCCATATTTCCATTTTTTCCAAAATTCCCAAATATGGAAGAAATACATGGTGAAAATTTAAAATTTTTGCATTAGAGTAAAGTTCTTACCAAGGGAAGACAAAATTTGGTGTTAAAATGTGTTGAAACTGCTCCAAATCCAAGATCTCTCAAGCCCTAGGTCAATTTTTTTGAAGTTTTAAGGAAGGGGAGGATGAATAGTGGCGGTTGACAGGTCAAATAAAGGTATTTTTCGAGACCTCACCGTCAGCTGGAAAAATCTCGCTGTTAGCGAGCTAATTAATTTAAATAGGTTAAAGTCTCTGGAAAAGTCACCATCAGCGGCGTCAATCTCGCTGTCGGCGGGCTTTTTCAGAAATTAATATTTTTAATATTTTATAATGTTTTTAATTCATTTTAAACCTCGTTAATGTCCGATCAATCGATTAAACATGTTTTACTGTGATGAGATACTATTTTAACTCATTTAAATTCACACAACACAAAACATCACAAATTTTATATAAAATCCAAGTGTTTACAATATTCGTACACAATAATGGCTCCATCGTTATCATCATATAATGTAGGAAACATATCAGTTGGATCTAAAGGTTTCCAAGGCAAAAGTACCTTCTTCCATGCTTCATATGAAACTTGGTACTGACTGCATAGTGCAAAAATTGTAGAAGGATGTCCAAGCCCATAAATTGATCCATGAATAATCAAGCCTAAAGCAGACTTTACAATAATCGAACCAACATCAATAGGTAGTCCAGCTTGGATACAAAAATTTAGAATTGCACACTCCTTAAAAACTTTATTGACCCTCATAGCAGGTAATATTTTTGAAGAAATTAAGAAGTGCCAGTGTTTAGAAACGGAGTTTAGAAGTGATGCAGAAAAACTAACATACCCTTCTCCTCTTGTTGCCCAATCTTCCGCTTCATCAGTTAAATAACGATAGATCTCATTCATATTATTCCTTGTAGGGACAAAGTTGGATTAGTGGCAAACAGGTGTATTCTCAATTGAATATAACTCATTAATTCTATAAGCAGTGAAAGTTACCCATCTGCCTCGTACATAGACGACTCCATTATTGATTCTGTGTAGATTGGAATAGAATTCTTTTTCCGCAGGTATGACTACTGCAGAAGTGGTATAGCATAATACTTCCCAATGTCGTTGCATAATCATCTCCTCGATAGGCGTTTTCAAATTTTCTACTCCTCTATTCACAAATCCTTGTTCCTTGATCAATCTCTTTTTCATCATTACTTTTTTGAAGATTCGCTGGGCCTCGCAACTGATAAATTTTCTTCTATTAAACACTCGAGATCTAGGGATTTCAAGGTGATTTGATGCCATAACGATGAGTTTTGGTGGAGTTTCAATTCGTTTTTAGGAAGTAGATAGTTTTAGAATTCGAATTCTAGGAGTTTTTGAAGAATTAAAACTCTTAGAATCGCCAGAAATCGTCAATATAACTCCCTAAACCGTTCGTTCATCGATCTCGCCGTCGGCGGCAATGATCTAGCCGTCAGCGGGATTCTTTAAAAAATATAAAATGAATTTTGCTGGCAGAACTCACCGTCGGCGGGACCGATCTTGCGTCGGCAGCCAAGGCAAAAATTGCCCAGTTTTGCTCTGGTTCGAATGCTTTCCAAATTTATCTATGGATCCAATATCATGATGATCATAAGGGTAAATTCAAGTAGTAGAATTACAAACTAATAATACATTAAAAAAATACATAATCATCACATAAAAATAAAGATAACTATGGTTTGCCTTCCATAAAGCGCTTGGTTTAACGTCGCCAGCCCGACCTATTCAGGGTGTTAATCAGGTTGACTGAGCATTAAAACCTCTTTAAAAATTGGTCTTTTACCATCAAAATATGGTTTTAATCTGTGCCCATTTACTTTAAATCTGTTTCCAGTCTTTGGATCTTCAATTTCAACAGCTTTGTATGTAAATATTTGAGTTATAGTGAAAGGTCCTAACCATCGAGATTTCAGTTTCTCAGGAAATAATTTCAGCCTTGTATTGTACAATAATACTTCTTGTCCTGGTTCAAAATTCTTTTGGTTAATCTTCTGATCATGCCATATCTTCATTTCTCTTTATAAATTCTATCATTATTATAGGATTCATTTCTTAACTCTTCTAATTCATTCATCTGCAACAATCTCTTCTCACTAGTATCTTTCAAATTATAATTAAATTCTTTAATTGCCCAATACACTTTATGCTCTAATTCAACTGGTAAGTGGCAAGTCTTTCCATAAATAAGTCTGTAAGGAGTCATTCCAATCGGGGTTTTATAATCAGTCCTGTATGCCTATAATGTTGTGTCTAGTCTTCTAGACAAATCTAATCTACTAGGGTTTATAGTCTTTTCTAAAATTCATTTAATTTGTAGATTAGAAACTTCAGCTAATCCACTAGTCTGTGGATGATAAGCAGTCGATATTTTATGAATAATATTAAAATTTTCTGCCAATTTGTGAATATATTTATTCCTAAAATGGGATCCTAAGTGATAATCACTCTCGACATTCCGTATCTTGTGAAAATATTTTTCATAAAAAATTTTGAAACACTCTTAGCATCACAACGAGGAAAGGCCTGTGCTTCAATCCATTTAGAAACATAATCAACAACAGCTAATATATATGAGTTTCCAAATGAAGGAATAAATGGTCCCAAGAAATCTAATCTCCAAACATAAAAAATTTCAACCTCTAATATAAAATTCAGAGGCTTTTTATTTCTTCAATATATATTATTTACTCTTTGGCATTTATCACAAGTTTTGATATATCTATAAACTTCTCTAAATAGAGTAGTCCAATAAAATCCATATTGTAAAATTTTATATGCAATTTTATCAGTCCCAAAATGTCCTCCAAACTCAGAATCGTGACATTTTTGAATAATCTATTCAGTTTCTTCATAAGGCACACATCTTCTAATAGCTAGATCCTTACATTGCTTATAAAAATATGGTTCATCCCAAAAATACGTTTTAGCCCCATGAATGAATTTTTTTGGTTGTTGCAAAGTTAGCATGGGTGGTAAAATATCACTTATGATATAATTAAGTATATTAGCATACAAAGGTATTTTCCATTCATTTAAATTATAAAATTGTTCGTTAGGGAAACTGTCTGTAATTTCATTGTCCGTGTCAGATAATTCACAATATTCTAATCTTGAAAAATGATCTGCAATTTGATTATCAGTTCTCTTTCTATTAACTATTTCAAAATCAAATTCTTGCATCAGTAAGATCCATCTAATTAATCTTGGTTTGGTATCGTTTTTTTGCATTAAATATTTAATAGCAAAGTGATCAGTATGCACAATACATTTAGTTCCAATTAAATAAGATCTAAATTTATCAAAAGCATATACAATTGCTAATAATTCTTTTATGTAACTGTATAGTTAATTTCAGCATTATTAAGAGTTTTACTAGCATAGTATATGACTTTAAAAATTTTATCGTATCTTTGTACAAGAACAACTCCTATAACATAATCACTAGGATCACACATAAGTTCAAATGGTTTCTTCCAATCAGGTGAAACTATTATAGGTGCTGTGACTAATTTATATTTTAATAAGTCAAAAGCATTGAAGCATTCTTTAGTGAATTCAAATTTCTTGTCCTTTTCTAAAAGTTGGCATAAAGGTTTGGTAATTTTTGAAAAATCTTTTTATGTAGCATCTGTAAAATCCAACATGTCCAAGAAAACTTCTTACCCCTCTCACTGTAGTACGAGGTGGTAATTTAGCTATAACTTGAATTTTTGCAGGGTCTACTTCCATGTCATTTTCTGAAATTTTATGCCCTAATACAATTCCTCCTGCAACCATAAATTGACATTTCTCCGAATTTAGAATCAAATTAGTTTTTTCACATAACTCCAAAACTTTTTCAAGATGATCGAAGCATGCATCAAATGATGTTCCAAATACAGAGAAATCATCCATAAATACTTCTATTCTATCATCAATTAATTTACTAAACATAGACATCATACATCTCTGGAATGTTGCAGGAGCATTACATAGTCCAAAAGGCATCCTTCGAAGCAAACGTTCCATAAGGACTAGTAAATGTAGTTTTCTCTTGATCCTCAGGAGCAATAGGAATTTGATGGTAGCCAGTATATCCATCTAAAAAATAAAAGTATTTGTGCTTAGAAAGTCTATCCAACATTTGGTCTAGGAATGGTAAAGGGAAGTGATCTTTTCTGGTGGCTGCATTTAATTTTCTATAATCAATACAAATACGCCATCCAGTAATTTGTCTGATATGTATTAAATCATTATTTTCATTAGCTTCAACATTCACTCCTCCTTTCTTAGGAAGACAATGAATTGGGCTTACCCAAGCACTGTCCGAAATAGGATCTATGATACCATTGTCTAACCATTTTAATATTTCTTTCTTGACTACATCTTTCATCATCGGGTTTAATCTCCTTTAGGGATCAACTCTTGGTTTATGTTCATTATCCAAAATAATTCTGTGCATACAGATTGAAGGAATAATTTTTTTAATATCTGCTAAGGTCCAACCAAAAGCTTTCTTATACTTTTTGAGTGTATCCAGAAGTTTTTGCTCTTGAAATTCGTTTAACTCTTCTGATATAATGACCTGTAAAGTTAAAGAATTTCCCAAGAATGCATACTTCAAATGAGTAGGTAAAATTTTTAACTCAAGTTTAGGAGGTTTCATAATCATAAAACTATATTTTTTTCATCATTTTCCGTAATATCCAACATCTCAAATCTTTCTTGTATATAATTTATATCTTCATTTTCTGCTTCTTCAAATAATTCTGCATTTTCTATTTCTTGTTTATCTTCAAATTTAAAATATTTATTTCTTAGATCTTCAAGAATTTCCATTCATAAACATTCATCATCTTTTTCAATAGCAGGATATTTCATTGATTTTGCTATATTAAAAGTTACTTCTTGATCGTTTATTCTCATAGTTAATTCTCCTTTTTGAACATCAATCATAGCTCTTCCAATAGTTAAAAAGGGTCTTCCTAAAATTATGGGTATTTCTTTATCTTCCTCCATATCTAAAACAATAAAATTCAGAGGAAAGATAAATTTATCCACTTTTACTAACACATCTTCAATAACTCCTTTAGGATAAGTCACTGAACGATCAACTAACTGAAGAGTTACTGAAGTAGGTGAGACTTCTCCCAATCCTAATCTTTTAAAAATAGATAGAGGCATAAGATTAATGCTGGCTCCTAAGTCACATAAAGCTTTTCCATAAAATTTTTCTCCAATAGCACAAGGTATAGTGAAACTACCAGGATCTTTTAATTTCTCAGGAAGTTTTTTCTGAATAATTGCACTACACTCTTCGCTAAGTGCAACGGTTTCATTGTGTGTGAATTTTCTCTTCTTGTTTAAAATATCTTTCATAAATTTCACATAATTGGGCATTTGTTCTAATGCTTCTACAAAGTGAATGTTCACTGTTAATTTCTTCATAATTTCAAGGAATTTAGAAAATTGCTTATCTTTTTTATATTACTTTAATCGCTGAAGAAATGGTGGTGATGGTTTTTCTACAGAAATTTTCATAGTTATTAGTGGATATTCTAAATCTTGATCTTGCTGATCCTTTTCTTTCTTAGTTTCCACCTCTTTTTCAATTTCTGTTTCTTTTTGTACACTTATTTCTAACTCTTTTCAACTTTGTAATTGTATTGCTTTAATTTGTTCTTTTCCTTGGTCTTTAGGATTAATTTCCACATTACTAGGAAAAGTTCCAGGAATTCTATTATTAAGTGCATTAGCGATATGCCTAAGTTAAGTTTCATTATTTTTAATAGCTGTTCCTTGATTTTGTAATTGGGTCCCTTGAATTTGTAGCTGATTTCCTTATTTCTACAAATGCTGACCCGTATTTAATATCAATTCCTCCATAGATAACTTCTTTTCCTTAAATTGTGAGTTATTATTAATTCCAGGTAGATAAGAAGGTTTATAATTAGAATTTCCTTGGTTAGATGAATTTTCTAATGGATTTACTGAATTGTTCATCCATTGTCGATTAGTAGAATTGTTATTCCAATTATAATTTGGATGATTTTTCCAACCAGGGTTGTAATAATTTGCATAAGGATTATTGGGTCTATTATTAATAGCATTTAAAGTTTCATAAGAAGGTTGAGCATTCACAAATTGTCCAGATGAATTTTCTTCTATTATAATAGGAGTATAATTCATTCCAAAATGATCTAATTTCTTAGATATAGCAGCAATCTGAGAAGCTAACATAGATATTGCATCAGAGTCATGGATACTAGCTATTTTTTTAGGATTTAACCTTTCAGAAGGCCATTGAAAAGTGTTGGTAGCCATTTCTTCAATTAATGAATAAGCCTCATCAAATGGTTTTGACATTAATGAACCACCAGCGGCAGCATCAATGATAGATCTAAGAGATCCTACTAATCCATTATAAAAAGTTTGATTGATTAACCAATCTTGTAACACATGATGTGGGCATTTCCTAAGAAGATCTTTAAATCTCTCCCAAGCTTCGTATATTGATTCTTCGTCAAACTGACTAAAAGAGGTTATATAATTTCTAAGCTTTGCAGTTTTTGTAGGAGGAAAGTATTTGGATAGAAATTTTTATGATAATTCTCACCAAGTTCTAATAGATCCAGGTGCTAACGAATTTAACCACATCTTAGCCTTATCCATTAAAGAAAAAGGAAAAAGCCTAAGTCTAACAACATTATTAGATACTACATCATATTTAAAAGTAGCACACAGTTATAAAAAACTAGCGAGATGTAAATTAGGATCTTCATTTGGTGAACCATTAAATTGATTATTCTGTACCAATTGGATAATTGCAGGTTTAAGCTCGAATGAATTCGCCGCTACATCAGGGTTTTGAATAGTTAAGTGAATTTCATCTAATGTAGGGTTTGTGTAATCTCTTAAAGGTCTCGGTTGATTTGTATTTTCAATCGCTGGATTATTTGCCATTTGATTTAAATTTATAATTTCTCTTTTCTGTTTTCTAATTTTTTTTAATAGTGCGTTCTAATTCTGAATCGTAAGGTATTAAATTTTCGGTTCCAAATTTACGCATACAATACTTTAGTAAATTTTAAATAGTCTGTTACTCTAGTAATTATTTTAATAAATATTTATTAGTTATCTTAATAATTACTTTACTTTCCTGGCAACGGCGCCAAAACCTTGACAAACTCGGGGAGAAAAGTGTATAACTATATAAATGTTTAACTAATATAAAAATAATATTCAATAATACCATACTTACTCCTTTTTATCAATGCAAGTATACATATCGTTAAAGTAATATAGGGATCTAATGGAGTCCTGGATATCGATCCCACAGAGAAGTTAGAGATTATGAACAAATTTTTAGCAGATGCAATTACTATCAAGTATACAGAAATAAAGAACACTTACACTAAGCTCTGTTTTTGAATGGAAGATTGCAATTTAGAAAAGTATCTCTCCCCTTGTTTAAGAGAATTAAGTGAAACGATAATCAAATTAGTTAGAATTGTATTGTGCCAAATAGGAGCATTCCTATTTTTCACCCTTTGGTCCAGGCATAAAGAGTTTTGACTAATCCTATGCTTGGTTACTGAATCTGCGGCTAGGCTGGGAGGATACCGGCTCTCATTTCGGAGCTCCCACGTTCCCCTCGCTTGAGGGCTAACATCTACACTTCAGCTCCCAAACGAAAGGACCGAATTGAAGATTTTAGTCTGTCACTCTAAAATATCCAATTCTATGTCCGATAAATAATATTTCCTTATTTATTTGCACCCTCCTTTCAAGGCTTTTGCTTTTCCCTGAATTTTGGATGTAATCTTTACTTTAGTTGTAAAATCAACATATTTTAACAATTCAATTGGCCAAATTGAAAGTAAATTAAGATTTGAGTAAAATATTATCACAATTTTTAGTTTATATTTTAGGCACAACTAAATCAATTTTCCATTTCACAGAAATATCAAAAACTAGGAGAAAGACAGAGAAGACTACTCAGAATGCATAGGAAGAATAACACAAATCTTGGATTTCATATAAAATAATAAACAAAACTTATCTCAAATTTTCTCCCCAAGTAGACTCCTTGAAGTTCCTCTGACTTTTCCTTCTTGTACAACTCACTCAATGAAACTCACTAATATACTCTCTAGAACACACTTACACACTAAATACACTAATAAATGACACACCAAGGACACAAAGAAGACACATATTTGGCCTAAAATCATCTCTATTTAAAGAGGAAGAAAGATTTCTAATGGTTGCATAAGCACCTCTTCAAAAAGCATCCAGATGCAATGTATCTTGCTTGAACCGGCCTTCTTGCCATCGACGGGCTTGTTGGCACCATCTGTGGGCTTCTAGAACGTAGGCTAACTGCTCATGCTCGCTGTTGGTGGGCTCGATCTTGCGTCGGCGGGCTTCTTTATAATATATTGAAATGCTCTCAGGAAAAACACGCCGTCAGCGGCCTATTCTTCGCCGTCGGCAGGCTAGTTCAATTTTTATCTCTTTTATCCTTTTCGTTCCAGATTCGCTCCTTTTTCTATCTTTTTGCTCCTTTTCCTATAAATATTCATACCTACAATAAAACATATAAAATACATTTCTTTAAAGTGCAATTTCATCAAAATTTAATATAATATTGGTATGAATTTCTCAATACATTTTTCTCTGGTCACCTGCTGTAGATGCTAAGTCTTTTGAGCTTAAACCTTCTATTATTCAAAATGTTCAAAATAATCAATTTGGAGGAACACCAAATGAGGATCCAAGCTTACACTTTGCTAGTTTCTTAGAACTTTGTGCTACCTTTAAGTATAATAATGTTTCTGATGATGTTATTAGGCTTAGACTCTTTCCTTTTTCTTTAAATGATAAAGAAAAGATGTGACTTAACTCATTAGCAACTGGTTCTATTAAAACTTGGGTTGATATGACACAAAAATTCCTTGATAAATATTTTCCTCCTTCTAAAACTGCCAAATTAAGAAATTATATTATGCCATTTATGAAATTTTATGGAGAGAAAATTTATGAAGCATGGGAAATATTTAAAGAACTATTAAGAAAATGTCCTCATCATGCTTTACCAGATTGGTTAATTATTCAAACATTTTATAACAGACTCATTGGATCACTTAGATCTATTATAGATGATGCTGTTGGTGGTTCTTTAATGGCTAAGACATTTGATGAATCATATACCTTAATTGAAGAAATGGCTAACAACAATTTTTAATGGCCTCTGAAAGGGTTAATCCTAAAAGAGTGGAAAGTATTCAACATAATGAAGCCTTTTCTATTTTAGCTTCACAAGTGGCTGCGATATCTAAGAAATTGAATAATTTTGCTATTAACGTGTCGCATGATAATTCTGTAAACATTGATGATTCTCAAACAATTGAAACATTACAAGCTATTGCCAGTAAAACTAATAACCCTTATTCAATTTATTATAATCCAAGTCGGAAAAATCATACTAATTTTAATTGGAATAATGGACATTAATAATGGAGTAATAATCAAGTTAATCCAATCAGAAATTGGAACAATCAAGTAAATTCAAATTTTGGACCAACTTATCCTCCTAGTTTTAACAATCAGCAGAAAACGTTATGTTTAGAAGAATTGATCTTGCAACTAGGTAATCAGTTACAAAGTCAAAACACTGCTATTCGAAATATTAAGAATCAGATGGGACAAATTGCTAATTCAATTAATTACAGACCTCAAGGAACACTGCCTAACAACGTTGAAATTAATCCAAAAGAAACAGGAAAAGTCCATGAACAAGCAAAAGTTGTACAACTTAGAAGTGGAAAGGAATTAAAAGAGAAAATTCAGAATGAAATTGAAAAAGAGAGAGAGGTTGAAGAGATTGAAAAACCTAAAGAAACTCTTTCTCCAAGTAAAGATCAAACTGTAATTCCTATTGAAGTGGAAGTTGAAAGACCACCACCACCTTTTCCTCAAAGACTAAAACAACAGAAGCTTGACCATCAATTTTCTAAATTCTTTGAGATTTTTTAGAAACTTACCATCAACATTCCTTTTGCTGAAGCTTTGGAACAAATGCCGAGTTATGCAAAATTTATGAAGGATATTTTAAGTAAGAAAAGGAAATTTGAGGCTTATGAAACAGTTACATTAAGTGAAGAATGTAGTGAAATAATTTAAAAGAAACTACCTCAGAAACTTAAAGATCTTGGAAATTTCACTATACCATGTGCTACTGGAGAAGAATTTTATGGAAAAGCCTTATGTGCTTTTGGAGGAAGTATTAATCTCATGCCATTTTCTATCTTTCGAAGGACAGATTTAGGAGAGCTTTCTCCCAGGACCATAACCCTTCAGTTAGCTGATCAATCTATTACTTATCCTAAAGGAGTTATAGAGTATTGTTGACCTCATTTTTGATGAGGTCTTCTCTTTCCTCTTTAGTGTTTAGGATCTAGCCTTAGACTTTTCCTTTGACTATCTTAGAGGACTAGAATTGGGACCCACCCCTTAGAAATTTGAACCACTTCTTGCCTCTCTACAAACCCCACAAGCTTGATTGTGGACCCCTAATCACCTCGAGGGTTGAAATTAAATGTGAAGGTTTGAAGGATGAGTTCCCTATAGAACTCTTTGGCCTTAGGACCACCCTGGGTGGCTTGGTCTGGTGAAGGTTGACTTACACACTCACTACACTCACACTCAACACTCTCACACACACAATCCAAATCCTAAAACCACACTGTCGGCATATTTCTAGGTTGTGTGTTTTATTTTAAAAAGGGGTCGCCTAACAGAAGTTGTCGGCGAATTTTTTAAATTTAATTTAAATAAATAATTTGAAAAGTAGTATTTGATTTTTGAAAATAATTTTAAATTTGAAAATTTTAAGATATGACATCAAACTGATCTCACATCCCGAATAGTTTATATGAACGAGCACTGCACCACAAACCGTGTATCTATCCCTAAGGATAGGAACACTGCTTGATGGTGGGGCTCGATTAAATAAACTAGAAGATTTGTGACATCCATTTGGTCTGCGAACCAATTTTATAAGCCGACAAATTCCCCTGCTTAATATGAAAGCATTAAACAGGGTTTATATTACTTGGGTTCTTTAAAATTCCCTATAAGGGCAAGCCCCTATAGTTAATTACATCTTAAGTGATGAGAATCACCTAAGAAAACTCTCGATAATAATCGGTAATTCGCTCTCAAGAATTTCAAAGTTTAAGTTTTCAAGGGATTGAATTTTGGAATTTCAATGGGGAATGGATCAAATTTGGAATATTTTGTTTTGGGAATTCAAAGGAAGAATGGTAGGAGAAATTACGGACTCGAAGCGAACTTCGGTAATTTCCCGACTATCCTATTGTTTAGCTTGAATTTAGGGAATTCCTAATATTTATTTAGTGTTTTAATCTTGCCAATTTTAATTAATTAGGGCTTATATTTATATGACAGAATCATACAAATAGCCTTGAAGATGTGAGGGTTTATGTCGTATCGGACGACTACCTCGGAATTCTAAGACCGGTTAGGGCTTAATTTGCAATGCAAATGCCTAACGAAGAGTTGAGGATTTATGTTGCACTAGGCAAACTACCTCGAAGTCCTATGGCTTTGTTATTTAATTCTAGGAAAGTTTTTGTTGAAGTAGACTCGGGTTTTGCTGATGACGATGGCCGTCTTGCCCACCATGCTCCGAGCTCCTTGTTGTTGCAGAGGTTTAGTTTTAGAAATCATAAATCAGGGGATGAGAAAAGTGTTTTGGTTTAGAGAAAATTTTAATTTCCAAGTGTTTTTTTTTATGTTTTAATTAAAATAAATCTTAAAGTTGATTATAACGACACCGGTTAAGATCCCACGGTTCCATCCTTCCGGCATGATTATTTTTATCGGATTCACTTAGTCCAGATGAATTTGCTAAACTCAACTGAATGAGTTCCACACTTTCATTTAGACCGTGGGAAATTCTGTTAGCAACACGTAGGTTACATCATCCGAGGTATTCCCGATCATCCAACGAACGTTTTAATTTAATTGTAATTGTAGTTTTGTGTTCTGTTTGTGATTAAATTTTGAGTTGTTTTATATTTTGAAATGTTGTGGCGGTGAGTTTTATCTTGCAATAACTTTTAAATTAGTTTTGATTTCAGTTTTAGGGACTATCCTAAAGGTGTGGGTTTTCATGCAATAGTTGTTTATCATGCAAGAAAAGTAAGTGCGATGCGATTAAAGAAATTGCAATAATGTAAATTGCAAGAAGGTAAATTGCAATAAAATAAAAGCGTACCTGGAGGGTCTTCCCGTCATCCCAAGCTGCACTTAAAACACAATTAGAATATTTATGCAAATTCCTAGGTAAAGCTAAGGGAAGGGTTATGGTTTTCTATCAAATTCCTAATCCTATGCTTAGTCATTTCCTATGACGTCTAGGTTCTTGTGTTTTGGTTTGAGGACAAATTTCTTCATCAAAGAACAATTAAGTTCAATTGTTCTTATAAGTGTCCTATGATATTGAGGAAGTGCTTAAGAAGAATCTTAAACATCTTTTCAATACTGATAGGATTGTTTTAAGTCCAAATGAATTTAATTATACAAATGAATTAATCGTCCGGGAATTCAAGTTTTTTGTTATCTTGCTCAGTGAACTAGGACATTTGAATATCCTATAGGTGAAGTAACATTTCATTTAATATTCTGTTTAGGAGTTATGAAAACTAAAGCTTTCGAGGGTAAATTGATGTTCAAATAGTTTATGATTTAGTTTAACTTCAATTAAAGGGTTTAAATTTGGAATAGTGTTCAAGTCGTTTTATATTTAATTTCTTTATGTCTTAGGTGATGTTATTTAATTCAATTTAATTTAACTTTAATTTAATTTAATTGAGTTTTAATTTAATTTAATTCAATTTAATTCAATTTAGTTTAATTTGATGTTACATTAAATTAATTTGATTTGATTTAATTTTAATATAATTTGATTTAATTTAATTTAAATTTAAATTTAAATTTGATTTTATTTAATTTAATTTAATTTAATTTAATTTAATTAATCTTTAATTTAATTTAATTTGATTTAATTTAATTTAATTTAATTTAATTTTAATTTAAATTTTAATTTAAATTTGATTTAATTTAATTTAATTTAATTTAATTTAAATTGAAATTTTAAAAGAGTTTAATAATTTAACTTTAACTTAATGATTAAGTCTTTTAATATTTTAAACCTTAAATTTGAATTATCATTTTAACTAAGAATTAAATATTAATGAGATGATTAATTTAGGGATTTTTAAATTAAAGAATAAATCTCTTCCTAATAATATCCCTATTTTAATAATTCCAATTTTATTATTCTTCCAAATTTAATCAATTATTTAATTAAGGTTTAATCATTTTAAATTGCTTAATGGGTTTCTACCCTTTAATTATTTAAATTTCAATCATCCAAATCAGATTAGGATCAAATATTTTACTTGTTAATTTTTTATTAAACCTAAAGTTTTAATTAAGGATTAAAAATTTTAATTACCACTTTACCCTTTAAGCTTAATGATTTCATAACTCACTAAATTGAACTTAAACGAACTTGAAATTTTTATGTGACTTCACTCATATGTCAATAAAGACATGAGAGGAGAAAATGTGATTTTTCTGTATTTAATTTATTTATATAATTATTTTTGGTAGAAAATAGAGATTTCCAAGGAAAATTTAATAACATGACAAAGGGAAAGTTTCTGTCCTTAAGAAAATTAGGGGACATTCCTAAAGACTAGGGGACCATTTGGACTAATGTTGGTGATTTTTTGATTTATATTATTTTTATTATAATTATTTTAAGTTTTGGAGTATTAATTAATTTAAAAATAAAATAAATGTTGAAAAATGGATTTTATATTTTTGAAAAATCTCTCTGATATCAAGGAAATCAGAGAATCAAATTTTGTAATTTTCTGATTTTTCTATGATTTATTATAATTATTCTAGTGAAAATGCTAGAAAATACATTATTTTAATTTTAAAATTACCTTAGGGCTTTAAAATTAAAAATCTCACTAAATAGACCTAAGAAAAATATGGGGTTTGTTCCTAAGTGATTAAAATTCAAAATGTGACATTTTGGTGAATTTTATTATTTTTGTGATTTTTATTATTTTTTAATTATTAAAAATATTAAAATAATATTAAAAATCAACTTTTTTTAGAAAATTGAAATTTTAATTTTCTTAAATTCCCCTAATATTAGAGAGGCTCCAAAACCAATTTGGTGAATTTTTGAAAGGTATTTTGAAAGTTATGAATTTTTAAAGTTTAAAATGACTAAGTGGCTTAATCAACCCATTTAGTAGGGCTAACCAAGTCCAATTGACTTCAAATTTTTATGGTGGGTTCCTCTGATCCTAAAGGTCAGTGGAGAATTGATTTCAAGTCAATTTGATGTATGGTTAGATCTAATTAATTAGAGATCCATTTTGGGTGTTTAAGCCAATTAGGGTTGTTTTAAATGAACTAACTCAAAACCTATTTTTCCTAGGGTCCTCTGGTCATAAGGAACATCACCAAATTTTCCTAGAATTTATTTCACAACATGCTATTTATTGGAATTAAAATACTCAAAACAGTAACAAGAAATTGAAAAATCAATAACTTTTCATAGGGATGGCCTCTGACTTTGGAAAATTCAGGGAATGTTCCCAAATTCAGAGGCTTCAAAAGCCCTATGGTCTTATGTCATGGTGAATTGTATACATGCATGGAGAATTAAAAATATGCAGATAGTAAATAAATTATTAAAAATAAAATACTTGATGAAATTAAATAATTTCTTTTCCACATTATTCTCCTCTGTTCACAGAGCAAGAGGGTATTTTTATTTTATTTTTATGACTTTCCTACACAAAGTTATGAATTTCTAAAGTTTAGGGAATTAAATAAATAGAAAATACCCCTAATTTTCTATTTATCCACGCGGCGCCCCGTCATCCTCGGCATCTCCGAACGCACACGCGTCGCGCTCCCATTCGACGCCGCCATCTGAGTCAGCTGCCCGGGCCCCGCGGTTCTCGTACCGTCTTCTGGTCCGACGCCATCTGAACCGTCCGTCCGCGCGTGTATTGAATGGACGACATCCGTTCGTCGTCCCCGAGCGTCCTCACCCGAGAGCCGTCCACACTAAATCCCTAAGATCTCACTCAATACTCAACGGATTTTCATGTTCTTATGCTCTATGGATTCGTCTTGAGAAGACGAGCACATCCATACGGTTTATGTGGGATGAAATTTACGCAATAGAAATGGAGAATGTTCAGAAGCTCGGGAAGAAGAGTGAGGCCATACCTTTGCTCAGAGAAGTGTGGCTTCGATCCGAGAGTTGTTGCACCTTCGATTGGATCCCAGCAAGCTCCGGATGAAGTCTCCCGGTCGCAGTGAATTGCCTAGGTAGGATTTCGACCACGGCCGATCAAAAAGCTTGGAGGCCGGAGCAATCGGGTGGCTCTGGAGATGGGGCTTTTGCTGGTGGACACCTTCCCTCGGTCCGGTGAAGGTGTAGAACCAATCAATTTGGGGATTGGCTCACCTGTGGAGAAGTGTCCTGGTTTTGGGCCTAGATTTCAACTCTGAAATTGAGCTCACAGAGAAGAAATGGCAGGGGGATCTCAGTGGAGATCAAGTGCTCTGTGTAAGGGGAGGAGTCTGGAACAATTTTGGCAGAGTTTCCTTAAGGTTTGTTTCAGCACCCCTCATGGCCGAGAGGGGTGGTGTTTAAATAGGAGAGGGTGGAGGGCCTCCCAGGGAGAGTTAGGGCTTGGGATCAGCTGCTTAGGTCAAGGGCAGAACAGCCACAATGGCCACTGGGGATGGGGCAGCTGAGCAAGGGAGATTTCCAAAGTTGGCTCACATGTGAGCTCTCGACCTAGTGGTTTACAGCGGCTGTGGTGGCCGACCGGCCAGTGGTCGGTCACCCTCAAGGTCGTGGAGGTCGTGGCTGAAGTTTGTGCAATCAATTGGCCATGGACATGTGTAAAGGAGTTGAATTGAAATGGATTGGGGGATGAGCTCATTTTGGGTCCAAATGGGTCAAGCCACCTTTTGGGCTTGATTCACCTCCCCATGGTTGATTTGGGCTGAGGGAGGATCAGATGGATCAGCTAGGAAAGGGTGGAGAAGTCACCATCCATGAATATTTTGATTAAACATGGATTAAGGTGAAGCATTAAAAGGGTTAAAACCTTTTTAAGGGGGCTTAAAAGAGGCTCCTCCTTTTGCCATTAGTGGGTTGATAACATGTCAAGCCTTCCATGGCTTCATGTGGCTTGTCCATGGCTTGCATGGCTTGTCTTTGGCTTGGCAAAAAATTTGGTCAATTTCATAAAAATGGATTTTAAGGATTTTGGATAATTTGGTGGAAAATTGGATGAAGCCTCATTTAGAATTATTTGATCATTGGTTTAGGACTTAGGGATGATTTTAATTGAAAGTATGATGAGGGGAAATGTCATATGGGCTTTGGGATCAATTTTGGGCCTTTGGATGTGGTAAAAGATGGGCTATTAAAATGGTTTAAGGAATGGGCCTTTAAGTTTAAAAAATGCATTTATGGATGGGAATTTTGTAAAGTGGTTGGGCCAAATAAATGTTGGGTTTAGCTCATGGATGTGTCATGAGTGACTTGAAGCAAATTGGGGGTGATTTGTGTTTGAATTGGGTTGAATTTGGGCTCTTTTGGTGAATGGGCCAATATAGGTCCAAGTGGGCCAAGTTGGGCCAATGTTGGGCTAGGGTTGAAATTGATGTAAAATTAATGTTGAGAAATGTTTATGGGAGTGTTTCAAAGAGGTTTTGACTTTGGTTGGGCTTTGATTTTGGGGTTTGGGCTCATTTGGGTTAGGTTTGGGTTTAGGTCAAAATTGGGCCTTTTAGCTTTGGGTTGAATTTGAGTGGGGTTTGGGTCTAAATGTTGGGAAAATCATGCTAGTTTTTTGCTTGTGGGGATGCTAAGGAAGATTTAGAAAAGATTTGGGGTTAATTGGAGTTGAATTGGGTGAGTTTGGGTTAAGTTTGGGTCATGCGTCCAAATTGGGCTTTAAGGCCAAAAGTGAAATTGGATCCAAATGTCAATCAAATTGGACTTGAATTTGGTCTAGATTGGTGTTGGGAATGTTGAATTGAAGTTTAGAATTGAATTGGACCAGAATTTGGGTCAATTGGATAGGTTTGGTTTGACATTGGGTTCACTTTGGGTTAAAATGGGTCAAATTGGGGGTTTTGACAAAAGTAGGGTAAATTGACAAAATTGGCCCATGGTGTAGTTGAATAAAATGAAATTGGGAATATTTGGGATTTTCTGGAATTTTCTGGGAATTTTCTGAATTTTTGGATTTTTGGGTCAAGAGGGGTATTTTGGGTATTTGGAGGGTATTGGGAGGTATCTTTGGAATTTTTGGTATTTTTGGGTATGGATGATCAATTTGAGTGATTTGGAAATGTTTGGGATTGATTTTGAGGAATTTTGGGTAATTTGGAAATTTTGGAGGATTTCAAGGGTTTTGGGTAGGCTAGGCGGGTGTAAGGTCACGGGGTCAAAAATTGAAAATTTGGAAAATTGAAGATTGGGTAAATTTGAATGGAATGAAATCATTTTGGTTGAGCCATGAAGCCACATCAAGCCCACATGAGCCATGAAGGGACTCATTTGAGGCATCCACTATGTTGTTCCTAACCCTTTTAGCCAAGGGCTTAGGGGTTAAGGACCATCCATGTGAATCAGCTACATGAGTCAGGAGGCCAAGTTAGGTATGGGTGTGGTTTTAGGAGGTGTGTGAATGTGTAGTGTATAAGTGTAGTGTGTGTGTAAGTCAGCCCCTTCACCGCACTGTGCCACCTGTAGGCAGTCCTAAGGCCAAAGAGTCCCATAGGAACTCATCCTTTAAACTTCCACATTTGATTTCAACCCTCTAGGTGATTAGGGGTCTATAGTCAAGTTTGTAGAGTTTGCAGGGAGTTAAGAAGTGGTTTGAATTTCTAGGTGGTGGGTCCCAATTCTAGTCCTCTAAGATAGTCAAAGGAAAAGCCTAAGGCTAGATCCTAAGTACTAAAAAGAAGAAGAGAAGACCTCATCAAAAATGAGGTCAACAAATGGACCCCCAATAGGTGTGGTGAGCTAACGGAGCACACCGCGCATATTGGTGTTGACCGAAGCGATCAACAAAACCAACACAGATGTCCAAGTGACAAACTTAGGACGAAGTAGAAGAGTTTCCGTTAGGGAGTGTCAAGCATATCTCTGAAACTGGAGATTCCTGAACTCTCGCTGGGGAAAGGAAAAGGAGGTGAATTCCAAATCACATGATCTGGGGGAAATTTTGATTTAGATTTCAGTTTGTTTTAATTTAAGTTCGGATGTGTAATTTTAGATTTTGATTTTTTTTATTTTAGATTGAAGTTTGATTTAAAATTAATTTGAGAAAATTTAGATTTGAAACGAGAATCGAAACCTAGGTTCTATCTCGGGATTGCAAAGAAAACCGGAATTTAGGTACCAGCCTCGGAGTGGGAATCGCAGTTTAAGTGTCGATTGAAAAGGATGAGAATCGAATTTAGGTGACCGATCTCGAAAGGGATGAGAATTGAAATTTAAGTATCAATCTCGAAAGAGAGTCGAAATTTAGGCATCGACCTCGAAGAGGATGAGAATCAGAATTTAGATACTGATCTCGGAATGAGAACTAGAATTTAGGTACTAGTCTCGAAATGAGAGCTAGAATTTAGTTACCAGTCTCGAAAGTTTAGAATTGAAATTTAGGTATCAATTCAAAAAAGAATCGAAATTTAGGTATCGATCTCGAAATGAGAACTAGAATTTAGGTACTAGTCTCGAAATGAGAGCTGGAACTTAGGTACCGATCTCGAAAGTTTCGAATTGAAATTTAGGTATCAATTCAAAAGAGAATCGAAATTTAGGTATCGATCTCGAAATGAGAACTAGAATTTAGGTACTAGTCTCGAAATGAGAGCTGGAATTTAGGTACCAGTCTCGAAAGTTTAGAATTGAAATTTAGGTATCAATTCAAAAGAGAATCGAAATTTAGGTATCGATCTCGAAATGAGAACTGGAATTTAGGTACCAGTCTCGGAAATTTTGAATTGAAATTTAGGTATCAATTCGGATGAGAATCGAAATTTAGGTATCGATCTCGGTATGAGAACTGGAATTTTGGTACCGATCTCGGGAATTTTGAATTGAAATTTAGGTATCAATTCGGATGAGAATCGAAATTTAGGTATCGATCTCGGAATGAGAACCGGAATTTAGGTACCGATCTCGGAAATTTTGAATTGAAATTTAGGTATCAATTCGGATGAGAATCGAAATTTAGGTATCGGAATGAGAACTGGAATTTAGGTACCGGTCTCGGAAATTTTGAATTGAAATTTAGGTATCAATTCAGATGAGAATCGAAATTTAGGTATCGATCTCGGAATGAGAACTGGAATTTAGGTACCGGTCTCGGAAATTTTGAATTGAAATTTAGCTATTAATTCGGATGAGAATCGAAATTTAGGTATCGATCTCGGAATGAGAACTGGAATTTAGGTACCAGTCTCGGAAATTTTGAATTAAAATTTACTGTGGAGATTTGGATTTAGCGGGAGATCGAAATGAGATATGAAAGTGTTTCATATCCCATGGGAATCAATCAAAGTCTGATTACTTGGCGAAGGGTACAAACCAATGCCATCCGGATCAAATTGAAAATTTTTGTGATTCTGAAATCATCCCGAGAGAGGGTTTCAAGGGAGGTCTAGAATAGATCTTGATTTAAAGAAGGATTGGAGGGTTTGAGAAGATGGGTTTAAACTGGAATTCAATTTGGGCTTTAAATTTGCTTTGTTTGTCCTTTAACTATCCCATTTTTGTTGTTTATTTGGTGTTCTTGTGGATTTGGTGTTCGACATTTTTTTTTAGACTTTTTTTTTAGGAAAGTTTTCTTTTATTCTCTTTTTTTCTTTCTTTTTCGTTCTTTGTTCGAAGTTCATTTAACTTTAATGGCGTTTCCCGATCAATTTGCACAAAAGAGGTGAAGGCCAAAAATGTGACATGGTCACTTTCATTCCAATCATGTCGAAGATACATCATACAACTTGATCTGGCATATATATCATACAATCCATGTAAACTCAAAACGGACTATGTATGATCTTCGTCGATCCATCCAAAGAAGCATCTGTCAAAAATCCATGTCTGAATAGTGGGGTACATGGTCAATAACATCACCTTCCAAGCCATCCTTGGCAAGGATGCCGTATAGATGTACATCGGAGGTGTGATATTTTCCATGTAACTCACAGCTCGTAAGGCCGGAGGCTCTCTAACTCCGGGTCTGGCTGGAAATGGTAAGGTGTCTTCCTGTCGTCCATTTTCCTGAAAGTAACTGAGATCCGCTTCACTTGTACTCCTGGTATGCAATGCTTAGCGATATTGCTCCGTTGCCCTTCAGTATCATGACGGAACCCACCGGTAATGGTATCTTCACTGGCCCTCAGAACTCACCTGGGCCTGCTATCCGGAGGTCAAATCCGAACATGATGTTACACTCGTTCGGGAAAGAGATCGTGCGAAAGGTCCGACAAAGTCGTGGTGATCTATGTGTGGGGGTATGCGATCACCTTGCTTGTAGATGTTAATAATGCAGCTATTGGGTATGCAATCTGCGCGTACCCTCCATGTTATCAATCTCTTTACCATTCTTTTGATGACTAATGGCATCGGATCCACTTGCCCATGACGGAGTATTCCGGTGGGTTTCCCTTCCTGTCCTCCGCAAAGTTGTAATCGCATCCACATCAGTATTGTGATTCTTCCCTTCCCCGGCATCCATCTCTGGGGTTCTGAGTAGGTGTTTTCCCTTAGGCGGCCTGCTCGGCCCATTCTTTTCAAATCCCGGATACAATCCACGATTTGATGTTGTTCAAACTCTGAGAATACGTCTGTATGTAGCTCGAGGCCCTCTAGTATATTGATTCTTCTGCCTTTAATTCTCTCGAAATATTCAAAGGTTTTCTTTTCAACATTCTGCATTCTCTCCAGCTAGTATTCCGGATTGATCTGCAGATGGCGAGGCCTGGTGACATATTGTGGGATATATGGTTCAATCCATTCACGTTCTCCTGCATACCTCGGCTCCTCAGGGATGATGCCTGTCGGGACATCCCTCGGGGTTGCTTCTGCAACAAGGTCATGCGTCACTGGTGGTTCTATACGGTGGCGTGGTAGCCTTCTTTCTTCTGGTCTTTGTGAGATTTCCCCGGTTTTTTCGTTATCCTAGGAGTCGGCCTCCTTTCTTCGAGTTCCCGGTGAACCGGTGTCCTTGAAGTGTATGTACTCGGCATTAGCAAGCTGTCTCGTTGCGCCGGTCCGCAGCCTAGTTTTGTTAACATCTTACTGGATATCGCGATTCTTATTTCTTCGTTGCATTACTGTGAGAGTAGCCCTTCGAACTTTTGAATCCTCGTGGGCGCGAGGCCGACTAGCTCTGCCCTCTCGCCGTAGCGACTACGGATTTCATTTTCTTATCTTCTTCGATGTTTGCCTTTCTTTTCTTCGTCTGGATTAGTGGCTTGGGCCACCCACTTTCATCACCTGTCTACCCGGGCAGTTCTTCTCGGTCAACCGGGACCCGAGCCACTTTCCTCGTATCGTAGGCTCGTCGGTGCGAAATCCGAGTCAATCTCGATTATCGCTCCATCTTTCACCCTCTTTTCATCGAGTGCAAGGCTTACGCCGTTCGACATTTCCCTGTGAAAAGACAAGGAAAAGGATCAGGGGCTGTACTAAGAACAAGAACATTAAGAAAATGTTTATTAAAGACACATTTTTTTATATATTATTTTTTTTTGTATTTTCAAATTTAACAGGAATGAAGTAGGATAAGATCAGGGAAGAGATTTTGATTCGGAAAAGAAAACAAGGAAAACTTTATTATCATGATTTTATTTATTTTAGCACATTTTATTATTTTTGGGTTCGGACCCAATCATAAGTAATTACTTCACCCGTGTTTCTTAGGGATGAAGAATTCATTCCTTCGAAACATCGAGTAGCGTAATACTTTTTCAAGTATCGTCCGTTGATCGGAAGCATATGTCGTTCTCCCCGGCAATTCACTAGCCGGTAGGAACCTCCCGAGTATACTCGCTTTAATCACAAACGGTCCTTCCCAAGTGGGTTCAAATTTTCCTCCAATCTTGCGGTGTGCAAGAATAGGTCTCTTCGAACGAGAACTAAGTCACCAACTTTGAAGGTTCTTGGGCGGACCCGGCTTGTCATGGGCTTGAACCATCTTAGCTTGGTATAGTTCTAAATTCTGTTGCGCTGCAAGTCTTTTCCCTTCCAGGCTTTCTAATTCTTCTAGTCGTAATTTGGCGTTCTCTTCTGTCGTGATCTTGTTTGCAACTACAATTCTGAGTGAAGGAAGTCGAACCTCTAAAGGTAACACTGCCTCGGACCCATACACCAGAGCATAAGGTGTAGCTTCGAGTAGGAGTTACGAAGGTTGTCCGGTGAGGCCCATAAGGCTTCTAATAACTTCTCGTGCCAATTTCTCTTATTATCGTCCAAAGTTTTCTTTAAAATTTGAACGAGAGTTTTATTAAAAGCCTCAGCGAGGCCATTTGCTCTTGGGTAGTAAATTGTTGAGTATTGCCAGTCGATTCCGTGTCTCCTGACAAAATTGTTGATTTGCATGCTTCTGAATGCTGACCCATTATCCGAGATAATCCTGCACGGCACTCCGAAACGGTAGACAACTTGGTTCTTCAAAACCGTAGCACATGGTGTGCGTTCACTTCTCTAAGTGGAACCGCCTCCGCCCACTTGGAAAAGTAATCTGTAGCCGCAAGAATGAAGCGATGTCCTTTCGAAGATGGTGGTTATATCGGACCCACTATATCTGTGCCCCAACATTCAAATGGCCACGACGCAATTGTTGGGTGTAGCATATTTGGAGGTTGGTGTAGAACCACTCCGTGCACTTGGCATTGGTGACAGCTCTTGGCGATTTTCATGCAGTCGGTCATCATCGAGGGCCAGTAGTACCCTAGTCTTTTAATTTTCATTTTCATCTTTGGATCCGACCGGTGAGCGCCACGGAGTCCCGAATGTACCTCTTTAACAATTTCACGGGCCTCGGACCCGCTTAGGCACCTTAGCCACATTTGATCAAAAGACCTTCCGTACAATGTGTTGTTTATTAATGCGTATGACGCAGTTCTTTTCTTGATCCGATGGGCTAGCGACCTATCGTCCGGTAGCTTTCCTGTTTGCGGGTAGTCTATTAATGGTTGTCGCCAATCTTCTATGTTTTCTCGTCATCGCTGTAACCGATTCTTTTTCTTTTTCGATTTGTGTATTGTGTCTATGTCGAGCCGTGATAGGACCCGACGTCCGTGAACCGACACTTCCATCGATTCATCTTGCAAACGTGCAAATTCTTTTCCGAGACGGGCTAAAGCATCCGCTAAAGCATTTTCTTTTCCGGGAATTTTGTAGATTGTCACATTTGGAATCTGTTCCAACAGCTGTATGGTGTACTGAAAGTATTGCTCGAGTCTTGGTTTTAAAATTCTGTACTGTCCGGCGATCTGTCGAATGATCAACTGCGAATCCCCGTAGATGTTGATGTCTGTTATCCCCATTTGAATAGTTAATTCCGGTCCCGTTATGAGGGCTTCGTATTCTCGCTTCATTGTTTGTACATGGTTCTGTTAAGTGGTAGGAGTATCTTAACATCCCCCGCTCCGGTGTTAAAAAGATTAGCCTGATTCCTGCCTTACCGGGCATTATCACTTGCGATTCTTCGTCTTTGTGTGCTAAAGATGCTCCGTCGAAATATAATTCCCAACGTCGATCATCAGGGTCTTCTAGGCTCATTATTTGTTCATCTGCGGATCGTCATCGAGGGAGATTCTGCCGTCAAAGGGTGTGCTGCAAGAAAGTCTGCTAAGACTTGTCCCTTTACGGCACGAAGAGGCACGAAAGTTATATCGAATTGCAATAATATCATTGACTATCTGGCAAGTCTGCCGGAAAGTGTTGGACGAGTCATCAAATATTGCAATGGATTAAACTTCGAGATCAGGTTGACCTTATGAGAAAGCTCGTAGTTCCTGAGCTTTTGAGCGGCGAAGATCAGGGCCAAACAATGCTTTTCAATTGCGGGATACCGTCGGAAGTAAACGACGGCTTAAGTAGTAAAGAGCATTTTCTTTACCCTCATCATTGACCTGGGCTAACAGGGCTCCGAGAGAGTCGTCTAAAGCCGCGGTGTAAAGTATCGCCGGTCTACCCGAGACCTGGGCCTGCTAAGACAGGAGGTGACATTAAATATTGTTTATGTCCTCGAAGGCCTTCTGGCATTTCTCTTCCCAAATAAATTTGGTGTCCTTTTTAACTAGTGCCGAGAAAGGCTGATACCTACCTGACAAGTTTGAGATAAAGCGTCGAAGATATGCCAGCTTCCCTTGAAAGGATCGTAGTTATTTTAAGGTTTTGGGAGGCGGCATTACTAAGATAGCTTTAATCTTTTCCTGGTCGATTTTAATTCCACGATGTCGGACAACGAATCCTAAGAATTTCCCGGAGGTGACGCCGAAGGCGCATTTTAAGGGATTCATCTTAAGGTTAAATTGTCTTAATCGTTCGAAAACAATTCTCAAATCATACAGGTGGTTTTCCTTTACTTTGTTTTTAATGACCACATTATCCACGTAGCATTCAACTTGATTATGGATGAGATCATAAAAAATTCTTGTCATTGCTCTCTGGTAGGTTGCTCCTGCATTCTTCAGTCCGAATGGCATTACTGTGTAGCAAAATACTCCGATCGACGTTCTGAATGCTGTAAGCTTTTCATCTTCTCGAAGCCATTTTTATCCGGTTGTATCCTCGAAGATCCATCCATGAATGAGAATATTTCATGTCTTGAAGCAATTTCGATCATTAATTCCGGGATCGGTAGAGGGAATTCATCTTTTGGACATGCCTTGTTTAAATCTCTCGAAATCCATACAAATTCCGATCCGACCATTCTTCTTCTCGATCGGCACTACATTGGCTAGCCAAGTTGGGTATTGTTCTTCACGGATAAATTTGGCGTCTATTAGCTTTTTAACTTCGGCTATGACTTGTTGTTCGATTTCTAGACACATTCTTCTGGGACCTTGTCTGACTGAGACAGAAGTAGGATCCACTCCTAGCTTATGGACTGCGACCTCTGGAGCTAATCCTGGCATTTCATCGTAGTTCCAAGCAAAACAGTCTTTAAATTCCATTAATAACTTGATTATTTCTTTGGAGTCTTCTTTATTGAGTAAGGAGCTAACAAAGGTAGGTCTAGGCTCTTCGCTAGCACCTAAGTTAACTTCCGTTAACTCATCTATCGTAGATTTAATCTCTTCTTCGAATTCGGTGGAGCGTCTCCAATTTGTAAATCTTCAAACTCTTCTGTAGTTTCCATGCAGTTTTCATTAGATTCGCAAGTGACAACCAAGCAAAATTCAGAATCGTCAACTGATCCTACTGTGCCGAATCCGAGACCAGGCTTCGAATTGGGTGGACGACCGAAGTTATTCCATAATTTTTCAAAATGTTGTGTTTGGCCTTTTGTCCATTGTCGAGGTAAGAAGCCACGTTGAATTAAATTTTGAACACAGGGAGAGTACCACTCAAAAGGTAATTCCATTAATTCTGATGAAGTGACATCTTCAAATTGTACATTATTTTCAGTTTTGGAGGAAGAAGCACCACGGTAGAATTTGATTGTCTTTGCACCGTCGCTACGTACCTCTTTGACCACCATACCCTCGATCTTGTTAGGATCGGATCGGGGTTAGGGTCATAGTATGTACGTAGTGGTTAATCTTTTCGTACATTGATTTGTATTCTTCATTCTTTTCATCTTCGAGGGAGATCTTCGAATTGCGGCTTCTTCCGACTTATTGCCGCTGCTTCTTGTTTGATTTCTTTTTCTTCTTCGAACTCGTCTTCCCAATCAACATTGATGGTCGGCTTCCTCTCGTCCAACTCGTCCTAATATCTCTACCACGACCTCGTCCCCGGCCTCGACCTCGGATGCGAGTTGTGGAGAAACCTTCACCATCTCGCCGGAAGGGAGTGGTGGGTGACTGTTGGACTAGAACTTCAGGTTCTTCATTGTCCCGAACTTTCTTTGCTTCATTTGTTACGGTATCTCTGGAGAAGATTGTTTTCTTCGGTGGTGCATAATAGACTGCGTCTTCGTGGATTCCGATCTCATGTACGGAGAATGGTTGTAAGTCACCTCTGATGCACTGTTCCCCTCCATCGTAGTATTTGATGCACTGATGTAGAGATGATGGTACCATCCTGTTTTCATGTATCCATGGTCGGCCCGATAGAGCGTTGAACGACGTTTCGAATCAATTATGTGAAATTTTACGGTTGTCTTTGCTAAGTCACCGGTCTTCATTAGTAGCGTTATTGACCCGAGGGCTCTTTCTCCTTTCCGGTCGAATCCTCTTAATAACATTTTGTCGGCCTCGAGCTCACGAGCATCAATTTCCAAATATGCTAGTGTTCGGAGACTCATTATATTGATTGATGCTCTCGGATCCACCAATACTCCGGAGAGTGTAAACTTCCCGATTAGTAATCGATATGTACAACGGTCGGTTGTGGTCTGCTGTCCCAAGTAGAAGGTCATTGTCCGTGAAGGTAACGCCTCGCTGTTCCTTTAACGAGCAAACCTCATCTAAGGAATCTCCGGCCATTTGAGCTAAGCAAATTTTCGGATCAAGTAAGGACTTGATCAGAGCTTCTCTCATCTCCTTTGATAAGATGAGAGCATCGTAGATGCTCGGTTGGCCGGTGAGTTTCCTAAGATGGGCTAGCATGTTGTAGTCCACTTTATTTCCATGTGTCTCGGCTTCTTCTCGAATGGGTATTTCTTCTGCTGGGGTTGGTTCTTCTTGAACAACCACCTGCTTTCCTTTGTCTTTTGGACCCATTCTCGGAGGTAGAACTCTTCCACTTCTTAAGTTGACTTCTGTAATTTCTTCTGAATCTAGTGTTGAGTTTGTCGGTGTCTCCTCCTGAATCGGAATGACAGGTTCTTCCTGATTAGCTTCAGAGTCTGAAGGCTCTAACTCTATTGTGACTGGAGCTCCTCGAAACTCGCAGATAGTTTCATTGCTTGTTGAACTCTCGTAGCCTCCTTGATGGATGTCTTCTTCGTTATTTTGATCGTCGAGATCGTGTATGATTTGAGAATTGTCGTTGGTATCGAAATCGATATCCGGATTGTCGCTAGTTACGTAATCATTAGAAACAGTTAAAACGTAGCCAACGCCATCACCCTTATCATTATGTGATCCCACCGAAGTGAGCAGATAATCATACAAAGTCAGAGGTTCGAGGGATTTCTCCCCCGAATCAGAAATAACTATCCTAGGATAAGCAGCCCCTAATCTAGTCTTAGGAGCCTCGGTCCTCTCTTCTTCGTCGATTTTCTTCTTCTCTTCAATCGTCTCTTGTTGAGGTGGGTCTTCTATCACAAGTGATAGTACCGGCTTAACAGGTCTCGAACTTTGAATTGAAGCTCGCACCGAAGCGGTTTGGATGCTGTCTAAAATCTTTTTCGAAGACCTTGTCCAAGCGGTAGTCCATCCATCATCGGTCGTATAGGGATCTATCGGAATGATGGGATCGGTTGAGATAACATCGACGGAACCTCCTTTCTGGGGTTCCTTCATGTACTCCTTCGGGATCGTTATATTCCCTTTCCGAAGGTTGTCGTTGAGCCAACTTTTGAAGGTAATGCAATCTTCTATCTTGTGCCCAAGCATCCGGTGGTAGGGGCAAAAGTTGGGATCACCTTTCTTGTTGACTTGCTCCGGTCTTTTAGGCTCCGCGGTCGGAAATCCGGAGTCTTCATCGGACTACGGAACATTTTCGGCATCGCTTCATTCTTGAACGGATATTCTCTCGCTCGAAGCTCCCTTAATGTACGTTGGGACGAGGCGGTTGTTCATACTCGTGGAGATGACCGATAGCCGGGTCGGGGTTGCTCGGTAATTCGTTGTGGTTGCTTGCGGCCGTTACGGTGGTACTTGTATCGGTTGCTTGCCTTTGTCAACTCGCCGCAACGATCCCGGATTTCTTTTCAAAAGTCTTCACGAGCTTTTGCTTGTCCGTCTTGTCGGCGAAACTTAATTGCTTCGCTTCTTCTTGCAAGCTTCCGGCCTTGCTTAACAACTTCTCGAAAGTCTTAATAATGAATCCTTTGAGGAGAAGTGCTATCGGGCCGTGAATGCTTTTAAGTAAGATGCCGACTGCATGTTGTTCTTGTAGTTGTGGTTCACACTTCATGCTTAAGTTCCTCCATCGAAGTATGTAATCCACCAATGTTTTGTTTGGCCTTTGTTTCTCTACCACTAAATCACCTATAGTGATGTGCTACTGAGCTCCGGCGAATTGTTTGATGAAGAGGTTCTCTAGTTCTGAGAACGTCTTCACCGAACCATTCGGTAATTCCGCATACCAGTCGAAGGCGATTCCTGACAGGCTACTGACGAACTGTCGGAAGAGTAATGCATCGCTCCCGCCGGCATTGCAACAACCGGCACGAAAGTGTGCAACATGCTCGTCGGGGGTTCCCGGTTCCATCGAAGGTCTTGAACGGAGGTGGTACGAAGCCTTTGGGTACTTGGATAGCGTCGAATTCTTCGGGTAAGGTCTACCCGTCCGAATGGATGTTCCGCTCTTTGATTGTGCTAAGGCTTCTCGCACTCGCTCGTTCCACCAAGCTCTTGATATCCTTTTCGGGATCATACTTTGTGTTGTATCCTTTTCGGCTCGATCATCCCCGTTGACGGATGTAATCTCCTTTCCTCCGTCTACAATGTGAATGACCTCTGGGGTTGTCTCTCTTTGTGGTTGCACTTGACTCTGGAGAGTGGCTAGAGCTACAGCCATCTCTTCCATCATTTTCGCCATTTGAGCGATCGTGTCATCTTTCTCCGAAGCCGCCTTCTCATCGGTTCCGGCTCCTCTCTTCTGTGCGTGCAGGAGCACCTTGCGAAGCCGATGAAGCTCGTGTTTCGACCATGTTGATTTCCGCATATTCGTCGTCCATGAATTCCGATGAATCAATCTCGTCTCCGAACTTTTCTTCTCTTTCTTTTGCTAATCGTCGGATATCGGTTCTCGACTTTTCCATGGCATCTTCTAGCGGGGCTTTCGTGCGTCCTCGCGGTTGTCGTGCGATAGCTGCCGGGTCCCCTTTTCACGAGTGCCCTTTATCGCAGTAGCACTTTCTTCAGATTCAAGTCTCCTGGCGAGACTTTCTTTCTCGAGCTCGTTGTTTCAATCTCAATCGCCCGGTAGTGGGACGCCATACCATCCTTCTAGCGACGGAAGGTCTAGGACCAGATGGTCTGTCGGCCAAATGCTGGAAGGTGGTATCCTCCCTAATCTATAATCCTGAGACGACGACAGGCGGACTAGCCTTCATTCTTTTACTTGGCTTTTCTTTCATGATGGCGGGTTCTACTCGGGGCCCAAGATGGGATTTGACTGGCACCCGCCCTATCCTTCGTAGAATCTCCGATATGGGGCACTTTTCCTTCTTTGCTAACTTTTCTACCAAAGTTTGCGATCGAGCAAACGGCGTAGTTCTAGTCCTTTTCTTGCGGCTATCGTTGTAATATGCGGGCTGAGGTAATGCGGCAACGAATCTTGCGAATATTTTCTTCATCTTCTCGCGGCGGAGAGGGGATGAAACCCGCTTCCTCCCAAAAGTGGTATGTATTCGGCAGCGGTGTATATTCGGCAGCGGTGTATATTCAGTGCAGTTCGGGATTTCCTCCAGAAAGAAATTTTAGCGACTGCGGCTTCTCTAGCGATCCTTCTACTTCGTTTCTTCTTTGGGTCCTTGTCGGTGATGGAATCCTTGAACCGGACCCGATTTCGAAAACGAAGGTCTTACGAGAAGATCTCGTACCCTCCACGGTAACAGGTTCACCATAATTCAAGATTTCTTTCCCCTTTAATTTGGCAGAAGTCGGGGTAGGTGCAGAAACAACTAGACCAGTGGGGGTAGTAAGAACAGTCCTCCTGCGGACAGCAGTACTCCTCTCAGTCGGGATCCTTTGCAGGGAGGAAACTCTTGGGTCGACCTAAGGTTGAACTGAATCGGCCGGCTTCTTAGCTTCGGATACCTTGTTTGTCAGTGCGAAAAGGGAAACGTCGGTGATCTTGACATTCGTGTTTTCAAATCCTTGTCCAAATCGGATGATCCCATTGTCGGGCAGCTCATCCTTATAGACAACGAAGTCCAGTCCATTGGTGAAGGAGAAAATCAGCTTTGGGGCTTCCATTTCTGCAGGGTAGATTCTGGTTGTCAGTCCCAAGTTATGCTTCTTTTCTTTAGGACGAAAAGAAAGGAATTGAAAAGAGTCTGAACACATTCTTGTTCATGTATTTATAAGAAGGAAACACTTATTAAAAGAATCACTTATTAGAGGGTTTGTTTATTTAGAACGGAATGTTCAAAGGTGTAGAGGAGGTAAGGAATCCGATTCGGAGTTGGAAAGGAAAAGAAAGTCTTATGCAAGACTCCTCGACTCGAAGGATCACTCCTAAACTAACACCTATTGGGGGTCCACCCCATCTCAGAAATGAGGTAAAAGGATCTCGGAACCTCTCTGTTTAGGGGTGTCTAAACAGTGGCTCCTAAATCCGAGAGAATGTTGGTTATACTTGTTCAAGGTAGAAATGAACATAGCATCCCAACGGAAAGAAGGGTAGTTTGACCCATTAAGGACATGGATACACTACCGATTTTTGAAAGCAGAATTATTTGATTAAAATGGAGAGAGGAATTGTCCCCAGCGGAGTCGCCAGAAATTGTCGGCAAATTTCTAGGTTGTGTGTTTTATTTTAAAAAGGGGTCGCCTAACAGAAGTTGTCGGCGAATTTTTTTAATTTAATTTAAATTAATAATTTGAAAAGTAGTATTTGATTTTTTGAAAATAATTTTAAATTTGAAAATTGTAAGATATGACATCAAACTGATCTCACATCCCGAATAGTTTATATGAACGAGCACTGCACCACAAACCGTGTATCTATCCCTAAGGATAGGCACACTGCTTGATGGTGGGGCTCGATTAAATAAACTAGAAGATTTGTGACGTTCGTTTGGTCTGCGAACCAATTTTATAAGCCGACAAATTCCCCGCTTAATATGAAAGCATTAAACGAGGTTTATATTACTCAGGTTCTTTAAAATTCCCTATAAGGGAAAGCCCCTATAGTTAATTACATCTTAAGTGATGGGAATCACCTAAGAAAATTCTCGATAATAATCGCAATTCGCTCTCAAGAATTTCAAAGTTTAAGTTTTCAAGGGATTGAATTTTGGAATTTCAATGGGGAATGGATCAAATTTGGAATATTTTGTTTTGGGAATTTAAAGGAAGAATGGTAGGAGAAATTACGGACTCGAAGCGAACTTCGGTAATTTCCCGACTATCCTATTGTTTGGCTTGAATTTAGGGAATTCCTAATATTTATTTAATGTTTTAATCTTGCCAATTTTAATTAATTAGGGCTTATATTTATATGACAGAATCATACAAATAACTTTCGAAGATGTGAGGGTTTATGTCGTATCGACGACTACCTCGGAATCCTAAGACCGGTTAGGGCTTAATTTGCAATGCAAATGCCTAACGAAGAGTCGAGGATTTATGTTGCACTAGGAAAACTACCTCGAAGTCCTATGGCTTTGTTATTTAATTCTAGGAAAGTTTTCTTGAAGTAGACTCGAGTTTTGCTGATGACGATGGCCGTGCTCGCCCACCATGCTCCGAGCTCCTTGTTGTTGCAGAGGTTTAGTTTTAGAAATCATAAATCAGGGGATGAGAAAAGTGTTTTGGTTTAGAGAAAATTTTAATTTCCAAGTGTTTTTTTTATGTTTTAATTAAAACAAATCTTAAAGTTGATTATAACGACACCGGTTAAGATCCCACGGTTCCATCCTTCCGGCATCATTATTTTTATCGGATTCACTTAAGTACGGATGAATTTGCTAAACTCAACTGAATGAGTTCCACACTTTCATTTAGACCGTGGGAAATCCCATTAGCGACACGTAGGTTACATCATCCGAGGTATTCCCGATCATCCAACGAACGTTTTAATTTAATTGTAATTGTAGTTTTGTGTTCCGTTTGTGATTAAATTTTGAGTTGTTTTATATTTTGAAATGTTGTGGCGGTGAGTTTTATCTTGCAATAACTTTTAACTTAGTTTTGGTTTCAGTTTTAGGACTATCCTAAAGGTGTGGGTTTTCATGCAACGGTTGTTTATCATGCAAGAAAAGTAAGTGCGATGCGATTAAAGAAATTGCAATAATGTAAATTGCAAGAAGGTAAATTGCAATAAAATAAAAGCGTACCTGGAGGGTCTTCCCGTCATCCCAAGCTGCACTTAAAACACAATTAGAATATTTAAGCAAATTCCTAGGTAAAGCTAAGGGAAGGGTTATGGTTTTCTATCAAATTCCTAATCCTATAGCTAGTCATTTCCTATGACGTCTAGGTTCTTGTGTTTTGGTTTGAGGACAAATTTCTTCATCAAAGAACAATTAAGTTCAATTGTTCTTATAAGTGTCCTATGATATTGAGGAAGTGCTTAAGAAGAATCTTAAACATCTTTTCAATACTCGATAGGATTGTTTTAAGTCCAAATGAATTTAATTATACAAATGAATTAATCGTCCGAGAATCTCAAGTTTTGTTATCTTGCTCGATGAACTAGGACATTTGAATATCCTATAGGTGAAGTAACATTTCATTTAATATTCTCGTTTAGGAGTTATGATAACTAAAGCTTTCGAGGGTAAATTGATGTTCAAATAGTTTATGATTTAGTTTAACTTCAATTAAAGGGTTTAAATTTGGAATAGTGTTCAAGTTGCTTTATATTTAATTTCTTTATGTCTTAGGTGATGTTATTTAATTCAATTTAATTTAACTTTAATTTAATTTAATTGAGTTTTAATTTAATTTAATACAATTTAATTCAATTTAGTTTGATTTGATGTTACATTAAATTAATTTGATTTGATTTAATTTTAATTTAATTTGATTTAATTTAATTTTAATTTTAACTTTAATTTTATTTAATTTAATTTAATTTAATTTAATTTAATTTAATTTAATTTTAATTCATTTAATCTAATTTAATTTAATTTTAATTTAATTTATTTAATTTAATTTAATTAATCTTTAATTTAATTTAATTTGATTTAATTTAATTTAATTTAATTTAATTTTAATTTAAATTTTAATTTAAATTTGATTTAATTTAATTTAATTTAATTTAATTTAATTTAATTTAATTTAATTTAACTTTAATTTTAATTGAAATTTTAAAAGAGTTTAATAATTTAACTTTAACTTAATGATTAAGTCTTTTAATATTTTAAACCATAAATTTGAATTATCATTTTAACTAAGAATTAAATATTAATGAGATGATTAATTTAGGGATTTTTAAATTAAAGAATAAATCTCTTCCTAATAATATCCCTATTTTAATAATTCCAATTTTATTATTCTTCCAAATTTAATCAATTATTTAATTAAGGTTTAATCATTTTAAATTGCTTAATGAGTTTCTACCCTTTAATTATTTAAATTTCAATCATCCAAATCAGATTAGGATCAAATATTTTACTTGTTAATTTTTTATTAAACCTAAAGTTTTAATTAAGGATTAAAAATTTTAATTACCACTTTACCCTTTAAGCTTAATGATTTCATAACTCACTAAATTGAACTCAAATGAACTTGAAATTTTTATGTGACTTCACTCATAGTCAATAAAGACATGAGAGCAGAAAATGTGATTTTTCTGTATTTAATTTATTTATATAATTATTTTTGGTAGAAAATAGAGATTTCCAAGGAAAATTTAATAACATGACCAAGGGAAAGTTTCTGTCCTTAAGAAAATTAGGGGACATTCCTAATGACCAGAGGACCATTTAGACTAATTTTGGTGATTTTTTGATTTATATTATTTTTATTATAATTATTTTATGTTTTGGAGTATTAATTAATTTAAAAATAAAATAAATGTTGAAAAATGGATTTTATATTTTTCAAAAATCTCTCTGATATCAAGGAAATCAGAGAATCAAATTTTGCAATTTTTTGATTTTTCTATGATTTATTATAATTATTCTAGTGAAAATGCTAGAAAATACATTATTTTAATTTTAAAATTACCTTAGGGCTTTAAAATTTAAAATCTCACTAAATAGACCTAAGAAAAATATGGGGTTTGTTCCTAAGTGATTAAAATTCAAAATGTGACATTTTGGTGAATTTTATTATTTTTGTGATTTTTATTATTTTTTAATTATTAAAAATATTAAAATAATATTAAAAATCAACTTTTTTACAAAATTGAAATTTTAATTTTCTTAAATTCCCCTAATATCAGAGAGGCTCCAAAACCAATTTGGTGAATTTTTGAAAGGTATTTTGAAAGTTATGAATTTTTAAAGTTTAAAATGACTAAGTGGCTTAATCAACCCATTTAGTAGGGCTAACCAAGTCCAATTGACTTCAAATTTTTGTGGTGGGTTCCTCTGATCCTAAAGGTCAGTGGAGAATTGATTTCAAGTCAATTTGATGTATGGTTAGATCTAATTAATTAGAGATCCATTTTGGGTGTTTAAGCCAATTAGGGTTGTTTTAAATGAACTAACTCAAAACCTATTTTTCCTAGGGTCCTCTCGGTCATAAGGAACATCACCAAATTTTCCTAGAATTTATTTCACAACATGCTATTTATTGGAATTAAAATACTCAAAACAAGTAACATGAATTTGAAAAATCAATAACTTTTCATAGGATGGCCTCGACTTTGGAAAATTCGGGGAATGTTCCCAAATTCGTAGGCTTCAAAAGCCCTATGGTCTTATGTCATGGTGAATTGTATACATGCATGGAGAATTAAAAATATGCAGATAGTAAATAAATTATTAAAAATAAAATACTTGATGAAATTAAATAATTTCTTTTCCACATTATTCTCCTCCGTTCACGAGCAAGAGGGTATTTTTATTTTATTTTTATGACTTTCCTACACAAAGTTATGAATTTCGAAGTTTAGGGAATTAAATAAATAGAAAATACCCCTAATTTTCTATTTATCCACGCGGCGCCGCGTCATCCTCGGCATCTCCGAACGCACATGCGTCGCGCTCCCATTCGACGCCGCCATCTGAGTCAGCAGCCCGGGCCCCGCGGTTCTCGTACCGTCTTCTAGTCCGACGCCATCTGAGCCGTCCGTTCGCGCGTGTATTGAATGGACGACATCCTTTCATCGTCCCCGAGCGTCCTCACCCGAGAGCCGTCCACACTAAATCCCTAAGATCTCACTCAATACTCAACGGATTTTCATGTTCTTATGCTCTATGGATTCGTCTTGAGAAGACGAGCACATCCATACGGTTTATGTGGGATGAAATTTACGCAATAGAAATGGAGAATGTTCAGAAGCTAGGGAAGAAGAGTGAGGCCATACCTTTGCTCAGAGAAGTGTGTCTTCGATCTGAGAGTTGTTGCACCTTCGATTGGATCCCAGCAAGCTCCGGATGAAGTCTCCTCGGTCCGGTGAATCGCTCAGGTAGGATTTCGACCACGGCCGATCAAAAAGCTTGGAGGCCGGAGCAATTGGGTGGCCCGGAGATGGGGCTTTTGCTGGTGGACACCTTCCTCGGTCCGGTGAAGGTGTAGAACCAATCAATTTGGGGATTGGCTCACTTGTGGAGAAGTGTCCCGGTTTTGGGCCTAGATTTCAACTCCGAAATCGAGCTCGCGGAGAAGAAATGGCAGGGGGATCTCGGTGGAGATCAAGTGCTCGTGTATGGGGAGGAGTCCGGAACAATTTTGGCAGAGTTTCCTTAAGGTTTGTTTCGAGCACCCCTCATGGCCGAGAGGGGTGGTGTTTAAATAGGAGAGGGTGGAGGGCCACCTGGGGAGAGTTAGGGCTTGGGATCGACTGCTAGGTCGAGGACGAACGGCCCACAATGGCCACTCGGGGATGGGGCAGCTGTGCAAGGGAGAATTCCAAAGTCGGCTCACATGCGAGCTCTCGGCCCGGTGGTTTCCGGCGGCCGTGGTGGTGGCCGGCCGGGGTCGAGTCACCCTCAAGGTCGTGGAGGTCGTGGCTGGAAGTTTGTGCGATCAATTGGCCATGGACATGTGTAAAGGAGTTAAATTGAAATGGAATGTGGGATGAGCTCATTTTGGGTCCAAATGGGTCAACCCACCTTTTGGGCTTGGTTCACCTCCCCATGGTTGATTTGGGCTGAGGGGGATCGGATGGATCGGCTAGGAAAGGGTGGAGAAGTCACCATCCATGAATATTTTGATTAAACATGGATTAAGGTGAAGCATTAAAAGGGTTAAAACCTTTTTAAGGGGGCTTAAAAGAGGCTCCTCCTTTTTCCATTAGTGGCTTGATCACATGTCAAGCCTTCCATGGCTTCATGTGGCTTGTCCATGGCTTGTATGGCTTGTCTTTGGCTTGGCAAAAAATTTGGTCAATTTCATAAAAATGGATTTTAAGGATTTTGGATAATTTGGTGGAAATTTGGATGAAGCCTCATTTAGAATTATTTGATCATTGGTTTAGGACTTAGGGATGATTTTAATTGAAAGTATGATGAGGGGAAATGTCATATGGGCTTTGGGATCAATTTTGGGCCTTTGGATGTGGTAAAAGATGGGCTTTTAAAATGGTTTAAGGAATGGGCCTTTAAGTTTAAAAAATGCATTTATGGATGGAAATTTTGTAAAGAGGTTGGTCCAAATAAATGTTGGGTTTAGCTCATGGATGTGTCTTGAGTGACTTGAAGCAAATTGGGGGTGATTTGGGTTTGAATTGGGTTGAATTTGGGCTCTTTTGGTGAATGGGCCAATATAGGTCCAAGTGGGCCAAGTTGGGCCAATGTTGGGCTAGGGTTGAAATTGATGTAAAATTAATGTTGATAAATATTTATGGGAGTGTTTCAAAGAGGTTTTGACTTTGGTTGGGCTTTGATTTTGGGGTTTGGGCTCATTTGGGTTAGGTTTGAGTTTAGGTCAAAATTGGGCCTTTTAGCTTTGGGTTGAATTTGAGTGGGGTTTGAGTCTAAATGTTGGGCAAATCATGTTAGTGTTTTGCTTGTGGGGATGCTAAGGAAGATTTAGAAAAGATTTGGGGTTAATTGGAGCTGAATTGGGTGAGTTTGGGTTAAGTTTGGGTCATGGGTCCAAATTGGGCTTTAAGGCCAAAAGTGAAATTGGATCTAAATGTCAATCAAATTGGACTTGAATTTGGTCTAGATTGGTGTTGGGAATGTTGAATTGAAGTTTAGAATTGAATTGGACCAGAATTTGGGTCAATTGGATAGGTTTGGTTTGACATTGGGTTCACTTTGGGTTAAAATGGGTCAAATTGGGGGTTTTGACAAACGTAGGGTAAATTGACATAATTGACCCATGGTGTAGTTGAACAAAATGAAATTGGGAGTATTTGGGATTTTTTGGAATTTTCTGGGAATTTTCTGAATTTTTGGATTTTTGGGTTAAGAGGGGTATTTTGGGTATTTGGAGGGTATTGGGAGGTATCTTTGGAATTTTTGGTATTTTTGGGTATGGATGATCAATTTGAGTGATGTGGAAATGTTTGGGATTGATTTTGAGGAATTTTGGGTAATTTGGAAATTTTGGAGGATTTCAAGGGTTTTTGGTAGGCTAGGGGGGTGTAAGGTCCCGGGGTCAAAAATTGAAAATTTAGAAAATTGAAGATTGGGTAAATTTGAATGGAATGAAATCATTTTGGTTGAGCCATGAAGCCACATCAAGCCCACATGAGCCATGAAGGGACTCATTTGAGGCATCCACTATGTTGTTCCTAATCCTCTTAGCCAAGGGCTTAGGGGTTAAGGACCATCCATTTGAATCAGCTACATGAGTCGGGAGGTCGAGTTAGGTATGGGTGTGGTTTTAGGAGGTGTGTGAAAGTGTAGTGTATAAGTGTAGTGTGTGTGTAAGTCAGCCCCTTCACCGGACCGGGCCACCTGTGGGCGGTCTCAAGGCCAAAGAGTCCTATAGGAACTCATCCTTTAAACTTCCACATTTGATTTCAACCCTCTAGGTGATTAGGGGTCTATAGTCAAGTTTGTAGAGTTTGCAGGGAGTTAAGAAGTGGTTTGAATTTCTAGGTGGTGGGTCCCAATTATAGTCCTCTGAGATAGTCATAGGAAAAGCCTAAGGCTAGATCCTAAGTACTAAAAAGAAGAAGAGAAGACCTCATCAAAAATGAGGTCAACAAATGGACCCCCAATAGGTGTGGTGAGCTGACGGAGCACACCGCGCGTATTGGTGTTGACCGAAGCGATCAACAAAACCAACATAGATGTCCAAGTGACAAACTTAGGACGAAGTAGAAGAGTTTCCGTTGGGGAGTGTCAAGCATATCTCTGAAACTGGAGATTCCTGAACTTTCGCTGGGGAAAGGAAAAGGAGGTGAATTCCAAATCACATGATCTGGGGGAAATTTTGATTTAGATTTTAGTTTGTTTTAATTTAAGTTCGGATGTGTAATTTTAGATTTTGATTTTTTTTATTTTAGATTGAAGTTTGATTTAAAATTAATTTGAGAAAATTTAGATTTGAAACGAGAATTGAAACCTAGGTTCTATCTCGGGATTGCAAAGAAAACTGGAATTTAGGTACCAGCCTCGGAGTGGGAATCGGAGTTTAAGTGTCGATTGAAAAGGATGAGAATCAGAATTTAGGAACTGATCTCGAAAGGGATGAGAATTGAAATTTAAGTATCAATCTCGAAAGAGAGTTGAAATTTAGGCATCGACCTCAAAGAGGATGAGAATCAGAATTTAGATACTGATCTCGGAATGAGAACTAGAATTTAGGTAATAGTCTCGAAATGAGAGCTGGAATTTAGTTACCAGTCTCGAAAGTTTAGAATTGAAATTTAGGTATCAATTCAAAAAAGAATCGAAATTTAGGTATCGATCTCAAAATGAGAACTAGAATTTAGGTACTAGTCTCGAAATGAGAGCTGGAACTTAGGTACCAGTCTCGAAATTTAAGAATTGAAATTTAGGTATCAATTCAAAAGAGAATCAAAATTTAGGTATCGATCTCGAAATGAGAACTAGAATTTAGGTACTAGTCTCGAAATGAGAGCTGGAATTTAGGTACCAGTCTCGAAAGTTTAGAATTGAAATTTAGGTATCAATTCAAAAGAGAATCGAAATTTAGGTATCGATCTCGAAATGAGAACTGAAATTTAGGTACCAGTCTCGGAAATTTTGAATTGAAATTTAGGTATCAATTCGGATGAGAATCGAAATTTAGGTATCGATCTCGGTATGAGAACTGGAATTTTGGTACCAGTCTCGGAAATTTTGAATTGAAATTTAGGTATCAATTTGGATGAGAATCGAAATTTAGGTATCGATCTCGGAATGAGAACTGGAATTTAGGTACCAGTCTCGGAAATTTTGAATTGAAATTTAGGTATCAATTCGGATGAGAATCGAAATTTAGGTATCGATCTCGAAATGAGAACTGGAATTTAGGTACCGAGTCTCGGAAATTTTGAATTGAAATTTAGGTATCAATTCGGATGAGAATCGAAATTTAGGTATCGATCTCGGAATGAGAACTGGAATTTAGGTACCAGTCTCGGAAATTTTGAATTGAAATTTAGGTATCAATTCGGATGAGAATCGAAATTTAGGTATCGATCTCGGAATGAGAACTGGAATTTAGGTACCAGTCTCGGAAATTTTGAATTGAAATTTAGGTATCAATTCGGATGAGAATCGAAATTTAGGTATTGATCTCGGAATGAGAACTGGAATTTAGGTACCAGTCTCGGAAATTTTTAATTGAAATTTAGGTATTAATTCGGATGAGAATCAAAATTTAGGTATCGATCTCGGAATGAGAACTGGAATTTAGGTACCAGTCTCGGAAATTTTGAATTAAAATTTACTCGTGGAGATTTGGATTTAGCGGGAGATCAAAATGAGATATGAAAGTGTTTCATATCCCATGGGAATCAATCAAAGTCTGATTACTTGGCGAAGGGTACAAACCAATGCCATCCGGATCAAATTGAAAATTTTTTGTGATTCTGAAATCATCCCGAGAGAGGGTTTCAAGGGAGGTCTAGAATAGATCTTGATTTAAAGAAGGATTGGAGGGTTTGAGAAGATGGGTTTAAACTGGAATTCAATTTGGGCTTTAAATTTGCTTTGTTTGTCCTTTAACTATCCCATTTTTGTTGTTTATTTGGTGTTCATGTGGATTTGGTGTTCGACATTTTTTTTTTAGACTTTTTTTTTAGGAAAGTTTTCTTTTATTCTCTTTTTTTTGTTTCTTTTCTGTTCTTTGTTCGAAGTTCATTTAACTTTAATGGCGTTTCCCAGTCAATTTGCACAAAAGAGGTGAAGTCCAAAAATGTGACATGGTCACTTTCATTCCAATCATGTCGAAGATACATCATACAACTTGATCTGGCATATATCTCATACAATCCATGTAAACTCAAAACGGACTATGTATGATCTTCGTCGATCCATCCAAAGAAGCATCTGTCAAAAATCCATGTCTGAATAGTGGGGTACATGGTCAATAACATCACCTTCCAAGCCATCCTTGGCAAGGATGTCGTATAGATGTACATTGGAGGTGTGATATTTTCCATGTAACTCACGACTCGTAAGGCCGGAGGCTCTCTAACTCCGTGTCCGGGCCGGAAATGGTAAGGTGTCTTCCCGTCGTCCATTCTTCCGAAAGTAACCGAGATCCGCTTCACCGGTACTCCCGGTATGCAATGCTTAGCGATATCCGCTCCGTTGCCCTTCGCATCATGACGGAACCCACCGGTAATGGTATCTTCACCGGCCCTCGGAACTCACCCGGGCCTGCTATCCGGAGGTCAGATCCGAACATGATGTTACACTCGTTCAGGAAAGAGACTGTGCAGAAAGGTCTGACAAAGTCGTGGTGATCTATGTGTGGGGGTATGCAATCTGCTGGCAGTACCCTCCATGTTATCAATCTCTTTACCATTCTCTTCATGACTAATGACATCGGATCCACTTGCCCATGACGGAGTATTCCCGGTGGGTTTCCCTTCCTGTCCTCTACAAAGTTGTAACAGCATCCACATTGTATTGTGATTCTTCCCTTCCATGGCATCCATCTCCGGGGTTCTGAGTATGTGTTTTCCCTTAGGCGGCCTGCTCGGCCCATTCTTTTCAAATCCCGGATACAATCCACGATTTGTCGTTGTTCATACTCCGAGAATACGTCCGTATGTAGCTCGAGGCCCTCTAGTATATTGATTCTTCCGCCTTTAATTCTCTCGAAGTATTCAAAGGTTTTCTTTTCAACATTCGCATTCTCTCCGACTCGTATTCCGGAATGATCTGCGGATGGCGAGGCCCGGTGACATATTGTGGGATATATGGTTCAATCCCTTCACGTTCTCCCGCATACCTCGGCTCCTCGTGGATGATGCCCGTCGGGACATCCCCGGGGTTGCTCCGCAACAAGGTCATGCGTCACCTGGTGGTTCTATCCGGTGGCGTGGTAGCCTTCTTTCTTCCGGTCTTTGTGAGATTTCCCCGGTTCTTTCGTTATCCTAGGAGCCGGCCTCCTTTCTTCGAGTTCCCGGTGAACCGGTGTCCTCGAAGTGTATGTACTAGCATTAGCAATCGTCTCGTCGCGCCGGTCCGCAGCTAGTTTTGTTAACATCTTACGGATACGGCGATTCTTATTTCTTCGTTGCGTTGCTGTGAGAGTAGCCCTTCGAACTTCTTGAATCCCTGTGGGCGCAGAGCTGACAAGCCTGCCCTCTGCTGTAGTGACTACATATTTCATTTTCTTATCTTCTTCAGTGTTTGCCTTTCTTTTCTTGTCGCTCGGATTGGTGGCTTGGGCCACCCACTTTCATCACCTGTCCGCCCGGCAGCTCTTCTCGGTCAACCGGGACCCGGTCACTTTCCTCGTATCGTAGGCTCGTCGGTGCGAAATCCGAGTCAATCTCGATTATCGCTCCATCTTTCACCCTCTTTTCATCGAGTGCAAGGCTTACGCCATTCTTAAAGTTCAGGACCAACCGCCCATTCGACATTTCCCTGTGAAAAGACAAGGAAAAGGATTAGGGGCTGTACTAAGAACAAGAACATTAAGAAAATGTTTATTAAAGACACATTTTTTTATATATTATTTTTTTTTGTATTTTCAAATTTAATGGAGAATGAAGTAGGATAAGATCAGGGAAGTGATTTTGATTCGGAAAAGAAAACAAGGAAAACTTTATTATCATGATTTTATTTATTTTAGCACATTTTATTATTTTTGGGTTCGGACCCAATCATAAGTAATTACTTCACCTGTGTTTCTTAGGGATGAAGAATTCATTCCTTCGAAACATCAGGTAGCGTAATACTTTTTCAAGTATCGTCCGTTAATCGGAAGCATATGTCGTTCTCCCTGGCAATTCACTAGCTGGTAGGAACCTCTTGAGTATACTGCTTCAATCACAAACGGTCCTTCCCAAGTGGGTTCAAATTTTCCTCCTATCTTGCGGTGTGCAAGAATAGGTCTCTTGAGAACGAGAACTAAGTCACCAACTTTGAAGGTTCTCGGGCGGACCCGGCTTGTCGTGGGCTTGAACCATCTTAGCTTGGTATAGTTCTAAATTCGTTGAGTCTGCAAGTCTTTTCCCTTCCGAGCTTTCTAATTCTTCTAGTCGTAATTTGGCGTTCTCTTCTGTCGTGATCTTGTTTGCAACTGCAATTCTGAGTGAAGGAAGCTGAACCTCTAAAGGTAACACTGCCTCAGACCCATACACCAAAGCATAAGGTGTAGCTTGAGTAGGAGTTCTGAAGGTTGTCCGGTAGGCCCATAAGGTTTCTAATAACTTCTCGTGCCAATTTCTCTTATTATCGTCTAAAGCTTTCTTTAAAATTTGAACGAGAGTTTTATTAAAAGCCTCAGCGAGGCCGTTTGCTCTTGGGTAGTAAATTGTTGAGTATCGCCAGTCGATTCCGTGTCTCCTGACAAAATTATTGATTTGCGTGCTTCGAATGCGTCGACCCATTATCCGAGATAATCTCGCACGGCACTCCGAAACGGTAGACAACTTGGTTCTTGAAAACTGTAGCACGTGGTGTGCTTTCACTTCTCTAAGTGGAACTGCCTCTGCCCACTTGGAAAAGTAATCTGTAGCCGCAAGAATGAAGCGATGTCCTTTCGAAGATGGTGGTTATATTAGACCCACTATATCTGTGCCCCAACATTCAAATGGCCACGACACAATTGTCGGGTGTAGCATATTTGGAGGTTGGTGTAGAACCACTCCGTGCACTTGGCATTGGTGACAGCTCTTGGCGATTTTCATGCAGTCGGTCATCATCGAGGGCCAGTAGTACCCTAGTCTTTTAATTTTCATTTTCATCTTTGGACCCGACCGGTGAGCGCCACGGAGTCCCGAATGTACCTCTTTAACAATTTCACGGGCCTCGGACCCGCTTAGGCACCTTAGCCACATTTGATCAAAAGACCTTCCGTACAATGTGTTGTTTATTAATGCGTAAGACAGAGTTCTTTTCTTGATCCGATGGACTAGCGACCTATCGTCCGGTAGCTTTCCTGTTTGCGGTGTAGTCTATTAATGGTTGTCGCCAATCTTCCGTGTTTTCTCGTCATCATTGCAATCGATTCTTTTTCTTTTTCGATTTGTGTATTGTGTACTATGTCGAGCCGCGATAGGACCCGACGTCCGTGAACCGACACTTCGATCGATTCATCTTGCAAACGGACAAATTCTTTTGCGAGACGGGCTAAAGCATCCGCTAAAGCATTTTCTTTTCGGGAATTTTGTAGATCGTCACATTTGGAATGCGTTCCAACAATTGTATGGCGTATCTGGAAGTATTGCTCGAGTCTTGGTTTTAAAATTCTGTCATCGTCCAGCGATCTGTTGAATGATTAACTGCAAATCCCCGTAGATGTTGATGTCTGTTATCCCCATTTGAATAGTTAATTCCAGTCCCATTATGAGGGCTTCATATTCTGCTTCATTGTTTGTACATGGTTCTGTTAAGTGGTAGGAGTATCTTAACATCCCCCGCTCCGGTGTTATAAAGATTAGCCCGATTCCTGCCTTACCGGGCATTATCACTTGCGATTCTTCGTCTTTGTGTGCTGAAGATGCTCCGTCGAAATATAATTCCCAACATCGATCATCGTGGTCTTCTAGGCTCATTATTTGTTCATCCGGCGGATCGTCATCGAGGGAGATTCGCCGTCAAAGGGTGTGCTTGCGAGAAAGTCTGCTAAGACTTGTCCCTTTACGACACGAAGAGGCACAAAAGTTATATCGAATTGCAATAATATCATTGACCATCCGGCAAGTCCGTCGGAAAGTGTTGGACGAGTCATCAAGTATTGCAATGGATTAAACTTCGAGATCGAGTTGACCTTATGAGAAAGCTTGTAGTGCTCGAGCTTTTGAGCGGCGAAGATCGGGGCCAAAAAATGCTTTTCGATTACGGGATACCGTCGGAAGTAAATGACGGCTTAAGTAGTAAAGAGCATTTTCTTTACCCTCATCATTGACTCAGGCTAACGAGGCTCCGAGAAAGTCGTCTAAAGCCGCGGTGTAAAGTATCGCCGGTCTACCCGAGACTGGGGCTGCTAAGACGAGGAGGTTTCATTAAATATTGTTTAATGTCCTCGAAGGCCTTCTGGAATTTCTCTTCCCAAATAAATTTGGCGTCCTTTTTAACTAGTGCCGAGAAAGGCCGACACCTACCCGACAAGTTTGAGATAAAGCGTCAAAGATATGCCGCCTTCCTTGAAAGGATAGTAGTTATTTTAAGGTTTTGGGAGGCGACATTTCTAAGATAGCTTTAATCTTTTCCGGGTCGATTTCAATTCCACGATGTCGGACAACGAATCCTAAGAATTTCCCGGAGGTGACGCCGAAGGCGCATTTTAAGGGATTCATCTTAAGGTTAAATTGTCTTAATCGTTTCGAAAACAATTCTCAAATCATACAGGTGGTTTTCCTTTACTTTGCTTTTGATGACCACATTGTCCACGTAGCATTCGACTTGATTATGGATGAGATCATAAAAAATTCTTGTCATTGCTCTCTGGTAGGTTGCTCCTGCGTTCTTCAGTCCGAATGACATTACTGTGTAGCAAAATACTCCGATCGGCGTTCGAATGCTCGTAAGCTTTTCATCTTCTCGGAGCCATTTTTATCCGGTTGTATCCCGAAGATCCATCCATGAATGAGAATATTTCATGTGTTGAAGCAATGTCGATCATTAATTCTGGGATCGGTAGAGGGAATTCATCTTTTGGACATGCCTTGTTTAAATATCTGAAATCCATACAAATTATGATCTGACCATTCTTCTTTCTGACTGGCACTACATTGGCTAGCCAAGTTGGGTATTGTTCTTCACGGATAAATTTGGCGTCTATTAGCTTTTTAACTTCGGCTATGACTTGTTGTTCGATTTCTAGATGCATTCTTCCGGGACCTTGTCCGATCGGGACGAAGTAGGATCCACTCCTAGCTTATGGATCGCGACCTCGGAGCTAATCCCGGCATTTCATTGTAGTTCCAAGCAAAACGAGTCTTTAAATTCCATTAATAACTTGATTATTTCTTCGGAGTCTTCTTTATTGAGTAAGGAGCTAACAAAGGTAGGTCTAGGCTCTTCGCTAGTACCTAAGTGAACTTCAGTTAACTCATCTATCGTAGATTTAATCTCTTCTTCGAATTCTGGTGGAGCGTCTCCAATTTGTAAATCTTCAAACTCTTCTGTAGTTTCCATGCAGTTTTCATTAGATTCGCAAGTGACAACCAAGCAAAATTCAGTATCGTCAACTGATCCTACTGTGCTGAATCCGAGACCATGCTTCGAATTGGGTGGACGACCGGAGTTATTCCATAATTTTTCAAAATGTTGTGATTGGCCTTTTGTCCATTGTCGAGGTAAGAAGCCACGTTGAATTAAATTTTGAACACAGGGAGAGTACCACTCAAAAGGTAATTCCATTAATTTCGATGAAGTGACATCTTCAAATTGTACATTATTTTCGGCTTTGGAGGAAGAAGCACCACGGTAGAATTTGATTGGCTTTGCACCATCGCTACGTACCTCTTTGACCACCATACCCTCGATCTTGTTAGACTGGATCGGGGTTAGGGTCATAGTATGTACGTAGTGGTTAATCTTTTCATACATTGATTTGTATTCTTCATTCTTTTCATCTTCGAGGGAGATCTTGAATTGCGGCTTCTTCCGACTTATTGCCGTCGCTTCTTGTTTTATTTCTTTTTCTTCTTCGAAGCTGTCTTCCCAATCAACATTGATGGTCGGTTTCTCTCGTCCAACATCGTCCTAACATCTCTACCACGACCTCGTCCCCGGCCTCGACCTCGGATGCGAGTTGTGGAGAAACCTTCACCATCTCGCCGGAAGGGAGTGGTGGGTGATCGTTGGACTAGAACTTCGGGTTCTTCATTGTCCCGAACTTTCTTTGCTTCATTTGTTACGCGTATCTCTCGGAGAAGATTGTTTTCTTCGGTGGTGCATAATAGGTCGCGTCTTCGTGGATTCCGATCTCATGTACGGAGAATGGTTGTAAGTCACCTCTGATGCACTGTTCCCCTCCATCGTAGTATTTGATGCACTGATGTAGAGATGATGGTACCATCCTGTTTTCATGTATCCATGGTCGGCCCAGGTAGAGCGTTGAACGACGTTTCTGAATCAATTATGTGAAATTTTGCGGTTGTCTTTGCTAAGTCACCGGTCTTCATTAGTAGCGTTATTGACCCGAGGGCTCTTTCTCCTTTCCGGTTGAATCCTCTTAATAACATTTTGTCGGCCTCGAGCTCACGAGCATCAATTTCCAAATATGCTTAGTGTTCGGAGACTCATTATATTGATTGATGCTCCCGGATCCACCAATACTGCGAGAGTGTAAACTTCCCGATTGTAACCGAAATGTACAACGGTCGGTTGTGGTCTGCATCGTCCAGTAGAAGGTCATTGTCCGTGAAGGTAACGCCTCGTTGTTCCTTTAACGAGCAAACCTCATCTAAGGAATCTCCGGCCATTTGAGCTAAGCAAATTTTCTGGATCAAGTAAGGCCTTGATCGAGCTTCTCTCATCTCCTTTGATAAGATGAGAGCATCGTAGATGCTCGGTTTGGTCGGCGAGTTTCTAAGATGGGCTAGCACGTTGTAGTCCACTTTATTTCCATGTGTCTCGGCTTCTTCTCGAATGGGTATTTCTTCTGCTGGGGTTATTTCTTCTTGAACAACCACCTGCTTTCCTTTGTCTTTTGGACCTATTCTCGGAGGTAGAACTCTTCCACTTCTTAAGTTGACTTCTGTAATTTCTTCTGAATCTAGTGTTGAGTTTGCCGGTGTCTCCTCCTGAATCGGAATGACAGGTTCTTCCAGATTAGCTTCAGAGTCTGAAGGCTTTAACTCTATTGTGACCGGAGCTCCTCGAAACTCGCAGATAGATTCATTGCTTGTTGAACTCTCGTAGCCTCCTTGATGGATGTCTTCTTCGTTATTTTGATCGTCGAGATCGTGTATGATTTGAGAATTATCATTGGTATCGAAATCGATATCCTGATTGTCGCTAGTTACGTAATCATTAGAAACAGTCAAAACGTAGCCAACGCCATCACCCTTATCATTATGTGATCCCACCGAAGTGAGCAGATAATCATACAAAGTCAGAGGTTGGAGAGATTTCTCCCCCGAATCAGAAACAACTATCCTAGGATAAGCAGCCCCTAATCTAGCCTTAGGAGCCTCGGTCCTCTCTTCTTCGTCGATTTTCTTCTTCTCTTCAATCGTCCCTTGTTGAGGTGGTTCTTCTATCGCAAGTGATAGTACCGGCTTAACGGTGTCTCGAACTTTGAATTGAAGCTCGCACCGAAGCGGTTTGGATGCTCGTCTAAAATCTTTTCGAAGACCTTGTCCAAGCGGTAGTCCATCCATCATCAGTCGTATAGGGATCTATCGGAATGATGGGATCAGTTGAGATAACATTGACGGAACCTCCTTTCGGGGTTCCTTCATGTACTCCTTTGGGATCGTTATATTCCCTTTCCGAAGGTTGTCGTTGAGCCAACTTTTGAAGGTAATGCAATCTTCTATCTTGTGCCCAAGCATCCGGTGGTAGGGGCAAAAGTTGGGATCACCTTTCTTGTTGACTTCCTGCGGTCTTTTAGGCTCCGGCGATTGGAAATCCGGAGTCTTCATCGGACTACGGAACATTTTCGGCACTCGCTTCATTCTTGAACGGATATTCTCTCGCTCGGAAGCTCCCTTAATGTACGTTGGGACGAGGCGGTTGTTCATACTGTGGAGATGACTGATAGCTGGGTCGGGGTTGCTGGTAATTCTGTTGTGGTTGCTGCGGCCGTTCTGGTGGTACTTGTATCGGTTGCTTGCCTTTGTCAACTGCTGCAACGATCCCGGATTTCTTTTCAAAAGTCTTCACAGGCTTTTGCTTGTCCGTCTTGTCGGCGAAACTTAATTGCTTCGCTTCTTCTTGCAAGCTTCCGGCCTTGCTTAACAACTTCTCGAAAGTCTTAATAGTGAATCCTTTGAGGAGAAGTGCTTATCGGGCCGTGAATGCTTTTAAGTAAGATGCCGACTGCATGTTGTTCTTGTAGTTGTGGTTCACACTTCATGCTTAAGTTCCTCCATCGAAGTATGTAATCCACCAAAGTTTCGTTTGGCCTTTGTTTCTCTACCACTAAATCACCTATAGTGATGTGGTGCTGAGCTCCGGCGAATCGTTTGATGAAGAGGTTCTCTAGTTCTGAGAACGTCTTCACCGAACCATTCGGTAATTCTGCATACCAGTCGAAGGCGATTCCTGAAAGGCTGCTGACGAACTGTCGGAAGAGTAATGCATCGCTCCCGCCGCATTGCAACAATTGGCACAAAAGTGTGCAACATACCGTCGGGGTTCCTGCTCCATCGAAGGTCTCGAACGGAGGTGGTACGAAGCCTTTGGCATCGGACAGCGTCAAATTCTTCCGGGTAAGGTCTACCCGTCCGAATGGATGTCCCGCTCTTCGATTGTGCTAAGGCTTCTGCACTCGCTCGTTCCACCAAGCTCTTGATATCCTTTTCGTGGATCATACTTTGTGTTGTATCCTTTTTCGGCTCGATCATCCCCATTGACGGATGCAATCTCCTTTCCTCCGTCTACAATGTGAATGACCTCGCGGGGTGTCTCTCTTTGTGGTTGCACTCGACTCTGGAGAGTGGCTAGAGCTACAACCATCTCTTCCATCATTTTCGCCATTTGAGCGATCGTGTCATCTTTCTCCTGAAGCTGCCTTCTCATCAATTCTGGCTCCTCTCTTTCTGCGGCTGCAGGAGCACCTTGCGAAGCTGATGAAGCTCGTGTTTCGACCATGTTGATTTCTGCATATTCGTCGTCCATGAATTCCGATGAATCAATCTCGTCTCCGAACTTTTCTTCTCTTTCTTTTGCTAATCGTAGGATATCGGTTCTCAACTTTTCCATGGCATCTTCTAGCGGGGCTTTCTGTGCTTCCTCGCGGTTGTCGTGCGATAGCTGCTGGGTCCCCTTTTCACGAGTCCCCTTTATCGCAAGAAGCACTTTCTTCGCATTCAAGTCTCTCGGCGAGACTTTCTTTCTCGAGCTCGTTGTTTCAATCTCAATCGCCCAAGTAGTGGGACGCCATACCATCCTTCTAGCGAGCAGAAGGTCTAGTACCAGATGGTCTGTCGGCCAAATGCTGGAAGGTGGTATCCTCCCTAATCTGTAATCCTGAGACGACGACAGGCGGACTAGCCTTCATTCTTTTTCTGTCATGATGGCGGGTTCTACTCGGGGACCAAGACGGGATTTGACTGGCACCCGCCCTATCCTTCGTAGAATCTCCGATACGGGGCACTTTTCCTTCTTTGCTAACTTTTCTACCAAAGTTTGCAGTCGAGCAAACGACATAGTTCTAGTCCTTTTCTTAGCCGTATCATTGTAATATGCGGGTCGAGGTAATGCGGCGACAATCTTGCGAATATTTTCTTCATCTTCTGCGGCGGAGAGGGATGGAACCCGCTTCCTCCCAAAAGTGGTATGTATTCGAGCGACGGTGTATATTCCGGCAGCGGTGTATATTCGAGCGATTCAGGATTTCCTCCAGACGACGAATTTCGGCAGCTACGGCTTCTCAGCGATCCTTCTACTTCGTTTCTTCTTCGGGTCCTCGTCGCTGATGGAATCCTTGAACCGGACCCGATTTCGAAAACGAGAAGGTCTTACGAGAAGATCCGTACCCTCCACGTGCAACGAGTTCACCATAATTCGGATTTCTTTCCCCTTTAATTCGGCGAAGTCGGGGTAGGTGCGAAACAACTAGACCAGATGGGGGTAGTAAGAACGGTCCTCCTGCGGACAGCGGTACTCCTCTCGTCGGGATCCTTTGTAGGGAGGAAACTCTTGGGTCGACCTAAGGTTGAACTCAATCGGCGGCTTCTTAGCTTCGGATACCTTGTTTGTCGCTGCGAAAAGGAAACGTCGGTGATCTTGACATTCGTGTTTTCAAATCCTTGTCCAAATCGGATGATCCCATTGTCGGGCAGCTCATCCTTATAGACAGCGAAGTCCAGTCCATTGGTGAAGGAGAAAATTAGCTTTGGGGCTTCCATTTTTGTAGGGTAGATTCTGGTTGTCTGTCCCAAGTTATGCTTCTTTTCTTTAGGACGAAAAGAAAGGAATTGAAAAGAGTCCGAACACATTCTTGTTCATGTATTTATAAGAAGGAAACACTTATTAAAAGAATCACTTATTAGAGGGTTTGTTTATTTAGAACGGAATGTTCAAAGGTGTAGAGGAGGTAAGGAATCCGATTCGAGTTGGAAAGGAAAAGAAAGTCTTATGCAAGACTCCTCGACTCGAAGGATCACTCCTAAACTAACACCTATCGGGGTCCACCCCATCTCGGAAATGAGGTAAAAGGATCTCGGAACCTCTCGTTTAGGGGTGTCTAAACAGTGGCTCCTAAATCCGAGAGAATGTTGGTTATACTTGTTCATGGTAGAAATGAACATAGCATCCCAACGGAAAGAAGGGTAGTTTGACCCATTAAGGACATGGATACACTACCGATTTTTGAAAGCATAATTATTTGATTAAAATGGAGAGAGGAATTGTCCCCAGCGGAGTCGCCAGAAATTGTCGGCATATTTCTAGGTTGTGTGTTTTATTTTAAAAAGGGGTCGCCTAACAGAAGTTGTCGGCGAATTTTTTTAATTTAATTTAAATAAATAATTTGAAAAGTAGTATTTGATTTTTTGAAAATAATTTTAAATTTGAAAATTTTAAGATATGACATCAAACCGATCTCACATCCCGAATAGTTTATATGAACGAGCATCGCACCACAAGCCGTGTATCTATCCCTAAGGATAGACACACTCGCTCGATGGTGGGGCTCGATTAAATAAACTAGAAGATTTGTGACGTTCGTTTGGTCCGCGAACCAATTTTATAAGCCGACAAATTCCCCTGCTTAATATGAAAGCATTAAACGAGGTTTATATTACACAGGTTCTTTAAAATTCCCTATAAGGGAAAGCCCCTATAGTTAATTACATCTTAAGTGATGGGAATCACCTAAGAAAATTCTCGATAATAATCAGTAATTCTGTTCTCAAGAATTTCAAAGTTTAAGTTTTCAAGGGATTGAATTTTGGAATTTCAATGGGGAATGGATCAAATTTGGAATATTTTGTTTTGGGAATTCAAAGGAAGAATGGTAGGAGAAATTACGGACTCGAAGCGAACTTCGGTAATTTCCCGACTATCCTATTGTTTGGCTTGAATTTAGGGAATTCCTAATATTTATTTAATGTTTTAATCTTGCCAATTTTAATTAATTAGGGCTTATATTTATATGACAGAATCATACAAATAGCCTTGAAGATGTGAGGGTTTATGTCGTATCGGACGACTACCTCGGAATCCTAAGACCGGTTAGGGCTTAATTTGTAATGCAAATGCCTAACGAAGAGTTGAGGATTTATGTTGCACTAGGCAAACTACCTCGAAGTCCTATGGCTTTGTTATTTAATTCTAGGAAAGTTTTGCTGAAGTAGACTCAGGTTTTGCTAATGACGATGGCCGTGCTGCCCACCATGCTCCGAGCTCCTTGTTGTTGCAGAGGTTTAGTTTTAGAAATCATAAATCAGGGGATGAGAAAAGTGTTTTGGTTTAGAGAAAATTTTAATTTCCAAGTGTTTTTTTTATGTTTTAATTAAAACAAATCTTAAATTTGATTATAACGACACCGGTTAAGATCCCACGGTTCCATCCTTCCGGCATCATTATTTTTATCGGATTCACTTAGTCCAGATGAATTTGCTAAACTCAACTGAATGAGTTCCACACTTTCATTTAGACCGTGGGAAATCCCATTAGCAACACGTAGGTTACATCATCCGAGGTATTCCCGATCATCCAACAAAACGTTTTAATTTAATTGTAATTGTAGTTTTGTATTCTGTTTGTGATTAAATTTTGAGTTGTTTTATATTTTGAAATGTTGTGGCGGTGAGTTTTATCTTGTAATAACTTTTAACTTAGTTTTGGTTTCAGTTTTAGGGACTATCCTAAAGGTGTGGGTTTTCATGCAACAGTTGTTTATCATGCAAGAAAAGTAAGTGCGATGCGATTAAAGAAATTGCAATAATGTAAATTGCAAGAAGGTAAATTGCAATAAAATAAAAGCGTAGCTGGAGGGTCTTCCCGTCATCCCAAGCTGCACTTAAAACACAATTAGAATATTTAAGCAAATTCCTAGGTAAAGCTAAGGGAAGGGTTATGGTTTTCTATCAAATTCCTAATCATATAGCTAGTCATTTCCTATGACGTCTAGGTTCTTGTGTTTTGCTTTGCGGACAATTTTCTTCATCAAAGAACAATTAAGTTCAATTGTTCTTATAAGTGTCCTATCATATTGAGGAAGTGCTTAAGAAGAATCTTAAACATCTTTTCAATACAGATAGGATTGTTTTAAGTCCAAATGAATTTAATTATACAAATGAATTAATCGTCCGAGAATCTCAAGTTTTGTTATCTTGCTCAGTGAACTAGGACATTTGAATATCCTATAGGTGAAGTAACATTTCATTTAATATTCTGTTTAGGAGTTATGATAACTAAAGCTTTCGAGGGTAAATTGATGTTCAAATAGTTTATGATTTAGTTTAACTTCAATTAAAGGGTTTAAATTTGGAATAGTGTTCAAGTTGCTTTATATTTAATTTCTTTATGTCTTAGGTGATGTTATTTAATTCAATTTAATTTAACTTTAATTTAATTTAATTGAGTTTTAATTTAATTTAATTCAATTTAATTCAATTTAGTTTGATTTGATGTTACATTAAATTAATTTGATTTGATTTAATTTTAATTTAATTTGATTTAATTTAATTTAAATTTTAATTTAAATTTGATTTAATTTAATTTAATTTAATTTAATTTAATTTAATTTAATTTTAATTCATTTAATCTAATTTAATTTAATTTTAATTTAATTTATTTAATTTAATTTAATTTAATTTAATTAATCTTTAATTTAATTTAATTTGATTTAATTTAATTTAATTTAATTTAATTTTAATTTAAATTTTAATTTAAATTTGATTTAATTTAATTTAATTTAATTTAATTTAAATTTTAATTTAATTTTAATTGAAATTTTAAAAGAGTTTAATAATTTAACTTTAACTTAATGATTAAGTCTTTTTATATTTTAAAATTTAAATTTGAATTATCATTTTAACTAAGAATTAAATATTAATGAGATGATTAATTTAGGGATTTTTAAATTAAAGAATAAATCTCTTCCTAATAATATCCCTATTTTAATAATTCAAATTTTATAATTCTTCCAAATTTAATCAATTATTTAATTAAGGTTTAATCATTTTAAATTGCTTAATGGGTTTCTACCCATTAATTATTTAAATTTCAATCATCCAAATCAGATTAGGATCAAATATTTTACTTGTTAATTTTTTATTAAACCTAAAGTTTTAATTAAGGATTAAAAATTTTAATTACCACTTTACCCTTTAAGCTTAATGATTTCATAACTCACTAAATTGAACTCAAATGAATTTGAAATTTTTATGTGAATTCACTCATATGTCAATAAAGACATTAGAGGAGAAAATGTGATTTTTCTGTATTTAATTTATTTATATAATTATTTTTGGTAGAAAATAGAGATTTCCAAGGAAAATTTAATAACATGACCAAGGGAAAGTTTCTGTCCTTAAGAAAATTAGGGGACATTCCTAATGACTAGAGGACCATTTGAACTAATTTTGGTGATTTTTTGAATTATATTATTTTTATTATAATTATTTTAAATTTTGGAGTATTAATTAATTTAAAAATGAAATAAATGTTGAAAAATGGATTTTATATTTTTCAAAAATCTCTCTGATATCAAGGAAATCATAGAATCAAATTTTGCAATTTTCTGATTTTTCTATGATTTATTATAATTATTCTAGTGAAAATGCTAGAAAATACATTATTTTAATTTTAAAATTACCTTAGGGCTTTAAAAATTTAAAATCTCACTAAATAGACCTAAGAAAAATATGGGGTTTGTTCCTAAGTGATTAAAATTCAAAATGTGACATTTTGGTGAATTTTATTATTTTTGTGATTTTTATTATTTTTTAATTATTAAAAATATTAAAATAATATTAAAAATCAACTTTTTTAGAAAATTGAAATTTTAATTTTCTTAAATTCCCCTAATATCAGAGAGGCTCCAAAACCAATTTGGTGAATTTTTGAAAGGTATTTTGAAAGTTATGAATTTTTAAAGTTTAAAATGACTAAGTGGCTTAATCAACCCATTTAGTAGGGCTAACCAAGTCCAATTGACATCAAATTTTTATGGTGGGTTCCTCTGATCCTAAAGGTCAGTGGAGAATTGATTTCAAGTCAATTTGATGTATGGTTAGCTCTAATTAATTAGAGATCCATTTTGGGTGTTTAAGCCGATTAGGGTTGTTTTAAATGAACTAACTCAAAACCTATTTTTCCTAGGGTCCTGCTGGTCATAAGGAACATCACCAAATTTTCCTAGAATTTATTTCACAACATGCTATTTACTTGGAATTAAAATACTCGAAAACAGCAACATGAATTTGAAAAATCAATAACTTTTCATAGGGATGGCCTCTGACTTTGGAAAATTCAGGGAATGTTTCCAAATTCAGAGGCTTCAAAAGCCCTATGGTCTTATGTCATGGTGAATTGTATACATGCATGGAGAATTAAAAATATGCAGAGAGTAAATAAATTATTAAAAATAAAATACTTGATGAAATTAAATAATTTCTTTTCCACATTATTCTCCTCTCGTTCACCGAGCAAGAGGGTATTTTTATTTTATTTTTATGACTTTCCTACACAAAGTTATGAATTTCTGAAGTTTAGGGAATTAAATAAATAGAAAATACCCCTAATTTTCTATTTATCCACGCGGCGCCGCGTCATCCTCGGCATCTCCGAACGCACACACGTCGCACTCCCATTCGACGCCGCCATCTGAGTCAGCAGCCCGGGCCCCGCGGTTCTCGTACCGTCTTCTGGTCCGACGCCATCTGAGCCGTCCGTCCGCGCGTGTATTGAATGGACGACATCCGTTCATCGTCCCCGAGCGTCCTCACCCGAGAGCCGTCCACACTAAATCCCTAAGATCTCACTCGATACTCAACGGATTTTCATGTTCTTATGCTCTATGGATTCGTCTTGAGAAGACGAGCACATCCATACGATTTATGTGGGATGAAATTTACGCAATAGAAATGAAGAATGTTCGAAGCTCGGGAAGAAGAGTGAGGCCATACCTTTGCTCGATGAAGTGTGGCTTCGATCCGAGAGTTGTTGCACCTTCGATTGGATCCCGCGAAGCTCCGGATGAAGTCTCTCGGTCCGAGTGAATTTCCTAGGTAGGATTTCGACCACGCCCGATCACAAAGCTTGGAGGCTGGAGCAATCGGGGTGGCCCTGGAGATGGGGCTTTTGCTGGTGGACACCATCCCTCGGTCCGGTGAAGGTGTAGAACCAATCAATTTGGGGATTGGCTCACCGTGGAGAAGTGTCCCGGTTTTGGGCCTAGATTTCGACTACGAAATTGAGCTCGCAGAGAAGAAATGGCGGGGGATCTCAGTGGAGATCAAGTGCTCTGTGTATGGGGAGGAGTCTGGAACAATTTTGGCAGAGTTTCCTTAAGGTTTGTTTCAGCACCCATCATGGCCGAGAGGGGTGGTGTTTAAATAGGAGAGGGTGGAGGGCCTCCCAGGGAGAGTTAGGGCTTGGGATCGACCTGCTTAGGTCGAGGGCGAACGGCCACAATGGCCATCGGGGATGGGGCAGCTGAGCAAGGAGAATTCCAAAGTTGGCTCACATGTGAGCTCTCGGCACAGTGGTTTCCGGCGGTTGTGGTGGTCGGCCGGCCGGGGTCGGGTCACCCTCGAGGTCGTGGAGGTCGGGGTCGGAATTTTGTGCGATCAATTGGCCATGGACATGTGTAAAGGAGTTGAATTGAAATGGAATGGGGATGAGCTCATTTTGGGTCCAAATGGGTCAACCCACCTTTTGGGCTTGGTTCACCTCCCCATGGTTGATTTGGGCCGAGGGAGGATCGGATGGATCGGCTAGGAAAGGGTGGAGAAGTCACCATCCATGAATATTTTGATTAAACATGGATTAAGGTGAAGCATTAAAAGGGTTAAAACCTTTTTAAGGTGGCTTAAAAGAGGCTCCTCCTTTTGCCATTAGTGGCTTGATCACATGTCAAGCCTTCCATGGCTTCATGTGGCTTGTCCATGGCTTGCATGGCTTGTCTTTGGCTTGGCAAAAAATTTGGTCAATTTCATAAAAATGGATTTTAAGGATTTTGGATAATTTGGTGGAAATTTGGATGAAGCCTCATTTAGAATTATTTGATCATTGGTTTAGGACTTAGGGATTATTTTAATTGAAAGTATGATGAGGGGAAATGTCATATGGGCTTTGGGATCAATTTTGGGCCTTTGGATGTGGTAAAAGATGGGCTTTTAAAATGGTTTAAGGAATGGGCCTTTAAGTTTAAAAAATGCATTTATGGATGGGAATTTTGTAAAGAGGTTGGGCCAAATAAATTTTGGGTTTAGCTCATGGATGTGTCATGAGTGACTTGAAGCAAATTGGGGGTGATTTGGGTTTGAATTGGGTTGAATTTGGGCTCTTTTGGTGAATGGGCCAATATAGGTCCAAGTGGGCCAAGTTGGGCCAATGTTGGGCTAGGGTTGAAATTGATGTAAAATTAATGTTAAGAAATGTTTATGGGAGTGTTTCAAAGAGGTTTTGACTTTGGTTGGGCTTTGATTTTGGGGTTTGGGCTCATTTGGGTTAGGTTTGGGTTTAGGTCAAAATTGGGCCTTTTAGCTTTGGGTTGAATTTGAGTGGGGTTTGGGTCTAAATGTTTGGCAAATCATGTTAGTGTTTTGCTTGTGGAGATGCTAAGGAAGATTTAGAAAAGATTTGGGGTTAATTGGAGTTGAATTGGGTGAGTTTGGGTTAAGTTTGGGTCATGGGTCCAAATTGGGCTTTAAGGCCAAAAGTTAAATTGGATCCAAATGTCAATCAAATTGGACTTGAATTTGGTCTAGATTGGTGTTGGAAATGTTGAATTGAAGTTTAGAATTGAATTGGACCAGAGTTTGGGTCAATTGGATAGGTTTGGTTTGACATTGGGTTCACTTTGGGTTAAAATGGGTCAAATTGGGGGTTTTGACAAAAGTAGGGTAAATTGACAAAATTGGCCCATGGTGTAGTTGAACAAAATGCAATTGGGAATATTTGGGATTTTCTGGAATTTTTTGGGAATTTTCTGAAGTTTTGGATTTTTGGGTCAAGAGGGGTATTTTGGGTATTTGGAGGGTATTGGGAGGTATCTTTGGAATTTTTGGTATTTTTGGGTATGGATGATCAATTTGAGTGATGTGGAAATGTTTGGGATTGATTTTGAGGAATTTTGGGTAATTTGGAAATTTTGGAGGATTTCAAGGGTTTTGGGTAGGCTAGGCGGGTGTAAGGTCCGCGGGTCGAAAATCGAAAATTTGGAAAATTGAAGATTGGGTAAATTTGAATGGAATGAAATCATTTTGGTTGAGCCATGAAGCCACATCAAGCCCACATGAGCCATGAAGGGACTCATTTGAGGGATCCACTATGTTGTTCCTAACCCTCTTAGCCAAGGGCTTAGGGGTTAAGGACCATCCATGTGAATCAGCTACATGAGTCAGGAGGTCAAGTTAGGTATGGGTGTGGTTTTAGGAGGTGTGTGAAAGTGTATAAGTGTAGTGTGTGTGTAAGTCAGCCCCTTCACCAGACCAAGCCACCCAGGGTAGTCCTAAGGCCAAAGAGTCCTATAGGAACTCATCCTTTAAACTTCCACATTTGATTTCAACCCTCCAGGTGATTAGGGGTCTATAGTCAAGTTTGTAGAGTTTGCAGAGAGTTAAGAAGTGGTTTGAATTTCTAGGTGGTGGGTCCCAATTCTAGTCCTCTAAGATAGTCAAAGGAAAAGCCTAAGGCTAGATCCTAAGTACTAAAAAGAAGAAGAGAAGACCTCATCAAAAATGAGGTCAACACACACCCATACCCAACTTGACCCCTTGACTTATGTAGGTAATTCATATGGATGGACCTTAACCCTAAGCTCCTGGCTAAGAGGGTTAGGAACAACATAGTGAATGCCTTAAATGAGTCCTCTCATGGCTCATATAGGCTTAATATGACTTCATGGCTCAACCAAAGTGATTCCATTTTGCTCAAATTTGATCAATCTTTATTCTTCCAAAATTTCAATTTTTGGCCCCGGGGCCCGGCCCCACCAAACCTACCAAATGCCCTTAGAACTACCCAAAACTTGCAAAATCACCTAAATTACCCAAAATTCCTCAAAACCATTCCTAAACATTTCCCTCCACTCAAATTGATCATCCATAGCTAAAAATACCAAAAATTCCAAAAGTACCCCCCAATACCCTCCAAATACCCAAAATACCCCTCTTGACCAAAAAATCCAAAAATTCAGAAAATTCCCAAAAAATTCCAAAAAATCCCAAATATTCCCAATTTCATTTTGTCCAACTATACCATGGTCCAATTTTGTCCATTTACCCCACTTTTACCAAAACCCCCAATTTAGCCCATTCTTAACCCAAATGAACCCAATGTCAAACCAAACCTACCCAATTGACCCCAATTTTGGTCCACTTCAATTCTAAACTTCAATTCAATATCCAAAATATCAATCTAGACCAAATCCAAGTTCAATTTGATTGACATTTGGGTCCAATTTCACTTTTGAGCTTAAGGCCCAATTTGGACCCATGACCCAAACCAAACCAATTCAACTCCAATTAACCCCAAACCTTTTCTAAACCTTCCCTAACATCCCCATAAACAAAACACTAACATAATCTGCCAGAAATTTGGACCCAAACCCCACTCAAATTCAACCCAAAACTAAAAAGCCCAATTTTGACCTAAACCCAAACCTAACCCATATGAGCCAAAGTCCCCAACACTAAAACCCAACCAAAGTTAAACCCTCTTTAAAACACTCCCATAAACATTTCCCAACATTAATTTTACATCAATTTTAACCCTAGCCCAACATTGGCCCAAATTAGCCCAATTTAACCTACATTGGCCCATTTACCAAATCAACCCAAATTCAACCCAATTCAAACCCAAACCACCTCAAATTCATTTCAAATCACTCATGACACATCCCTAAACCAAACCCAACAATTATTTGGCCCAAACTTCTGCAAAATTCCATCCATGAATTCATTCTTAAACCTAAAGGCTCATCCCCTTAAGCCTTCTTAAAAGCCCATCCAAAACAATTTCAAAGGCCCAAAACCTATGTCAAAACCCATATGACATCTTCATTGATCATCCATTTGATAAAATCACCCCTAAGTTCTATTTCGTCATTTAAATAAGCCAAATATGGCCTTATGAAAATTCTCCATAAAAATGTCCAAAAATTCAAAACCCTTTTTCATGTAATTGACTAAGATATTTCCCAAGCCAAATGAAGCCATGAAGCCATGCATAAGCCACATGTAAGCCATGGAAGCCACTTTCCACATCATCAAACCATTTATTGTTAGAGAGGGAACCCCTTTCCAAACTCCTTCTTAAGCCTTTTTTAACCCCTTTTATGTCACACTCTAACCCATGCTTAATCAAAATTCTTGGGATAGAGACTTCTCCACCTAAAGTCAGCTGACCCTAATGATTCCCTAAGCCCAAAACCAGGCCTTGGTGGGTGCACCAAACCCAAAACCATGGCTTGGACCAAATCAAGCCAAAATGGCCTCTCCCCCCATGCCATTTTAATCCAAGCTCTTTACACATGGCAAAGCTCAATTGCCTACACTAAACCACTAGCACCGACCCACCCGAACCCGAGGGTGACCCATGCACTGCCGGCTAGCCACCCGGATCGCCGGAAAACACCACACCCGAGAGCTCACATGTGAGCCAACATTGAAATTCCCCCTTGCTGAGTTGCCCCAAGTCCAGTGGCCACCATGGCTGTTCTTCTCATGCATAGAGCAGCTGATCCCAAGCCCTAACTCTCCTTGGGAGGCCCTCCACCCTCTCCTATTTAAACACCACCTCCTCTCGGCCACGGGAGGTGCTGAAAAAAAACCTTAAGGAAACTCTGCCAAAATCATTCCAGACCACTCTCCACACATAGAGAACTTGATCCCCACTGAAATCACCCTGCCATTTCCTCTCTGTGAGCTCAATTTCAGAGTTGAAATTCAAGCCCAAAACCAGGACACTTCACCATAGTGAGCCAATCTCCAAATTGATTGGTCCTACACCTTCACCAGACCAAGAGAAGAGGATTCCCCCTAAAAGCCCCCTCTCCAGAGCCAGCATTGCTTCCGACCTCCAAGCATTGTGATCGGGCTTGGTCGAAATCATACCTGCAGACGATTCACCGAGCCAAGGGACTTCATCTGGAGCTTGCTTGGACCCAATCGAATGTGACACAACTCTCAGATCGAAGCTTCACTTCTCTGAGAAAAGGTATGGACTCACTCTTCCTCCTCGAGCTTCCAGAGATTCTCAATTTAGTTTGGGTCAATTTCAATACATGTTTACCGTATGGATGTGTTCGTCTCTTCAAGAAGAATCCATAGAGAATAAGAATTCGAAAATCCATTGAGAATCGAGTGAGAAATTGGGGTTAGAAGGTTGACGGTCATGGGTTCACACCAGTCGTAGACGATGACTGGGAACCGTTGGATCGCGCGTGTATCGAGTGGACGGCCAGGATTGTGCCGGACAGAGCAATGGGACATGAACGGCGGGCCCCTAAAGCGCTGAGTCGGATGGCGGAGCCGAATCAAAACATGCCGCGTGGCCTTTCGGAGATGCCGAGGTTGAGTCAGCGCTGCGTGGATAAGTAGGAAATTAGGATTTTTCTTATTTATTTAATTACCAGAACTTTGAAAATCCATAACTTTGTGTAGAAAATTCACAAAAATAAAATAAAAACACCCTCTTGCTCAGTGAACAGAGGAGAATAATGTGGAAAAGAAATCAAATAATTTCATTAAGTATTTTATTTTTAATAATTTATTTACTCTCTACACTATTTCAATTCGCCATGCATATAGGAAATTCACCATGGCATGAGACCATAGGGCTTTTGAAGCCTCTGAACTTGGGAACATTCCCTGAATTTTCCAAGGTCAGAGGCCATCCCTATGAGAAGTTATTGATTTTTCAAGTTCATGTTGCTGTTTTGAGTATTTTAATTCCAATAATTAGCATGTTGAGAAATAAATTCTAGGAAAATTTGGTGATGTTTCTTATGACCAGAGAGACCTAAGAAAAATAATTTTTAAGCTAATTCACTCTGAATAACCCTAATTAGCCTAAACACCCAAAATTGAACTTTAATTAATTAGGGTTAACCATTCATCAAATTAACTTAAAAATAATTCTCCACTGTCCTTTAGGGATAGGAGAACACCACATAAAAATTTGAGATCAATTGGACTTGGTTAACCCCACCAAATGGGTTGATTAAGCCTCTTGAGTGATAATGGGTAAAATTAAACTTTAAAAAATTTATAACTCATAAAATACTTTTAAAAAATTCACAAAATTGGTTTTGGAGCCTTTCTGATATCAGAGGAATTTAGAAAAATTAAAATTATAATTTTCTACAAAAGTTGGTTTTTATCAATATTTTAATAATTTTAATAATTAAAAAATAATAAAAATCACAAAAATATTAAAAATCACCAAAATGTCATTTAAATTAATACTTTGATAATTAAATTAAATCATCTTTAAAACTTAAAATGAAGTATTAAATTAAAATTAAAATAAAATAAAATTAAATTAAAATTAAATTAAATTAAATTAAATTAAATTAAAACATATAAATTAAATTAAATTAAATCAAAAATTAAATTAAAATAAAAATCAAAACAAAATTAAAAAAATAAAATAAAATAAAATTAAATTAAACCAAATTGAATTAAAATTAAATTAAATTAAATTAAAGTAAACTAAACCAAATAAAGTAAAATTAAATTGAATTAAATATAACATCACTTAAGACATAAAGAATTCAAAAACAAATTTAAAACAATTTTAACACTATTCCAAACTTAAACCCATTAATTAAAATTAAATTAAATCACAAATCACTTAAATATCAATTTGCCCTTAAAAGCTCTTGTTATCATAACTCCTAGATGGAGCATTATGTGAAATGTCACTTCATACATAGGATATTCAAACGTCCTAGTTCACTGAGCAAAAGAACAAAACTTAATTAAACCCCAAATGATTACTTCACCTGATCAATTAAATCCATTTGGACTTAGAAAAATCCTAGCGATATTGAAAAGTTGTTTAACACTCGTCTTAAGTACTTCCTCAATATGATAGGAGGTTTATAAGAACAATTGAACTTAATTGTTCTTTGATGAAGAAAATCGTCCTTAAACCAAAATACAAGAACCTAGACGTCATAAGAGATGACTAGCTATAGGATTAGGACTTTGATAGACAATCAAAACCTTTCCCTTAGCTTTACCTAGGTACTTGTTGAAATATTTAAATGCCTTAACATGTGTTTTAAGTGCAGCTTGGGATGATGGGAAGACCCTCCAGGTACGTTTTTATTTTATTGCAATTTACTTTATTAGAAATGCGCTTTATTTTTCTTGCATGATAAACAACAGTTGTATGAAAACTAAAACCCTTAGGATAGTCCCTAAACTAAAACTAAAACTAAATTAAAAGACACCGCAAGATAAAAATCACCGCCACAACATTTCAAAACAAAATAACTCAAAATTTAATCACAAACATAACAACAAAACTACAATTGTAACTAAATTAAAACGTCTCGTTGAATGATCAGGAATACCTCGGATGATGTAACCCACGTGTTGCTAACGGGTTTCCCAAGGTCTAAATGAAAGTGTGTTCCTCATTCAGTTGAGTTTAGCAAATTCATCTGGACTAAGTGAATTCAATGAAAATAACGGTGCCGGGATGACGGAACCTTGGGATCTTAATCGGTTCTGTTATAATCAACTTTAAGATTTGTTTTAATTAAATATTAAAAACACCTGGATTTTAAGATTTTCTCTAAATCAAAACACTTCTCTCGTCTCCTGATTTATGACTTCTAAAACTAAACCTCTGCAACAACAAGGAGCTTGGAGCATAGTGGGCAGCATGACCATCATCGTCAGCAAAACCTGAGTCTACTTCAATAAAACTTTCCTTGAATTTAAACAACCAAGCTATATGATTTCGAGGTAGTCTGCTTAGTGCAACATAAATCCTCAACTTTTCGTTAGGCATTTATATAATCATGTTATGCAAATTAAGCCCTAACCAGTCTTAGGACTCAGAGGTAGTCGTTCGGTACGACATAAAGCCTCACATCTTCGAGGCTATTTGTATGATCATGTCATTCAAATATAAGTCCTAATTAACTAAAATTGGCAAGATTGAAATATCAGATAATATTAGGATTTTCTTAAATTCAAAGCCCAACAATAGGATAGTCGGGAAGTTGCCAAGATTCCTCTTGGATCCTCAGCTTCTCCTACTTCTCTTCCTTTGGACTCCTAAAATAAACTGTTCCAAATTTGATCTATTCCCTATTGAAACTCCAAAATTTAATCCTTTGAAAACCCTAAACTTTGAAATTCTTGAGAGCAAAACCACTGATCATTATCGAGAGTTTTCTTAAATGATTCCCGTCATTTAAGATGTAATTAACTATAGGGGCTTGCCCTTATAGGGAACTTTAGGAACCTAGGTAATATAAACCTTGCTTAATTTCTTTATATTAAGTAGGGGAACTTGTCGGCTTATGAAATTGGTTCGCAGACCAAACGGATGTCACAAATCTCCTAGTTTATTTAATCTAGCCCCATCATCAAGCAGTGTGTCTATTCTTCGGGATAGATACACGGTTTGTGGTGCGGTGTTCGTTTACATAAACTATTTGGGATGTGAGATCAGTTTGATTTCATATCTTAAAATTTTTTAAACTTAAAATTACTTTCAAAATCAAATGTTATCTTTTAAACTATATATTTAAATTAAATTTAAAATCTAAAATTCGCCGACAATTTTTGTTTGGCGACCCCTTTTCAAAATTACAGCACATAACCTAAAAATATGCCGACAAGTATGTTCTTGTTAAAGTGGATAAATTTAACTTCCCTGTGGATTTCATTGTACTGGATATGGAAGAAGATAAAGAAATACCTATTATTTTAGGGAGACCTTTTCTAGCTATCGGACGTGCTATGATTGATGTGCAAAAAGGAGAATTAATAATGAGAGTTAATGATCAAGAGATAACATTTAATATTCTAAAATCAATGAGGTATCCTGATAAAGAAAAATGCCATCAAATGGATATTTTTGATTATATAATTGAAAAGCATTATCAAGAAAAATGTAAAATCATTTCTAAAGAAAAAAATTATGAATCTATGATATATATAATAAGTCATTAACTAAAGAAATTGAAGAAGTAAATGAAGAAAATTTATATGAAGAAACTCATTATATTCATGATAATTGGGAAATTTTAGGCACAACTAAAAATGATATACTGTTACCCTCAGTTGAATAAGCCCCTGAATTGGAATTAAAAATGTTACCTGCACATTTAAATTATGCATTTCTTGGAAATTCATTAACTTTACCTGTGATTATATCTTCAAAACTAAGTAAAGTTCAAGAAGAAAAATTAATAGGAGTTATAACGAACTATAAAAAAGCTTTTGGTTGGACTATTGCAGACATAAGAGGAATAAGCCCTTCAATCTGTATGCATAGGATTTTAATGGAAGAAAATTGTAAACCTATTATTGAACCTCAAAGAAGATTGAACCCAATTATGAAAGAGGTTTTTAAAAAAGTGATATTGAAATGGTTAGATGCTGGAATTATTTATCCTATTTTGGATAGTCAATGGGTAAGTCCTATTCATTGAGTTCCAAAGAAAGGAGGAGTAACTGTCATTGTTAATGATAAAAATGAGTTAATCCCTACAAGCCAAGTTACTGGATGGCGAATTTGCATTGATTATCGAAAATTAAACAATGCCACTAGATATGATCATTTTCCTTTTCCTTTCTTGGATAAGAAGTTGGATAAATTAGCTGGACACTCATATTTCTGTTTTTTGGATGGATATTCTGGTTAGCATCAATTACCTGTTGCTCCTGAGGATCAAGAGAAAATAACATTTACAAGTCCTTATGGAACATTTGATTTTAGAAGAATGCGCTTCAGTTTATGTAATGCACTTGCAACTTTTTAAAGATGTATGATGTCAATATTCTGAGATATATTTGAAAAAGGAATTGAAGTATTTATGGATGATTTTTCAATATTTGGATCTTCTTTTGAGTCTTGCTTGGAAAATATAACAAAAGTTCTGAAAAGATGTGAAGAAACAAATTTGGTTCTAAACTGGAAAAAATGTCAGTTTATGGTCTCTGAAAGAATTGTACTTGGACATAAAATTTCACAAAAAGTAATGGAAGTTGATCAAGCGAAAATGAAAATTATTGCTGAACTTCAATCACCTGATACCGTTACTGATGTGAGATGTTTTTTGGGTCATGCTGGATTTTATAGAAGATAAATAAAGGATTTTTCTGAGATTGCTAAACCTCTTTGTCATTTATTAGAAAAAGAAGCTAAGTTTGAATTTCATGAAGATTGTCTGAATGCTTCAATATTTTAAAAGAAAAATTAATCACTCCACCTGTCATTGTGCACTTGATTAGAGTAAACCTTTTGACTTAATGTGTGATACAAGTGATTATGCAATTGGAGCTGTATTGGGACAAGAATATGAGAAAATTTTCAAAGTTATATATTATGCTAGCAAAACTCATAATGAAAATTAAATAAATTACACTACTACTAAAAAAGAGCTTTTAACAATAGTATATGCCTTTGATAAATTTAGACCTTATCTTCTTGGGAGCAAATGTATCGTGCATACTGATCATTCCGCTATTAAGTATTTAATGTTTAAAAAAGATGCTAAACCTAGATTGATAAGATGGGTTTTACTTTTATATGAATTTGATTTTCAAATAGTAGACAGAAAAAGAGTTGACAACAAATTTGCTGATCATTTATCAAGAATTAAAAATAATAATGAAAAGATTCCTGAAGAAAACATAAATGGGAAATTCCCTGATGAACAACTATATGTTATTTAAGGATTACAAATGCCTTGGTATGCGATATTGTTAACTATTTGGTTAGCAATATTTTACCGTATGGGTTGAATAGCAAATATATTAAGAAATTCAAAAATGATTCTAAATCATATATTTAAGAAGATCCTCATTTATTTAAAATAGGCAGAGATTCTGTGATTCGAAGATGTGTACCTTATGAAGAAACTTTTGCAACTATTCAAAAATGTCACGATTCTGAATTTGGAGGACACTTTGGAGTGGATAAAACTACATTTAAAATTTTAAATTCTAGATTTTATTGGCCTATATTATTCAAAGATGTTGGATATTATGTGAAAACTTGTGATCGACGTTAAAGAAAGGGGAATATATCCAGAAAAGATGAAATGCATCTAAGCTATATATTAGAAATTGAAATTTTTGTTGTATGGGGTTTAGACTTTATAAGAACTTTTGTACCATCATCTAGAAAGATTTATATTTTATTAGTAGTTGATTATGTTTCAAAGTGGATTGAAGCTATTGCTTTACCTAACTGTGATTCCAAAAGTGTTTTGAAAGTTTTAAACAACATGATTTTTACAAGATTTAGAATGCTAAGAGTAATTATCACAAATGGGGGAAGTCATTTCAGAAATGTTAGAATTCAATCGTTATTGGAAAAATTTGGAATTAAACAAAGAATTGCAACTGCTTATCACCCACAAACAAGTGAAATAGTTGAAGTATCAAACAGAGAAATGAAAAGAATATTAGAAAAGACAGTTAATCCTAAAAGAACTGACTAGGTTGATAGACTTGATTATGCATTATGGGCTTATAAAATAGCTTATAAGACACCTATCAGAATGTCACCTTATCGGTTAGTTTATGGTAAACATTGTCACTTACTTGTTAAAGCTTACTGGGCGATAAAGGAATTCAATTATGATTTGAATGCTGCAGGAGAAAAACGGCTGTTACAACTGAATGAAATGGAAGAGATAAGAAATGAGTCCTATGAAAATGTAAAGATTTATAAGGAAAGAATGAAGAAATTGCATGAAAAAATATTTCAAGAAAAATATATGAGCCTGGACAAGAAGTATTATTATTTAATACTCGTTTAAGAATTTTGTCCTGGAAAATTAATATCTAAATGGATGGGACCATTTATAATTGAGAAAGTATACCCTTATGGAGCAATGGATGTCAAAGATCCCAAGACAGGAAAAATATTTAAAATTAAAGGATTAAGACTGAAGCCTCATATTGAAGAAATGAAATGATTTATAAGGAGGCTTACGAACTGAATCTACCCGATTAATATAACTGATTAGGTCAGGCTGACGACATTAAACCAAGCAATTTGTGGGAGGCAACCCATATATTATTATTGTGATTATTTTTTATTTGAATTTATCTTAATCAATGTGTGTGTGTTGATCAAAACATTTTGATAGACTTATTTTAAGACCGAAACTTTGTAAATTTGACGATAGGCGAAACAGAGTCGAACGTGGTTCCGGCGCCTAGGTGCCCGAACTCGGCGTCTAAGCGCCAGCATAACCAATACGTATCGATGGTCTGGCGCCTAGGCGCTAGATTTCGGCGCCTAAGCGCCCCAGTAACAGTTCGTGCAAAAACTGAAAATCTTCAGTTTTTCACACAAATTCTTCCTATAAATTGCCCTATCTTCATCCCCAATCCATAAGCAATCCTAATTTCGTCCAGAACAACTCATTTTGGAGAAAAAAAGAGAAGTTTGGAAGCAATGGAGAGAGAAAATCATGGCAATGAGGTAAGAGATAAGTCTTCTAAAGATCCTCAACCTTAGTTCAATGGTTTTGTTGCAGTAAGTATGGAGAAATTATTCAGTCATTTAGAAAAGATTGTGGCGGAATTGCTAAGTGTTGGAAATCATCTACATGAGATGTATCATCAAATTGAGCATTTGGAATGACAGACGAAACTTCAATTCTATCATATGACAGCCTATCAAGATGCTCAAGTAACAATGTTTGAGAAGAACAAATGGATTGATGAGAAGACGAGTTTGGAATTTCCAAGGGCATTAGTTTTCTATCCATTCAGGACAATCAATCTTCATTATGAGGGATGAAAATTAAAGTTCGGAGGTGAATAGATCTTTTGTGAGTTCTAGGTGTGATTGAGTCATATTCTAATGAGTCGAATGTTTAGTTTGTGTTTGCTTTTATTGTTCAAAGTGCATCGTTTGATTAAGAATTTACTTTAAATTTGTGTTGTTTATAGAGTGATGAACCTTGTTATAGTCTTTTTCTGGAATTTCTTGAGCTTGGAATGAAAAATCTTAAATGGAATTTGAAGAGTTTGATTATATCTTGTGTTTGAATGGTGGATCTAATTTATCATTTTAATTGATTGTGGAAATGCTTGGAAGTTAGAAATCGGAGTAATACTCCCATGTGAGTAATTAGAAGTTGAATTTGATAAGTTTTGGTGGACAATATAATTTTTAAATCAATTTTTAGAAAGGCGAGTCTGGCGCCTAGGAGCCAGAATTTGGCGCCTGAGTGCCGGTTCGGCCTGAACCCGAGAATTAGGATTTTAACCCCACTGACGCCATTTTTAGCGCTCGAGCTTCTTCTTCCTCCCTTTTTCACAAAAAAATACCCAGGGATCCTATTTGAAGCTGATTTCTCGAGTTTTTGAGCTTGGAATCACTCAATTTCTTCATCTTAAGGTTAAATCTACCTTTAAAACCATTTATTTTGGAATTTCACCATGGATTTTGCTCTCTTTGAAGAGAACCAAAATTTTGAGAAAAATTTGATTTTTGGAGTTTAATCCATGGATTTGAAGCTTTATTTAAGCTTTTATAAGCTTAAATAAGCATATTCTTTTGATCTTTTAATTTATTTTGCATTTTCTTTCTCTTACGTTTAGATGGCTCCGAAATCTAAGTGAGGGAAGGAACGAGAAAATTTTGATCGTAGGAAGTTTGCCACTTCCGTAGCACATTTTTGTTACAACGATTTGGCTATGACAAGAAAGTTTATCTCGAAGAGGAGTTTTTATAATCCTAGGGGAAGGATTAAAGATATGATCGTTGCACTGAACTGGAAACGATTCCGTTATTTCACTGCTGTTGCCGTTATCCCTGTCGTCAGTGATTTTTATGCAAATTTCTTTGGATGCCGAAGATTTTGAGATCTTCTTGAGAGGACTTGGAGTTGGATTTACTCCAGAGAGAATCAACATTTTCTACAGCCTACCACCGAACATCGAGTGCTATTACTCTGGATTATCTCCATCCGAGGGAGATTTAGAGATGATTATTGTATACTTGACTGATGGTACTGGAGCTTGGAAGATCTGGAACAAAAAATGGGTAAATTTTTCATATTCTAAGCTAAATGGTGTTTCTAAGGCATGACATTACTTTATTTCTGCTCGCCTCCTTCCATCCAACCATTTGAGTGAGGTTACCAAGGACAGAGCTATCCTCAACTACTGCGTACAGGAGAAGAAGCCGATTGATGCTGAGAGTATTATTTATGATTCTGTAGAGGCCACTGTTCATTCTAGCACTTCTGTGAGATTGGGATTCCCATCTCTGATTTATTCTCTGTACGAAAGTGCTGGAGTTCTTCTTGAGCTTTCAGAGGAGAAGCACAAGTCTACAAAGCCCATTGGACGAGAAAGTGTCAGTATTTATGATCGACTCCGATGTAAGAGTTCTACCACACCCTCTATTTCATTACCTACTTCTGGTAGACCTTCTACTTCTGAACTCTCAACTTCTGCTGAGCCACCATCTAGTTTTTGAGAGAATATGCATGAGAAATTTATAGAGCAACATAATATGTTACTTTTGACTCAGTATATAGTTAATAATATAGATTTGAAATTGGATCATTTTTCTGAGTACACCCAAAGGAAGAGTGATTATGACGCTGAGTATTCTGAGTCTCTTGTTAGATTCCTGAAGGGTTATCATGATGTTCAATTCCCTACCTATCCAAGATTCTCACCTTATGTAGACCCGAAGGATGTAGAATTTTTTTTTGTTGTCGACGACGACGAGCTACTGCTAGTGATTAGTACTTTTATTTATATCCTGAAATGTATTATTTCTGTTTTAGTCGTTAGTATTTCATTTCTAGTATGTTAGTACTGATGAGTGTGATATTATTGTTGTTTCTTTGTTTAGACTTTTGATGTTTAGCCGTTTTAGATCATCTTATGTGTGATGTATTAAAGACTGAAGCATGAATGAATTTTTATTTTCTATGTTAAATGTTTGTTTCTGTTTCAGCCTACCGTTTCAAATTCCTGATTTTAGTAATTTTGCATGTTTTAAATATTTTTTAAAAAAAGAGAATAATAATAACATACATATTTGAAAAATTGTAGAAATTAACTCCTGCTCTGCAAACTTTTATATATATGCTTAATCATTACTGTTATATACATATTAAAGCAAGTGTAGAAGTAGAAATGAATTTTTCCTTACTACACCATCATTGTACCTAGATAAATTCCTGTTTTATTCTTTCTCTTATGCTTTAGAAAATTTTTTGATTCATTTTTATACTAAAGCTGAAGTTTGGGGGAAGGGAAGACATTTTCAATATAAAATATTACTTATTCTTAATGTACCAATATTTTCTTTAAAAATATTAACATAACATAAGGAATGAAAAATTTATTTAAGATTACTTAAATTTTTGAAATTATAAATATTTTAGTAAACTTAACAAAAATTTCAATAATTTTGATTGATTATAAGAATAGAATTATTTAACTTAAAGAATAATAAGATTAAGTTTTTTTCTATTTATAGTAAAGAAAATTGTATTTTTGAAATACTAAGGAATCAAGATTATTACTTGAGAAAGAAAAGATTGAAATAATTTTTGAAAAATACTTATTAAGAATGTCATATTTATTAAGTAAAAATGTATAAGTTTTTAAAGATATATTAAGGATAGTGAAGTTCAAAATCATTAACAGGCTATTGAGATATAATAATCCTCACAAATTAAAAAAAAAACAATTGAGGATTGAATAATATCCTTAAAAAGACAAATAGAAAAGAAAAGGAAATGTGATGAGTAGCTTGAGGAGATCCTAATAAAAAATTGGCTTCACTTGAATTATCTTATAGGAAGAAAACTAATTACATTTTTAACTTATTTTTTATGTGCAAATATCTTAAAAAAAATCATGGAAGTCTTTTTCTTTTAAATTATCTATGTGACCTTAATATGATAAATTACAATTATTCTTGAAATAAATGAAATTAAAGTCTTATGATTTGATAGTTAAGTATTCTTTAAATTCTTAAAATTAACCTTAATTAGTGAAATTTAGTTAATGATTTGCTAAAGCATTTATAAAACCAAAAATTACAAGGAATATTAAATTTTTAAACTTCATTCCAAATGTTATACATTTTATGTAATTAAAAGGGTTACTTGAGCACAAGTAACATTTAAGTTTGGGTGAATTTGATCCACTTAAAAAGTACCTATATTTATGCTTTATTTATGAATCAATTTATAAGGATATAATGCTTTAATGAAAGGTATTTTTATGTTTTTGGATATAAGTGATTAAAAAAGAGTTCAAGTAGGAAATAGGAGTAAAAAGGAGAAAAAATAGAGCTATAAAGCAAAGTTGCCAAAATTATATGTTTGGCACCTAGGCACCATAATCCGGCACCGAAGAGCCAGTTGGATAATGAAGCAGTGAAGAATTTTTGAAAAATTTGGGCAGTTATTTTGACGGTGTTAAGCGGTTATCAGACCTTCAAAAAGACTGGAAGTTACTCCTAACACATAGGACATGTGATACAATGCATCTGGACACAGGAAAACGGTTTTAATCGTGAAGAGGTGCAATCCAAAGTGAAGGGGTGCGAAGACTTGATCACTGTGTCCGGCGCCTAGGCGCCACAATTACTTTCTAGAAGATTCATTGAATTTGGATGAATTTTGAAGAGGTGCCTTATGCAACCCCTGACCATTTTCGAAGCTTTATAAATAGGAGACATTTCTACAAAGAAAGGTGCTCCCCTAAATCTCCAACATCCACAGATAGTTTTAGAGAGCCACCACATATTCTTCTTAAGTATTTAGTGAGTTTATTTTTGTTATTTTGAGTGTTACTACTCAATTCCTTGAGTAATAAGTGATAGTTTTAAAGTGTTGTTGTAGTTGAAGTCTTGAACCATGCATTGGAGTCAGTAGGAGTCAAAGGATCACTTGAAGGAACATTCCAAATAAGTATTTGTAACTTGATTCAAAGTTTTATAAATATGTTTTGTTGTGTGAATTCAATGTATTTTGAGTAGTTACTTTTCTTTCTCCTTTAAACTATGAAAAGAAAATAAGATAACTAAATTTCATTAGAGAACTTAACTTAAATTTTTAAAATTATTGCAATGATATTCATACCTGATCTTAATTTATTTTTTAAACTGGCCATTTGAAATGTTAAAACCTATTGACGAATTTTGAGACCTATCCGGAGATGGGTTCTTAACTAGTAGATATTACATGAATCCTTGGGTAATCGAAGGCCTTGAGCGGGTTATTCATGGTGAAGTGCAAATAAATAGGGAGATATTGTTTATTGGGCGTAGAATTGATTAGTTTTTAGAGTGACAGACTAAATTCTAATAATTTGGTTTATAGAAAGGGAACGGGTCACTAGTAGGGCCGACCATAGCTACCCTTGGACATCTAAAGGTGTGAGCCTAGATTAACCCATTCTACAAATAATACATCCTGACCGAATTTATAGATTAGCCAATGTTCTTTGTACTATCGAGTGAAGGTAAAGAATAGGAATGCTTCTATTTGGTGCAATACCATAATCTAAAGTTCTCAACGAATGATAATTATTCTGAAAAATCTTGGATTAGTTGAAAAAGGAGAAAGTTGTTTTATTTATACTTGCATTAACATTTTACTTTATTGTAGCTTTACTTATATTTAGTAAAAATTTCATTAAACTTAAAAGCCAGAATTTTGAAAGGAAATAAAAATTATAATTACTTTTGATTTGAAAATTTAATATAATTCTTTAATTAATTTTCACTTAATCTTCCCTGTGGGATCGATAACCAGGACTCCAATAGAGCCCTGTATTACTTGAAACGATACGTACACTTGCGTTTGAAATTGTAACTTTCACAAAAATATTATAAATATATAAACATAAGTTCATAAATTCTTGCACAAAGAAAGTTTTTGGCGCTGTTGTTGGGGAGTTATATCTTCTAGCAGTGGTGTTGAATTCTTATATTTTTAAGTATATTTAAAGTCGCGGTTCAATATAAAGCGTCTTAGATATGCCAATTTTTCTTGAAAAGACCGTAATTGTTTTAAGGTTCTAGGGGGAGGCATTTCTATTATCGCATTAATCCTTTTTGGGTCGACTTCGATTCCCTGATGACGAACAACAAATTATAGAAATTTCTTGAAGGTAACACCGAACACGCATTTTAAGGGATTCATCTTTAGATTATATTGCCGTAACCATTCAAATACAATCCTTAAATCATTTAGGTGATCGTCCTTTTCCTTGATCTTAATGACCAAGTCATCCATGTAACATTCTACTTGGTTGTGAATGAGGTCCTTGAAGATCTTGTTGATTGCTCATTGATATGTTGCTCCCGCGTTCTTCAATCCAAACGGTATCACGGTGTAACAATAAATCTCGATCAGAGTTCTGAATGCTGTAACCATTGCACCTTCTAGAGCCATCTTGATTTGATTGTAACCTGATGATCCATCCATGAAGGAGAAAATTTCATGTGATGACGCGATGTCTACCATCAGTTCCGGTATCGACAATGGGAATTCGTCTTTCGAACATGCCTTATTTAAATCCCTGAAGTCGAAACACACTCGGATTTGTCCATTTTTCTTCTTTACTGGCACCATGTTAGCTAGCGATGTCAGATATTCTTCTTCTTGAAAAGCGTCTATTAATTTCTTTATTTCTGCTATAATTTGCTGTTCAATTTCATGGCGCATTCTTCTGGGAGTTTGTTTTACAGGTGTCGCATTTTGATCCACTCCTAGTCGGTGAACTGTAACCTCTGGAGATAGTCCATGCATTTTGTCATCGCTCTAGGCGAAGAAATCTTAACATTCTGACAGTAATGTGACCAAGTATGTAACCTCTTCTTTGTTAAGTAATGAACTTATGAAAGTAGGTCAGTGCTGCTCCTCAATCCCGAGATTGATTTCTTTTAATTCGCCTACTGTTGATTTGATCTCTTCTTCGAATTTTGGCGGAGCCTCTTCTATTGGTTGATCTTCGTATTCATCTTGGATATCCAGGCAATCTTCTTCTAGCTGACTAGTAACAACCATGCAAAATCCAGAGTCATCGACGGGTCCGACCGTACCGAACCCAAGACCTTATTTCGAGTTGATTTTCTTTCCTTTTGTATTCCATAATTTTTCAAATGATTGTAACTTATCTTTTAGCATTTGCCTTGACAGACATCCCTGTTGAATTAACTTTTGTATAGAAGGTGAAAAGTAACTAAAAGGTAATTCCATTAATTCATTAGAATCGTTTTCTTCGAGAATTACACAAGGTTCAGAAGTAGAAGGAGAAGATTTATAAAACTTGATCGATTTAAACCCATCATTATGGACTTCCTTGAATTCCATACTCTCGATCTTTTGAGGATGGAACGGAGTTAGAGTCATGGATTGCACATAATGATTAATCCGATCATACATTGATTCATATTCGTCTCTTTATGTGTAATCCGTAGAAATCTCGAACTGAGGCTTCTTCTGACTTATCATCATTGTTTCTTTATCTTCTTCGTAGCTTCATTCTACTTCAATGTTGATCGGTAGCTTCATCCGTTCAACAATCTGGTCAGTTCTTCCTCGACCACGTCCCCGGCCTTGACCTTGGATGACTGGGCTAAAAGAACCTCCACCAACTCATTGCGAAGGAGTGGCGGGAGATCGTTGATTTGGAGTTGTATGGCCCTGTTCTCTTAGTTCTTCTAAATTTTCTGCTTTACTTGTCACAATTTCTCTTGAAAGAATTGTATTCTTCAGGGGAGTGTAATAGGCGGCATCTTCGTGCATGCCTATTTAATGTATTGAGAATGGCTGCAAGTCTCCCTTTATGCAATGTTCTTGTCCGTCATTGTAATATTTGATGCACTGGTAAAGTGATGATGGGACCATATTGTACTCGTGAAGCCACGACTGACCAAGCAGGGTATTGAACGATGTATTCACATCAATGACATGGAATTTTGCAGTTGTTACTAGATTTTTAACTTTTATTTGTAGCGTTATAGATCCAAGGGCTCTTTCTCCTTTCTGGTTTAATCCTCTTAGCATCATTTTATCTATAGACAGTTCTCGAGCATCAATGTCTAAGTAGGCTAGTGTTTGTAAACTCGTTAAGTTGAGCGACACTCCAGGATCTACTAACACTCCAGAAAGTACGAACCTGACGATGATGACGAAAATGTAGACCAGATAGCTGTGATCAGCTGTACCAAGTAGCAAATCTTCATCGGTGAAGGATACGCCAGACTCTTCTTTTAAGTGCAAACTCCATTTGAGGATGTGCTAGCCACCTGTGTTAAGCAAATATCTGGATCAAGTAAAGCCTTGATAGAATTTTCTCTCATCTCCATTGACAGGATCAGAGCATCGTAAATGCTTAGTTTGGCTGGCAACTTCCTGAGATGAGCTAGCACGTTGTAATCCACTTTATTTTAATCTTCAATTTCATTTCGATCTTGTACTTCTTCCAATGCTGGAGATATTTCTTCTTGAGTAATTTCCTGGTTTCCTTTTTCTATTGAAGTTGTCCTTGGCGGTAGCACCTTGCCACTTCTTAGATGTACTTCTATTATTTCTTCTTCTTCTAGATCCAGAGATCTTTCTATTACTGTATCTGAATCTTCTGTATCTGAAAAGTCCATGTTGATGGATAATGGAATTCCTTGCTTTTGAGGACTGGCTCCTCGCTTCCGGTGCTGTCGTAGTCGGTGTTGTCGATATCTTCTTTATTTTCATCAAGATTCTCGCCGGGGACAATCAAAATTTGAGGATCATTTTGGGAATCGAAATCGGGGTTAGAGAGGTTGTGATTAGTTACATCATCATTAGAGATAATAAGAACGTAGCCAACATTGTTTATATTATCATTATGAGACCCTGGAGGGGCATAAAGATAATGGTACAAAGTCAGGGGTTGGAGGGGTTTCACTTCTGAATCCGAAACATCTAATGTAACAGGACAGCTTCTATCCTACCCTTCACGCTATCGTCCTTTATTTCATTCACGATCCGCTTCTTCCTCCATTCTTGTCGCGGTGGTTTTCTTTGCGCAACTTTCGTCTTGGACTGGGCTGGCGGTAGACTCCGAACTGCATCTTTCTTTAAAGTAGACTAGATATGATCTAGGAATTTCTTGAGCTCGTTCCAAATTGTGCTCCGTCTCTCTTTACCGGCATATGGATCAATCAGAAAGATCGGCTCGGCTGAAATCACATTTATAGAACCTCTTTCAGGTTCTTCTTAGTATTCCTTTGGTATCGTTATGTTTCCTTCTTTGTAATTCTGCTCGAGCCAATCCTTAAAACTGAAGCAGCTTTCTATGGCATGTCTGAGCATCCTGTGGTAGGGACAAAAGTTGGGCTGACTCTTCTTGTCCACTTCTTCTGGCTTCTTCGGCTCGGGCAATCTGAACTCGGGCTTCTTCATTAGATTCCTGAACATCTTTGCTACGATGTCATCTTTGAAGGAGTATTTTCTACGCAGCCATTCTGACATTGTTGGAGCTTGTCGTCCATCTGTCCTGTATGACCTCTGCTGCTGACCAGGCTAACTGCTCTGTTGTGCACGAGGTTGACCATACCGCCGAGGCCGATCGTATCGAGGTGACCGATGCTGTCGTCGCTCAGCCGAATCCTCATTGGCTATTTTCCTTTGTCAACCGTTGCCACTACACCCGACCTCTTCTCGTATGCTTTAGCCGATTTCATTGTCTTTGTCTTTTATGTAGGCTCCATGTGCTTCACTTTTTCTTGTAAGCTGCTGACTTTGCTAAGTAGCTTCTTGAAAGACTTGATGGTGAGACCCTTAAGCATGAAAGCTACCAGACCGTGGATACTCTCGAGCAATATCTCGATCGCATGCTCTTCTTGTAGCTGAGGTTCACATTTCATGCTTAAGTTTTTCCATCTGAGAATGTAGACAACCAAAGTCTCATCGGGCTTATGCTGCTCTACCACGAGATCTCCTATGGTAACATGATGTCGGGCACTGGCGAATCTTTTGATGAACATTTTTTTCATTTCTACAAAGGTCTTTATTGATCCATTGGGAAGCTCAACATACCAATTGAAAGCTATTCCTGACAGGTAGCTGACAAAATGACCGAACAATAGAGCTTCACTTCCTCCTGTGTTGTAACAATTAGCTCTGAAATGTGCTACGTCCTGATGAGAATTTCTTGTCCCGTCGAACATCTTGAAAGTCGGGGGCACGAAGCCTTTAGGGTAAGGAACAACATCAAACTCCTTTGGGTAGGGTCTACCCTTTGAAACTGATGCACCTCCTTTAGACTGAGCTAAGACCTTCTAAACTTGCTGTTCGATCATCTGTTTAATGTCTTTTTCTGGCGGATTCAGAGTGGAATCGCTTCTTGGTGGTTCTTCTTCATTAGCTGAAGTGACCTCCCTTCTTTCATCAGTGATGTGTATGATTTTAGGCTTGTTAAACTCAGGAGATGCTGTTGGTCATGGCTGTGATTATCCGTGGAGTATAGCCATGGTGGTCATGGCAGTGGTCATCTCCTCTATTCTTTTCTCCAGATGATTAATCTATTCATCTCTTGTCAGGACGGTCCTCCGCAGCTCATTCGTGGTGTTCTCCTCACTAAGAGCATCGCGAGCAGATGAACTGGACTGAGTTTCAACCATATTGGTCTCCGACAGGAAGTAATCCTCGTCATTGATATCCAAACCTTGCTGTTTGGCTAACTCAGAAATTTTTTCATTGAGCTTTCGAACTCTATCATCAACAGCTTTCTTCTTAGTCAGCTTTAAATCTGTAGGTTTTCCTGTGATATCACTCTTTTCTTTAACTGATTCAGAAGCAATGGCGGTAGTGGCAATGAGAACATCAGACTCATGATCCATTTTGCGGCCAGCAGACCTTCCAGAATGTACATGTACAACACCTCTCGGTAACCACACTATTCTCTTAAAATTCGACATCTCAAGATGAGGTGTCTTGTCGAGGACATCGTGGTGACGAGGAGAAGTGTGCTCCCTAGTGTGTAGACCATGTACAGAGGAGAATACTCCTCTCGTATTCTTTCTCTTTCGGGGTTTATGATGATCATTGGCAGTTGGTACACTCAGACCCAACCGTGACTTGACTGACTTGCTTATAGTAGTATCATCTGTAGCAGCTGTATCAACACGTTTCTCCAAATGGTCTTTGATGGAAACTCGGACGGGTCTTTCCATTTCTAAAATTTTATCCTTGATTGCGGGGGATATTGGACATTCATCCTTTTAAGAAGTTTAGCGATGGAACAACCCTCTATTTCAGATAACCTTTGTAGAAGGGTGTGAGCACGGGTGATAGGTGTGGGCCTTCTACTCACCTTATCACAACCGTGTGGTGTCGAAAGCGTATTGGTAATCCTATGGAGGCTTTCATCTTCAGTAGTGCCTGCTAACGGGTGGAACGTGCTACATCTAAGAAGAGAAAAGGTGTCCGGTAAACCGAGTTCCTCCTGTTGAGGAATCTCATCAATTTATGGTAGATCTGTGACTTAACAGCTCTGCGAATCCCACGGTTACGATTTCTTCTTTGAGATTTGGTTAGCAGGGGAGGTCTAGAACTTGAGACAACTTCGAAGACTGGCAGGGGGGCTAAAAAGGTATCTTCTGAATTATCTTCTTGCAGAATCTCTTTCCCTTTGGCAGACGGGAAAGTAGGTGCAGTGACGGCGAAGCCGGTGATAGTAGAGGTGACAACGCTCCTTGGCGCGGAGACGGTGGACCTGATGGGAGCAGTGGTTATCTTTACCTTCTTAGTAGAAGGGAAATCTTTATGGGAGTTCAAATCAAACTCAGCACACCAGGCGACGCTTAGCCGCCAATGTCCAATTTTTCATTTTTTTTTCATTTTTTTGCTCCAAATTTGATCCAATTTTGCGCCAAATTTGATCCAATTTTGCTCCTTTCATTATAAATAACTCATTTTCATCATACCTTCATAAAAAACACAAAATACCTTCCTTTAAAGTGCAATATCATCAAAAATAGGTATAAAAATGTGCATAAAAACACTATATATTTTAGGTGTATCAAAATCCCCCAAACTTAAAATGTTACTTGTCCTCAAGTGACTATTAATCACATAGAAAATTTTAGCATGCAATTTATGTAATGTGTTTCTTAGGAAGGTAACAAAATTTTGTTCTAGAAATGGAATAGTCCAATTTAGAAAAAAAATTCTGTAATTAAGACCAACTTAAAGTTTATAAAGTTCTTTGGTAAAGGATAATGTAAAATATAGGTTTCTATCAAATTAAGAAATATTTATGGATTCCTCAAAATATAGGATTCACACACTTTTTTTTCTCACTTAAAAATCTTTATTTGAAAATAATTTTACCATCTATATTATGACCTTAAGCTTTAGATTTTGAACTTATATCTTATAATTTAGGTATGGATTCAATTTTTGATTAGGCCCTTAAATCCTCAAGCTTCTCCTCCCTTTTTACATGCATTTTTATTTTGTATAAGGCAAAGATTACTGTATCTGGATAGGCTTTTAATGATTTTGAATTCCACCCCTTCATTTAAAATAAAGGTATGATATAAAACTTTAACTTAAAAATCATAATAATAGTATCTGAAAATTACTCCTCAATAAAAGAAATTTAAGCTTTGAAGAATAAAAGCCAAATCTTCTATTTATCCAAAAATACACCATTTCTTACTAAAGATTGTTGAAACTGAAAAATGAAGGAAAATATCTGACAACAGGCTACTTTTCACTTTTCAAAATGATACAACTTTTGTACTAGACCGTCGAAACTTCGATAAGGGTTTAAGAATTCATTTCAACCTTTATTTGCTATAGATTGAATTGATATACCATGGGTGATTACTATACCTAGTAGATGAAAATGAAATTTAGGAACAAACTCCTCTGATAGAATTTAAAATTCGGGAATAATATGATTTCGAGGATGAATCAGAAACTGATAATCATGAATCGAATCCTAATATTAGGAAATTGAAATCAGTAGTGACGACTGCGACCCAGGAGGTTGCAGAGTTTAATAAGACTACAACAGGAATTACCCGTTCACAAAGACAAAGTTTTTATCTCTTGACCTTGAGACTTCATTTGCTGAAATTTATCCTATCACGACAATGCTAGAGAAAGAAATCTCTAGGAGAAACATCTCTGAAGTAGAAATATGACGGATTCAAGCTATTAAAAAAAAATCCTTCGAACAATTCAAGCATATTAACGAATGAACAATCAATATCTTTGAAGGTATTGGGTGGTTTACTAGAATATTTGATGAATATGAACAGGCAACCATCATTGAGCATGTGATGAAAGCCCGAAACCTAGGCCGTGCTGGACGTCTTAGAAGGAGAACCTACTATGAGCCTAATAAATGGATACGCTGTAAGGGAAAGCTAACAATCCAATATGTATGTTACTATAATTATACTAGAGACAACGAAGGAAATCCTCTGATAATCCTACAACATAAACAGGTGGATCCACTGCCTATAGTAATCATTCAGATTTTTAAACGGCTTGTCACCTGGGGAATCATGCCATCAAACTGTATTCCAGATAGCTGTATTATCAACATCTATGATAAGGGGGACTGTATCCCACCAAACATCGATAATCATGACTTAGAAAGACCATTTTGTTTGGTGTCCTTGATGAATCAGTGTTCTATCTTTTTCGGAAGGAAAATCAGATCCTTGGACTAGGAGAGTTTGCAGGAACATACCAGGTCCTTCTGCCATAAGGATCAGTTCTTCTACTTAAAGGATACAGTGCCGATGTCGTGAGACATTGTATACTTATTGTCAGTAGACCTCGTATTTTGATCACTCTGCATCGAATGCGGTTAGACAAGAGACCCATCAGATATCAAGCTATTCCAGAACTTGAAGGGTTGAAGACGTTGAAGCTACCATGACCCCATGAATATCCAAACACCTGAGACATGTTTGACGGACGATGTCTTAGAGTGTTAGATGCTTAGGGTTGTTCTAGTAGTATCCAAGTCTATGTTATGATAAGGAGGATGACATGAAAACTTATGACATATGATATATCAGTAGTTTGTAGCATGTGTTCTATATGATATATGTACATATATGTACTGTTGGCTTTTTTTTGCAATGATATGTACTGGTGACTGTTTTACATTATCTTTGGAAATAAAATGAAATGTTGAAAAATATTCGCTATTATCTATGATACGTCGGCAGGTCCTAAAGTGCCAAAATGAATCCTCTAAATAAAAATGACAGTATGAATGACAATATGACAATTGATATGAGAACTATCCTTTGATCTGTAAAGGTTAGATTCCCAGCAGACATCCCTAGTGAATACACTTTTTCCTAGTGAGTTTTCCACTCTCTCTAGTTCTGGGATATAAGTTCTTTCTTGACATGGAAGTTATGAAATTCGTTTAACTTGATATCGACATTTGACATTTCTGAGAGATGATATGACATCTTCTCTCTTTCTAGTTCTTGGATATAAGTATTTTCATGACACAAAAGTTATGGTATTCCTCTAACTTAATTTTGACATTTGACATTTCTGAGAAATGAGATATGACAACCATATTTTCTTTCTAGTTATTGGATATAAGTCCTTTCCTCACACAGAAGTTATGGCATTCCTTTAACTTGACATTGACATTTGACATTTCTGAGAAATGGGATATGACACCCATCTTCTCTTTCTAGTTATTGGATATAAGTCCTTTCCTGACACGAAAGTTATGACATTCCTTTAACTTGATATCGACATTTGACATTTCTGAGAAATGGGATATGACACCTGATATACCTGTAAGACATAGCACTTTTAATATATTTTTATACTTATTTTTGATGATATTTCAATTTAATGGAAGATATTTTTGTGTTTTCTTGCAGGTATAATTAAAATGACTAATGACTCGACTGCAATTACGCAAGTAAAAGAGCTTATAAAATTATGTCCAGACTTGACCCCAAATCAGATTAAGTGGCTAATGTACAATGATTAAAGATTAAAGTTTTTATAAATATAAATTGAACACTAGGGGTACTAGCAAGTATACGTATTGTTTCAAGTAATATTGTGTTTTCTTTTTAAAACCCAAGATATCGATCCCATGGGGAAACTATGTAAATCAAAAAGAAAGAAAGAAAAAATATTTAATGTAAAAAATTTAAAGTCTACTTAAAAACTAATCAACTGAGATAAATAAAAAAAATGCAAGTTGCTCAAGTAGAAATTGCAAGCAAGTAAGTATTTTAAATATATTAACACAATAAACAAAGATTCTTTCCCCATATCAAATATTTCATTATCAGTGGATATCTAAATTAGCTTGTGAACCTTGAGAATGCAGTATTGTGACAAATAGGAGCATACATATTTTTTAACTCTTTATGCAAGCATCAAAGAACATTGTCAAGTTTTAAAGATTGGTTCAGGATGTATTATTGGTAGTAAGGACTAATTCTAGTCTCTCACTTCTAGATTACCCCAAGGTGCATATGGTCTGGCCTACTAGTGACCCGTCGCCTTTCTTTTAAACTAAATTGATAGAATTTAGCCTATCACTCTAAAACATAATCAATTCTATGCCCATCAAAGATTATCTCCCTATCTATTTGCACCTCCCCCTTCATGGATTTACAATCTACTTTTCCAAGAGAAATGTGATACATACAAGTTAAGAACTCATAGCCCACTGTCAGATCTTCAGAATTCTTCATAGATTTTAATGATACAAGAGGCCAATTTGTAGGGTAAATGAAGATCAAGTATAGTATCATCACAAATTATGGAAGAAGAAAAAGCAAAGTTCTCAAAACCAAATTAAATCCTTAACTAAATCATTTCCTATTCGTAGGGAGAAAGAGAAGAAGACTACTCAGAAAGTATCAGATTTACACAACAAATCATATTTATATAACCCGAATTCAAAGTACAAAACTTAAGAACCAAGTTATAAATACTTATCTGGATTGTTATCTAAGTAATCCATCAAAGGTTCTCTGACTCCAACTGACTTAAGAACCAACATTCAATCTTTGTCCGTTTACTTTAATTACTGATTCTATTTTCTGATCTTTTATATCCACAAATCCATAAGGATAAACTTTCTTAACAACATAAGGCCATGTCCATTTGGATCTTAATTTACCTAGAAACAATTTTAATCTAGAATTGTATAGTAAAACTTCTTGTCCAGGCTCAAAAGTCTTTCTTAAAATTCTTTTATCATGCATATTCTTCATTTTCTCTTTTTAGATTCGAGCACTTTCATAAGAATCATTTCTAATCTCTTCATGTTCATTCAATTGCAATAATCTCTTATCTCCAACATCACATAAATTATAATTAAACTCTTCTATTGCCCAATAAGATTTATATTTGAGTTTAACAGATAAATGACAACGTTTTCCATAGACGAGTCTATATGGTGACATTACGATAGAAGTTTTATAAGCAATCCTATATACTCATAAAGCATCATCAAGTCTATCAGCCTAATTAGTTTGCTTTAGATTAACTATTTTTTCTAGAATTCTTTTGATTTCCTGATTTGATTCTTCAGCTAATCCACTGGTTTGGGGATGATAAGCTGTTAAAACTTTATGTTTAATCCCAAATTTATTCAGTAGTCTCTGAATAAGAAAATTCTTGAAGTGACTTCACCTATCAGTGATAATTATTCATAGCATTCAAAATATAGTGAAAATATTTTTAGTTAAAAAATTTTCAGCACTTTTAGCATCACAATGAGGTAAAGCGATTGCTTCAATACATTTTGAAACATAACCAATAACTAATAATATATAATTTTTTCCTCAAGAAGGTATAAATGGTCCCATAAAATCTAAACCCCAGACATAAAAAAATTCCACTTCCAAACTAAAATTTAGAGGCATTTCATTCCTTCTAGAAATATTGCCTATACATTGACATCGATCACAGGATTTAACAATTTTTTTAACATCCCTGAATAATGTAGGCCAATAAAATCTGAATTGTAAAATTTTAAAAGCAGTTTTATCATTTTTGAATTGTCTGCCAAATTTTGAGTTGTAGCATTTTTGAATAATCTCGTAAGTTTCTTCATAAGGAACACATCTTCATATAATAGAATCCTTACATTGTTTAAACAAAAAGTGGTTATCCCAGAAGTAAAATTTCACATCATGTAAGAACTTCTTTTTCTGATGATAATCTAATCCATAAGGTATAATGTTACTAGATAAATAATTAACTATATTAGCATACCATGAGATTAATCCATTAGAAATGGTATAAAGTTATTCATCAGGAAAACATTCATTTATTTCTTCCTTATCATTCATTTCATTATTATTTTCAATTCTTGATAGATGATCGGCGATTTGATTATCAAACCCTTTTCTATCAACTATTTGAAAGTCAAATTCTTGCAAAAGAAGAATCCATCTAATAAATCTGGGTTTAGCTTCTTTTTTAGTCATCAGATATTTAATAACAGAATGATTTGTATGCACTATACATTTATTCCCAAGTAAATATGATCGAAATTTGTGAAAAGCATATACTATATCCAATAGCTCTTTTTTAGTAGTAGTGTAGTTATTTTGAGCTTCATTAAGAGTTTTACTGCCATTATATATAACTTTAAACATTTTATCATATGTTTGCCCTAAAGCTGCCCCTATAACGTAATCACTCGCATCGCACATTAACTCAAATGGTTTTTCCCAATTAGGTGCAACAATGATTGGTGCTGTGATTAAATTTTCTTTTAACAAAATTAAAATCATTTAGGCAATTTTCATCAAATTCAAATTTTATATATTTTTCTAAAATATGGCATAAAGGTTTAGTAATCTTGGAAAAATATTTAATATATCTTCTATTAAATCCAGCATGTTAATGAAGACTTCTTATACCTCTTACAAAAGTTGGGGGTTGTAATCCAGCAATAATTTGAATCTTTGCTTGGACAACTTCCATCCCATTTTTAGAAATTTTATGACCTAGTATAATTCCTTCTGTAACCATAAATTGACACTTCTCCCAATTCAGAGAGAAATTTGTTTCTTGACAGTGCTTTAACACCTTAGACAAATTATGTAAGCAAGAATAAAAAAAGTTACAAATACGGAGAAATCATCCATAAAAATTTCAATTCCTTTTCAATTAAGTAACAAAAAATAGCCATCATACACCTTTGAAAAGTAGCAGATGCATTGCATAACCCAAACGACATTCTGCAGAAAGCAAAATTTCCATAAGGACTTTTAAACATAGTCTTTTCCTGGTCCTCAGGAGTGTTGACCTCATTTTTGATGAGGTCTTCTCTTCTTCTTTTTAGTACTTAGGATCTAGCCTTAAGCTTTTCCTTTGACTATCCTAGAGGATTAGAATTGGGGCCCACCACCTAGAATTTCAAACCACTTCTTAACTCCTCGCAAACTCTACAAACTCGATTGTAAACCCCTAATCACCTAGAGGGTTGGAATCAAATGTGGAAGTTTAAAGGATGGGTTCCTATAGGACTCTTCGGGCCTTAGGATCGCCCCGGGTGGCCTGGTCTGGTGACGGCTGACTTACACACACACTACACTTATACACTACACTTTCACATACCTCCTAAAACCACACCTATACCCAACTTGACCTCCTCACTCATGAATGTGATTCACATGGATGGTCCTTAACCCCAAAGCCCTTGGCTAAGAGGGTTAGGAACAACATAGTGAATGCCTCAAATGAGTCCCTTCGTGGATCATGTGGGCTTGATATGGCTTCATGGCTCAACCAAAATGATTTCATTCCACTTAAATTTACCCAAACTTCAATTTTGCAAATTTTTAATTTTTGACCCCGGGACCCTACACCCGCCTAACCTACCAAATGCCCTTAAAATTACCCAAAATTTTCAAAATCTCCAAATCACCCAAAATTCCCAAAAATTATCCTTGAATATTTACCCTCCACTCAAATTGATCATTCATAGCCAAAAATACCAAGAATTCCAAAAATACCCCCCAATACCCTCTAAATACCCATAATTCCCCTCTTAGCAAAAAAAATCCAAAAATTCAGAAAATTCCCAGAAAATTCTAGAAAATCCCAAATATTTCCAATTTCATTTTGTTAAACTACACCATTGGCCAATTTTGTCAATATACCCCACTTTTGTTAAAATCCCCAATTTAACCCATTTTAACCCAAAGTGAACCCAATGTCAAACCAAACCTACCCAATTGACCCAAATTATGGTCCAATTCAATTCTAAACTTCAATTCAACATTCCCAACACCAATCTAGACCAAATCCAAGTCCAATTTGATTAACATTTGAATCCAATTTCACTTTTGGCATTAAAGCCCAATTTGGACCCATGACCCAAACCTAGCCCAAACAAAACCAATTTAACTCCAATTAACCCCAAATCTTTTCTAAACCTTCCCTAACATCCACAAAAAACAAAAGACTAACATGGTTTGCCAAAATTTGGATCCAAACCCCACTCAAATTCAACCTAAAACCAAAAGGCCCAATTTTGACCTAAATCCACCCCTAACCTAAATGAGCCCAAATCCCAAAATCAAAATCCAACCAAAGTTGGAACCTCTTTCAAACACTCCCATAAACATTTACCAACATCAATTTTACATCAATTTCAACCCTAGCCCAACATTGGCCCAAGTTAGCCCAATTTGATCTACATAGGCACATTTATCAAATCAACCCAAATTCAAACCCAAATCAAACCCAAATCACTCCAAACCTGTTTCAAATCAATCATGACACATCCTTAAGCCAAACCCAACAATTATTTGGCCCAGGCCTTTACCAAACTTTCATCCTGAAATCCATTTTAAAATCCAAAAGCTCACTTCCCTAAACCATTTTAAAAGCCCATCGTCATTAAATTTTAAAAAGCCCAAACTCATCCTAAAGCCCACATTACAATCTCATCCCATCACCACTCAATTAATATCATCCCTTAAGTCCTAAATCAATCATCAAATGGTTCCAAATCAAGCCATATGCCAAATCACCCCTAAATGCCAAAAATCCCTAAAATCCATTTCCATGTAAATAAGCCAAGCCATCCCTAAGCCAAATGGAGTCCTCGAAGCCATGCACAAGCCACATGAAGCCATGGGATCCACTTTACACATCATCATACTATTAATTGCAAAAGGAGGAGCCTCTTTTAAGCCCCCTTAAAAATGTTTTAACCCTTTTAATGCTTCACCTTAATCCATGATTAATCAAAATATTCATGGATAGTGACTTCTCTACCCTTTCCAAGCTGATTCATCTGATCCTCCCTCAGCCCAAATCAGCCATGGGGAGGTGAAACAAGCCCATTTCCATGGGTTGACCAAACCAAGTGCAAAAGAAACCACCTCCCCATGCCATTTTGATCCAACCACTTTACACATGTAAGGCTTCAATTGAATTCACCAACTTCAACCCCTGACCTCCCTGACCTTGAGGGTGACCCTTGCCTGCCGGCCAGCCACCTAGGTCGCAGGAAAATGCCATGGCCGAGACATGGGGAGGAGCCAAACTTTGGAATTCCACCTTGCTGAGTTGCCCCATGCCCAATGGCCACCATGGTTGTTCTTCCCTTGACCTAAGCAGCTGATCCCAAGTCCTAACTCCCCCAGGGAGAGCCTCCAGCCAGCTCTATTTAAACCCCACCTCTCTCGGCCATGGAAGAGGTGCTGAACCAACCTTAAGGAAACTCTGCCAAAATCATTCCAGATCACTCTCCACACATAGAGCACTTGATTCCCACTAGATTCCAGCCCCAATTCCCTCCAGCTGAGCTCAATTTTAAGTTCAAACTTCAGCACAAAAACTAAGACACTTCTTCACAGTGGACCAATCCCCAAATTGATTGATCCTACACCTTCACTAGACCAATGGAAGAAGTTTACTAACAAAAGCCCCCTCTCCAGGCCACCCATCTGTTCCAGACTCCAAGCTTTGTAATCGGCAGGCCAAGGGACTTCATCTGGAGCTTGCTTGGACCCAATCGAAGGTGACACAACTCTCAGATCGAAGCTTCACTTCTCTGAGCAAAAGTATGGACTCACTTTTCTTCCCGAGCTTACAGAGATTCTTTATTTAATTTGAGTCAATTTAAATACATGTTTACCATATGGATGTGTTCGTCTCCTCAAGACGAATCCATAGAGCATAAGAACACAAAAATCAGTTGAGAATCGAGTGAGAAATTAGGGTTAGAAGGTTGACGGTCACGGGTGCACAACAGTCGTAGACGATGACCAGGAGCCATCGGATTGCTCGTGTATCAAGCGGACGGCCAGGATCGCGCGGACGGAGCAACGTGACATGAACCGCGGGCTGCGTGGCAACCTAGTCAGGTGGCGGCGTCGAATGGGAGCGCTACACGCGGCGCTTCGGAGATGCCTAGGTTGAGTTGGCGCCGCGTGGATAAGTAGGAAATTAGGTTATTTTCCTATTTATTTAATTCCCTAAACTTAAAAAATGCATAATTTTGTGTAGGAAAATCAGAAAAATAAAATAAAAATACCCTCTTGCTTAGTGAACAGAGGAGAATAATGTGGAAAAGAAATCATTTAATTTCATCAAGTATTTTATTTTTAATAATTTATTTACTCTCTGCACATTTTCAATTCTCCATGCATGTATACAATTCACCATGGCATAAGAACATAGGGCTTTTGAAGCCTCTGAATTTGGGAATATTCCCTGAATTTTCCAAAGTCAGAGGCCACCACTATGGAGAGTTATTGATTTTTCAATTCTAGGTCATTATTCAAAATATTTTAATTCCAATAATTAGCATGTTGTGAAATAAATTCTAGAAAAATTTAAGGATGTTTCCTATGACCAGAGGACTCTAGGAAAAATAGGTTTTGAATTAATCCACTTGGAATAACCCTAATTGGCTTAAACACCCAAAATAGGTCCTTAATTAATTAGAGCTAATCATACATCAAATTGACTTGAAATCAATTCTCCACTGACCTTTAGGATCAGTGGAACCCACCATAAAAATTTGAAGTCAATTGGACTTGGTTAGCCCTACCAAATGGGTTGATTAAGCCATTTAGCCAAAATTAAACTTTTAAAATTCATAACTTTCAAAATACTTTTCAAAAATTCACCAAATTGATTTTGGAGTCTCTCTGATATCAGGGGAATTTATAAAAATTAAAATTGCAATTTTCTAAAAAAGTTAATTTTTTGCATTATTTTAATATTTTTAATAATTAAAAAATAATAAAAATCACAAATATAATAAAATTCACCAAAATGTCACATTTTGAATTTTAATCACTTAGGAACAAACCCCATATTTTTATTAAGTCTATATGATGAGATATTAAATTTTAAAGCCCTAAGGTAATTTTAAAATTTAAAAAAATGTATTTTTTAGCATTTCCACTAAAATAATTCTAATAAATCAAAGAAAAATTAGAAAATTGTTAAAATTGATTCTCTGATTTCCTTGATATTAGAGAGATTTTTGAAAAAAATATAAAATTCATTTTTCAACCTTTATTTTATCTTTAATTTAATTAATACTCCAAAACTCAAAATAATTATAATAAAAAGAATATAATTCAAAAAATCACCAAATTTGGTCCAAGTGGTCCTCTGGTCATTAGGAATGTCCCATAATTTTCTTATGGACAGGAACTTTCCCTTGGTCATATTAGTAAATTCTCCTTGGAAATCCTTATTTTTCACCAAAAATAATTACATAAATAAATTAAATACAAAAAATCACATTTTCTCCTATAATGCCTTTATTGACATATGAGTGAAGCCACATAAAAATTTCAAATTCATTTGAGCTCAATTTAGTGAGTTATGGAATTAGTAAGCTTGAAGGGCAAAATGGTAATTAAAATTTTAACCATTAATTAAAACTTTAGGCTTAATAAAATGAAAAAGTAATATATTTGATCTTAATCTGATTTGGATGATTGAAATTTGAATAATTAAAGGGTAGAAACCTACTAAACAATTGTTTAATCGCATCACACTTACTTTTCTTGCATGATAAACAACTGTTGCATGAAAACCCACACTTTTAGGATAGTCCCTAAAACTGAAACCAAAACTAAATTAAAAGTCATTATAAGATAAAATTCACCGCCACAATATTTCAAAATATAAAACAACTTAAAATTTAATCACAAACAGAACAACAAAACTACAACTACAACTAAATTAAAACGTCTTGTTGGATGATCGGGAATACCTCGGATGATGTAACCTACGTGTTGCTAACGGGATTTCCCACGGTCTAAATGAAAGTGTGGAACTCATTCAGTTGAGTTTAGCAAATTCATCCGGACTAAGTGAATCCGATAAAAATAACGATGCTTCGGAAGGATGGAACTGCGGGATCTTAACCGGTGTTGTTATAATCAACTTTAAGATTTGTTTAATTAAAATATTAAAAAACACCTGAATTTTAAGATTTTCTTTAAACCAGAACACTTCTCCCATCTTCTGATTTATGACTTCTAAAACTAAACCTCTGCAACAATAAGGAGCTCGGAGCATGGTGGGCAGCACAGCCATCGTCATCAGCAAAACCTGAGCCTACTTCAGCAAAACTTTCTTAGAATTAAATAACCAAGCCATAGGACTTCGAGGTAGTTTTCCTAGTGCAACCTAAATCCTCAATTCTTTGTTAGGCATTTGCATGTTCATGTCATGTAAATTAAGCCCTAACCGGTCTTAGGACTCCGAGGTAGTCGTTTGGTACGACGTAAACCCTCACATCTTCAAGGCTATTTGTATGATTTTATCGTACAAATATAAGTCCTAATTAATTAAAATCGGCAAGATCAAAACATTAAATAAACATTAGGACTTTCCTAAATTCAAGCCAAACAATAGGATAGTCGGGAAATTACCGGAGTTCGCTTTGAATCCGTGATTTCTCCTACCTTTCTTCCTTTGGATTCCCAAAGTAAAATGTTCCAAATTTGATCCATTCCCTATTGAAATTCCAAAATTCAATCCTTTGAAAACTTAAACTTTGAAATTCTTGAGAGCAGAACTACTGATTATTATCGAGAGTTTTCTTAGGTGATTCCCGTCACTTAAGATGTAATTAACTATAGTGGGCTTGCCCTTATAGGGAATTTTAAGAACCCAGGTAATATAAACCCTACTTAATTCATTTATATTAAGCAGGGGAACTTGTCGGCTTATAAAATTGGTTCGCAGACCAAACGGATGTCACAATCCTTTCTAGTTTATCTATTCGAGCCCCATTATCAAGCGAAGTGTGTCTATTCTTCGGGATAGATACACGGTTTGTGGTGCGGTGCTCGTTTATGTAAACTATTCGGGATGTGAGATCAGTTTGATTTCATATCTTAAAATCTTCAAATTTAAAAATTATTTTCAAAATCAAATACTACTTTTCAAATTATTTATTTAAATTAAATCTAAAATTCACCGACAATTTCTGTAGGTGACCCTTTCTTCAAAATTAAACATACAACCCAAAAACTATGCCGACAATTTCTGGCGACTCCGCTGGGGACAATTCCTCTCTCCATTTTTAATTAGATAATTCTGCTTTCAAAAATCGGTAGTGTATCCATGTCCCTAGTGGATCAAACTACCCTTCTTTCCATTGGAATACTATGTTCATTTCTACTTTGAACAAGTACAGCCAACATTACCTCAGATTTAGGAGCCACTGTTTAGACACCCCTAAACAGAGAGGTTCCGAGATCCTTTTTCCTCATTTCTGAGGTGGGGTAGACCCCCAACAGGTATTTGTTTAGGAGCGGTCTTGCGGGTCGAGAAGTTTCTACAAGACTTTCTCTTCCTTTTCCAGTTCCTAATCAATTCCTTTTACCCTTCCTACAACTCTCCTTCTTTTAATAACTCTCTGTTTTAACGAACAAATCTTTTCGAAAAATAATTTTCTTTTAATATCGCAAATATGCTAAGGTAAATGAAAATGTGTTCGGACTCTTTCTTTTTTGTCATAAGTTCTACGACAAGAAGAAGCATGATTCAGAGAATAACACTTGTAATCTGCCCTGCAGAAATGGAAGCCCCAAAACTGATCTTCTCCTTCATCAAAGGACTCGACCTGGCCGTGTTTAAGGACGAACTGCCTGATAATGGAATTATTCAATTCGGACAAGGATTTGAGGACACCGACATCAAAATCCCCGACGTCACTCTCTTTTCACTCACAAGCAAAGTACCAGAAACTGAGAAGCCGTTGATTGAGTTTAACTTCAAGTCAACTCATGAATTCCCTCCTATGCAAAAGATTCCAACTGAGAGGAGTACTGTTGTTTGCAGAAGGACTGTTGTTGCTACCCCCACTGGTCTAGTTGTCTCTGCACCTACCCCAGCTTCTGCCAGACTAAAGGGGAAGGAAATTTAGAACTGTAATGAACTTGTTGCCGTGGAGGGTACAGATCTTCCTGTAAAACCTTCTATTTTTGAAATCGGGTCCAGCTCTAGAATTCCATCACTAACACGGACTCAGAGGAGGAACAAAAGTAGAAGGATTGCTAGAGAAGCTAGAGCTGCTGAAGTTGCTTTTCTGGAGGAAATCCCAGAACTGCACGAGTATAGACCACCTCCTGAATACATACCACTTTTGGGAGGAAGTAGGTTCCATCCCCTCTCTGCTGCAGAGGATGAGGAAAATGTTCGCAAGATTGCTTCTGCATTGCCTCAGCCCGCATATTACAACGATAGTCGTAAGAAAAGGGCTAGAATTACCGTTTGCTCGACTGCAAACCCTGATAGAAAAGTTAGCAAAGAAAGAAAAATGCCCAGTGTCAGAAATTTTAAGAAGGATAGGGCGAGTGCTGGCTAAATCTAGTCTTGGGCCGCGAGTAGAACCTGTTATCGCTGCAGAAAAGCCAAATAAGAGAATGAAAACTAGTCCACCTGTCGTTGTTTCAGGATTACAAGTTAGGGAGGATACCACCTTCCAGCATTTAACTGACAGACCATCCGGTCCTAGACCTTCTCCTGCTAGAAGGATGGTATGGCGTCCCACTACCAGGCAATTAAGTTAAAACAACAACCTGAGAAGGAAAGTCTCGTCAAGAGACTTGAGTCCGAAGAAAGCGCTACCGTAGTAAAGGGGGCTCATGAGAAGAAAACTCGACAGTTATCACATGACAACTGCAAGGATGTACAAAAAAGACCACTAGAAGATGCTATGGAAAAGCTAAGAACTGGTATTCAGCGATTAGCAATAGAAAGAGAAGAGAAATTCGGAGATGAAGTTGACTCGTCAGAGTTCATGAATGATGAATATGCAGAAATTAACATGGTTGAAACATGAGCTTCGTCAGCTTCACAAGGTGCCCCTGCAGCCGCAGAAAGAGAGGAGCCGGAAGTAATGAGGAGGCAGCTTCAAGAGAAGGATGATACGATCGCCCAAATGGCAAAAAGGATGGAAGAGATGGTTGTAGCCCTAGCCACTCTCCAGAGTCAGGTTCAACCCCAAAGAGAAACACCCCCAGAAGTTATTCACATTGTAGACGGAGGAAAGGAGATTACGTCCGTCAACGGGGATGATCAATTAAAGAAGGATGCGACACAAAGCATGATTCCGGAAAAGGATATCAAGAGCATGGTGGAACAGCAGTTGCGAGAAACCTTGGCACAATCAAAGAGCGGGACATCCATTCGGACGGGTAGACCTTACCCTGAAGAATTCGATGATGTCCAATATCCGAAAGGCTTTGTACCACCTCTGTTCAAGACCTTTGATGGAACCGGAAACCCTCGGCAGCATGTTGCACATTTTCGTGCCAGTTGTTGCAATGCCGGCGGAAGTGATGCTTTACTCTTCCGATAGTTTGTCAGCAGCCTGTCAGGGATCGCCTTTGATTGGTATGCGAAATTACCAAACGGTTCGGTGAAGACATTTTCAGAATTAGAGAACCTCTTCATCAAGCGATTTGCCGGAGCTCAGCACCACATCACTATAGGTGATTTAGTGGTAGAGAAGCAGAAGCTGAACGAAACTTTGGTGGATTACATACTTCGATGGAGGAATCTAAGTATGAAGTGTGAGCCACACCTACAAGAACAACATGCAGTTGGCATTTTACTAAAGATCTTTCACAGCCCGATAGCACTTCTCCTCAAGGGATTTACTATTAAGACTTTCGAGAAGTTGTTAAGCAAGGCCGGAAGCTTGCAAGAGGAGGCGAAGCAATTAAGTTTCACCGATAAAACAGACAAACAGAAGCCCGTGAAAACTTTTGAAAAGAAGTTCGGGATCTTCGCAGCTGTCAATAAGGCAAGCAGCCGATACAAATACCGTCAGAACGGCCGCAACAACCCCGACCCGGCTATCAGTTTTCTCAACAGTATGAACAACCGTCTCGTCCACAACGTACGTTAAGGGAACTTCTAAGTAGAGAGTATCCGTTCAAGAATGAGGCAGTGCCGAAAATGTTTCACAGTCTGATGAAGACTCCAGATTTCCAACTGCCAGAGCCTAAGAAACTAGAAGAAGTCGACAAGAAAGGTGATCCCAACTTTTGCCCTTACCACCGGATGCTTGGACACAAGATAGAAGATTGTATTACCTTCAAAAGTTGGCTCAACGACAATCTTCGAAAAGGGAATATAACGATCCCGAAGGAATACATGAAGGAACCCTAGAAAGGAGGTTCCGTCAATGTTATCTCGACGGATCTCATTGTTCCGATAGATCCCTATTCGACTGATGATGGATGGACTACCGCCTGGATAAAGTCTTCAAAGAAGATTTTGGATCGCATCCAAACCACTTCAGTGCGAGCCTCAATTCACAGTTCAAAACCTGTTAAGTCGGCACTATCACTTGCGATAGAAGAACCACCTCAACAAGAGACGACTGAAGAAAAGAGGAAAATTGACGAAGAAGAGAAGACCGAGGCTCCTAAGGCTAGACTAGGGGCTGCTTATCCTAGGATATTTGTTTCCGATTCGGGGGGAGAAATCCCTCTAACCTCTGACTCTGTATGATTATCTGCTCACTCCGGTGGGATCTTATAATGATAAGGGTTATGGTGTTGGCTACGTTTTGACTGTTTCTAACGATTACGTAACTAGCGACAACCAACCTAATCCGGACATCGATTCCGATACAAGTGACAATTCTCAAATCATACACAATCTCGACGATCACAATGATGAAGAAGACATCCACCAAGGAGGCTATGCGAGTTCAACAAGCAGTGAATCTATTTGCGAGTTTCGAGGAGCTCCAGTCACAATAGAGTTAGAGCCTTCGGATTCGAAGCTAATCCGGAAGAACTCCGTCATTCCGATTCGGGAGGAAACACCAGCAAACTCAATACCGTATTCAGGAGAAATTACAGAAGTCAACTTAAGAAGTGGAAGAGTTCTACCTCCGAGAATGAGTCCAAAGGACAAAGGAAAGCAGGCGGTTGTTCAGGAAGAACCAACCCCGACAGAAGAAATACCCATTCGGGAAGAAATCGAGACACATGGAAATAAAGTGGATTACAACGTGCTAGCCCATCTTAGGAAACTACCGGCCAAACTAAGCATCTATGACGCTCTCATATTATCAAAGGAGATAAGAGAAGCTCTGATTAAGGCCTTACTTGATCCAGAAATTTGCTTAGCTCAAATGACCGGAGATTCCTTAGATGAGGTTTGCTCGTTAAAGGAACAACGAGGTGTTACCTTCACGGACAATGACCTACTACTTGGGACGACAGACCACAACCGACCGTTGTACATTTCAGTTACAATCGGGAAGTTTACGCTCTTCGCAGTATTGGTGGATCCAGGAGCATCAATCAATATAATGAATCTTTGAACGCTAGCATACTTGGAAATTGATGCTCGCGAGCTCGAAGCGGACAAAATGCTATTAAGAGGATTCAACCAGAAAGGAGAAAGAGCCCTCGGATCGATAACACTGCTAATGAAGACCAGTGACTTAGCAAAGACAACCGCGAAATTTCACATAATCAATTCAGAAACGTCATTGAACGCTCTACTCGGCCGACCATGGATACATGAAAACCGGATGGTACCATCATCTCTACATCAGTGCATCAAATACTACGATGGAGGGGAATAGTGCATCAAAGGTGACTTACAACCATTCTCCATACATGAAATTGGAATCCATGAAGATGCAGCTTATTATGCACCTCCGAAGAAAACAATCTTTTCCAGAGATACTATAATGAATGAAGCAAAGGAAGTTCGGGACGACGAAGAACCTGAAGTTCTAGTCCAACAGTCACTCACCACTCCCTTACGGCGAGATGGTGAAGGTTTCTCCATAACTCGCATCCGAGGTCAAGGCCGGGGACGAGGTCGTGGCAGAGTCGTTAAGACAGTTGGATAGAGGAAACCAGCCATCAATGTTGATTGGGAAGACAGTACTGAAGAAGAAAAAGAGATCAAGCAAGAAGCAATGACAAAAAGTCGGGAGAAGCCGCAATTCAGGATCCCTCTCAAAGTTGAAAAAAATGAAGAATACAAATCGATGTACGAGAAGATTAACCACTATGTACATACTATGACCCTGACCCCGATCCATTCTAATAAGATCGAGGGTATGGTGGTCAAAGAGGTACGTAGCAATGGTGCAAAGCCCATCAAATTCTACCGTGGTGCTCTTTCCTCCAAAACTGAAAACAATGTACAATTTGAAGATGTCACTTCATCAGAATTAATGGAATTACCTTTTGAGTGGTACTCTCCCTGTGTTCAAAATTTAATTCAGCGTGGTTTTTTTCCTCGACAATGGACAAAAGGTCAATCACAACATTTTGAAAAATTACGGAATAACTCCGGTCGTCCACCAAATTCAAAGCATGGTCTCGGATTCGGCACAGTAGGATCAGTTGACGATACTAAATTTTGCTTGGTTGTCACTTGCAAGTCTAATGAAAACTGCATGGAAACTACAGAAGAATTTGAAGATTTACAAATTGGAAACGCTCCACCAGAGTTCGAAGAAGAGATCAAATCTACAATAGATGAGTTAACGGAAGTTAACTTAGGTACTAGCGAAGAGCCTAGACCTACCTTTGTTAGCTCCTTACTCAATAAAGAAGACTCCGAAGAAATAATCAAGTTATTAATGGAATTTAAAGACTATTTTGCTTGGAACTACAATGAGATGCCAGGATTAGCTCCAGAGGTCGCAGTCCATAAGCTAGGAGTGGATCCTACTTCTTTCCCAGTCATACGAGGTCCCAAAAGAATGCGTCTAGAAATCGAACAACAAGTCATAGCTGAAGTTAAAAAGCTAATAGACGCTATATTTGTCCGTGAAGAACAATACATGACTTAGTTAGCCAATGTGGTGCCAGTCAGGAAGAAGAATGGTCAAATCCGAATTTGTGTGGATTTCAGAGATTTAAACAAGGCATGTCCAAAAGATGAATTCCCCCTACCGATCCCAGAATTAATGATCGACATTGCTTCAACACATGAAATATTCTCATTCATGGATGGATATTCAGGATACAACCAGATAAAAATGGCTCCAGAAGATGAAAAACTGACAGCATTTAGAATGCCGATCGGAGTATATTGCTACACAGTGATGCCATTCAGACTGAAGAACGCAGGAGCAACCTACCAGAGAGCGATGACAAAAATTTTTGATGATCTCATTCACAACCAAGTTGAATGCTACGTGGACGATGTGGTCATCAAAAACAAAGTAAAGGAAAACCACCTGTATGTTTTGAGGATTGTTTTAGAACGATTAAGACAATTTAACCTTAAGATGAATCCCTTAAAATGCGCCTTCGGCGTCACCTCCGGGAAATTCTTAGGATTCGTTGTTCGACATCGTGGAATTGAAATCGACCCGGAAAAGATTAAAGCTATCTTAGAAATGCCGCCTCCCAAAACCTTAAAACAACTACTATATTTTCAAGGGAAGCTGGCATATCTTCGACGCTTTATCTCAAACTTGTCGGTAGGTGTCGGCCTTTCTCGACATTAGTTAAAAAGGACGCCAAATTTATTCGGGAAGAGAAATGCCGGAAAGCCTTCGAGGACATTAAACAATATTTAATGACACCTCCCGTCTTAGCAACCTCGGTCTCGGGTAGACCGCTGATACTTTATACCGCGGCTTTAGACGACTCTCTCGGAGCCTCGTTAGCCAGTGTCAATGATGAGGGTAAAGAAAATGCTCTTTACTACCTAAGCCGTCGTTTACTTCCGACGAAAATAAGGTATCCCGCAATTGGAAAGCACTGTTTAGCCCTGATCTTCGCCGCTCAAAAGCTCAGGCACTACATGCTTTCTCATAAGGTCAACCTGATCTCGAAATTTAACCCATTACAATACTTGATGAGCCGTCCGACGCTTTCTGGCAGACTTGCCAGGTGGTCAATGATATTATTGCAATTCGATATAACTTTTGTGCCTCTTCGTGCCGTAAAGGGACAAGTCCTAGCAGACTTCCTCACAGCACACCCTTTGCCGGCAGAATCTCCTCTCAATGATGACTTGCCAGATGAGCAAATAATGAGCTTAGAAGACCCTGATGATTGACGTTGGGAATTATATTTCGACGGAGCATCTTCAGCACACAAAGACGAAGAATCGCAAGTGATAGTGCCCAGTAAGGCAGGAATCGGACTAATCTTTATAACACCGGAGCGGGGGATGTTAAGATACTCCTAACACTTAACGAGCCATGTACAAACAACGAAGCGAATACAAAGCCCTCATAACAGGATCGGAATTAACTATTCAAATGGGGATAACAAACATCAACATCTACGGGGATTCGCAGTTAATCATTCAACGGATCGCCGGACGAGTACAGAATTTTAAAGCCAAGACTCGAGCAATACTTCCAGTATGCCATACAATTGTTGGAACAGATCCCGAATGTGACAATCTACAAAATTCCCAGGAAAGAAAACGCTTTAGCAGATGCGTTAGCCTGCCTCGCAAAAGAATTTGCCTGCTTGCAAGATGAATCAGTGGAAGTGTCAGTTCACGGACGTCGAGTCCTATCACGGCTCGACATAGACACAATACACAAATCGAAAAGAAAAGGAATCAGTTGCGGCGAGTGACGGAAAACACGGAAGATCGGCGACAACCATTAATGACTACACCGCAAACAGGAAAACTACCAGACGATAGATCGTTAGCCCATCAGATCAAGAAAAGAACTCTGTCCTATGCATTAGTAAATAACACGTTATACAGAAGGTCTTTTGATCAAATGTGGCTGAGGTGCCTAAGCGGGTCCGAAGCTCGTGAAATTGTTAAAGAGGTGCATTCAGGACTCTGTGGCACTCACCAGTCGGGTCCGAAGATGAAGATGAAAATTAAAAGACTAGGGTATTACTGGCCCTCAATGATGATCGACTGCATGAAAATCGCCAAGAGCTGTCACCAATGCCAAGTACACGGAGTGGTTCTACACCAACCTCCAAATGTGCTACATCCAACAATTGCGTCATGGCCATTTGAATGTTGGGGCACAGATATAGTGGGTCCGATAGAACCTCCATCTTCAAAAGGACATCGTTTCATTCTTGCGCCTACGGATTACTTTTCCCGAGTGGGCGAGGCGAGTTCCACTTAGAGAAGTGAAAGCACACCACGTGCTACGGTTTTTCAAAAACCAAGTTGTCTACCGTTTCGGAGTGCCGCGCGAGATCATCTCGGATAATGGGTCGGCATTCGAAGCACACAAATCAACAATTTTGTCGGGAGACACGAAATCGACTGGCGATATTCAACAATTTACTACCCAAGAGAAAACGGTCCGGTCGAGGCTTTTAATAAAACTCTCGTTCAAATCTTAAAGAAAACCTTGGACGATAATAAGAGAAATTGGCACGAGAAGTTATTAGAAGCCTTATGGGCCTACCGGACAACCTTCGAACTCCTACTCAAGTTACACCTTACGCTCCGGTGTATGGGTCCGAGGCGGTGTTACCCTTAGAGGTCCAGGCTTCCTTCACTCGGAATTGCGGTTGCAAACAAAATCACGACAGAAGAGAATGCCAAATTACGACTAGAGGAATTAGAAAGCCTGGAAGGGAAAAGACTTGCAGTGCAGCAGAATATAGAAATATACCAAGCTAAGATGGTTCGAGCCCATGACAGATTGGTCCGCCCAAGAACCTTCAAAGTTGGTGACTTAGTCCTCGTTCTTAAGAGACCTATTCTTGCACACCGCAAGATAGGAGGAAAATTTGAACCCACTTGGGAAGGACCGTTTGTAGTTGAGGCAGTCTACTCAGGAGGCTCCTACCAGCTTGTGAATTGCCAAGGAGAACGACATATGCTTCCGATTAATGGACGATACTTGAAGAAGTATTACGCAACCTGATGTTTCGAAGGAATGAATTCTTCATCCCTAGAAGCAAGGGCAAAGTAATTACTTATGACTGGGTCAGAACCCAAAAATAATAAAAAGTGTGCTAAAATAAATAAAGTCATGATAATATGTTTTCCTTCTTTTCTCTTCCAAATCAAAATATTTTTTCCGATATTTTCCCACTTCATTCCTGGTGAATTTGAAAATATAAAAGGAATAATTAAAAAAAACTGTCTTTAATAAACATTTTCTTAATGTTATTGTTCTTAGTACAGCCCCTGATCCTTTTCCTTGTCTTTTCACAGGGAAATGTCGAACGGGCGGTTGGTCCTGAACTTTAGAAATGGCGTAAGCCTTGCACTCGACAAAAAGAGGTGAAAGATGGAGCGATAATAGAGATTGACTCAGACTTCACACCGGCGAGCTCGCAATACGAGGAAGGTGATCGGGTCCCGATTGACCGCGAGGATCCGCCCGATCGGACGAGAATGAAAGTGGGCGGCCCAAGCCACCAATCCAGCAGCAAGAAAAGGAAAACAAACATTGAAGAAGACAAGAGAATCAAGTCTGTAGTCACTACAGCAGAAGGCAGGCTTGTCAACACCGCGCCCCCAGAGCTTTAGGAAGTATGAAGAGCTACTCTCACAGCAACTCAGCGAAGAAATAAAAATCGCCGTATCCGCAAGATGTTAACTAAACTAGCAGCGGACCAGCGCGACGAGGCGGTTGCTACTGCCAATGCATATACTTCAAGGACGCCAGTTCACCAGGAACCTGAAGGAAGTAGGCCAGCTCCAAGGATAACATAAGATACCAGGGAAATCTCAAAAAGATCAGAAGAAGGAAGGCTACCACGCCACCAGATAAAGCCACCAGTGATGCATAACCTTGTTGCAGAAGCAACCCCGGAGGGTGTCCCGACGGAGACCATCCCCGAGGAGCCGAGGTATGCAGGAGAACGTGAAGGGATTGAGCCATATATCCCACAGTATGTCACCGGGCCTCACCATTTGCAGATTATTCCAGAATACGAGCTAGAAAGAATGCAGAATGTCTAGAAGCAAACTTTTGAATACTTCGAGAGAATTAGAGGCAGGAGGATCAATATACTAGAAGGCCTCGAGCTACATACAAATGTGTTCTCGAATACGAACAACAACAAATCGTGGACTGCATCCGGGATTTGAAAAGAATGGGCCGAGCGGGCCGCCTAAGAGAAAACACTTACTCAGAACCCCGGAGATGGATGCCAGGGAAAGGGAGAATTACAATACAATGTGGATGCTGCTACAACTTCGCAGAAGACAGGAAGGGAAATCCACCGGGGATACTCTGTCATGGCCAGGTGGATCCAATGCCATTAGTCATCAAAAGGATGGTAGAAATAATGATAACATGGAGGGTACTACCAGCAGATTGCATACCCAACAGTTGCATCATTAACATTTACAAGAAGGGTGACTGCATACCCCCGCACATCGATCACCACGACTTTGTCGGACCTTCTGCATAGTTTCTTTTCTGAACGAGTGTAATATCATGTTCAGATCTGACCTCCGGATAGCAGGCCCAGGTGAGTTCCGAGGGCCAGTAAAGATACCATTACCAGTAGGTTCCATCATGATACTGAAGGGCAACGGAGCAGATGTTGCTAAACATTGAATACCGGGAGTACCAATGAAGCGGATCTCAGTTACTTTTAGAAGGATGGATGACAGGAAAGCACCTTATCACTTCCAGCCAGACCCGGAGCTAGAGAGCCTCCGGCCTTACGAGTTGTGAGTTACATGGAAAATATCACACCTCCAACGTGCATCCATACGGCATCCTTGCCAAGGATGGCTTGGAAGGTGATGTTTTTGACCATGTACCTCACTATTCAGACATGGATTTCTGACAGATGCCTTTTTGGATGGATCGACAAAGATCATACATAGTCCGTTTTGAGTCTATATGGATTGTATGAGATGTATTCCAGATCGAGTTGTATGATGTATCTTCAACATGATTGGAATGAAAGTGACCATGTCACATTTTTAGTCTCACGTCTTTTGTGCAAGTTTACTGGGAAACGCCATTAAAGTTAAATGAACCTTGAACAAAGAACAGAAAATAAACAAAAAGAATAAAAGAAAACTTTCCTTAAAAATCTAAATAAAAAAATGATGAACTCCAAATTCACATGAACATTAAATGAACGATAAAATAAATTTGAATCGTTAAAGGATAAACAAAATGAACACAAGTTTTAAATCAAAATTCAAATTCAACCTTCCAGATCTCAAATCAAATCTCAATCAAATTCAAACTCAACCTTCCAAATTTGAAATCCAATCCGGCCTACTCTCTTCCTTGTCTGGGATGGAAGCGGTCGATTCCAATGACACGGAGCCATGAGGTTTTCGATTCGGATCTGATGGCGAGGAATTGTATCCAATCCAAACCAGCAACTTTCGATCAAATCTTTTTGAGTGGGATATGTAACATCTACATATTCCCTCCTAATCTGTTTCTTTCCACAAAAAAAAATCTTTTACAACTTTCATGAAATTCTCCAAACACCAAAATTCCACACTTTTCAAATCAACACTACAAATCTTTGCAAAATCAATTACCATTCAAAATCAAACTCTTGGGGTTGAGGATTTTACATCCGAGACTGCATTGCTTTAGGATTCTTTCCCTATCGCAATGAAATACATCAAAATCAAACTTTTGGGGTCAAGGATTTTACATCCGAGACTGCATTGCTTTAGGATTCTTTCCCTATAGCAATGAAATACATCAAAATCAAACTCTTGGGGTTGCGGATTTTACATCCGAGAATACATTGCTTTAGGATTCTTTCCCCATTGTAATGAAATACATCAAAATCAAATTCTTGGGGTTGAGGATTTTACATCCGAGACTGCATTGCTTTAGGATTCTTTCCCTATCGCAATGAAGTACATCAAAATCAAATTCTTGGGGTTGAGGATTTTACATCCGAGACAGCATTGCTTTAAGATTCTTTCCCTATCGCAATGAAATACATCAAAATCACACTCTTGGGGTTGAGGATTTTACATCCGAGACTGCATTGCTTTAGGATTCTTTCCCTATCTAAATGAAATACATCAAAATCAAACTCTTGGGGTTGAGGATTTTACATCCGAGACTGCATTGCTTTAGGATTCTTTCCCTATTGCAATGAAATACATCAAATTCAAATTCTTGGGGTTGAGGATTTTACATTCGAGACTGCATTGCTTTAGGATTCTTTCCCTATCGCAATGAAATACATCAAAATCAAACTTTTGGGGTCAAGGATTTTACATCCGAGATTGCATTGCATTAGGATTCTTTCCCTATCGCAATGAAATACATCAAAATCAAATTCTTGGGGTTGAGAATTTTACATCCGAGACTGCATTGCTTTAGGATTCTTTCCCTATAGCAATGAAATACATCAAAATCAAACTCTTGGGGTTGAGGATTTTACATCTGAGACTACATTTCTTTAGGATTCTTTCCCCATCGTAATGAAATACATCAAAATCAAATTCTTGGGGTTGAGGATTTTACATCCGAGACTGCATTGCTTTAGGATTCTTTCTCTATCGCAATGAAGTACATCAAAATCAAATTCTTGGGGTTGAGGATTTTACATCCGAGACTGCATTGCTTTAGGATTCTTTCCATATCGCAATGAAATACATCAAAATCAAACTCTTGGGGTTGAGGATTTTACATCCGAAACTGCATTGCTTTAGGATTCTTTCCCTATCTAAATGAAATACATCAAAATCAAACTCTTGGGGTTGAGGATTTTACATCCGAGACTGCATTGCTTTAGGATTCTTTCCCTATCGCAATGAAATACATCAAAATCAAACTTTTGGGGTTGAGGATTTTTACATTCGAGACTGCATTGCTTTAGGATTCTTTCCCTATCGTAATGAAATACACCAAATTCAAACTCTTGAGGTTAAAGATTTTACATCCAATACCGCATTGCTCTGAGATCTCTCCTCATTGTAATGATTCAATCCAATCAATTCAATTTTCTTTTGAGGTTGAAGATGTTAACATCTAAAACCACAAAATTCCAATTTTCATTTCAAGTTCAAATCCCTTCAAATTAATTTTAACAAAACCTCAATCTAAATTGAAACTCAAACTAAAATCTGAGCTCACACATCAAAACTTAAACTGAAACAAAATGAAATCTAAATCGAAATTCCCCCAGATCATGTGATTTGGGATTCACCTCCTTTCCCTTTCCCTAGTGAGAGTTCAGAAATCTCCAATCTCAGGGATATACTTGACAATCCCCAGCGGAAATTCTTCTACTTTGTCCCAAGTTTGTCACTTGGAATCCTGTGTTGGTTTTATTGATCGCCTCGGTCAACACCAATACGCGCGGTGTGCTCTGTCAGCTCACCACTCCTATTGGGGGTCCATTTGTTGACCTCATTTTTGATGAGGTCTTCTCTTCTTCTTTTTAGTACTTAAGATCTAGCCTTAGGCTTTTCCTTTGACTATCTTAGAGGATTAGAATTGGGGCCCATCACCTAGAATTTTAAACCACTTCTTAACTCCCTGTAAACTCCACAAACTTGATTGTAAACCCCTAATCACCTAGAGGGTTGGAATCAAATGTGGAAGTTTAAAGGATGGGTTCCTATAGGACTCTTTGGGCCTTAGGACCGCCTCGGGTGGCCTCGGTCCGGTGAGGGCCGACTTACACACACACTACACTTTCACATACCTCCTAAAACCACACCTATACCCAACTTGACCTCCTGACTCATGAAGGTGATTCACATGGATGGTCCTTAACCCCTAAGCCCTTGGCTAAGAGGGTTAGGAACAACATAGTGAATGCCTCAAAGGAGTCCCTTCATGGCTCATGTGGGCTTGATATGGCTTCATGGCTCAACCAAAATGATTTCATTCCACTTACATTTACCCAATCTTCAATTTTACAAATTTTTAATTTTTGACCCCCGGGACCCTACACCTGCCTAACCTACCAAATGCCCTTGAAATTACCCAAATTTTTCAAAATCTCCAAATCACCCAAAATTCCCCAAAATTAACCTTGAATATTTCCCCTCCACTCAAATTGATCATTCATAGCCAAAAATACCAAGAATTCCAAAAATACCCCCCAATACCCTCCAAATACCAATAATACCCCTCTTAGCCAAAAAATCCAAAAATTCAGAAAATTCCCAGCAAAATTCCAGAAAATCCCAAATATTCCCAATTTCATTTTGTTCAACTACACCATGTGCCAATTTTGTCAATTTACCCCACTTTTGTCAAAATCCTCAATTGGACCCATTTTAACCCAAAGTGAACCCAATGTCAAACCAAACCTACCCAATTGATCCAAATTCTGGTCCAATTTAATTCTAAACTTCAATTAAACATTTCCAACACCAATCTAGACCAAATTCAAGTCCAATTTGATTGACATTTGAATCCAATTTCACTTTTGGCATTAAAGCCCAATTTGGACCCATGACCCAAACCTAGCCCAAACCAAACCAATTTAACTCCAATTAACCCCAAATCATTTCTAAACCTTCCCTAACATCACAACAAACAAAACACTAACATGATTTGCCCAAAATTTGGATCCAAACCCCACTCAAATTCAACCTAAAACCAAAAGGCCCAATTTTGACCTAAATCCACCACTAACCCAAAGGAGCCCAAATCCCAAAATCAAAATCCAACCAAAGTTGGAACCTTTTTTAAACACTCCCATAAACATTTCCCAACATCAATTTTACATCAATTTCAACCCTAGCCCAACATTGGCCCAAGTTTGCCCAATTTGATCTACATAGGCCCATTTATCAAATCAACCCAAATTCAAACCCAAATCAAACCTGGAAATCACTCGAAACCTGTTTCAAATCAATCATGACACATACTTAAGCCAAACCCAACAATTATTTGGCCCAAGCCTTTACCAAACTTTCATCCTAAAATCCATTTTAAAATCCAAAAGCCCACTTCCCTAAACCATTTTAAAAGCCCATCTTCATTAAATTTTAAAAAGCCCAAACTCATCCTAAAGCCCACATTACAATCTCATCCCATCACCACTCAATTAATATCATCCCTTAAGTCCTAAATCAATCCTCAAATGGTTCCAAATCAAGCCATATGCCAAATCACCCCTAAATGCCAAAAATCCCTAAAATCCATTTCCATGTAAATAAGCCAAGCCATCCCTAAGCCAAATGGAGTCCTTGAAGCCATGCACAAGCCACATGAAGCCATGGGATCCACTTTACACATCATTATACTATTAATTACAAAAGGAGGAGCCTCTTTTAAGCCACCTTAAAAAGGTTTTAACCCTTTTAATGCTTCACCTTAATCCATGATTAATCAAAATATTCATGGATGGTGACTTCTCTACCCTTTCCTAGCTGATTCATCCGATCCTCCCTCGACCCAAATCAGCCATGGGGAGGTGAACCAAGCCCATTTCCATGGGTTGACCAAACCAAGTACAAAAGAAACCACCTCCCCATGCCATTTTGATCCAACCACTTTACACATGTAAGGCTTCGATTGAATTCACCAACTTCAACCCCCGACCTCCCCGACCTCGAGGGTGACCCTTGCTCGTCGGCCGACCAATCGGGCCGCCGGAAACGCCATGGCCGAGATATGGGGAGGAGCCAAACTTTGGAATTCCACCTTACTGAGTTGCCCCATGCCCAATGGCCACCATGGCTGTTCTTCCCTTGACCTAAGCAGCTGATCCCAAGTCCTAACTCCCCCAGGGAGAGCCTCCAGCCAGCTCTATTTAAACCCCACCTCTCTCGGCCATGGAAGAGGTGCTGAACCAACCTTAAGGAAACTCTGCCAAAATCATTCCAGACCACTCTCCACACATAGAGCACTTGATTCCCACTGGATTCCAGCCCAATTCCCTCCAACCGAGCTCGATTTCGAGTTCGAACTTCAGCACAAAAACTAGGACACTTCTTCACGGTGGACCAATCCCCAAATTGATTGATCCTACACCTTCACCGGACCAGGGAAGAAGTTTACCAGCAAAGCCCCCTCTCCAGAGCCACCCATCCGTTCCGGACTCCAAGCTTTGTAATCGGCCGTGGTCGAAATCATACCTAGACAATTCACCAGGCCAAGGGAGTTCATCTGGAGCTTGCTTGGACCCAATCGAAGGTGACACAACTCTCAGATCGAAGCTTCACTTCTCTGAGCAAAGGTATGGACTCACTCTTCTTCCTAAGCTTACAGAGATTCTCTATTTAATTTGAGTCAATTTAAATACATGTTTACCATATGGTTGTATTCGTCTCCTCAAGACGAATCCATAGAGCATAAGAACACAAAAATCCGTTGAGAATCGAGTGAGAAATTAGGGTTAGAAGGTTGACGGTCACGGGTGCACACCAGTCGTAGACGATGACCAGGAGCCGTCGGATCACGCGTGTATCAAGCGGAAGGCCAGGATCGCGTCGGACGAAGCAACAAGACATGAACCGTGGGCCGAGTGGCATCCTAGTCAGGTGGCGGCGTCGAATGGGAGCGCGACACACGGCGCTTCGGAGATGCCAAGGTTGAGTTGGCGCCGCGTGGATAAGTAGGAAATTAGGTTATTTTCCTATTTATTTAATTCCCTAAACTTCAAAAATGCATAATTTTATGTAGGAAAATCAGAAAAATAAAATAAAAATTCCCTCTTGCTCAGTGAACAGAGGAGAATAATGTGGAAAAGAAATAATTTAATTTCATCAAGTATTTTATTTTTAATAATTTATTTACTCTCTACACATTTTAAATTCTCCATGCATGTATACAATTCACCATGGCATGAGACCATAGGGCTTTTGAAGCCTCTGAATTTGGGAATATTCCCTGAATTTTCCAATATCAGAGGCCACCCCTATGGAGAGTTATTGATTTTTCAATTTTAGGTCACTATACTGAATATTTTAATTCCAATAATTAGCATGTTGTGAAATAAATTCTAGGAAAATTTGAGGATTTTTCTTATGACCAGAGGACTCTAGGAAAAATAGGTTTTGAATTAATCTACTTGGAATAACCCTAATTGGCTTAAACACCCAAAATAGGTCCTTAATTAATTAGAGCTAATCATATATCAAATTGACTTGAAATCAATTCTCCACTAACCTTTAGGATTAGAGGAACCCACCATAAAAATTTGAAGTCAATTGGACTTGGTTAGCCCTACCAAATGGGTTGATTAAGCCATATAGCCAAAATTAAACTTAAAAAATTCATAACTTTCAAAATGCTTTTCAAAAATTCACCAAATTGGTTTTGGAGCTTCTCTGATATTAGGGGAATTTAAGAAAATTAAAATTGTAATTTTCTAAAATAGTTGATTTTTTGCATTATTTTAATATTTTTAATTATTAAAAAATAATAAAAATCACAAATATAATAAAATTCACCAAAATGTCACATTTTGAATTTTAATCACTTAGGAACAAACCCCATATTTTTCTTAAGTCTATATGATGAGATATTAAATTTTAAAGCCCTAAGGTAATTTTAAAATTAAAAAAAATGTATTTTTTAGCATTTCCACTAAAATAATTCTAATAAATCAAAGAAAAATCAGAAAATTGTTAAAATTGATTCTCTGATTTCCTTGATATCAGAGAGATTTTTGAAAAAAATATAAAATTTATTTTTCAACCTTTATTTTATCTTTAAATTAATTAATACTCCAAAACTCAAAATAATTATAATAAAAAGAATATAATTCAAAAAATCACCAAATTTGGTCCAAGTGGTCCTCTGGTCGTTAGGAATGTCTCATAATTTTCTTAAGGACAGAAACTTTCCCTTGGTCATATTATTAAATTTTCCTTGGAAATCCTTATTTTCAACCAAAAATAATTACATAAATAAATTAAATACAAAAAAATCACATTTTCTCCTCTAATGCCTTTATTGACATATGAGTGAAGTCACACAAAAATTTCAAATTCATTTGAGCTCAATTTAGTGAGTTATGGAATTAGTACGCTTGAAGGGCAAAATGGTAATTAAAATTTTAACCATTAATTAAAACTTTAGGCTTAATAAAATGAAAAAGTAATATATTTGATCTTAATCTGATTTAGATGATTGAAATTTGAATAATTAAAAGGTAGAAACCTACTAAACAATTTAAAAAATAATTAAAATAAACCTTAATCAAATAATTAATTAAATTTGGAAGAATAATAAAATTGGAATTATTAAAATATGGATATTATTAGGAAGAGATTTGTTCTTTAATTTAAGAATCCTTAAATTAATCATCTCAATAATATTTAATTCCTAATTAAAATGATAATTCAAATTTAAGATTTAAAATGCTAAAAGACTTAATCATTAAATTAAATTAAAGTTAAATTATTTAAATTAAATCCTTTTAAAATTTCAATTAAATTAATACGTTAACAATTAAAATTAAATCATCTTTAAAACATAAAAAATAAAATATTAAATTAAAATTAAAAATAAAATTAAATTAAAATTTAAATTAAATTAAATTAAATTAAATTAAATAAAATAAAATTAAAACATATTAAATTAAATAAAATTAAATCAAATTAAATTAAATTAAATTAAATTAAATTAAATCAAATTAAATCAAATTAAATTAAATTAAATTAAATTAAATTAAATCATATTAAATTAAATTAAATTAAATTAAATTAAATTAAAATAAAAAAATAAAATCAAGTTAAAATTAAAATTAGATTAAATTAAATAAATTAAATTAAAATTAAAACACAACCAAATTAAATTAAATTAAAGTTAAATTAAATTGAATTAAAAATAACATCACTTAAGACATAAAGAATTTAAAAATAAATATAAAGCAACTTGAACACTATTCCAAACTTAAACCCATTAACTGAAATTAAATTAAATCATAAACCATTTGAACATTAATTTGCCCTCAAAAGCTTTTGTTGTCATAACTCCTAAACAAAACGTTAGGTGAAGTGTTACTTCACTCATAGGATATTCAAATGTCCTAGTTCACCGAGTAAGATAACAACAAAACTTGAATTCCCGGACGATTAATTCATTTGTATAATTAAATTCTCTTGGACTTAAAAATAATCCTAGAAATATTGAAAAGATGTTTAAGACTCGTCTTAAGCACTTTCTCGATATGATGGGATGTTTTTAAGAACAATTGAACTTAATTGTTCTTTGATGAAGAAAATCGTTCTCAAACCAAAACACAAGAACCTAGACGTCATAGGAGATGACTAGTTATAGGAGTAGGACCTTGGTAGAAAACCATAACCTTTCCCTTAGCTTTACCTAGGAACTTTCTTTAAATGCTTCAATATTCTAATTGTGTTTTAAGTGCAGCTTGGGATGACGGGAAGACCCTCCAGGTATGCTTTTATTTTATTGCAATTTACCTTATTGCAATTTATTTAATCGCATCGCACTTACTTTTCTTGCATGATAAACAACTGTTGCATGAAAATCCACACTTTTAGGATAGTCCCTAAAACTGAAACCAAAACTAAATTAAATGTCATTATAAGATAAAATTCACCGCCACAATATTTCAAAATATAAAACAACTCAAAATTTAATCACAAACAGAACAACAAAACTACAACTACAAATAAATTAAAACGTCTTATTGGATGATCGGGAATACCTCAGATGATGTAAGCTACGTGTTGCTAACGGGATTTCCCACGGTCTAAATGAAAGTGTGGAACTCATTCAGTTGAGTTTAGCAAATTCATCTGGATTAAGTGAATCTGATAAAAATAACGATGCCGGAAGGATGGAACCGTGGGATCTTAACTGGTGTTGTTATAATCAACTTTAAGATTTATTTAATCGCATTGCAACATAAATCCTCAACTCTTCGTTAGGCATTTGCATTATCATGTCATGTAAATTAAGCCCTGACCGGTCTTAGGACTCCGAGGTAGTCGTTTAGTAAGACGTAAACCCTCACATCTTCAAGGCTATTTGTATGATTTTATCATACAAATATAAGTCCTAATTAATTAAAATTGGCAAGATCAAAACATTAAATAAACATTAGGACTTTCCTAAATTCAAGCCAAACAATAGGATAGTCGGGAAATTACCGGAGTTCTCTTTGAATCTGTGATTTCTCCTACCTTTCTTCCTTTGGATTCCCAAAATAAAATGTTCCAAATTTGATCCTATCCCTATTAAAATTCCAAAATTCAATCCTTTGAAAACTTAAAATTTGAAATTCTTGAGAGTAGAACTACTGATTATTATCGAGAGTTTTCTTAGGTGATTCCCGTCACTTAAGATGTAATTAACTATAGGGGCTTGCCCTTATAGGGAATTTTAAGAACCCGTGTAATATAAACCCTACTTAATTCATTTATATTAAGCGAGGAGAACTTGTCGGCTTATAAAATTGGTTCGCGAGACTAAACGGATGTCACAAACCTTTCTAGTTTATCTAATTGAGCCCCATTATCGAAGCGAGTGTGTCTATTCTTCGGGATAGATACACGGTTTGTGGTGCGGTGCTCATTTATGTAAACTATTCGGGATGTGAGATCAGTTTGATTTCATATCTTAAAATCTTCAAATTTAAAAATTATTTCAAAATCAAATACTACTTTTCAAATTATTTATTTAAATTAAATCTAAAATTCTCCGACAATTTCTGTAGGCAACCCTTTCTTCAAAATTAAACATACAACCCAAAAAATATGCCGACAAGGAGTTATAGGTATTTGATGATAACAAAAATATCCATCCAAAAAGAAAAAAATATGAATGTCCTTCTAATCTATCCAGTATTTGATCTAACAATGGAAGACAAAAATGATCTTTCCTGGTGGCAGCATTTAGTTTTTTGTAATCAATACAGATCTGTTAACCAGTCACTTGTCTTGTAGGAATTAATTCATTTTTTTAAATTTTCAGCAACAGTCACTCCTCCTTTCTTTGGGATGCAATTAATAGGACTAACCCAAGGACTATCAGCTATTGGATAAATAATTCCAACATCCAACCATTTTAATATTTCCTTCTTAACAACTTCTTTCATAACTAGGTTTAATCTCCTTTAAGGTTCAACATTAGGTTTACCGTCATCTTCCAATAATATTTGGTGCATACAAATTGAAGGACTAATTCCTTTAATATCTACTATTGTCCAACAAAAAGATTTTTTATACAGTTTTAACACTTCAAACAGTTTCATCTCTTGTTCTGTAGTTAATTCAGAAGATATAATAACAAGTAAAGTTAATGAAATCCCTAAAAAGGCATATATTAAATGTGATGGTAATTCCTTCAGTTCCAATTTAGGAGCCTTTTCAATTGATGATTTGAATTTATTACTTTTAGTTGTATCCAATATTTCCCAATTTTCATTAATATAATGAGTATCTTTTACATCTTCTTCAGAATAACTTTCATCACTTAAACCTTCAGAGTCTAAAAACTCTTCTTCTTTAGAAATGTCTGACATTTTTTTGATAATGTTGTGCTATCATGTATTAAAAAATGTCCGTTCTGTAACTCTTTTTCTTGTTAGGATATATATTGATTTAAGAACATTAAATGTTACATCTTGATCATTAGCTCTCATGATTAACTCCCCTTTTTGTACATCAATCATAGCACGTCCGATTGCAAGAAAATGTCTTCCTAAAATAATAGGAATATCTTTATCTTCTACTCTATCTAGAATTATAAAGTCTACAGGGAAAATAAATTTATCCACCTTCACCAATACATCTTCTATCACTCCTCTCGGGTGTGTAATAGATCGATGCTTGTTGTAAGGTTACAATTGTAGGAGATATTTATTCTAGATCTAACTTCTTAAAGATGGATAAGGGCATGAGATTTATACTCGCTCCTAAATTGCATATGAATTTTCCATGAAATCTGTCTCCTATAGCACAAGTTATAGTAAAACTTCCTAGAGCTTTAAGCTTTTGTGGAAGCTTTTTCTGAATTATTGCACTCCATTCTTCACTTAGTGCAACAATTTCATAAGCTTCGAAATTTTTTTTCTTGTCAAGAATACCTTTCATAAATTTAGCATACTTAGGTATTTGTTCCAAGGCTTCAAAAAATGGGATATTAATGGTAAGCTTTTTAAATACCTCAAAAAATTTTGAAAATTATTGATCCAATTTTTGTTGTTTCAGTCGTTGTGCGAATGGGGGTGGAGATTTTTTAAATTTATCTTGAGATAGAAATTGTTTTTCTTTTTCATTTATTATTTCCTTAGGTTTCTCAACTTTTACCACTTCCGTCTCTTTTTGGATTTTATTTTCTTTTCCATCCCTAAGTTCTTTTCCACTTCTAAGTAACATAATTTGGATTTGCTCATGTTCTTTTCCATTTTCTCTTGGATTTAATTCAATAGTGCTAGAAAGTGTTCCTTGCGGTCTGTTTATAATTGTATTTGAAATTCGCCCCATTTGATTCTCAATATTTCTTATCGCAGCATTTTGACTTTGCAACTTACTACTCATTTGTAAAACTAATTCTTCTATAGACAAATTCTTTTCTTTAAATTGCTGATTATTAAAACCAGGAGGATAAGAAGGTCGATAGTTAGAATTACCTTGATTATTCCAATTTCCAATTGGGTTAGGTTGGTTATTACCCCATTGCGGATTTGCATTATTCCACCTTAAGTTAGGATTATTTTTCCAACATGGGTTATATTAATTGGAATATGGGTTATTAGTTTTGCTAGCGATAGCTTGAAATGTTCCAAAAGTTTGAGATTCATCAGTATTTGCTCAATTATCATTACTTAAATGTGATAATTGAGACAAATTATCCAATTTCTTATATATTGTAGCCACATGAGAAACTAAAATAGAAAAGGCTTCATTTTCCTGAATATTATCCACTCTTTTAGTATTTACCTATGAGAAGGCCATTGGAAATGATTTGTTTCCATTTCTTATTTTAAAGCATAAGCTTCATCAAATGACTTAGCCATTAAGGAACTACCAGAAGCAGAATCTATTATAGATCTATGAAAACCTATTAATCCATTGTAAAATGTTTGTATAATTAAGAAGTCTGGTAAAGCATGATGTGGGCACTTCCTAAGGAGTTATTTAAATTGATCCTAAGCTTCGTAAGTTGTTTCTACATCATATTGAGTAAATGAGGTTATATCATTTCTATGTTTTGCAATTTTAGATGGCGGAAAATACTTAGCTAGAACTTCTTGAGCCATTTCTCCCCAAGATTTAATTGATCTGATTGCTAACTAATTTAGCCACATCTTAGCCTTGTCCCTAAAAGAAAAAGGAAAAAAGTCTAAGCCTAATAGCATCATCAGAAACATTATCATATTTAAAAGTAGCACAAAGTTCTAGAAAAGTTGCAAGGTGTAAATTAGGATCTTCAGTAGAAGATCCTCCAAATTGATTATTTTAGACCATTTGTATAATTGCGAGTTTAAGTTCAAATGAATTTGCTGCTACAACAAGTATTTAAATGCTTAAATGATATTCAACAGCTGTAGGGCTAGCATATTCTCCTAAGGGTCTTTGTAAATTCTGATGGTCATTTTCTTCAAAATTTTGTTCAATATTATTTTGAGGTATATTAGCCATTTCTTGAAATTATGAAATTGTTTTTCTCTTCTAATTTTTCTTATAGAGCATTCTAATTCAGAATTATAGGGTATTAATCCTTTAGTTGTTGAATTTCACATAAAAATTTAAGAAAATATTATTGATTAATAATAGCACAAAAATAAACATATATATATATATATATATATATATATATATATATTAGTTTTTAGTTTTTATATATTTTTCTCTTTTTTTATGTAGTTCCCCGACAACGGTGCCAAAAACTTGACCCAACCGCAATTACTCAAAATGCATTGCATTTATACAACAAATCATATTTATATAATCCAAATTCAAAGTACAGAACTTAACAACCAAGTTATAAATATTTATTCGGAATGTTATCCAAGCAATCCTTCAAAGTTTCTCTGACTCCAACTAACTTTTACAGAACTCAAACTCTAGCAATCACACTAAAACACACTAAACTGTCACTAAATTAAGAAAAAGTAAAGAGAAAGACTCTCTAAGAACACTACACACAATTCTAAAATCTTTAACACAATGACAACACACACATTTTATATAGAATGATCCTTTACTTATAGAGCTTAAAAAATGACCATGGGTTGCTTAAGGCACTTCTTCAAAATTTGGCCACGTTTAACGAATCTTCTAGAAAGTAACTGTGACGCCTAGGTGCCTGCTTCATGCGCAAAAGGATGCGTCCCTTCATATTTGAGTCATACCTTTTTGTTGAAAAACTAATTCCCTGTGTCTTGTTTCATTGTATCTTGTTTATAACTTGTGGGAATTTATCCAGTGACTTCTAGATTGCTTCTGAAGCATCAATAATTATCACAAAACCGTCTAAGAATTATCTATAATCCACTGCTGTATCTGGTGCCTAAGCACTAGAATCAGCCTTTTTTCCTCTTTTCTTCATTAGGCTCATTTTTGTTCCTTTTGTTCTTTTTTTGCTCTTTTTCTTCACAAACTCATTTTCTTGTACTTTCAACAAAAAGCATAAGAATTACCTTTCATTAAAGTGTAATATCCTTAAAATTTTAATTAAACATGATATAAAATTTTAGTTAATTTTAAGGTGGATCAACTGACAATGATGAAAGGAGCAATAAAAGATCAAATTTGGTGCAAAAATTGAAAGGTGTGAAAATTAGCCTTTGGCGGCTAAGCACGGACCCTTGGAACATAGGCACCATAGTTAAAATGGTGAAGTTTATTTGATTTTGGCGCATATTTGAAGGGTTTTTTGAAGCAACCTTTGGTTTAAAATTCACTAACTTCCCATCAGCACCAAAACTCATTTAAAATTTGAACGGATGGATGCATTCTTGATGGATACATTAAATATGGACATGTTTTGTAGAGACACCAAGATACCTTTTCGAAAATTTTAAAAAGAAGACTCGAAGATCAGAAAAATGGTTATTTTTGGAGGGTGTGATTAGTGTTAAGAGTCAAGTTTATGTTAGAGAGATATTGAGAGCACACATTTTCACTTCATCAACTTTTATTATTAATTGTATCTAGTGTTTAGTAAGAGTATAATAGAGGTTTGGCGTCAACAGAGTTGGGCGCCAACCTCTATTGTGTCTTGTAAAGGGAAAGCAAAGTCTCAAAGGAACTTCAAGAGTCTTGTGGAGAGGATTTTCAGATAAGTGTTTAACTTTATTTTATATTTGGTTTTAAAGTAAGACTTGTTGTGTTTTCACTATGATTTCTACTTTCAAATCAAGTTGTAATTGTGTTTTCTCGATAGATTTAGAGTAGTTTTGTTTATTTTTTTCCTTTTAAATGATGAAGTAATTAAATTATAGAAGGAAGTTGTGTTAAGTATAGGATTTTAATGTTGGAAGATGTTGTGATGATTCACTACCTTGCACTTCATTTTCTTCTTGATTTGGCCAATTAAGATGTTAAAATTTATTAGGAGATTATGTAAGATCGATTGTGGTATTGTCTCAATCAATAATTGGAAAGAATTACATGCAATTCTATGGATGAGAATTGTAGTCCATATGGTTGAGTGCAAATAAATAGGAAAATATGTTTATAATGGGGAGTAAAATTAGAGGACTTTATATTGACAGGCTAAAGCCCCCTAATTTGGTTTGATGTAAAAAAATTTGTTATGAGATGTTAGCCCCCAGGTGGAGGAAATCGAGAGAAATCTAGAGTGAGAGCTAGTATCTTTGCTGCCTAACTCATCTACATGATTTCAAATCATCAAATTAACCAATGTTCTTTATAGAACCAAGTAAGGGTAAAGAATATAATTGCTTCTATTTGGCACAACACATTATAGATACTTTCACAAAAAAATTTGATAATTATTAATGATTCATCGAAAGAAGAAAAAGATATTTTATTCGTATTTGCTTTTATATTATTTTATAGTGTGTTAACTTTAGTTATTTGCTTTAATTTTTATTCAGAAAATACAAAAAATAAATTTGAAAAACTTTATATCTTAAAACATACTTTACAAAATCATTTTAAAAAGTTATTTTTCTTATTTCTTTAAAATTTTAGACGTTTCCCTGTGGGTTCGATATCTCGGGGCTTAATAAAAAAGTCCTATATTACTTAATAAATGATATGTATACTTGCATAGTATCATATATTATAAATAATTCAAGTGTAATTTCATATCTAAATTGTAAGGGTAAATACCTCACGGGAGTCATATTTTTGGCACCGTTGTCGGGGAAATTAATTAAAATATTATTTAAAGAAAATTTAAGAAACATTAAGTTTTTACTTTTTCTTGTTTTTATTAGTGTGTTTTATTTTATTTTGTTAATTGTGTATGCATAGTTCAGGTTCTGAGGGACTTGTGCCTTACGATTCTGAATTAGAGAGAACTATCAGAAAAATTAAAAAAATTATAAATACAAACAATATTCAAGAAATGGCCAATGAATATCATCAAAATGTTGAAATCCATTAAGAATTTAGACCTTTAAGAGATTATGTTAACCCTAAAGTGGATGAACTTCATGGTAGTATTCAACTACCTGCTGTAGCTGCTAATTTATTTGAACTTAAATCTGCTATTATCCATATTGTATCTAATAATTAGTTTGGGGGAGCACCAACTGAAGATCCTAATTTACATCTTGCCAATTTTCTAGAATTGTGTGGTACTTTTAAATACGATGGTGTTTCAGACGATTCTCTTAGACTTAGAATTTTTCTTTTTTCACTGAGGGATAAAGCTAAGATTTGGTTAAATTTATTAATACCTGGATCTATTAGAACTTGGGGTGATTTAGCACAAAAATTCCTTGCTAAATATTTTCCACTATCGAAGACTGTGGAGCATAGAAATGATATCACATCTTTTTGGCAGTTTGAAAGGGAATCTATATATGAAGCAGGGAAACATTTTAATGATCAATTAAGAAAGTGTCCACATCGTTTGATACTAGATTGGTTAATAACTCAGACCTTTCATAATAGATTAGTTGGATCTCTTAGATTTATTATCGATGCTGGTGGTGGTGGTTCATTGATGTCTAAACAGTTTGCTGATGCTTATGCTTTAATTGAAGAAATGGCTACTAATAATTTTTAATAGCCTTCTAAAAGGTTAAATCCTAAAAAAGGTAGTCAGAATTTATGAAAATGATGCTTTTGCAATGTTAGCAAATCAAGTTGCTGCAGTTTCAAGGAAGATAAACCAATTTGGGATGAATTTTTCTCAGCCAACTTCTATGACTGAGGAAAATTTATTAGGCCAAATGGTTGATTCTCAAACTTCACCAAAAGCCTTGAATGCCATAAGTAAGCCTAATAACCAATATTCCAATTATTATAACCCATGTTGGAAAAACCATCCAAACCTTAACTGGAATACAAATAATCAGGGTGGTAGTAATCAACAATGAGGGAACAACCATCCAAACCCATTGGAAAACTGGAACAACCAATGGAATAATAATTATAGAGAAACCTATCATCTAGGTTTTAACAATACTTCACAATTTAAGGAGAAGAAGTTGTCTATTGAAGAAGTGGTGTTACAAATGGGAATTTAATTACAAAGTCAATGAGCTATAATCAGAAATATTGAGAATCAATTGGGACAGATTACCAATTCATTAAGTAATAGATCCCAAGGAACACCTCCTAGTAATACTGAAGTAAATCCAAGAGATAAGACTAAAGAGCAAGTACAAGCTATTCAGTTGAGAAGTGGAAGAGAGTTGGAAGGTATAATTCAAAAAGAGACTAGAGTAGAGAAAGAAGAAATTGAAAAACCAAAAGAGGATGCTCCGAAAGGTCTAGAAAGACCTATTTCTCCACCTAAGGTTGTTTTAGAAAAGCCACCAGCTCCATTTCCTTAGAGACTTGGACAACCAAAATTGGATAAGCAATTTTCAAAATTCTTGGAGATATTTAAGAAGCTTACAATCAACATTCCATTTGTTGAAGCCTTAGAACAAGTGCCAAGCTATGTGAAATTTATGAAGAATATTTTCAACAAAAAGAGGAAGCTTGAAGATAATGAAATTGTTGCACTCAGTGAAGAGTGCAGTGCAATATTCAGAAAAAGCTTCTTGAAAAGCTTAATGATCTTGGAAATTTCACAATTCTATGTACAATTGCAGACACATTTTTTGAAAAATCTTTATGTGATTTAGGTGTAAGCATTAACCTTATGCTGTTATTAATATTCAAAAGACTAGGATTAGAAGAAATAACCCCTACTACCGTAACTTTGCAATTAGTTGATCGTTCAATCATGAATACTAAAGAAGTTATAGAATGTTTTGGTGAAAGTGGATCAATTTATTTTTCCTTTTGATTTCATTGTGTTGGATATGGAGGAAGATAAAGTGATTCCAATAATTTTAGGGAGACCTTTTCTAGCCACAGGAAGAGCAATGATAGATGTGCAAAAAGTGGAATTAATGATGCAAGTTAATGATCAAACTATTACATTTAATATTTCAGTCAATGAAATATCCTGCAAGAGATAAAGATGATGAATGTTATAGGATGGATGTTATCAAATATTTGAGTGAATGCCATTTAAAATAAACTTATGAAGAAAAGTTTGAAAGTGAAGAATTGGAACAAAAGAAAGAAGAGGAATTACAAGATTCTAAAGATTTTCATGAGGAAGATATAAATTATGTTCATGAAAACTTTGAAATGTTGGACATGACTGAAAAAGATGAATCTTTTGGTCCATCAATCGAAAAACCTCCTGAAATTGATTTAAAGATGCATCCCAATCAGTTAAAGTATGCCTTTTTAGGTGATTCCTTAACATTACAAGTTATGATTTCCTATCAATTAGCTGAAAGAGAAGAAGAGAGTTTGCTTGAAAATTTGAAGAAATTTAAGAAAGCCATTGGAGGACAATAGCTGATATTAAAAGAATTAGTCCTTCAATTTGTATGCATAGAATCTCTATGGAGGATAACCAGAAACTTTAGGCTGATCCTCAAAGGAGATTAAATCATATCATGAAAGAAGTTGTTAAGAAAGAAATCTTAAAGTGGTTGGTTGTTGGAATTATCTACTCTATTTTAGATAGTGCACGAGCTTGTCCTATTCACTATGTACCTAAGAAATGAGGAGTTATTGTGACTTGAATGAAAAGAATGAAATTATACTAGTAAGACAAGTTACAGGATGGTGAATATGAATTGATTATAGAAAATTAAACCTTGCGACCAGGAAATTTCATTTTCCACTTCCCTTTCTAGATCAGATGTTAGATAGACTGGCTGGGCATAAATATTTTTGTTTTCTTTATGGATATACTGATTACCACAAAATTCATATTACTCCTGAGGATCAAGAGAAAAAAACATTTACCAATCCTTATGGTACATTTGCTTTTAGAAGAATGCCCGTTGTTTTATGTAATGCCCCTACTACAGTTCATAAATGTATGATGACAATTTTCTGTGATTTAATAGAGAATGGAATTGAAGTTTTTATGGATGACTTTTCAGTTTTTGGAATTTCATTTAAATCATGTTTTATAACATTTATCTAAAGTTCTGAAACACTGTGAAGAAACTAATTTGGTCCTTAACTGGGAGAAATGTCAATTTATGGAAGCATGAGGAATTGTTTTGGGACATTGTATATCAGAAAATGGTTTGGAAGTAGATCCTGCAAAAATTCAAGTGATATCTAATTTACCTTGCCCAACTAATGTAAGGGGAATTGAAAGTTTTTGGGACATGCTGGATTTTACAGGCGTTATATTAAAGGCTTTTCAAAAAATTTTAAGTCTTTATGGCCGTTTACTGGAAAAAGATGTAATTTTTAATTTTGATGATGATTGCTTAAAAGCTTTTAAAACTTTAAAAGAAAAATTAATCACTGCACCTGTTATAGTTTCACCTAATTGGGAAAAACCTTTTGAATTAATGTGTGATACTAGTGATTATGCTATTGGAGCCGTTTTAGGTCAGAAATATGATAAGATTTTCAAACTGATTCACTATGCTAGTAAAACTCTTAATAAAGCTCAAATTAATTATACCACTACTGAGAAAGATTTATTAGCTATAGTATTTGCCTTTTATAAACTCAGATCATATTTAATTAGAACTAAATGTGTGGTGCATACTGATCATTATGCTATTAAGTATTTAATGAAGAATGATGCAAAATCAAGATTGATTAGATGGATTCTTCTTTTGTAAGAATTTGATTTCAAGATAGTAGATAGGAAGGGTTCTGATAATCAAATTTTTCATCATCTGTCCAGGCTTGAAACTAAAAAATCTCTCTGTAATGCTGAAAAATTTAATGAAAATTTTCCTAATGAAAAAATTGTTCGATGTTAATCAGTGGTGTGTTCTGTGGTAAGCCGACAATGTAAACTTTATTATCGGTGATATTTTACTTTATGGTTTGACATACCAGGACAGGAAGAAATTTCTATCTGAAGCTAAGACTTATTTTTGGGATGACCTATTTTTATATAAACAAGGAAAGGATTTGATTATTTGAAGATGTGCACCTTTAGAAGAATGAATTTATTCAAAAATGTCATAATTCTGATTATTGGGGACATTTTGGAATTGATAAAAATGCATATAAAATCTTACAATCTGGATTTTATTGGCTACAATTTTAAGGTTGTTAATGTTTATATTAAAAATTATGATCAATGCCAACGTGTAGGCAATATTTCTAGAAGAAATGAGATGCTCCTCAATTATATGTTGGAAGTAGAAAAATTTGACGTTTGGAGATTAGATTTCATGGGTCCATTTATACCATCTTCAAGAAATATATACATTTTGATAAGAGTAGATTGTGTATCTAAATGGTTAGAAGTTGTTGCTTTACCTCGATGTGATGCTCAAAGTGTTGCAAAGTTTTAAATAAGAATATATTTTACAGATTTGGAATACTAAGAGTAATCATAATTGATGAGGGAAGTCATTTTAGAAATTTGATTATGGATAAGTTAGTAAAGAAATATCATATTAACCATCACATTGCTACTGCTTATCATCCGCAGATAAGTGGTTTAGTTGAATTATCTAATCATGAAATTAAAAGAATATTGGAAAAGACTGTTAATCCAAATAGAAAAGATTGGTCAATTAAATTGGATTATGCTTTGTGGGCCTTTAGAACTGCCTACAAAACTCCTATAAGAATGTCCCATATAGGGTAATTTTTTGAAGAGCTTTTCATTTGTCAGTTGAACTTGAGCATAAAGCATATTGGGCTATTAAAGAGTTCAATTTTAGTTAGAAAGATACTGGACAAAAAAGATTGTTGCAATTAAATGAGCTTAAAGAGATAAGGAATGAATCTTATGAAAATTCTATGATTTATAATGAAAAGATGGAGTTGTGGCATGATCAGAAGATTCTTACTAAAATTATTGAGCAAGGGCAAAAATTTTTACTATATAATGCTGATTGAAAATTTTTGCTAGAAAACTTAAGTCCAGGTAGACAGACCCATTTATTGTGATGAAAGTTTATTCATGTAGAGCCGTGGATACTAAAGATCCTAAGATTGGAAAAATATTTAAGGTGAATGATCATAGGCTTAAACCTTACTTTTCAGTCGATCAATCTAAACCTGATATTGGGTCACTCAGAATAAGCTCTGGGTATTTCAGGCTGATGACGTTAAACCAAACACTATGTGGTAGGCAACCCATATTTATCGGTGTACTTTATTTTATGTTTTGCTTTGTGTGCTTTTATTTGGTTTGACTTGAGTAATGTGGTAGCATTTTAGTGTTTTTTATATTATAGTGGTGTTTATTTGACCTTATTTAATGACTTTTAGGAGTCAGAATGAAGATTTTAACATTTGAGAGAACTGTGCAAAAATGGGCACTGGCGGCTACGCGCCGCTGTTTGGTGCATAGGCACCACAGTTATAAAAAATGTAAAAAATAAGGTTCTAGAAGCCAAAATCGTGGGTGAGTTGTTTTTGGAGTTATTAAGGTTTTTTAACTCGTATAGGGTCAGTTTTATGCCTTTTCAAGTCTATAAAAAGGCCCTGAATTTAGGAGATACTTGCTGCAGTTCTTATTTTCATTCCTGAGTCTTAACAAAAGTATTTTAGGTGCAAAAATGTCTTCTTGGGAGAGCGAAGTTAAGAAGAAAGAGGAAGCAAATAAGAAGAAGTTTATTTGTGATAGTGTGCAAGAGTCATATAATGGATTTCTGGCTGTGAGTATCCAAGGAATAGCAGAAAGGATTACGAAGATTGAGGATGATCTGGATTCTCTTGATGCAAAGGTAAATGAAATTAATGCACATTTAGTTCACATTGGGATGCAACTCAAAATGCAATTCAGTCATACAAGTCATGTGGAAGAAGCGAATAGAGCAATGTATCTGAAGAACAAATGGATAGAAGAAGAAGATGTAAGAGCTTTTAATCATTGTCTATTTTATTAGATTTACATTCTAGATGGTTTAAATGGAACTAATGGTGGTTCTGGATATAATCCACCTAATGGATATTAGAATTAAATTATGTGTGGTCTTGTAGTTTGATTGTGTTTCTTTAGTGTTTTTAAGTGTTTTTTTTTGTTAATGTTTGTGTTTGTTACATCTCAATGATGTAAGTTTGTGTTTAATTACATGTGATTGAACTTGTTTATTGGAGAATTTCATCCAAAGTGTTTAATATAAATTTGTAATTTGTATTAAGTGTGTTTTGATATTTAACTAATAAAAGTTTTTTTTGTATGAAATTTGTGTGGAATCATTTGAAATTAAAGAGTACATTTGGAGTGTTAAAAGAGTTTATGGGGAGAAATAATTATTTAAAGAGATTGAAGGTGATTAACTCAAATTTTTTATGAAATTAACTTAATTATCAAAATTTGAGCACTGGCTCCTAAGCGCCAAAACGACGGCGTCTAAGTGCCATATTTCATGGCTATGCACCGTATGCCTCGTGCATAGGCATAGGTTCACGAAAATCATTTTTTTGCAATGAAAAACTTAAAATTTTTCATTTTTTACACGCCCATCACCTTCAACCTCTCAATTTCACGAAATAGGAGCCTTGGGCATCACTATTTAGATCATTTTAAAGATGATTTCATCTATATTTATTGGATTTGATTTCCTTAAGGTATGATCACTACTCCTAAGTAAAAATTTTTGATTTTCATCATGCATTTTGAATACATTATTGAAAAATCTGAAAATCACTATTCATGGTGAAAATCTGAGGAAAAGCATTAGAAATTGCTTGGATTTAGCGGAGTTTGACTTTGGAAGTTGAGTTAACATGTTTAGTTTAAAATTTTAAGTTTATGGTGAATTTTTTGAGAAAAATTTTTGAGATGGCTCTAAAGTAAAAATGTTCGAAAGAAAAAGTAAAATTTGATTCCGACAAATTTGTCAGTTCAAGAGCAGAGAATTGTTACGTTGATGCACCTGCATCGCATAAATTGATTCTAGAATGAGTTTTTAGGAAGCAGGAGGAGATATTGAGGAGATGATTACTACAAGGAATTAGGAAAGATACTGTTGCTTCTCTGTTGTTGCATTTGTTTCTGTGGTGAAAGATTTCTATGCTAACTTGCCAGCAGTTGAGGACAATTTGGTAATGGTTAGGGGGCAACAAGTGGACTTTTCATCTGTGGTAATTAATACTTTTTATCGATTACCTCCTTCAATGTTTTATTTTTATGCAAATTATCATTCTTCTGAGGGAGAGTTAGATGAGATTATGGCTTTTGTTACTGATGGAAGAGGTTTGTGGAAGATTACAAATGCAAGGAGAGTGAATTTTCAAGCCTCTAAATTGAATGCCACTTCAAAAGCATGACATTACTTTGTCTCATCTAAGCTTTTTTCTTTCAAGCCATGTCAGTGAAGTTAGAAGGGAGAGAGTTGTTCTGAACCATTGTATTAAGTAGGGAAAGCCTTTAGATATTCGGGCTATTATTTTTTATTATATTTTGAACTGTGCCAGAGTTGCTACTACTGTAGGTATGGGATTTCTATCTCTGATTTATTCACTTTGTGAACAATTTGATCTTAAAACTGAAACATGGGAAGTAGTTTTTCAGCCACTTAGACCTATTACCAGTGTAACTGTGAACACTTACACTGTACATTCAGTATTTGGCTGGAAAGGACGATCTGTTAGAACTTCGAGTGCTTTTGCTTCTATTGCTTCTACTTCTCGTGCTTCTACTACACATGTATTATCCTCCAGAGATTCACAAATTGAATTATTACATAATATTTTGAAGAAATGAGTCTTACCAGAGGACATGTTAGAGATATGGATGAAAAAATTGAGAATATTAAACGATATATTATAGAACATGATTAAAATGAGGAGAATTATCAGCAATACATGGACAGAGTGATTAGAGGAGATCACAGTGCTGAGATGCCCCCTCATCCTTTTTATATACCTTATTTGCCATCGAGAGGCTAGAAGGAGGATGATGATTAGGATTATTGTGTAATGTTTGTGATGTTATTATAATTTCTTATGTTTTTTGATGTTTTTATTTGATGATATGTGATGTGATGTATTTTGCTATGGACTCTGATGTTGTGTAGATTATAGTTAGATTATTTCTATTATACACATTCAGATGTTTATGTGTTGATTATATTTTATGATGTAATATGAGATGTGTTTGTGGTACTAAAAGTTTTTATGTGTTTCTAGTGTTTAAGTTTTTAGTAGTGTCTAATTTAATTCCTATAAATGTTAGAAAAATTTAGAACACTATTAGAAACCACTATTTATATAGCATGTTTAAACATTTCAAAATTTACTACCATTTATTTTCTAATTTTGTTGTAATTTTAGTTATGTTAAAGTTTGTGTGTATTTGCTTTGAAAACCTCCACTATTGTAGACGTCCTTTGAAATTTTGAAATTTCTATTTTAGGAAAAGTTGAAAGAATGAATTTGATTTCTTTTTACTCCTTGTTTTTAAACTGTTATACTTGCATATTTTGAATATTAAGTTTCCTGCAAGCATGTTATTCTAGTTTTTTAATTCTTACCCATGTATCATTTTTATGATTAAATATTTTATCCTAAATAAAAATAAAAAATTTGGGGGAATTTAAAAATAAATTTTCAAAAAACTAAATTTTTATTTATTCTCAAGAATACTTAAATAAAATTTTATTTTTGATTGAAAATAATTATGTATATGAAGTTAGATTAGGGAAACAAAATTTTGAAACCTTCCTAAAGAAACTCATTTACATAATTTGCATGTTAAGATTTTCTCAGTGATTAAGTGTCACTTGAGGACAAGAAACATTTTTTGTTTGGGGGATTTTGATATACCTAAATAATATAGTGTTTTTAATACATTTTTATACATATTTTTGATGATATTGCACTTTAATGGAAGGTATTTTTGTGTTTTTCTAGCAGGTATGATTAAAAAGACTAACTATGATGAAAAGAGAAATAAAGGATCAAATTTGGAGCTAAAACTGAAAGGTGTGAAAAGTTTACCTTTGGCGGCTAAGCGCCGGACCCTTGGCGCATAGGCGCCACAGTTAAAGTGACAAATTTTATTTGATTTAGGCGCAAATTTTAAGGGGTTTTTGAAGCATCCTTTGTTTTAAAGTTCACTAAATTCCCATCAACGCCAAAACTCATTTAAAATTTGAACAGATGGATGCATTCTTGATGGATACATTGAATTTGGACATATTTTGAAGAGACACCAAGGAACCTTTTGGAAAATTTTAAAAAAAAGACTTAAAGATTAGAAAATGGTTGTTGTTGGAGGGTGTGATTAGTGTTAAGTGTCAAGTTTGTGTTAGAGAGTTATTGAGAACATGCCTTTCCACTTAATCCACTTTTATTATCAATTGTTCCTAGTTTTTTATTAAGAGTATAATAGAGATTTGGAGTCAACAGTGTTGGGCGCTAACATCTATTGTGTCTTGTAAAGGGTGATGCACAAAAAATATATACTGTTTTTGCTTATAATTTTACCCATTTTTTGTAATATTGCACTTTAAAGAAAGATATTTTTTCTTGATTTGTTGCAGGTATGATGATTTTAGGTGATTAGAGAAAAAAAAGCGAAAAGGAATGAATTCAAAGTGAAAATGAGAAAAATGGAGCAAAACAGCTTCTGGCGCTGCCAGTGCCATTTTCCCGAGCGCCCAGAAAGTATTCGGACAATAGAGCACCGCCGGCGCCCAATGTCGGTGCAATTCAAATTTGAAGAGTTTTGACGACTTTTTGAAGGGATGCTTAAGGAAACTCTTGGGATTTCGTTTCTAACTTATAAGTAAATGTTTTTGGATGAAAATCTTGTGGTTCTAGTGTAGTTCTAGGGTGATGGTAGAGAGTTCTAGTGAGTGTGTGAGTGTGTTGAGTGATAGGGCTTAGAAGAGAAGAGTGTAGAAGTGAGAATTTGAGAGGGATTCTTCTCTGATAAGTGAAGGAGAAGGAGTAAAGTAAAAGATTGCTTCTTCCTTTCCATTATAAAGAGGGAATTGAGTGTGCCAAAGAAGAGAGAAAAGGATTCAAAGGAACTTTAAGGGATTTGCATTGGGGAAGAGAAAGAGATAAGTTGTATTTTCTTTTGGGTTTTGTATGACTTTTCTTTTATATATAAAATTCATGTTTTATTGTATTTTCTCTATGAATTCAAAGTATTCTCCTTCATCTTTCTTCTTGCATAGAGACGTGATGATGTGATGATGTGGATTCGAAGTGCTTTTAAAGTATTGAAGAAATTGTGATGGTTTTTCATTTAGAACATAATTTACTTTTCGAGCTGGCCAATTGAATTGTTAAAATCTATTGTTGAACATTATCTCTGAAAGGATTTAGTGTCCTACAATAATAATGAAGAATCCATTCAATGTCCATGGATGAATTGTGTAGTTCATGGGAATTGAGTGCAAATAAAAAAGGAAATGTGTTTTGATGGGCTTCAAATTGGAGGCTTTAGGGTGACAGGCTGAGATCCCAAATTTGGTCCTAAGATTAGTAACTAAACTCGAAGGTTAAAATTCAAGTGAAGGGTGAGTGGGAGCTCCGTAGTGACAGCCGGTATCCTCCCAGCCTAGCCTTAGATTTAGTGACTGAACTTAGGATATGTCAATGTTCTTTTCATGCTTGGAAGAGGGGGTGCTCTTTTGAGGCTAAAGAAACATTTATGCCCATATTTGGCACAATACAATAAATAATCATTCCATATCATTCACACATCATATACTCGTTGCAAGAGGAAAGATACTTTTCTTATATATCAAAACCTTTCAAATACATAGCTTAGTGTGTGTCTGTTACTTAATTATGTTTTATAGATATTAGAAGTAATTTTAGTTTGCTTAATTGTTACTGCTTTCTGCATCTTGTTAGTAGAAGTAAACATTAAACTTTAATTGCAATTTGAGTATTGAATTTCAGCATTACGTTATCTATTGTAAGAATCGTGCCTTCCCTGTGGGATTGATAACCAGAACTCCATTAGAGCCCTGTATTACTTGATACGATACGTATACTTACGTTGAAGTTTGGACTTTACAAAATCGTTATAAATATATATAAATTTGAGTTCATAAGTTCTTTTAATATTAAAAGTCTGCATTAAGTTTTTGGCGTCGTTGTCGGGGAAGTATAAACGGTATCTATTGATAATATAGTAACTGAAAACTTTTACTTTGTAGTGTGTAATTATGTGTTTTTCCCTTTTTAAAGTAATTGTGTGATTTTATATGCGTAGTAGTGGATCTATAGGTTTAGTTCCTTACAATTCAGAGTTAGAATGTACTGTTAGAAAAATTAGAAGACAACAGAAACAAACTAAAAATCTTTGCGAAATGGCAAATATTCAGGATAATTATAGAAATGATATTAGAAATTTGCTAAGACCTTTAAGAGATTATGCTAACCTAACAACATATGAAATTCATGTAACTATTCAAATCTTGATGTTGCTGCTAATTCATTTGAACTTAAACGAGTTATTATCCAAATGATACAAAATAATCAATTTGGAGGAACACCTACTGAGGATCCAAATTTACATCTCCCTAGTTCTCTATAACTATATAATACTTTTAAATATGAAGGAGTGTCGAGTGATGCTATCAGACTTATACTTTTTCCTTTCTCTTTAAGGGATAAAGCTAAGGCGTGGTTAAATTCGTTAGCCACTGGATCTATTAGAACTTGGGGAGAACTGTCTCAAAAGTTTCTATCAAAATATTTCCCTCTATCAAAGACTGCTAAGCTAAGAAATGATATCACATCTTTTGGTCAGTTTGAAGGGGAATCAATATATGAAGCTTGGGAAAGATTTAAAGATCTTCTTAGGAAGTGCCCACATCATGCTTTACAAGATTAGTTAATAATTCAAACATTTTATAATGGATTAGTGGGATCATTGAGATCGATTATAGATGCTGCTGCTGGTGGATCGTTAATGTCAAAACATTTTGATGTAGCATATGCATTAATAGAAGAAATGGGTACTAATAATTTTCAATGGCCTTCTGAAAGGGTAAATCCTAAAAGAGTAGATAGTGTTCATGATTTAGATATCATGCCTATGATAGTTTCTCAAACTATAGCCCTTTCTAAGAAAGTAGATCAGTATGAAATGAATTATTCTCAACCACCTCAAGTGTTAGAGGAAAATTCATTTGGACAGATAACAGAATCTCAAACACCTTACGAGACTTTGAATGCTATTAATAGACCTAATAATCCTTATTCAAATAATTATAATCCTGGTTGGAAGAATCACCCAAATTTCAACTGGAATAATAGCAATGCCAATGTTAACCCACATTGGGGAAACAGCTCTATAAATCCAGTTGGAAATTCAAACAATCAAGGAAATACCAATTTTAGACCCTCTTATCCTCCTGAATTCAATAGTAACTCGCAATTTAAGGATAAGGAGTTGTCTAGTGAAGAAATGATTCTGAATATGGGAAATTACATACAAGCTCAAGGTGTTGCGATGAAAAATATTGAAAATCATTTGGGGCATACTTTCACTGCACTAATAATAGACCTTCTGGAATGCTTCTAAGTAATGCTGAGATCAATCCAAAAGGTCAAAATAAGGAACAACTTAAGGCTATTCAATTAAGGAGTGGAAAGGAATTGGAGACAAGAGTACAAAAAGAAGTTGAAATAGAAAAGGAGAAGATGGATATCGAAAAAGGTTCAAACAAGATTTATCCAGACTTGGAATATCCTCTTGAACTATTGAAGATTAATGTTGAGAAACCACCACATCCATTTCCTCAAAGATTGAAGCAACAAAACAGGGATAACAAATTTGGAAAATTTTTGGAGATCCTTAAGAAATTAATGATAAATATTACTTTTGTTGAAGCATTAGAATAAATGCCTGATTATGCTAAGTTTATGAAGTATTTTCTTAAAAAGAAAAGCAAGTTCACATATCATGAAACTGTTGCACTTAGCAGAGAGTGAAGTGCAATTATTCAAAAGAAGCTGTCGAAAAAACTTTAAATTCCTGGTAGTTTCACTATCCCGTGTGGTATGGTGAAAATTTTTTTGGAAGAGCCTTATGTGATCTGGGAGCTAGTATTAATCTTATGCCTTTATCAACTTTCAAAAGGTTGGGAACAGGAGAACTTTCTCCTACATCTGTGACTCTTCAGTTGACCGATCGTTCCATTACTTATCCTAAAGGAGTGGTGGAAGATGTGTTAGTGAAAGAGGATAAATTTATCTTTCCTGTAGGTTTTATTGTAGTTAATATGGAGGAAGATAAAAAATTCTAATCATTTTGGGAAGACCATTCCTTACTACTGGGAGAGCAGTGATTGATGTTCAAAAAGGAGAATTAATTATGAGGGTTAATGATCAAGAGGTGACCTTTAATGTTTTGAAATCTATGAAGTATCCCTCAATGGAAAAAGATAATGAATGTTTTAGGATAGAGGTCTGTGAATATTTGAGAAATGATCATTTTGAAAATATATTTCAAAAATAAGTAGCGTATGAAAATATGTTTGAAGAAGGAATTGAAAATGAAGATAATTCAGATAGTAAGAAGAATGAAGATTTGGAGTATGTTCAGGAGAGATTTGAAGTATTAAACACTATGGAAGATGGAGATAAAAGCTTAATTCCATCTATAATAAACCTCCTCAACTTGAGATAAAAATTCTCCCTAATCATTTGAAGTATATTTTTTTAGGAGAATCATCTACCCTACCAGTTATTGTATCTTCGGAGTTAAACGAACATCAAGAGCAAAAGATGTTTGAAATTTTAAAAAGATACAAAAAAGCTTTTGGATGGACTTTAGCAGATATTAAAGGAATCAGTCCTTCAATTTGTATGCACAGGATTTTATTAGATGAAGAACATAAACCGAGAGTTGATTCGCAGAGGAGATTGAATCTAATAATGAAAGAAGTAGTTAAGAAGGAGATTTTAAAATGGTTGGATGCTGGAATTATTTATCCTATTTTGATAAGTGCTTCGAGTGAGTCTAATACATTGTGTTCCGAAAAAGGGAGGAGTGAGTGTTGAAGTGAATGAATGTAATGAAATTATACCCACAAGACAAATTAATGGATGGCAAATTTGTATTGACTATAGGAAATTAAATAGCCCCACCCGAAAAGATCACTTTCCTCTTCCTTTTCTAAATCAAATGCTGGATAGACTTGCTGGACATAAATACTATTACTTTCTGGATAGATATATTGTTTACCATCAAATAACTATCGCTCCTGAGGATCAAGAAAAGACAACATTTACTAGCCCTTCAGGAACCTTTGCTTTTCAAAGAATGCCTTTTGGACTGTGTAATGCACCTGCAACATTTCAGAGATGTATGATGTCTATCTTCAGCAAGATGATAGATAATGGAGTAGAAGTTTTCATGGATGATTTCTCTGTATTCGGGAATTCAATTGAAATCTGTTTATAAAAAATAACAAAAGTTTTGGAGCTTTGTGAGAAAACAAATTTAGTTCTAAATTGGGAGAAATGTCAATTCATGGTTGCAGGAAGAATTGTGCTTGGGCATGAAATTTCTGAATATGGTATGGAGGTCGACCCTGCTAAAATTAGGGTGATTGAGAGATTGCCACCACCCACTACCGTGAGAAAGGTGAGGATTTTCTTTGGACATGCTAGACTTTACAGGCGATATATTAAAGATTTTTATAAAATTACTAAACCTTTGTGCCGACTTCTATAAAATGATAGAAAATTTGATTTTAATGATGAATGTTTGTGTGGTTTTAAATTATTGAAAGAGAAATTAATCACCACACCTATTAATTTTTTCACTAGATTGGGAGAAACTATTTGAACTTATGTGTGATGCTAGTGATTATGTGATAGGAGTAGCGTTGGGGCAAAGACATGATAAAGTTTTCAAAGTCATCTACTATGTTAGTAAAACTCTTAATGAAGCTCAAATTAATTATACCACTACTTAAAGAGAGTTATTAGCTATAATATTTGCTTTTGAAAAGTTTAGACCTTATTTAATTGGAGCTAAAAGTATTATGCATACAGACCATTCAGCTATCAAATATTTAATGCAAAAGACGGATGCCAAACCTAGACTGATTAGTTGGATACTTCTTCTGCAATAAGTTGATACTATGATAGTTGATAGGAAGGGATCTAATAACCAAATAACTGATCATTTTTCGAGATTAGAGTATGATAAATTATCTAAATTTGAGAAGGAAGTTACATAAACTTTCCCTGATGAACAACTTTATACTATTATGGGAAGAAATTTGCCTTCGTATGTTGATATTGTGAATTATATTGTGAGTAATATTGTACCACCTGATTTAATAAGGAAACAACAAAATAAGTTTAAATATGATGCAATATTTTATTTTTTGGATGAGCCCTATCTATATAAACAGTATAAGGATCTGATTATTAGGAGATGTGTACCATAGGAAGAAACTAATTTAATTATTCAACAATGTCATGATTATGAATTTGGAGGTCCGGTATTGTTAAAATTGCTTTTAAGATTTTATAATATGGATTTTATTGGACTACTATTTTTAAGGATGTATACAAATATATTAAATCATGTGATCGATGTCAGAGAAGGTAATATCTCTAGAAAAAATGAAATGCCTCTAAACTATAATTTGGTAGTTGAAGTTTTTGATGTATGGGGACTAGATTTTAGGGTACCATTTACCTCTTCATTGGGGAATTTATACATACTGGTTGCAGTTGATTATGTCTCGAAATGGATTGAAGCTATTGCTTTACCTAGATGTGATGCTCAGAGTTTTTCAAAATTTTAAGGAAAAATATATTTACAAGATATGGAATGCCGAGAGTGATTATAACTGACGGTGGATCCCATTTGAGGAATAATCAAATAAGAGATTGATTGAGAAATATAATATTATTCATAGAATCTCTACTGCTTATCATCCATAGACTAGTGGTTTAGCAGAAGTGTCTAATCATGAAATTAAAAGAACTTTGGAGAAAATTGTGGATAAACCATATTGGGTGATAAAAGAGTTGAATTTTAGTTTGAAAAATGCTAGAGAGAAGAGATTTATGCAATTGAATGAATTGGAAGAAATTAGAAGTGAATCTTATCATAATGACAAGATCTACAAAGAGAGAATGAAATTGTGGCATGATCGGAAGATATTGAAAAAGAAATTGGATTATGGATAGAATGTTTTGTTATACAACACAAGGTTAAAATTATTTCATCGAAAGCTAAAGTCTAGATGGTTGGGACCTTTTACAGTTGTAAAAGTTCATTCTTTTGGAGTTGTTGATATTGAGGACCCTGATACTGGAAAGATTTCCAAGGTTATTGGGTATCGATTAAAGTGTTACTTTGACGGGTTTCAACCTGACTTTAAAGAGGTTTTTATGCTGAGTCATCTCGATTAACTGAATGTTTTGTCGGGCTGACGACAATAAACCAAGCGCATTATGGGAAGGAACCCATATGTGTCCTTATGGTTTGTTTGCTTGTTTGTTTTTGTTGTGCTTTTAGATAGTTATTTTGGAATCCTAACCGCTCTTAAATACTTTTAAGAATTGATAAATATTGGATCGAATTGAGATATTGGAATATTTCGGACAAAACGAAGTTCGGTGAAATTTTTTACCACTGGCGGTGCCGGCGCCCAATTACAGAGAAGTTTGCAGAATTTCGGATTTGAGCGTCGCCAGCGCCTAAAACCTATTGATGGTTTTTGGAGTTTCGAAATGTAATTTTTGGCGGTTTTGAGCAGGATCTTCATCCTTATAACTCCCTAAACTCCATTTTAAACTTCTGAACTCCAAGAAAAAGAAAACTTCCTTTATTAATTCACATCCCATGGATTCCTTCTCCATAGAAACCCCTCAATCTTGCATTTTCAACCGAAGAAAGTTCATCAGTTTTGAGGCACAACGATTATTGAATAAGGTGATGATGAAGAGGTGGATTATCAAGGAAAGGGGATTTATTAATCGAGGTATGGATAATCCTACAACAAGAGTTGAAGAGATAATAAAGAAAAGACGTTGGGAAGTGCTATGTTACACTACCGCTGCTGTAGTCGTTCCGGTTATGAAGGAATTCTATGCAAATCTTCATGGGATCAACCAAGGATTCGTCTTTGTGCGAGGTAGGTTTGTGCAATTCACTCCTGCGAGAATTAATGATCCCTTTATGAATAGGAATGTACCTATTTGCCACTATTCCAATTTTAATGCGACATGAGATAATATGAATGATGTGTATCATTATTTGATGGATAAAAATAAAGATTGGGAAGTAAGAGATATTGGATATATTAGTTTCCCTCTTGCATCTTTAAATCTGGTGTCAAAGCAGTGGCATTATTTTATTTCAGCAAAGTTATTTCCAACTTGAAGATTAGTAAAGTAACTAAGGAAAGTGCTATTTTGAATTTTTGTATTCAAACTGGAAGGCTGATTGATATTGGAAATATAATTATAAAATCAATTTTGGGATTGATAGTTCATGGATCTAAAGATTGGCTTGGACACCAGTCTACCATATTTCTATTGTGTAGTCAATCACAAGTTCCATATGAGAGTTGGGAAAAGGTTCTTCTTCCATGGAGGCCTATTGATCCAACTAATCTTTATGACTACCGAACAGTAGGAGATGAAGGTGATTTGTATCTCCTTGCTGATCAACCAACTCAGACTTCAGAACCCATTCAGCCTTAATTTCCTGAAAATTCCAGAGTGATACTGAGGAGAATCAAGTAGTTGGAAAAAGAGATACATAATGTTATGAATGCCATTAATAATATTTCTGATTTATTTGATCATATAGACTAGAGGATGAAGGAACAATTTGATCACACTGTTCGGATTGAGATGAGCCTGATTAATCTGATGAAGAAGAATGCTGTGATTGCAGAGGATTCATCTGATGAACTCCCATTTCGTCCCTTCGACAATTTGTTCGTGCATCAGCAATCTATTGGAGATATCAGAGAAGAAGATAATTCTGAGACTGATGAGGAGTAATTACTAGATTCTACTTATGTTTGATGTGTGTTTACTTTACATTACTTAATTGTATTTGGTGTGTTTAGTATTTGCTTTACTTTGCTTAATTTTGTTTGGTGTGTTTAGTATTTGCTTTGATTTGCTTTTTAGTCTGCATTTGGATTTTCTATGCTTAATTTCATTGTGTGTGCTTAGATTTTAGTGTTTGCTTATCGTAGTGTACTTGCAACACTAAAATTCTAAGAGTTCTTGGTTTAATTTGATGAACATTGTTTTCGTTCGTTTTTCTCTCTTTTATTTTAGAAGGAGTCGCCAGTCTGTCGATCATCGTATACTTCCCATATTCGAATAAATCTCCCACCCGAATTAAATAAGTGATTCGAAGAGGAGAGGAACCGAATAGAAAGGGACATGCGACAAAATGACAAACAAGAGAAAACACAAAAAACGTGGAGAGCTTACGTGCGATAAACCTCGCAAGGATAGGTTTAAGAGTGTTCGCCCAAACAACATCGGGCGAATGCATCTTAAACCGATATCCGCGAAAGAATACCTACGTAAACTACCCATAACCAGAGAGTCAGGTGTAGGTGCCTGTTCTGGGGCCAAGAGTGCTCCTAAGGGGACGTATCCCACTTAGTTAATTACATCTTAGGGTGTACCCGAGAATACTCTTGATCCAAGGGGGGTTTGCTTACTCAGTAGTGCCAACTAGCACAGGGCTACAAAAGGAGGTTATTTCACAGGGGGATGTTCCGAAGCTTTCAAAGTTCCTGTTAGACCACGGGGTGGAGAATGGATCTCCCACTATCCCCGCAAGAGTAACGGACTCATCGGCATACAGAACCTGCGAAAGAACCATATCATCCCAATGGAGAACCCCAACACGTCAAAGCACATCCGGGCCGTAAGGGCAGAGGACAAATCGTCGTATCCCAAACGGGCGGCAGCTCATCGGCGTTAGGCCATCGAGATGATGCCAACGAAGACAAAGGAATGAAATGGCTCAACAAAGGTAGTCAAGAGGATGGAAAGAGTATTCCTAAAAAGGTAGATGTAGCTAAGTCAGGGTACGACAGACCCATCATTCCAAGCAATTAGGACCCTAAGTCCACCCGGTCGCGAAGGTAGTCGACCCAACACGTCCTGAGATCCCCGATCAACAATCCTTGAATTGTGACCCCAACGGGGGACCTCGGTAGCCCTAAGGTCAAAAGGAACGAAACTCTATCCTATGACTATAAGTTGGAGTTCCAAGAGGTGGGGCTCACACCTGCCGAAATGGCGAGGATGCCACAGGAAGGAAAAGAATGGGAGGTTCAGCTACAAAGCTGTAAACACTCCAACAAGAGGGCTTATACCCCGTCTGGGTCGGGGAGCCTCCTAACATCCTAAGCGAGCTAGACAACCACATATTCAAGATTATGCTGGGCCAGTCAGATTGAAGAAGTACGGGGACTTCTCCTCGGGACATGCAAATATGATGCAATTATCTAAGAGAGTCCTAAAGTATTGTGGAGGCCCTATTAGGTATGACTTGGGTGATAGCCACGCAATGCAACCCGTTTTTAAATCTGGCCCGAAGGCCATGCAGGAAAATAAAGACAGACTTTAAAATCTTGAATCTTTTAATCCTAAATTTTAATTTTATCTCGAATATTTTATTAGGATCTTTAAAGCAGGAAATAAACAAAATAAAGCGCTTCCCAGATCACATAAAGAAACAATGTAAAACGATTCAAACATGCAAGTCATGCAAATAAAAGCAGAAAAGCACTCCAAAAGAATAAATAAAAGAGGCCAAATGCCGCTGGACCGGCAACATAATCCAGAAAAAGCAGTAAAGGCTGCCGGACTCCGCATATACATGCCCGGTCCTAGATCTATACAAAAATATAAGATTCGGACTTAAGGTACGGGCCACGAGTCGTTGCTTCCGGTCCCGGTCACATGGTTCGGTGCGTCGTCCGCCTCGAAACCCGTGCCCGTACCTTATTTCCGATACGAACTCTTCCTAAGGACTCTATTAAATACATCCGTAAAAGAAAATAAAGACTCGACCCGCATAAAACAAGTATTAGCGGGCACACCATGCAACGTGAAATAACAAGCCGTGCCTTGTAATCAGGGGAGCTAACAGCACTCGCAAGCAAAGGGGTTAGAAATCATTACGGGCTCCCCCATGATAAGCACCTCGTGTGAGTGTGTAAATAGGCACCGGCTCCCGCGAAAATCGCCCTGACATACTATCACACACAATAAACATGCAAGCACACTGACGAAAGCAAGAAAAGTGACACGTGGCTAAGACAAGACAACACAAGCACATAACAATAACCGGAGGTGTCGAAAAGACTACCTAGCATCCTAAATCCTAGCCTCAAGACACCATCTAACGAAAAGTGCATTAACCTAGAATCTAAGTTCGGGGCAAGTCCGGGTTTAGTATGACTTTGGCTGGGTCGCCATGCCGGCCCCACCCTGAGGATCCAAAGGGTCTAATAAGTGTCACCCGGGATGAGCTTTTAAAAATGACGGCCTCATATACGGCCTAAATTTGCTATATGCTTAAATTTAAAAAATACGATAGACGTGATAAATAGGAAAATATGTAATTTTATATTTTAGAGTAAGGGCCATTAAATGCGAGCCCGTAACATGCATGGGTGACACAAATTAGATCCTTTGGATCCTTAGCACAGTCATACTCGTGTCAATCCCGATGACTTAACTCGCGGAACTCACTGGGATCAACCCGCAAGCGACGCTCGTTAAGGCATCGCGACCGACACGGAGTCACTCTCCTAACGGGTCCGGCTCACTATCAATGCGAACGAGCGGATGCAAATGTAACCGATCAAAACATGCAAGTGACGAGTGTACCATGAGGCGGTGACTCGAAAGTGGGTGTATCGAGCGACATTGACCCGAAGGGATGGGCGTGCCATGGTGGCAGCGGCCCGAGGCGATGGGCGTGCCATGGTGGCAGCGGCCTGAGGCGATGGGCGTGCCGTGGCGGCAGCGGCCCGAAGAGGGTGTGCCGGGACGGCAGTGACCCGAAGTGATATGCAACTCATACATATGACCAATGCAATATTGCTAAACCTATATGCGACAATATGCAGAAATGCATACATACACATGCAGGACATGCAACGATGCAAGTGGCCGGTCGACCTAGTCGAGTATTCTGGCCGGACCAAAATATCGCGCTAACCGGCCGGGATAGCTCGATTAGAGCATAGGTGATATCGACCGTCTAGGACAACCGATTGATGTGCAAATATGAAATGCAAAGTGCAGCTAGTGTCAACCGGTCCGGGACGATCGATTGGGGCGCACATGGAGAATGCAAAGTGCAAAAGTATGACACGTGGGAAATGGGAAGTGTAAAAGGGTACCGACTTGGCCGGGACGACTGATCGGGATGCAAATTCAAACTGTAACGTATAGGTGCAAGCGTGCAACATGCAAATGTGCCAAGTGACATGCGAGACATGCAAGTGTGATAGGGAGCCATTCCCGCACTAACGACCTCGCCCGGGGGAACCTAGGGTCAAAATATGAAAAGAAACGGCCACTGCCGCCTTTGCTCCGGCGAGGCAAATGGGATACTTTCCCTCCGGATTTCGGAGAGGGAAACTATCCGCGGCATCGCGAAATGGGCTAGCTACAAAGCTTTTCCCATTTTGCAAACTCCTCTAAACTTTGCAAAGCGAGCCAGCCGAAAAGCTTCTCTCGTTTTGCCAAGTCCGACCTCCCAGCTTTTCAAGGTAAAACTGGGGAATCCAAAGCAAACGGAGTGAGGGACTCCGACCCATCGGGATTAGTGCTAAGGCTCAAAATAAATGGGATCCGCTCGGCTCTACGAAAGGGTATTTGGCCACGCATGTAAAGTAATCCTATCCTAAAGGCCAACTCTAGGAAACAAACGATCCATCACATAGGCGCGTCGCCGCGCCGGCTCACGCCGGCGCACGCACCCCGTGCGGGCGATCGAACCCGCACGCCTACCAACTACAACCTACGGCCGGCTATAAAGCAAAATGCAAGTTTCAAGAAATTATACCGCCGCGATGTTTGCACGATGCCCGACGATGATCGATGAAATTTCTGCACGCGGTAGGAGGTCCTTGCAGCCTCTAAAAAAAAGCAAATACGTTCGCTGTCCGGCGAAGTCGGAACACTCCGGCGAGCGAAGGTGATGCAAAGGGGAGAGCCCGGAATATGTGACTATCCTTGCTAGTTTGCTTTGGTGCGAGTTCGTCACCGACGAGGCGGAGGTCCGGCGAGCGGGGTTGGCCGGAATATAAATATATATATATATTTTTATGTGGTGAAGAAGGTGGAAGAGGTTGCGATGAACTCAAATGGAGGCCGGAGGAAAAGTGCGACGAAGAACTTCGACGGCAAGGAAGAAGTCCGGCGATGAAAGGCACTCCGGCGAGCGAAGGTGAGGCCAAGAGGAAGAAGAAGTCGGCGAGAGAGGTGGCGGCGGTCTTGGCCGGCGGGCCGGAGGAGCTCTGGCGAGCCTCGTCAGCGGCGTGGGAAGTTCGGCGAGGGAGAAAACTCACCAAAGAAAGGAGTTCCGGCTATGTGTTTCAAGTGCTTCATGAGAGAGAGGGGATGGACGTGTTGAAAAGCTACCTTCGCGACCGGGTGGACTTAGGGTCCTAATTACTTGGAATGATGGGTCTGTCGTACCCTGACTTAGCTACATCTACCTTTTTAGGAATACTCTTTCCATCCTCTTGACTACCTTTGTTGAGCCATTTCATTCCTTTGTCTTCGTTGGCATCATCTCGATGGCCTAACGCCGATGAGCCGCCGCCCGTTCGGGATACGACGATTTGTCCTCTCGCCCTTACGGCCCGGATGTGCTTTGACGTGTCGGGGTTCTCCATTGGGATGATATGGTTCTTTCGCAGGTTCCGTATGCCGATGAGTCCGTTACTCTTGCGGGGATAGTGGGAGATCCATTCTCCACCCCGTGGTCTAACAGAACTTTGAAAGCTTCGGAACATCCCCCGTGAAATAACCTCCTTTTGTAGCCCCGTGCTAGTTGGCACTACCGAGTAAGCAAACCCCCTTGGATCAAGAGTATTCTCGGGCACACCCTAAGATGTAATTAACTAAGTGGGATACGTCCCCTTAGGAGCACTCTTGGCCCTGCAACGTGCACCTACACTCGACTCTCCGGTTATGGGTAGTTTACGTAGGTATTCTTTCGCGGATATCGGTTTAAGATGCATTCGCCCGATGTTGTTTGGGCGAACACTCTTAAACCTATCCTTGCGAGGTTTATCACACGTAAGCTCTCCACGTTTTTTGTGTTTTCTCTTGTTTGTCATTTTGTCGTATGTCCCTTTCTATTCGGTTCCTCTCCTCTTCGAATCACTTATTTAATTCGGGTGAGAGATTTATTCGAATATGGGAAGTATACGATGATCGACAGACTGGCGACTCCTAAAATAAAAGAGAGAAAAACGAACGAAAACAGATTGGCGACTCCGCTGGGGAGGAGGCTTTCTCTTCACCACGGGGGTTTTGCTCTTGCGAATTTTATGTATTCGCAAGATCAACAACTCCTTTGGGGAAGAATCTGCCTCGTCCCATACATGGAGTTGTTTTGTCAGGTGTATATTCCTATTCTGGGAAATTATTGAGGGTAGTGCACTCTCTTCCTCTAAGGGGGTTTTGCTTACACTTTTAGTGTCCTAGCGTCTTTCTCGTCGAGATGTCACTGTTGTGTCTTTTTAGACCTTGGACTTCAGATCCGTGCTTCAGCTGCTATGGTTAGCAACTCGAAGCACTTCTGACCCTTTTTCTACCCTCGACAGATCGGTCGCTGCATTTTCGTATGCATCGATGTCGTTGTACTTTGTTTTGATTGGTTTTTCTTTGACCTTTTTCTCTTATTCTCGTTTTGTAATCATTATCTCTTTCTTCTTGACAGACATGACGAGCGAAAAGATGGCTATGATTGCTATTGCTGTGGGAAACACTCTTTCCTTTTCCCCAAGTGTTTTCAGTGCTCCCGAAGGTACTATCACCTTCGGTTCTTTCGAGCATCCTGTTCGGATTACCATAGGTAATCCTACGCCTGCTGAGGCGTCTGCTCTGTGCCCTCCCCCTCGAAAGGGGAGTCGTGCATGTAGCTCGTATCGAGCCTGCCTCTCCTGCGAGGAAGAGGCCAGCCCCCGATAGCGATGCGCTGCAGCGCCCTTCAGTTTTCTCTAGGCTGTCGGGTCGTTCTACTGTGTTCTCACGATTGTCCCTGCCTTTGGCAGATGAATCTTCACGCGACACTGTTGTCGCTACTGTTGTCCCTGCTGTGGGTCCGACACCTGTCGCTACGGGTCCATTTGAGGCTACTCCCGCTCCGAAGTTGGGCAGGAGGGCCCGGAGGACCAGGAACAGGTTACTGTAGATCCAGCAACAAGCCCCTTCTATCGTTCCGGTTCTGGCCCAGGTAGAATCTTTGATTCCCCAGGCTGAGAATCAGTTTGCTGCTCTTTCTGGTTGCGTAGACTATGTTCCCGCCAGAATTGCTCGGAGGCGCTCCCCGCCTCGTAACACGAGTTCTCTTCGATCCACTATCCCTTTTAATCATTCTGCTACGGATTTTCTGACGAAGGAAATCGCCGGAGCAGTTACCTTCATGAGAGGACAGGGTCCAGTTTCTAGGGAGGAGCTCTTAGCTCGAATATCAGAAACATCCGAACGCGTCATAGAGCAACTCTCGACTATTCCTCACCCACGACGACCGCGTAGTAGGAGACCGGGGTCCTCTCGTCGGTCCACTACGAGGTCGAAGTATTCCGCGCTCCGCAAGAGCGTACCATCAAGCCCATTCAGAGCCCCGAGAGGCTCCGTATATGGAGCTCGACGGGCTATTCCGCAGCTTGGGTCCGTTCCTTTTACCTCTACTTCTATAGCGGCAATGGCCGCAGCTCTTCATCGTACCTCCTTCGTCGATGATAATAAAAAGAAGGGCTTGTTTGCTTATTGTTCTCCTACTTCGAGTCGCATTCTGCTTCTACGGTTTTTGGTAGTGGAGCGAGATCCGAGGCGTACCCCCGCCGATACTCCTCACACTCATACATCAGAAAGGGTTATTGCCCTCCTAAAAGGAAGTGGGTCCGAAAGGCCCCCACCGTTGCACCTCTCATGGTTTCACCTCCTGTTGTAGAGGCTATTGTCTCAATCCCGTGACGCTTTGTCCCCCCGCTGATCACGACTCGGAGCTTTCTCGGATTAACCCCGAGGATGAGCCCGAATTCGATCCCGAGGATGATCTCGTCCGGCGGACTTTCCGATATTCCCGAAAACCTCCTCGAAGATGATGATCTCCTCGAAGATGAGCTTCATGATATTGATATGGCGAGACACCACATCCTCGTAGTGACCACTCGTGGTCGAAGATCTTCTGCGGATGACCCGTCACATGATCTCGAGGAGGTCGACCGTCATGAACCCGTCGAGGTTCGGAATGTCCCCGCGATCGATCAAGGAAGTCTCACCCCCGAGGAGACTATCGCCATTTTACAAAGTCGATAGCAATCCTCACTACGCATTGTTGCGTTACAGGCCGAGCGGGCTGGGTCCGGCGCAGCCTCACCCCCGACACAGGTAGAGACGCGCTTAGTGACACCTATCGTGCCTCCTGAACCGTTAAAGCATGTACCTACCACATCTTCTAATGATGCTCACCACGAGCCAAACCCTTCTGACTCGCATCTACAATCACTAATAGATGCGAAGGTCAAAGCCGCCCTAGCAGCTCACACAGGGAGATGCCATAGTGCGCCAAGGTAGACCCTACCCCGAGGCATATGAGTATATACCATATCCCCCAGGTTTCGTCCCTCCACGTTTTAAATCATTTGATGAGGTTGGGATTCCTCACCAACACGTCGCTCAGCTTCGAGCATTATGCTGCACCATCGAGAATAATGACACTTTTTTACTTCGACTCTTTGTTACTAGTTTGGGAGGATTCGCTTTTGAATGGTATGCCGATTTGCCAAACGATACCTTCAGAACGTTCTCCGAACTTGAAAATGCGTTCACAAAATGTTTTACCGGTGCACATCATCAAGTCACTTTAAGTGACCTAATCTTATCCCACCGGGAAGCCAATGAGCCCTTAATAGACTTCATTATCCCGGTGGCGCAATTTGAGCATGAAGTGCGAGCCGCTCCTTCGAGAGCAAGCATGCCGTTACACTTCCTTTGGGCAAAATCAAGGGTCCGATCTCTCGTCTTGCTCAAAATCACCCCAATTAAAACCTTTGAAGTCCTGATAGAAAAGGTGGCGAGTCTGCAGGATAGTGCAGAATCTTTGGTTCTAAAATCAGATGATAGAGCCAAAGGAAAGAAACATTTTTCGGCCCTCCCTTTAAGAAGAACGGAAGAAAGCTTAGCCTTGACGACAGTCGATGGTAGGCTAAAAAGGCCCGTCCTGTCCGCCGAGCAAGCTCGCCCCTCCCCCCAAAAATGGAAGGGTCAAACTTCAGAGCAGAAGAAATCCCGATCCTACTCCTTTAAAAGAGATTGTCTTAAAAAAATCTTCAAGAATCTCCTCAAACAGTGGCATGCAGCTTCCCAATCCAAGGAAACCCGAAGAAGCGTAAAAGACCCAGAGCTCGACTACCGCCCTTACCATAGGCACTTGGGCATGTTCTCGATGATTGCTATGTCTTCAAAAATTGGCTTGAAGCCCGCTATCAGGCAGGGGAGATAGAGATCCCAGAGCAAGCACTTGGAGAAACCTCCCGCACGAGGATCGCCTAGAGTCATCACGGTTATTTCACCACTTCGCTACTACTTTTACTACAACATGCGATGTTGATGTGCTTCCTTTCTTCTTTACTGATGATGTAAGCTCAGAGCAGGAGCCTGTTCCCTCTGAAGCATTATATACCACTGATGAAGCAATAAAAGACGTTTCCGAGTATTTTTCTGTGTCAGTAGTAAGCTCTCATAATTCTGACGCAGAAATCATTAGTGAAGGAGAGGAACAATACCCATTGTTACCCTCCTTTGATGGCACTTACCGCATCCGCGACGACTCGAGCGATTCGGTCGAAGATGTAGTTGAGACACCTTTCCCTCAGGACTCTTCCGTAGAGCCCGTTTCGCTGAAGTGCCCCGTTGAAAGTGACCCCACTGGGTCCCCTAACGAGGATATCCAGGAAGTACGCCTGCGAAGCGGAAAACTCCTTCCTCCGAGGGTGGCTAATCCTGCATCACTCAAGAAAAATAAGGAGATCATCACCCAGGAAATTGATGATCCCCATGAAGCTCCTGCTCAGAGCAAGGAGGCTAAAAATCTTACTAGCAAGGTAGATTATAATGTGCTAGCACATCTGAAGAGGTTACCAGCATCATTGAGCATCTATGACGCCCTCCTTCTATCCTCCGAATTAAGGGAGACTTTAGTGAAAGCTCTTTTAGAGCCTGAAGTCTTCCATGCCTATTACGCTGAGGAGAGGATGAGGGAGGCGGACCTTCCACAGGATATAGCTACCGTCACCTTTTCTGAAGATGATTTATTGTTGGGCACTGGCACCATAATCGCCCTTTGTACATAACAGCTATAGTATACGGCACACCTCTGAACCGCATACTAGTTGATCCCGGTGCTTCCGTTAACATCATTCATGTGCGCACTCTGGAGTTGCTCTCATTAGGCACTCGAAGATTATGCTCGGATAGGATCATGTTGAATGGCTTCAATGAAAAGGGGCAAAAGACCCTAGGGTCCATAACCCTTCCTCTCCAATTTGGAGAATTCAAAAGTGAAGCCAAGTTTCACGTCATCGATGGGAATACGTCCTTTAGAGCCTTGCTCGGACGACCCTGGATCCATGAACATGGAATGGTGCCTTCAACCCTCAATCAATGTATCAAATATATGCGCGGAGGAGAAGAGTTTTCTATCCCAGGTGACGTTCATCCATTCTCCGTGAATGAAGTTGGTGTATATGACGATGCCGAGTATTATGTTCCTCATAGCAAGGCACCATTACCTTCTTCCGGCTTCCGTGGGACGTTCGCGTGCTCCTCCTCCTCCTAGCCCTCGCTTAATCAAAGGCAAGGAGATAGAAAAGGAGTCACGCACCCCACTTGTAACGGGGCCAATCAGAAGGCTCCCTACTCTGCCCACCCCTAAAGTTACGATATGTATCGACTCTGATACAGATTCTGAGGCAGAAGAAGCCCTCCAGGTGAACAAACCTAGATATTCACGAGGTGACACTCCAGAGAGCTCTGATGAAGAGATCCTTTGGTCACCGCCACCGATGATGGTTCCTCGTCTAACCAGATTGACACTGACGGATGAGGTGCTCACTATCAACCCTGTACCACAAGGGCACTATAGAGATCCGACGACCGCACGTGCTTCCACGAGCTGAAGAGCTCAAGACTTTTTATGTACCTCCTAGACCTGTGTCTAAGGAGAAAGGCATTTTGTTTTATAAGGTTGATTCTCATGTTACCGGATCTGATGTAATGTCTTTCTATGATATAAATGAAAATGTAGAGGACATACCTCTTTCATATTATTGCTCGCATCTCATTTCTAAATTATTAGATAATGGTTTATTGCCTGAAAGATGGCCTGTCCGCCAAGCCAAATTGTGTAAGGCTATGTGGCAAAATAGCTACCGTGAGACGCATCCGGATTAGGATATGTCAAGAAGCGGGATAATGTTAAAATTCTCAATGCTTCATGCAAAATGATCTCCTCACATCATGATATCCAGGGAGCAATTCCCCATGGTGAGGAAGTTGAGGTCAAAGAGGCCCCTCCCGCGTTGGAGGATGGCGTCTCTTCGACCATTGACGAGTTGGTCGAAGTCAACTTAGGCACAATGGACGACCCTCGTCCCACTTACATTAGTAAGCTTCTGTCTGCCTCCATGGCTGCTAAAATTATGGAAATCCTCAAGGAGTTGCGGGACTACCTTGCTTGGAGCTATTCCGAGATGCCCGGTTTAGCCCCAGAGGTTGTAGTCCACAATCTTTCTATTGATCCGAGTGTCACTCCCGTAAAACAAACACCTCGGAGGATGCGGCCCGAGATTGAGTTGAAGGTTATTGAAGAAACCAAAAAGCTCATCGAGGCTGGCTTTATTAGGAAAGTTTCTTACCCTACTTGGCTTGCAAACATCGTACCCGTTCGAAAGAAGAATGGGCAGATACGAGTTTGCATCGATTTTCGGGACCTGAATAAGGCTTGCCCGAAGGACGACTTCCCTCTACCAATCCCGGAGTTGATGGTAGATGTCGCCTCTACACATGCAATGTTCTCCTTTATGGATGGCTTGTCCGGATACAACCAGATCCGGATGGCTCCACAGGAAGAACAACATACGGCGTTCCGTACACCCATTGGCATCTTCGTTACAAAGTCATGCCCTTCGGCCTCAAAACGCCGGGCAACCTATCGACGTGCCATGACTCATATCTTCGATGACCTGCTACATCACGAAGTTGAATGTTATATTGATGACGTGGTCGTTAAAAGTCATTCCGAAGAGGATCATCTCGCAGATCTAAGGACCGTCTTCGAACGCCTTAGAAAATTTGATTTGAAGATGAACCCATTGAAGTGCGCCTTCGGCATCTCTTCAGGGAAGTTTCTAGGCTTTATAGTTCGACACAGGGGTATAGAGATCGTCCCTAGCAAAATCAAATCTATCATAGAAATGGAGCCTCCTAAAAGCTTAACGCAACTACGCTCCTTACAAGGGAAACTCGCGTTCATCAGGACATTCATTTCGAATCTCTCCAGGCGTTGTCGTCCCTTCTCTGCTTTGGCCAAGAAGGATGCCCGTTTCCATTGGGATAGAGCATGTCAATATGCTTTTAATGACATCAAGCATTACTTGCTCAATCCTCCAGCTTTGGTCGCTCCCTGTCTCGGGAAAACCCCTTATACTCTACATTGCCGCTTTTGATGAGTCAGTGGGAGCTTTGTTGGCACAAGTTAATGAAGTCGGGAAAGAGGGTGCCTTGTACTATCTCAGTAGGTGCCTCATCCCACACCGAAGTAAAGTATCCGCCAATCGAGAAACACTGTTTGGCGTTGATATTTTCAGTCCAAAAGCTGAGACATTATATGCTCTCGCATCATATTGATCTGATCTCAAGGGTAAACCCCTTGCAATATCTCATGACTCGCCCCACTTTAGCTGGACGATTGGCGAGATGGGCTATGATCTTATCACAATTTGACATATCTTATGTTCCCCAACGAGCCGTCAAAGGACAAGCTTTAGCCGATTTTCTAGCGGCACATCCAAATCCTGACTCGACTCAATGTTAAATGATGATTTTCCGGATGAGCATTTGTTATCCATCGATTCACCCGAATGGGAGCTCTATTTCGATGGAGCATCTTCCTTGAAGGAAGACCCTTCAGGATCCCTTCCGAGGGTGAAGGCCGGCATTGGCCTTATATTTGTTTCCCCCGAGCGTGGTATTATTCGCTATTCTTATAGTTTAACGGAACCACGCACAAACAACGAGGCAGAATACGAAGCCTTGATCCTTGGATTAGAATTAGCCATCCAAATGAGCATAACAAGGATCAAAGTTTATGAGGATTCACAGATCATTATTTGTCAAGTGTTAGGAACTTACAAAGTCCTCAAGCCGGATCTCTTGGTCTATCACAAGAGAGTTATGGTATTACTAGAGCACATCCCCGATGAGATTCGAAAAATCTTGGTTGAAGTCCATGATGGTATTTGTGGGTCCCATCAATCGGGCCCTAAGATGAAAGCTAAGATTAAAAGGCTTGGATATTACTGGCCCTCGATGACCCTTGACTGCATAGACTATGCCAAGCGGTGCCATCATTGCCGGTTTTCGCTCCAAGTACCTCACCGCACTCCGAATGCACTCGCATCCGACAGTGGCATCTTGGCCTTTTGAGGCCTGGGGGACTGATATCGTGGGGCCTATCGACCCTCCGTCCTCTAAAGGACATCGCTTCATACTTGCAGCCACCGATTACTTTTCTAAGTGGGCGGAAGCCATCCCTCTGAGAGAGGTCAAAGCTGACAACGTGTTGCATTTTCTAAAGAACCATATTGTGTATCGATTTGGTGTGCCACGTCGGATCATTTCCGACAATGGTTTGGCTTTCAAAAATACCAAGATTAATCGATTTGCGCGTCGACATCAAATCGATTGGAGGTATTCTACGGTGTACTACCCGAGAGCTAATGGCCTAGCTGAAGCGTTCAATAAGACCCTGGTGAACCTCATGAAGAAAACCCTTCACGCTAACAAGAGGGAGTGGCATGAGAGGCTTTCCGAGGCATTGTGGGCTTATCGTACGACATACCGTACCCCCACCAGCTCTACCCCTTACGCTTTGACATTTGGGTCCGAAGCAGTCCTTCCCTTGGAAGTTGAACTACCTTCTTTGCGAGTTGCTCTAAGCAACAACATCACCAGTGAAGACAATATCCGACTCAGGTTGGAAGAGCTTGATAATCTTGAGGGAGTTAGGCTACAAGCTCAACAAAATCTCGAGTTATACCGCGCTCGCATGGCTAGAGCTCATGACAAATTGGTGAGACTGAGGACCTTCGTGGTTGGTGACTTGGTGCTGGTTCTACGCCGCCCAATTGTGGCTCACCGACGAAGACATGGCAAGTTTGAGCCTACATAGGAGGGACCTTTCGTGATTGACAAGGTCTACGAAGGAGGAGCTTACATGCTGATCGATGCAGATGGATCACCTTCAATGCCCCCTATCAACGGGCGATACCTAAAGAGATACTTTGCTTAGCTCTCTTCCATGTACTCACCGGGTTTTATATTTATAAAAATTTACATTTTGTAATGCATGTACTCGTAATCTGCATCAACGGAGCAATAAATAATGTGCATGTTTGCCATATCTTCTTGCGTGAACCGCTTGCGATGATTACTTCGTACCCGCCGACGAATCATTTTTTTGTTCACAATGATTTCTTGCAAGAGAAACCCTATTTTTCTCTCAATTAGATTGCTTGCTCGCATTTCGGGTAAAGTGGAAGTCTTATGAGTGGCTTATACCTGGTGCGGCCACCAATCTCTATAAGAGAAGTCTTGCTTTTCTTCTACTTAGCTTTTTCCGATCCGCTCTACGCAGTGGTCCGAAGACTACTACTCCCTCTCGTTGTGAGCAGTACATACATGTTCCACTCATTCTTATGGATGTGGAATACATGTCTATCTCGTTCTCCTCCAATGAACGTGATTGAAACCCTCCTACGGAGGCAGCTTAGCTTAAAAGCCGGATGATCATGTGGGAAGGACGTCCATAGCTTGACCCCACCCTTTTTCCACGGCACGAATAACCCTTATCGCCGCATTGGGAAAATGAATGTTGCATCGGCTACAATATTTTGCTTTCCTAGTAAATCCAAGCCTAAGCGGAGTATCCTTCACACCCACATTTAAATCCAAAGTTGGATCACCACGATGGGTGTTTTGATAAGGCCCCCCCCTTGTACACATGTTGGGTCACTTTTACCTTCCTAACATAAGGGCTACCTTATTAGCCTCTGAGGAGTCTCCAATGAGAGTCTTGCTTAATAGACTCTCGATTGAGATATGCTGCATTGGCTAGACTATCTTAGCTAGGCATCGACTCATGTTTGGTTGCGATATTCTGATATCCAATGATACCAAGACGTTGCATAGAGTGAGAACCTTTATGTTCGACTTTATCGACCCGTCTCAGATTGCTATACCGCTTTGTTCATCTAGCATAAGATGTCTCTCGAGCCATACGACATTCTAGTCGGTTCTTTCATGAGGGTGTCTCGTCTCATGACGATCCTTTGGCTCCATAGCCACATCCCACGATGTTACTTGAGTCATACGACGCTCTAGTCAGCTCTATTATGATAACATCCCATCTCCGGACATTTTTTTGGCTCTATCGCCACCTACCATGACATCAAAAATGGTAAAGAGCACCTTACTTAGCCTTACCGACCTGCATTGGGCCGCTAGACTGCTCTGCCCAACTAGCATTTGACACCTCTCAAACCATGTGACGGTCTAGTCGGTTCTATCGTGAGGGTGTCTCGTCTCATGACGATCCTTTAGCTCTATAGCTACATACTTTGATGCTTCTCGGACCAAACGATGTTCTATTCGGTCCTTTTATGAGAACATTTTGTAATTCGATATTTTTAGCTTTATTGTTAGGCTTCCTAGCCAACCTTCGCTACCTCTCAGGTGATGATGGAAAATTCTTAAGATACATCACATATGTCGTGCGGGTGTTGAGGTACGCACCTCGATTAGTTCACATGAGAGATCAGAGTTCCTTGATCCTCTTTCCTAACTGATCAATGCGGACTAGTACTCAGAGGGGTAGCGAAGTCCACTGGCATTCCCTTCTCGATCTAGTCAACTCCGTTACCTCTTAGTGAGTGATGTGAGGCCCCATGGAACTCCTCATTAAAGTGATAGGCGGCATTCTAGCCAACCTTCCTTCCTCTCATGAGCGATGTAAAATCTATACGACAGTCCTCATTGATGGAGCGCGGGTGATGAGGTACGCACCTCGATCAGTTTGCAAGAGGTACTGGAGTCTCATGGCTCTCCTTCTTAACTGATCAATGCGGACTAGTCCTCAGAGGAGAATTGAAGACCGCTGGCATTCTCCTCTCGATCTAGTCAACCTATTACCGCTTAGTGAGTGATGTGAGGCCCCATGAAACTCCTCATTAAAGTGATAGGCGGCTTTCTAGCCAACCTTCCTTCCTCTCATGAGTGACATAAAATCTATATAACAGTCCTCATTGACGGAGCACGGGTGTTGAGGTACGCACCTCGATCTGTTCGCAGGAGGGATCGCAGTCCCTCGGCTCTCCTTCCTAATCGATCAACGCGGACTAGTCCTCGCATGCGAACTTTACGCGCATTCCTTCTCGATCTAGTCAACCTGTTACCGCTTAGTGAGTGATATAAGTCCTCATGGCATTCCTCATTAAAGTGACAGGAGGCTTCATAGCCAACCTGCCTTCTACATATGAGCGACGTGTAGCCCAATAGTCCTCATTAATGAAGCACAGGCGTTTGAGGGTTTAAACTCTTTAGTATCGTGTGGTCATGCCTCTATGGCCCCTGAACCACATTGTTGAATCATGCTTCTAAGGCCCCTGAACTCATTCGTGGTTATGCCTCTTCAGCCTCTAAACCACTTTTCTGAGTCATGCCCCTGTGGCCCCTGAACTCATTTGTAGGTCACGCCTCTAAGGCCCTCGAACCTACCGGGCATGGTCATGCCTATATGGCCTCCGGACCCATTATCGGGGTGGATATAAGTCCCGTGCGTATTCCTCCCCATCCCTTAGAAGTGAATATGGCTCCCGCGACTTTTCCTTCCTAGGGTAATTTGCTCTTTTGGTCGCTTAGGTTTCGTAACTTCATAAATAACCTAGGCTTGATCAAAAATTGAGCAGCTTCCAACAAGTGCACTGTGCCTCAATGGCGCAAAGACACTTGTTGGGGGTCCTTTGTTGGCATCAATTTTTGATGTCACGAGTGTAGAATGTCTGCTCGAGCGCCAAGGAATTTTGCTCAATGCGTGTGTTAACCGCTATAGCGCAAGACATTCATTCGAGATATTTCGGTGCGTGTTGAGGGGCACGCAACCGTGGTCATTCTGTTAGGCTTTGGCTTTCACTAGGCGAAGGTCGGTCGACATTTCACATATCAGATGGCTTTAGTCGGGCAGACAGGTATTACTTGACGCGTCATGCGGGAAATTGGCTCAAATTAGCCCATCCACCTGCGAGCTTGTTCAGATGACCTCGAACGACGCAACGGACCACGCGAGTGTGTCCGGAATGTCGATATTACCTAGGGAGGACATTCATTTTACTACGACGTTGCGGCCGGGCTTAAAATATGTGGATTATCCTTCTTGGCCAAATCACTCAAAAAGTGACCCGAACGACCCCGAACGATTGCAGATGATGAAACGGACAGCACGAATGAATCCGAAACATCGATTTTTACCTAGGGAGTACTCATTTCATCACGAAAACGTGTTCGGGTGAGAAATACGCAAGTGATAATAGTATTAGTGTTACATATATATATATATATATATATATATATATATATATATATATATATATATATATATATATATATATATAAAGCCGTAATCTGATCACATGTTAGCCCAGGGAAGTAAATGAGGATCACGCATAGCTATTTCTCCATCTCTCTTATCCATCCTCACAAATATATATATATATATATATATATATATATATATATATATATATATATATATATATAATTAAAATAATAAATAAAAAGAAAAAGGGGACCTTATCCTACTAATGAGCACGCGTACGCGTGCAGCTGACAAAATTAAAAGAGGATGGCTTATCTTCTTTATAAATAAATATATATATATATATATATATATATATATAAAATAAAACTATCCTAATCCTATCAAAAGGCCAGGTTGTCTCACGCCACTCCCTCCTAAAAAGAAATAAAAAAAAAACTCATCTTGGTCCCATAAGCCGGTTAAAAAAGAGGTGCTAGAAGTAAAAAAAAAAAGAAGAAGAAGATATTCCTTTCCCTTGAACAACAGCGAGGACTGGATATATTTCTCTTCTCCATCGCAAAAAAAAAAAAAGGAGGGAAGCTTTTCAACACGTCCATCCCCTCTCTCTCGTGAAGCACTCGAAACACCTAGCCGGAGCTCCTTTCTTTGGTGAGTTTTCTCCCTCGCCGGACTTCCCACGCCGCCGACGAGGCTCGCCGGAGCTCCTCCAGCCGCCGGCCAAGACTGCTGCCACCTCTCTCGCCGACTTCTTCTTCCTCTTGGCCGCACCTTCGCTCGCCGGAGTGCCTATCATCGCCGGACTTCTTCCTTGCCGTCGAAGTTCTTCGTCGCACTTTTCCTCCGGCCTCCATTTGAGTTCATCGCAACCTCTTCCATCTTCTTCACCACATAAAAAAATATATATATATATTTATATTCCGGCCAACCCCGCTCGCCGGACCTCCGCCTCGTCGGTGACGAACTCGCACCAAAGAAAACTAGCAAGGATAGTCACATATTCCGGGCTCTCCCTTGTGCATCACCTTCGCTCGCCGGAGTGTTCCGACTTCGCCGGACAGCGAACGTATTTGCTTTTTTTAGAGGCTGCAAGGACCTCCTACCGCGTGCAGAAATTTCATCGATCATCGTCGGGCATCGTGCAAACATCGCGGCGGTATAATTTCTTGAAACTTGCATTTTGCTTTATAGTCGGCCGTAGGTTGTAGCTGGTAGGCGTGCGGGTTCGATCGCCCGCACGGGGTGCGTGCGCCGGCGTGAGCCGGCGCGTCGACGCGCCTATGTGATGGATCGTTTGTTTCCTAGAGTTGGCCTTTAGGATAGGATTACTTTACATGCGTGGCCAAATACCCTTTCGTAGAGCCGAGCGGATCCCATTTATTTTGAGCCTTAGCACTAATCCCGATGGGTCGGAGTCCCTCACTCCGTTTGCTTTGGATTCCCGGTTCTACCTCGAAAAGCCGGGAGGTCGGACTTGGCAAGACGAGAGAAGCTTTTCGGCTGGCTCGCTTTGCAAAGTTTAGAGGAGTTTGCAAAATGGGAAAAGCTTTGTAGCTAGCCCATTTCACGATGCCGCGGATAGTTTCCCTCTCCGAAATCAGGAGGGAAAGTATCCCATTTGCCTCGCCGGAGCAAAGGCGGCAGTGGCCGTTTCTTTTCTTATTTTGACCCTAGGTTCCCCCGGGCGAGGTCGTTAGTGCGGGAATGGCTCCCTATCACACTTGCATGTCTCGCATGTCACTTGGCACATTTGCATGTTGTACGCTTGCACCTATACGTTACGGTTTGCATTTGCATCCCGATCGGTCGTCCCGGCCAAGTCGGTACCCTTTTGCACTTCGCATTTCCCACGTGTCATACTTTTGCACTTTGCATTCTCCATGTGCGCCCCAATCGGTCGTCCCGGACCGGTTGACACTAGCTGCACTTTGCATTTCATATTTGCACATCGATCGGTTGTCCTAGACGGTCGATATCACCTATGCTCTAATCGGCTATCCCGGGCCGGTTGGCGCGATATTTTGGTCCGACCGAATACTCTGACTAGGTCGACCAACCACTTGCATCGTTGCATGTCCTGCATGTGTATGTATGCATTTCTGCATATTGCCGCATATAGGTTTAGCAATATTGCATTGGTCATATGTATGAGTTGCATATCACTTCGGGTCACTGCCGTCCCGGCACACCCTCTTCGGGCCGCTGCCGCCACGGCACGCTCATCGCCTCAGGCCGCTGCCACCATGGCAGCCCATCGCCTCGGGCCGCTGCCACCATGGCACGCCCATCCCTTCGGGTCAATGTCACTCGATACACCCACTTTGAGTCACTACCTCATGGTACACTCGTCACTTGCATGTTTTGATCGGTTACATTTGCATCTGCTTGTTCGCATTGATAGTGAGCCAGACCCGTTAGGAGAGTGACTCCCGTGTCGGTCGCGATGCCTTAACGAGCGTCGCTTGCCGGGTTGATCCCAGTGAGTTCCGCGAGTTAAGTCATTGGGATTGACACGAGTACGACTGTGCTAAGGATCCAAAGGATCTAATTTGTGTCACCCATGCATGTTACGGGCTCACATTTAATGGCCCTTACTCTAAAATATAAAATTACATATTTTCCTATTTATCACGTCTATCGTATTTTTTAAATTTAAGCATATAGCAAATTTAGGCCGTATATGAGGTCGTCATTTTTAAAAGCTCATCCCGGGTGACACTTATTATACCCTTTGGATCCTCAGGGTGGGGCCGGCATGGCGACCCCGCCAAAGTCATACTAAACCCAGACTTGCCCCGCACTTATATTCTAGGTTAATGCACTTTTCGTTAGATGGTGTGCTAGGCTAGGATTTAGGATGCTAGGTAGTCTTTTCGACACCTCTGACTATTGTTATGTGCTGTGTTGTCTTGTGCTAGCCACGTGTCACTTTTCTTGCTTTCGTCAGTGTGCTTGCATGTTTATTGTGTGTGATAGTATGTCAGGGCGATTTTCTGCAGGAGCCGTGCCTATTTACACACTCACACAGGTGCTATCATGGGGGAGCCTGTAATGATTTCTAACCCCTTTGCTTGCAGGTGCTGTTAGCTCCCCCAATTACAAGGCACGGCTTGTTATTTCACGTTGCATGGCGTGCCCGCTAATTCTTGTTTTATGCAGGTCGAGTCTTTATTTTCTTTTCTGGATGTATTTAATAGAGTCCTTAGGAAGAGTCTGTATCGGAAATAAGGTACGGGCACAGGTTTCGAGGAGGACGACGCACCAAACCATGTGACCAGGACCAGAGCAACGACTCGTGGCCCGTACCTTAAGTCCGAATCTTATATTTTTGTATAGATCTAGGACCGGGCATGTATATGCGGAGTCCGGCCGCCTTTACTGCTTTTCCGGATTATGTTGCCGGTCCAGCGGCATTCAGCCTCTTTTATTTATTCTTCTGGAGTGCTTTTCTCGCTTTTATTTGCATGACTTGCATGTTTGAATCGTTTTACATTGTTTCTTTCTGTGATCTGGGAAGCGCTTTATTTTGTTTATTTCCTGCTTTAAAGATCCTAATAAAATATTCGAGATAAAATTAAAATTTAGGATTAAAAGATTAAAGATTTTAAAGTCCGTCTTTATTTTCCCGCATGGCCTTCGGCCGCATTTAAAAATGGGTTGCATTGCATGGCTATCACCCAAGTCATACCTAATGTGGCCTCCACAATACTTTAGGACTCTCTTAGATAATTGCATCATATTTGCATGTCCCAAGGAGAAGTCCCCGTACTTCTTCAATCTGACTGGCCCAGCATAATCTTGAATATGTGGTTGTCTAGCTCGCTTAGGATGTAAGGAGGCTCCCCGACCCAGACGGGGTATAAGCCCTCTTGTTGGAGTGTTTACAGCTTTGTAGCTGAACCTCCCATTCTTTTCCTTCCTGTGGCATCCTCGCCATTTCGGCAGGTGTGAGCCCCACCTCTTGGAACTCCAACTTATAGTCATAGGATAGAGTTTCGTTCCTTTTGACCTTAGGGCTACCGAGGTCCCCCGTTGGGGTCACAATTCAAGGATTGTTGATCGGGGATCTCAGGACGTGTTGGGTCGACTACCTTCGCGATCGGGTGGACTTAGGGTCCTAATTGCTTTGAATGATGGGTCTGTCGTACCCTGACTTAGCTACATCTACCTTTTTAGGAATACTCTTTCCATCCTCTTGACTACCTTTGTTGAGCCATTTCATTCCTTTGTCTTCGTTGGCATCATCTCGATGGCCTAACGCCGATGAGCTGTCGCCCGTTTGGGATACGACGATTTATCCTCTCGCCCTTACGGCCCGGATCCGCTTCGACGTGTTGGGGTTCTCCATTGGGATGATATGGTTCTTTCGCAGGTTCCGTATGCCGATGAGTCCGTTACTCTTGCGGGATAGTGGGAGATCCATTCTCCACCCCGTGGTCTAACAGGAACTTTGAAAGCTTCGGAACATCCCCTCTGAAATAACCTCCTTTTGTAGCCCTGTGCTAGTTGGCACTACTGAGTAAGCAAACCCCCCTTGGATCAAGAGTATTCTCGGGTACACCCTAAGATGTAATTAACTAAGTGGGATGCGTCCCCTTAGGAGCACTCTTGGTCCCAGAACATGCACCTACACTCGACTCTCCGGTTATGGGTAGTTTACGTAGGTATTCTTTCGCGGATATCGGTTTAAGATGCATTCGCCCGATGTTGTTTGGGAGAACACTCTTAAACCTATCCTTGCGAGGTTTATCGCACGTAAGCTCTCCACGTTTTTTGTGTTTTCTCTTGTTTGTCATTTTGTCGTATGTCCCTTTCTATTCGGTTCCTCTCCTCTTCGAATCACTTATTTAATTCGGGTGGGAGATTTATTCGAATATGGGAAGTATACGATGATCGACAGACTGGCGACTCCTTCTAAAATAAAAGAGAGAAAAACGAACGAAAACAAACATATTAGTGTTTATGTTGTAATGTGGATTTTATATATAGAAGTATGTTTTGTGTTGTTTGTGTAAGAATTGTGTTATTTATTGCTTGTGTGATGAAATAAATGCTTATGGAAGTTTTAAATGTCATTGTGGAGGATGACACGATTGAAATTACGGATACATTTTCAGACCTAAAAAAATTTTTGCACTAGCACCGCCAGCGCCCAAATCCAGAGAGTTTGGCCTATTTAAAAAAAATAGGGCGCCACCAGTGCCTTATCGAGCACCACCGGCGCCCGAGTACAGAAAAATGCTAAAAACCCTTTATTTTGCTATTTTGACCCTGGGACCCGCAGTTTTTTCCATTGCTTTCATCTTGCTCCTCAATTTTTGCGATTTTGAAGACCTAGGGCTTGCTAGATCCTGGATTTAAAGCGATTTCAAGGCTTTTCGAGATCGGGTCTACACTTCTCTTGGTAAGAGCTTCACTTTGAGTTAAAAATTTTTGATTTTGACCATAGGAATTTCTCACATTGCTTAGATTGGAATTTTGGGATTTCTGAAGAAATTTTGAGATTTCCTATGATAAAATTTGCTCTTACTTGTTTAGAATAGTATTTGGAGTTCGTTACAGTGTGGATTTGGAATTTATTGGAATTTTCTTGCAAATTTTTAGAAATTCACATGGCTTCAAGGATAAGTAAAGGGAAGAGAAAATTAAATTTTGATGAAGAAAAATTTGTTAATATTAAAGCACAATTTCACTTTAATTCTTACCTTTACAATAAGAAGTTTATTCAGGATTGAGCTTTTGACAATCCTGGTGGATCTGTTGAACAATTAATTACCGACAAAAAATGGGAGAGATTTTGTTATTTTACTACGAATGTTGTTTTGGGTGTTGTTAGAGAATTCTATGCAAATGTGCCCTGGACTGAGACTGAATATGTGTTAGTTAGAGGAAAAATGGTTGAATTTACTCCTCAACGTATTAATGCATTTTATCAGACTTGGGAACCATTTGTTTATGAATAAGAAAATTTTGATACTTGAGAGGCGAATATGAAGGATGTAATTTCTTTTATGATAGATGGAAAAGGGGAATGGAAAGTATGTCAAAAATAAATGATTAACTTTCTTGCTTCCAAGTTAAATGTTGCATCGAAAGTCTGGCACTATTTTATCTCTTGACGACTGTTGCCATCTTATCATCACAATGAAGTTACTAGGGATTGAGCAATTCTAAACTATTGTATTCAGAAAATTAAGAAGATTGATATTGGAGCTATTGTCTTCAAGAACATTCAGTCTTTCGCTAGAGGAGAGACCACTGGAGGATTAGGACATCCTGCCCTATTTCATGCGCTGTGTGTACAGTCTGGAATAGAGTTCAACAGTTTTGAAGAGATAGCTATACCATTGAGACCCATTACAAAGACTATTATTCGTACTTATGAGTCTCATGTGGGAGCACAAGATGAGAGTAGGAGTACTGATATTCCTACTACGAGTTATAAAATTCCATCTACGTCTGAGCGCCCTACATTATTTGATATTATGGAGCAGCTGAGACTACAGAGTGCTAGTGTGGATAGACTCCATGGTAGGATAGATGTGTTTGAGGCTAGAAATGATGTGAATGAAGATTATATGAGAAGAAGAGTTGAGTTCGATATTGCCTATCATGATGTTCAGGTCAGATTCATGAGGGGGAGACTGATGTGATATTCCCTATCTGCCCCAACTAAACACCATATAGACCTGATCGTGCTGACCCCGCTAATGTACCTGGTGATGAAGATTGGTAGTTTGTTTGTTTCTGTTTCTGTTATTCTTATTATGTGTTGTTTTGTATTGTTTTGATGTAGTAGTTATTTACTTTTCATGTAATGTGTAAACCTATTGATGTACTGTTATGTTGTAATGAAAAAAATTGAAATTTTTAAATGAACTGTGTAGTGTTGTGATAGTTTGTTCTGTAGTTGTGGTGTTTTGTTGAATGTTTAGATGTTTAAAGTTAATATCTCTTTACCCTGTAAAATATTTAAAATATTTTATATCACTGTTACTAACTGTTTCATGCCTGCTAGTTGTAAATTTTGACTAATACCAGATTGCTGTTGAAGATTTCAAGGTCCAAGAACAAAAAGGTTAGTTTCTTTTGCTCTTTACTGTTTCAAATTTATTGAAAAATTTAAGTTTGGGGGAGGGCAGAAAAATATTAACTCTTTTTTTTTCTGAATTATTATTTTCAAAAAAATTATTAGCATAACTTCTGTCAGTTGAACCTCACTTTAGATAACTAAAACTTTTTATTTCAGTTGAATATTATAGAAGTATTGGATGAAAGTTTTTAGTAATAAATGTTAATTTTATAGAGGTAAGATATTTGGTATGAAAGGATTTGATTATAGTTAACTCTTTAAAGTTAAGAAAACTGTATTTTTGAAATATTAAGAGACTTAAAGTATTGTGTGTTAAGAAGAGATTGTGATTTTATGATGAATAATAAAACTCATACCTAATTATAAAGTATTTCAACTTTGAACTTTAGAAAGAGGAGAGTGAATTTCAAAATTATTACAGGCTATCCAGTGATAGTAATCCTAATTAAAAAAGAAAAGGGAAAAAGGAAAGAAAAGAAAAGAAGGATTGAAAAACAATCCCAAAAAGAAAAGAAAAATAAAAAGAAAGAAAAATATTTATTAGGAATAGCTTGAGGAGATGCCTAATCAAAAATTGGCTTCACTTGAGTAACTCTAGAGGGAGAAGTTGATTTTATTTCCGAATCTATATTTAAAGTATTGGCCTACATTTTGATGAAGTTTGCATGAACTCCCTTTCACATAGTCTTTCAAGGCACTCTTAATGTGACAAATTATGGTTTATCTTGAAATAAATAGAAGACTAGAACCCTTAGACTTAATTGTTGAATATTCTTATACCTGTAATGTTGACCTGGGTTACTAAATTTATTTTTAAAATTCTTACCAATATATTCATTTGAAAGAAAAATTTTAGTGTTCTACAGATGAAAAAAACATTGCCTTGAGTTATATTCTTATTTAGTAAAAGGATTACTTGAGAAAAAGTAATAGTTAAGTTTATTGGATTTTGATGCACCAAAATTATATACTGTTTTTGCTATATAATTTTACCCATTTTTGGTGAAATTTCACTTTTAAGAAAGGTATTTTCATGATTTGTTGAAGGTATGATTATATTAGGTGATTGGAGCGAAAAGAAGTGAAAATGAACGAATTCAGAGCAAAAATGAGCAAAATGAAGGAAAACAGCTTCTGGCGCCGCCGGCGCTAGAATGGGCACTACCGGCGCACATTTCCTGAGTGCCCAGAAAATATTCGGATGATAGAGCGCCGTCGGGGCCCCATGTCGTTGCAATTCAAATTTGAAGAGTTTTGGCGACTTTTTGAAGGGATGCTTAAGGAAACTCTTCAGATTTCATTTCTAACTTATAAGTAACTGTTTTTAGACGAAAATGGTGTGGTTCTAGTGTAGTTCTAGGGTGGTGGTAGAGAGTTCTAGTGAGTGTGCGAGTGTGTTAAGTGTTAGGGCTTAGAAGAGAAGAGTGTAGAAGTGAGAATTTGAGAGGGATTCTTCTCTAAGGAGTGAAGAAGAAGGAGTAAAGTTAGAGATTGCTTCTTCCTCTCCATTCTAAAGAGGGAACTGAGTTTTGTAAAGAAGAGATAAAAGGATTCAAAGGAAATTCAAGGGATTTGAATTGGGGAAGAGAAAGAGATAAGTTGTAATTTCTTTTGTCTTTTTATGTCTTTTCTTTTATATATAAAATCCATGTTTTATTGTATCTTCTCTATGAATTCTGAGTAGTCTCCTTTGTCTTTCTTCTTGCATAGAGATGTGATGATGTGATGATGTGTTGATGTGGATTTGAAGTGCTTTTAAAGTATTGAAGAAATTGTGATGGTTTTTCATTTAGAACTTAATTTACTTTTCGATTTAGCCAATTGAATTGTTAAAATCTGTTGTCGAACATTAACTCTGAAAGGATTTAGTGTCCTACAACAATAATGAAGAATCCATTCAATGTCCATGGATGAATTGCGTAGTTCATGGAAATTGAGAGAAAATAAATAGGGAAATGTATTTTGATGGACTTCAAATTGGAGGTTTAATGGTGACAGGTTGAGATCTACAATTTGGTTCTAAGATTAGTAACTAAACTCGAAGGTTAGCCTTCAGGTGAAGGGTGAGTGGGAGCTCCGTAGTGACAGCCGGTATCCTCTCAGCCTTGCCCTAGATTTAGTGACTGAACTTAGGATATGTCAATGTTCTATTCATGCTTGTAAGAGGGGGTACTCTTTTGAGGGTAAAGAAACATATATGCTCCTATTTGGCACAATACAATAAATAATCATTCCATATCATTCACACATCATATACTCGTTGCAAGAGGAAAGATACTTTTCTTATATATCAAAACCTTTCAAATACATAGCTTAGTGTGTGTCTGTTAGTTAATTCTATTTTAAAAATATTAGAAGTAATTGTAGTTTGCTTAATTGTTACTGTTTTCTGCATCTTGTTAGTAGAAGTAAACATTAAACTTTAATTGCAATTTGAGTATTGGATTTCAGTATTACATTATCTATTGTATGAATCATGCCTTCCTTGTGGGATCGATAACAGGACTACATTAGATCCCTATATTACTTGATACGATACGTATACTTGCACTGAAGTTTGGACTTTAAAAAATCATTATAAATATATATATAAATTTGAGTTCATAAGTTTTCACAATATTAAAAGTCCGCATCAAAGGGAAAGCAAAGTTTCAAAGGAACTTCAAGCGTCTTTGGAGAGGATTTTCAGATAAGGGTTTAACTTTGTTTTACATTTGGTTTTAAAGTAAGACTTGTTGTGTTTTCACTATGATTTCTATTTTCAAATAAAGTTGTGATTGTGTTTTCTCCATGGATTCTGAGTAGTTTTCTTTATCTTTTTCCTTCTAAATGATGAAGTAATTAAATTAAAGAAGGAAGTTGTGTGAAGTATATGATTTCAATTTTGGAAGAAGTTGTGATGATTCACTCCCTGCACTTCATTTACCTCTTCATTTGGCCAATTAAGATGTTAAAATTTGTTGGGAGATTATGTAAGATCAATTCCGGTATTTTGTCAATCAACAATTAGAAAGAATTACATGTAATTGTATGGATGAGAATTGTAGTCCATATGCAAATAAATAGGAAGAAATGTTTACAGTGGGGAGTAAAATTAGAGGACTTTAGAGTGACAGACTAAAGCCCCCTAATTTGGTTTGATGTGATAAATTATGTTATGAGATGTTAGCCCCCAGTTAGAATTGGAATCTAGGGAACTCTAGAGTGAGAGCTAGTATCTTCCCGGCCTAACCCGTCTACATGATTTCAAAGCATCAAATTAACCAATGTTCTTTATAGAACCAATTAAGGGTAAAGAATATAATTTCTTCTATCTGGCACAACACATTTTTGATACTTCCAAAATGAAATTCCATAATTATTACTGATTCATTGATAGAGGAAAAAGATATTTTATTCTCATTAGCTTTCATACTATTTTATAGTTATGTTAACTTTAGTTATTTACTCTACTTTTAATTCATAAAATACCATAAACAAATTTAAAAAATTTTATATCTTAAAACATAATTTACAAAATCATTTTAAAAATTAAAAAGTTATTTTTCTTATTTCTTTAAAATTTTACATTTCCCTGTGGGTTTGATATCTCGGGGCTTAATCAAAAAGTCTTATATTACTTGATAATGTATTCTTGCATACTAGCCCATATTATAAATAATTAAAGTGTAATTTCATATCTAAAATGTAAGGGTAAATATTCACGGATCAACACCCATCTTTTCTTTCTAGTTATTGGATATAAGTCATTTCCTGACAAGAAAGTTATGGCATTCCTTTAACTTGATATCAACATTTGACATTTCCAAGAAATGGGATATAACACCCATCCTCTCTTTCTAGTTATTGTATATAAGTCCCGACATGGAAACATTACATTCGCTTAACTTTTCTTTGAGACATGATACGAGTTGCATAACATTCCTTCTCAAAGTTAACATTGACATTTTGACATCTCTGAAAGATGAAATATGACATCCACTCCCTCATTGTCATTATTGGATATAAGACCTCTTCCTGATAAGGAAATAAGCCATTCATCTTTCTTCAAAAAAGGATATAAGTCACATACAATTCTTTCTTGAAATCGATATATCGACATTCGACATTTATGAATAATTTCTCTTCCTTCAAATAATGATATAAAATACCTTTGGACAAATTAACATTTACAACATCCAAACAGTTTCAGTCAATGCAAATATGTGTGGCATACTTTTACAGATCCCACAAATATTGGGGGCCCATTTTTTGACCTCACTTTTGTGAGGGTCATTCACCAGATATATTAATAAAGGAAGTCTATCCATATTGACCTCCTAAAATCTAACAAGGGACAACAAATCCTAAAGATCCAGGGCAAAACCCAAGCAAAGCCTTTTTGAGTTAAAAGTTACATATTGAATTGATCAAATCAATAATTAAGAACTTTGAAATGATTAAATTAAATAAATTTTATCAAATTAGTAAATCTTTTACATAAATGATCAAAATTTGGTCAAAAGGTCAATCCATGACTTAACGACCTCTTTATTGACTTGGTATTTACCACATTGACCATTAAGACTTCTCATGTATTAAATGTATCAAATATAATTTATTTAATCAATTGACAATACAAAATTGTCCCAGCATTACTAACCTTAGTCAAACCTCGGTATGGTTACTAAAATTAATAACCCTGTGATTAAATTAACCATGACAAGGTTAAATAAATCATCTAGGTCAACCTTGGACCTAAATTGATCAATCATGATCAACCTAGATCAATAATGATCAATCTTTGACATAAATATGACAAAAATGATCAACTTATGACCTAAACACCACTATAATGATCTCATAGTCTAAAATGACAAATTAGGTTAAAATGATCAAACCATGACCCAAAAATATTATATTGACATCATGAGTCAATCTTTTTTTGATTGAGTAATTAAAATTTAGTCAAAAAAATCCATACATAATATAAATAAAACTACATTAACCCCATTGATCAATTCTTGACCTAAAAGTGTTAAAATTGGTTACAATAGCTAACCCATGCCCCCTTGACCACTAAATTGACTTTAAATACAAACATTGGAAAGATCAACATGAAATTAATCAAAATGACTAAAATTTTAACCAAAAGTCTCTACATTGGTCTTTGGAGTGACTTAAACCCTAAAAATGGTCAATTCTAGGCAACATGTATCAAATTTTGTCAAAATACCCAATTTTGAACAAAAAAGACAAAATTTAACAAATAATTAACTCCAAAAATATTTCTATTAATTTATTGGCCAAAATATAATTTCAAATATTTTTAATTTATGGCATCATTAATTAAAAGGGAAATATATTTAAAAGCCATAAAAAAGACAATGCTTAAGTTTGATTTAAAATGATCAAAATTAATTAAATAATTAATTTCAAAATTATTGTGTTTAATTTATTGGCCAATAATATAATTTATAATATTTTTAATTAATGACATAATTAATTAAGAATGAAATTATATTCAAAAAGCCATTTCGACCCATGACACCATTTATGACATAATAAATGGTTTTCAAAATTCTAAGTTCATTAATGACATCATGGATGACCTCATATAGGTTAGACACAACCAATGTGACCCATCAAAAATGAATTTACCCAATAATAATTTATAATATAATATTTCTAAATATGGTTAAAAGACATGATGACATGAAAAATGAAGTGGCAAAACCTTACCATTTCAAAGCATGAATCATCTTCCTCCCCAAGGTGATGTGGCTAGCCATGGAAAAGGTTATATTAGCCACCTCCTTGATCACCAATGAAAAAGAAACATAGCTCGGGTTAAGCCATTACAATGGTTAAATACTATGATAATCCATTTGTGCATGAAATGAGTAAGGGGCTAAGGTGGCTTTCTCTCCTTAGTGCCATTAATAAATTATTAAAACATGTAGGGAAGGATATACCATGTTAAGTTAACATGCCATATCCACCTCCCAAAGGATCAAATAGGAAGAATTCATTTTTATAATTTAACCATAACCTAAGTGTAACCATGAGCAAACCCAACATGGGTTAATCATTTTTAAATCCCAAAATCCATTAGATTGACAATCACCATTATATCCAAAGCATTAATGGCATGGTCAAGAACCACTCTAGGTGAACCTAAGCAATCCAAAGCTTAGCCCTAGCCATTCCCATGGCTATAAAAAGAGTTAAACATGAACAAATGAAGGGAGAGAGGAAGAAAATTGAAAACCCTATACACTGTCCAAATTGAAATACTTCCAATACGAAACAAACCTTCACTATGATCTTAGCAACTGATTCCCAAAGAAACCCAGCTTTGAAACCCAGTAAGTCCTCTCAATTTGGCTAGCCTGAGTGTACCCAAAATCCACAAAAATAAGAAAATTTGGAAATGTGAAACCAACTTCATCAAAATTCCAAATTAACTATCCCAAATCCATTAGGGAACCAAGTGAGGAGAAGCCCAACAAAAATTGGCCCTTCCCCAAGCTTTTAGGCCACTGTTTGACCATAGCCACTCAAGTCGAGCCACTCAAAATCAATATCATACCTAGCCCTAGTTTAACTCAAAATTGACTTAGGGAAAAGCTTAAGGAGGTCAAAGCGAGCATTCAAATCGATTAAACCCAAGGTATGGATTGTTGGGCTCTAATGGCGTTCGATTTCATACATTATGAAAGAAAGTAATTCAAAATCCTATCATCACATTATGGATAGGTTCATTGTCTCAAGATGATCCTATAGAAACAAAAATCACTTACATCCATTAAGATTTAAGCGAGAATTTACTTCTTGAACTTGGACGGTGCGCGGGTGAACCAGTATGAAGGGGACGCTCTGATACCTTCCATTTCTTTATTTTAGAAATGGACGGTCAAGATTAAGTCCTTGTAGAACTGCTGTTCGGAGCCTCGCAGAGGATTCAGCGCATTTCACGTGTGCGAGGACATGCGTATCCTCCCGGGAATTTCAGGATAACCTGGATTTGATTAAATTTAGGTTAACCTTAAAATAATCAAATTTTAATATCTTGTTATAGAAAATTCATAAAAAAGAGATAAAAATATCCTTGAACTGAGCATGAAGAGGAGAAAATTATGAGACCTAAATCATAATTTTATTTCCTGTAATTTATTTTTAAATAATTAATTACTCTCTAAAGTAATTTAATTATTGAAATTTAATTATAACTCCAAAAATTTTGAAATTTTTATAAAATGGTCCTCTTACATTTAGACATGTTCCAAGATTTTCTTAGGAAAGGAAAATTCTTTAGGGTCACATTTCCCAATTACTAAATAACTTTATAGCTATTTCCAAAATAATTATAAAGATTAGAAAAATAAGGAAATAAGATTGATAATTCATCAAGTAATTTAGAGTGACTAACAAAAACTCTAAAATGACATACTTAGCCTTTGAAATATTAAAAAATGACATTTTAAATCTTTAGGGTAAATAAATATAAATTATTTAATTTATATTCAATTAACCCTAAAAATCCTATAAATCCTAATTAAGTCTAATCACTTTAGACATAGTTAATAATTTAAACCCTAATCATGTTGGTTTAAGACAAAACAAATATTAATTCGGTCTAAAACATCACTAGGCTTAATTAACCATCATTAAACCTTAAAGACATTATGTTTAATAATAAACAAATTTTAATTAGGTCTAAAACATAGTTATGCTTAATTAAACATCATTAAACCTTAAAGGCATTAGGTTTAATAATAAACAAACTTTAATTAGGTCTAAAACATCATTAGGCTTAATTAACCATCATTAAACCTTAAAGCCATTAGGTTTAATAATAATCAAACTTTAATTAGGTCTAATACATAATTAGGTTTAATTAACCATCATTAAACCTTATAGACATTAGGTTTAATAATAAACAAACTTTAATTAGGTCTAAAACATCATCAGGCTTAATTAACCATCATTAAAGCATAAGGACATTAGGTTTAATAATCAACAAACTTTAATTAGGTCTAAAACATCATTAGGCTTAATTAACCATCATTAAACCTTAAAGACATTAGGTTTAATAATAAAAAAAAATTAGTTAGGTCTAAGACATCATTAAACCTTAAAGATGTTAGGTTTAATACAAAACAAACCCTGATAGAGCGAAAACATCATTAAGCTTAATTAATCATTAGCTTTAATATAAATCAAACTTTAATTGGGCTTAAGCTTAATCAACACATCAAACCTTAATTAAATTATGTTTAATATAAATTAATCATTACTTAAGTCTTAACTAAATTAGGTTTAATCAATCCTAAACCCTACTTAGGTCTAACCCATTAGACCTAGTTAATCCATTAAGTCTTAATTAAATTAGATTTAATGAAACCCTAAACCAATTAGACTTAACCCTAATTAAGTCTAATTAATCAATTAAACCTTATCCAAATTAGGTTTAATTAACCTTAAACCAATTAGATTTAATCCTAATTATGTTTAATTAATCAATTAAACCTTATCAAAATCCGGTTTAATTAACATTAAACCAATTAGACTTAACCCTAATTACGTCTAACTAATCAATTAAATCTTACCTAAATTAGGTTTAATTAACTATAAACCAATCCTAATTAAAAAAAATCAACCTTAAATAACTAAAACTTAAATCAAACTTGTGTTCAACTTGAGTCAACTTTAAGCCAAGGTTCAACTTGAACATAATATAATCCAAACCCAACTTAAGATTCAAACTGTATTAAACTTAAGTCAAACCTAAAGTTTTAGGTTTACTTTAAACCTAAGTCAAATTCAATTTAGATTAAAATCTTATGTTAAAGTTAAACCTAAATTCAGATTAGCTTAACTTGATGTAAATTCAAATCAAACTTAATTCAACATAAATTTTAAAGTTTGATCTAAATCTAACTTAATTCGACATAAATTTCAGAGTTCAACCTAAATCAAACTTAGTCCAACATAAATTTTAAAGTTCGATTATAAATCAAACTTAATTCGACATAAATTTTAAATTCAACTCAACTCAACATATCTAAACATAAAACCTTAGTTTGACCAAAATTAAACTTAACTCAATACAATCTGAAGAAAAACTTAAGATCAATTCAAATTGAAATCTTAAACAACATTGTTGACCTCATTTTTGATGAGGTCATCTCTTCTTCTTTTTAGTACTTAGGATCTAGCCTTAGGCTTTTCCTTTGACTATCTTAGAGGATTAGAATTGGGACCCACCACTTAGAAATTCAAACCACTTCTTAACTCCCCGCAAACTCCACAAACTTGACTATAGACCCCTAATCACCTGTGAGGGTTGAAATCAAATGTGGAAGTTTAAAGGATGAGTTCCTATAGGACTCTTTGGCCTTAGGACTACCCTGGGTGGCCTGGTCTGGTGAAGGGTTGACTTACACACACACTACACTCATACACTACACTTTCACACACCTCCTAAAACACACCTATACCCAACTTGACCTCCTGACTCATGAAGGTGATTCACATTGATGGTCCTTAACCCCTAAGCCCTTGGCTAAGAGGGTTAGGAACAACATAGTGAATGCCTCAACTGAGTCCCTTCATGGCTCATGTGGGCTTGATATGGCTTCATGGCTCAACCAAAATGATTTCATTCCATTCACATTTACCCAATCTTCAATTTCCCAAATTTTCAATTTTTGACCCCCGGGACCCTACACCCGCCTAGCCTACCTAAAACCCTTGAAATCCTACAAAATTTCCAAATCACCCAAAATTCCAAAAAATCAATCCCAAACACTACCACATTACTCAAATTGATCATCCATACCCAAAAATACCAAAAATTCCAAAAATACCTCCCAATACCCTCCAAATACCCAAAATACCCCTCTTGACCCAAAAATCCAAAAATTCAGAAAATTCTCAGAAAATTCCAGAAAATCCCAAATAATCCCAATTGCATTTTGTTCAACTACACAATGGGCCAATTTTGTCAATTTATCCCACTTTTGTCAAAACCCCCAATTTGACTCATTTTAACCCTAAGTGAACCCAATGTCAAACCAAACCTACCCAATTGACCCAAATTCTGGTCCAATTCAATTCTAAACTTCAATTCAACATTACCAACACCAATCTAGACCAAATCCAAGTCCAATTTGATTGACATTTGGATCCAATCTCACTTTTGGCTTTAAAGCCCAATTTGGACCTATGACCCAAACCTAACCCAAACTCACCCAATTCAACTCTAATTAACCCCAAATCTTTTCTAACAATTCCTTAACATCCCTACAAACAAAAACCTAACATGATTTACCCAAAATTTAGACCCAAACCCCACTCAAATCCAACCCAAAGCTAAAAGGCCCAATTTTGGCCAAAACCCAAACCTAACCCAAATAAACCCAAACCCCAAAATCAAAACCCAACCAAAGCCAAAACCTCTTTGAAACACTCCCATAAACATTTCTCAATATTTATTTTACATCAATTTCAACCCTAGCCCAATATTGGCCCAAGTTAGCCCAATTTGACCTATATTGGCCCATTCACCAAAGAAGCCCAAATTCAACCCAATTCAAACCCAAATCACTCCCAATTTGCTTCAAGTCACTCATGACACATCTATGAGCTAAAACCAACAATTATTTGGCCCAAATTTCTACAAAATTCCCATCCATAAATCTATTTTTAAACCAAAAGCCCACTTACATGAAATCTTCCTAAAAGCCCAAATTTCATGCTAAAGCCCATATGACAAATTCTTCTCATCATGCCCTTAATTAAAATCAATCCATAAGTTTGAAAATTCATCATGAAGCCATTCCAAATTAAGCCCCATACAAATTCCCATCAAAATACCAAAATTTTTCTTAAATCCATTTCCATGAAATTGACTTAACTTTTCCCAAGCCAAAGATGAGCCATGAAGCCATGCATGAGCCACATGGAAGCCATGAGAGCCTCTTTACATGTCACAATGCCATTTTGGGCAAAAGGAGGAGACTATTTCCTTAATTCCTAAAGGTGATTAACCACTCTCATGATTCTACTAAACCTTGCTTAAGCTTAATTGTACTTGGATGGTGACCATTCCCCACTGATTAAGCTGACCTAAATCACTTTCTATTCAGCCTAAACCAAGCCTTGGGTGGTGCACCTAGCCCAAATGGATGGGTTGACCAATTTGAGCCAAAATGAGCCCTCTCCCATTCCATTCTAATCCAAGCCTTTTACACATGGCATTTGCCAATTTCCTACACTAAACCCCAGCCCTGACCCACCTGAACAAGATGGTGACCAGTGCCTGGCCGGCCAGCCACCAGGTCGCCGGAAAACACCACACCCGAGAGCTCACATGTGAGCCAACTTTGGAATTCCACCTTGCTGAGCTGCCCCATGCCCAATGGCCACCATGGCTGTTCTTCCCATGCCCAGAGTAGCTGATCCCAACCCTTGGCCATCCCTGTGAGGCTCTCCAACCACCTCTATTTAAACCCGACCCCCTCACGGCCATGAGAGGAGAGTTGCAAAAACCTTGCCGAAACTCTGCCAAAATTGTTCCAAACCCTTCTCCATCCTTAGAGCAGTTGATCCCAGGTGACAATTTGCCCTAATCCCTACCACCGAATCCAATTTCTCAGCTGAAATTTCACCCAAAACCAGGACATTTTGCCACAGTGAACCAATCCTCAAATTGACCGGTCCTACACCTTCACTGGACCAAGAGGAGAAGTTTCCCACCGAAAGCCCCATCTCAGGGCCACCGGTTGTTCCAGCCTCCAAGCTTTGTGATCGGCCGTGGTCACTTTCATAGCTAGGCGATTCACCGGACCAGGAGACTTCATCTAGAGCTTGTCGGGATCCAATCGAAGGTGACACAACCCTCAGATTGAAGCCACACTTCTCTGAGCAAAGGTATGGCCTCACTCTTCTTCCAGAGCTTCTAAACATTCTCCATTTTCATTGAGTCAATTTCATGCCACAAAAACCGTATGGATGTGTTCGTCTTCTCGAGACGAATCCATAGAGCATAAGAACGTTAAATTCGGTCAAGTATCGAGTGAGATCTTAGGCCTAGAAGACGGACGGCTCTCGGGTGAGGACGCTTGGGGACGATGAACGGATGTCGTTCATTTAATACACGCGCGGACGGACGGCCAGGATCGCGTCGGATCAGGAGATGGAACGACACAGCGGGGCCCCGGAGCGCCGAGTCGGATGGCGGCGTACGAACCGGAATGCGCCGCGTGGCCTTTCGGAGGCTGCCGAGGTTGACGCGGCACCGCGTGGATAAATAGAAAATTAGGGTATTTTTGATTTATTTAATTCCCTAAACTTCAAAAATCCATAACTTTGTGTAGGAAAATCAGAAAAATAAAATAAAAATACCCTCTTGCTCGGTAAACGAGAGGAGAATAATGTGGAAAAGAAATCATTTAATTTCATCAATTATTTTATTTTTAATGATTTATTTCCCTTCTGCATTGTTTTAATTCTCCATGCATATAGGAAATTCACCATGGCATGAGACCATAGGGCTTTTGAAGCCTCTGAATTTGGGAACATTCCCTTAATTTTCCAAAGTCAGAGGCCATCCCTATGAAAAGTTATTGATTTTTCAACTCTAGGTTGCTAGTTTGAGTATTTTAAATCCAATAATTAGCATGTTGTGAAATAAATTCTAGGAAAATTTGGTGATGTCTCTTATGACCAGAGGACCCTAGGAAAAATAGGTTTTGAATTAGTTTATTTAAAATAACCCTAATTGGCTTAAACACCCAAAATAGCTCCTTAATTAATTAGAGTTAACCATATATCAAATTGACTTGAAATCAATTCTCCATTGACCTTTAGGATCAGAGGAACCCACCATAAAAATTTGAAGTCAATTGGAGTTGGTTAGCCCTACTAAATGGGTTGATTAAGCTATTTAGCCAATTTAAACTTTAAAAAATTCATAACTTTCAAAATAATTTTTGAAAAAATCAACAAATTAGTTTTGGAGCCTCTCTGATATCAGGGGAATTTAAGAAAATTAAAATTTCAATTTTCTAAAAAAGTTGATTTTTTGCATTATTTTAATATTTTTAATAATTTAAAAATAATAAAAATCACAAAAATAATAAAATTCACCAAAATGTCACATTTTGAATTTTAATCACTTAGGAACAAACCCCATATTTTTCTTAGGTCCCTATGATGAGATATTAAATTTTAAAGCCCTAGGGTAATTTTAAAATTAAAAAAATGTATTTTCTAGTACTTCCGTTAAAATAATTATGATAAATCAAAGAAAAATCAGAAAATTGCAAAAATTGATTCTCTGATTTTCTTGATATCAGAGAGATTTTTGAAAAATATAAATTCCATTTTTTCAACCTTTATTTTATTTTTAAATTAATTAATACTCCAAAACTTAAAATAATTATAATAAAAATAATATAATTCAAAAAATCACCAAAATTGGACCAAGTGGTCCTCTGGTCATTAGGAATGTCCCATAATTTTCTTAAGGATAGAAACTCTACCTTGGTCATGTTATTAAATTTTCCTTGGAAATCCCTATTTTCTACCAAAAATAATTATATAAATAAATTAAATACAGAAAAATCACATTTTCTCCTCTCATGTATTTATTGATATATGAGTGAAGTCACATAAAAATTTCAATTTCATTTAAGCTCAATTTAGTGAGTTATGAAATTATTAAGCTTGAAGGGCAAAATGGTAATTAAAATTTTAATCCTTAATTAAAACTTTAGGTTTAATAAAAATTAACAAGTAAAATATTTGATCCTAATCTGATTTGGATGATTGAAACTTAAATAATTAAAAGATAGAAACCCACTAAACAATTTAAAATAATTGAAATAAACCTTAATTAAATAATTGATTAAATTTGGAAGAATAATAAAATTAAAATTATTAAAATAGGGATATTATTAGGAAGAGATTTATTCTTTAATTTAAAAATCCCTAAATTAATCATTTCAATAATATTTAATATTTAATTAAAATGATAATTCAAATTTAAGTTTTAAAATGTTAAAGGACTTAATCATTAAAATTAAATTAAAAAAGTTAAATTATTAAACTCTTTTTAAATTTTCAATTAAATTAAAATTTAAAATAAAATTAAGTTAAGGATTAAATTAAATTAAATTAAAATAAATTAAATAAATAAATTAAATTAAATTAAATTAAATAAATAAATTAATTTCAATTAAATAATTAAATTAAATTAAATTAAATTAAACTAAATTAAATTAAAAAAAGGGTTAAATTAAATTAAATTAAATTAAATTAAAACATATTAAATTAAATTAAATTAAATTAAATTAAATTAAATTAAAATTAAATCAAATTAAATTAAATTAAATTAATAAATTAAATTAAATTAAATCAAGTTAAATTAAATTAAATTAATTCATATCAAATCAAACCATATTAAATTAAATTAAAATTAAATTAAATTGAATTAAATGACATTACCTAAGACATAAAGAAATTAAATATAAAACAACTTGAACACTATTCCAAATTTAAATCTGATAACTGAAGTTGAACTAAATCACAAACCATTTGAACACCAATTTGCCATCGAAAACTTTGGTTATCATAACTCCTAAATGGAACATTAAATGAAATGTTACTCCATTTATATGATATTCAAATGTCCTAGTTCACTGAGTAAGATAACAACAAAACTTGAATTCCTGGACGATTAATTCATTTGTATAATTAAGTTCATTTGGACTTAAAACAATTCTAGCAATATTGAAAAGATGTTTGAGATTCTTCTTAAGCACTTCCTCAATATGATAGGATGTTTATAAGAACAACTAAATTTAATTGTTCTTTGATGAAGAAAATCGTCCTCAAACCAAAACACAAAGACATAGACGTCATAGGAAATGACTAGCTATAAGATTAGGAATTTGGTAGAAAACCATAACCCTTTCCTTAGCTTTACCTAGGAACTTGCTTAAACATTCTAATTGTGTTTTAAGTGCAGCTTGGGATGACGGGAAGACCCTCCAGGTACGCTTTTATTTTATTGCAATTTACCTTATTGCAATTTATTTAATCGCATGCACTTTACTTTTCTTGCATGATAAACAACTGTTGCATGAAACCCACACCTTTAGGATAGTCCCTAAAACTGAAACCAAAACTAAATTAAAAGTCATTGCAAGATAAAATTCACCGCCACAACATTTCAAAATATAAAACAAATCAAAATTTAATCACAAACAGTAACACAAAACTACAATTACAACTAAATTAAAACGTCCCGTTGGATGATCGGGAATACCTCGGATGATGTAACCTACGTGTTGCTAACGGGATTTCCCACGGTCTAAATGAAAGTGTGGAACTCATTTAGTTGAGTTTAGCAAATTCATCCGGACTAAGTGAATCCGATAAAAATAACGATGCCGGAAGGATGGAACCGCGGGATCTTAACCGGTGTCGTTATAATCAACTTTAAGATTTGTTTTAATTAAAATACAAAAAACACTTGGAAATTAAGATTCTCTTTAAACCAAAACACTTTTCTCATCTCCCGATTTATGACTTCTATAACTAAACCTCTCGCAACAACAAGGAGCTCGGAGCATGGTGGGCAGCACGGCCATTGTCATCAAGCAAAACTCCGAGTCTACTTCAACGAAACATTCCTAGAATTAAACAACAAAGCCATAGGATTTCGAGGTAGTTTGCCTAGTGCAACATAAATCCTCAACCTTTTGTTAGGCATTTGCATTGCAAATTAAGCCCTAACCGGACTTAGGATTCCGAGGTAGTCATCCGATACGACATAAACCCTCACATCTTCCAGGCCATTTGTATGATCATGTCATACGAATATAAGTCCTAATTAATTAAAATTGGCAAGATCAAAACATTAAATAGATATTAGGATCTTCCTAATTTCAAGCCAAATAATAGGATAGCCGGGAAATTACCGAAGTTGGTTTCGAATCCGTAATTTCTCCTACCTTTCTTCCTTTGAAATCCCAAAATAAAATCTTCCAAATTTGATCCATTCCCTATTGAAATTCCAAAATTCAATCCTTTGAAAACTTAAACTTTGAAATTCTTGAGAGCAGAATTATCGATTATTATCGAGAGTTTTCTTAGGTGATTCCCGTCACTTAAGATGTAATTACTATGTGGGCTTGCCCTTATAGGGAATTTTAAAGAACCTGTGTAATATAAACCCCGTTTAATGCTTTCATATTAAGCAGGGGAATTTGTCGGCTTATAAAATTGGTTCGCAGACCAAACGGATGTCACAAATCTTCCAGTTTATTTAATTGAGCCCCATTATCAAGCAGTGTGTCTATTCTTCGGGATAGATACACGGTTTGTGGTACGGCGCTCGTTTATGTGAACTATTTGGGATGTGACATCAGTTTGATTTCATATCTTAAAATTTTCAAATTTAAAATTATTTTCAAAAATCAAATACTACTTTTCAAATTATTTATTTAAATTAAATTAAAAATTCGCCGCACAATTTCTGTAGGCGACCCCCTTTTTAAAATAAAACACACAACCTAAAAATAAATATGCCGACAACTTCTGGCGACTCCGCTGGGGAAAATTCCTCTCTCTATTATAATCAGATAATTCTGCTTTCAAAAATTGGTAGTGTATTCATGTCCCTTGTGGATCAAACTACCCTTCTTTCCGATTGGAATACTATGTTCATTTCTACCTTGAACAAGTATAGCCAACATTCTCTCGGATTTAGGAGCCACTGTTTAGACACCCCTAAACAGAGAGGTTCCGAGATCCTTTTACCTCATTTCTGAGGTGGGGTTGACCCCCAATAGGTGTTAGTTAGGAGTGATCCTTCGAGTCGAGAAGTCTTGCATAAGACTTTCTTTTCCTTTCCAACTCTGAATCGGATTCCTTACCTTCTCTACACCTTTGAACATTCCGTTCTAAATAAACAAACCCTTTAATGAATGACTCTTTTAACAAATAACTCCTTCTTATAAATACATGAACAAGAATGTATTCGGACTCTTTTCGATTCCTTTCTTTTCGTCCTGATGAGAAGAAGCATAACTTTTGACTGACAACCAAAATCTACCCTGCAGAAATGGAAGCTCCAAAGCTGATTTTCTCCTTCACCAATGGACTGAACTTTGCTGTTTACAAGGATGAGCTGCCCGACAATGGGATCATCCGGTTTGGACAAGGATTCGAGAACACGAATGTCAAGATCCCCGACGTTTCCCTTTTCGCATTGACAAACAAAGTATATGAAGCTGAGAAGCCGTTGATCGAGTTCAACCTTAGGTCAACTCAAGAGTTTCCGCCCCTGCAAAAGATTCCAATTGAGAGGAGTACTGTTGTCCACAGGAGGACTGTTCTTGCTACCCCCACTGGTCTAGTTTTCTCTGCACCTACCCCGGCTTCTGCCAGATTAAAGGGGAAGGAAATCCACAACTATGGTGAACCCGTTACCGTGGAGGGTACGGACTTTCCTCGTGAGACCTTCCGTTTTGAAATCAGGTCCAGGCTCAAGAATTCCATCACTAACACGGACCCAAAGAAGGAACAGAAGTAGGAAAATTGCTAGGAAGGCCAGAGCTGCTGAAGTTGCTTTCCTGGAGGAAATCCCAGAAATCCCTGAGTACACACCACTACCTAAATACATACCATTGCCTGAAGATACACCCTTTTTGAAAGGAAGTAGATTCCACCCCCTTTCCGCCGCAGCTGACGAGGAAAATGTCCGCGGGACTGTTTCTACATTACCTCGACCAGCATACTACAACGACAGCAGAAAGAAAAGAGCTAGGATCACGCCATTTGCCCCACTACTGACTGTGATCGAGAAGCTAGAAAAGAAAGAGAAATGCCCCGTATCGGAGATTCTAAGAAGGATAGGGCGGGTGCCAGTCAAATCCCGTCTTGGGCCACGAGTAAAGCCTGTCATCGTTACAGAAAAGCCAAATAAAAGGATGAAGGCTAGTCCGCCTATCGTTGTTTCAGGATTGCAGATTAGGCAGGATACCACTTTCCAGCATTTGCCTGACAGACCATCTGGTCCTAGACCTTCTGCTGCTAGAAGGATGGTATGGCGTCCCACTACTGGACAACTAAGATTGAAACAACAGCCTGAGAAGGAAAGTCTCGTCAGGAGACTTGAATCTGAAGAAAGCGCCACTGTAGTAAAGGGGACTCGTGTGAAGGGAACCTGGAAGTTATCACACGACAACTGCGAGGATGCACAGAAAAGTCAGCTAGAGGACGCTATGGAAAAGTTGAGGACTGATATTCGACGAATAGCAAAAGAAAGAGAAGAGAAATTCGGGGACGAGATTGATTCATCGGAATTCATGGATGATGAGTATGCAGAAATCAACATGGTCGAAACACGAGCTTCGACGGCTTCACAAGGTGCTCCTGCAGCCGCAGAAAGAGAGGAGCCGGAAGTGATGAAGGCAGCTTCAAGAGAAAGACGATACGATCGCCTAAATGGCGAAGAGGATGGAAGAGATGGCCGTAGCCCTAGCCACTCTCCAGAGTCAAGTGCAACCCCAAAGAGAAACACCCCTGCAGGTCATTCACATTGTAGACGGAGGAAAGTAGATTACATCTGTCAACGGGGATGATCGACTAAAGAAAGATACAACACAAAGTATGATTCCGAAAAAGATATCAAGAGCTTGGTAGAACAGCAGGTGCGAGAAGCTTTAGCACAATCAAAGAGCGGGACATCCATTCAGACGGGTAGACCTTACCCGGAGGAATTCGATGCTGTTCAGTACCCAAAAGGCTTCGTACCACCTCTGTTCAAGACCTTTGATGGAACCGGGAACCCCCGACAGCATGTTGCACACTTTCGTGCCAGTTGTTGCAATGCCGGCATAAGTGATGCATTACTCTTCCGACAGTTCGTCAGCAGCCTATCAGGGATCGCCTTTGATTGATATGCAGAATTACAGAATGGTTCAGTGAAGACGTTCTCAGAACTAGAAAACCTCTTCATCAAGCGATTCATCGGAGCTCAGCACCACATCACTATAGGTGATTTAGTGGTAGAGAAGCGTAAGCCGAACGAAACTTTGGTGGACTACATACTTCGATGGAGGAACCTAAGTATGAAGTGTGAGCCACAACTACAAGAACAGCATGCAGTCGGCATTTTACTTAATAGCATTCACTGCCCGGTAGCACTTCTCTTCAAGGGATTTACTATTAAGACTTTTGAGAAGTTGTTAAGCAAGGCCGGAAGCTTACAAGAGGAGGCGAAGCAATTAAGTTTCACTGACAAAACAGACAAACAGAAGCCCGTGAAAACTTTTGAAAAGAAGTCCGGGATCGTTGCAGCTGTCGATAAAGGCAAGCAACCGATACAAATATCGTCAGAACGGCCGCAGCAACCTCAACAGAATTACCAGCAACCCTGACCCAGCTATCAGTTGCCTCAACAGTATGAACAACCGCCTCGTCCGCAACGTACATTAAGGGAGCTTCGAGCAGGGGAATATCCATTCAAGAATGAGGCAGATGCTAAAAATGTTCCGTAGTCCGATGAAGACTCCGCATTTACAACTGCCGAGCCTAAAAGACCGAAGAAGTCAACAAGAAAGGTGATCCCAACTTTTGCCCTTACCACCGGATGCTTGGACACAAGATAGAGGATTGCATTACCTTCAAAAGTTGGCTCAATGACAACCTTCGGAAAGGGAATATAACAATCCCGAAAGAGTACATGAAGGAACCCCAAAAAGGAGGTTCCGTCAATGTTGTCTCGACTGATCTCATCGTTCCGATAGATCCCTATACAACTGACGATGGATGGACTACCGCTTGGACAAGGTCTTCGAAGAATATTTTAGACAACATCCAAACCGCTTCGGTGCGAGCATCAATTCAGAGTTCGAAACCTGCCAAGTCAGCACTATCACTTGCGATAGAAGAACCACCTCAACAAGAGACGATTGAAGAGAAGAAGAAAATTGCTGAAGAAGAGAAGACCGAGGCTCCTAAGGCTAGACTAGGGGCTACTTATCCTAGGATAGTTGTTTCGGATTCGGGGGAGAAATCCCTCGAACCTATTACTCTGTATGATTATCTGCTCACTTCGGTGGGATCTTATAATGATAAGGGTGATGGCGTTGGCTACGTTTTGACTGTTTCTAGCGATTATGTAACTAGCGACAATCCGTACATCGATTTCGATACCAACGACAATTCTCAAATCATGCACAATCTCGACGATCACGATGACGAAGAAGACATCCATCAAGGAGGTTACGAGAGTTCAACAAGCAATGAATCTATCTGCGAGTTTCGAGGAGCTCCAGTCACAATAGAGTTAGAGCCTTCAGACTCGAAGCTAATCCGTAAGAACCCGTCATTCCGATTCAAGAAGAAACACGAGCAAGCCCAACACTAGAGTCAGAAGAAATTACAGAAGTTAACTTAAGAAGTGGAAGAGTTTTACCTCCGAGAATGGGTCCAAAGGACAAAGGGAAGCAGGTGGTTGTTCAAGAAGAACCAACCCCGGCAGAAGAAATACCCATTCGAGAAGAAGCCGAGACACATGAAAATAAAGTGGACTACAACGTGCTAGCCCATCTTAGGAAACTACCGACCAAACTGAGCATCTACGACGCTCTCTTCTTATCAAAGGAGATGAGAGAAGCTCTGATCAAGGCCTTACTTGATCCAAAAATTTGCTTTGCTCAAATGGCTGGAGATTCCTTAGATGAGGTTTGCTCGTTAAAGGAACAACGAGGTGTTACCTTCACGGACAATGACCTTCTACTTGGGACAAGCATATCACAACCGACCGTTGTACATTTCAGCTATAATCGGGAAGTTTACACTCTCCAGAGTATTGGTGGATCCAGGAGCATCAATCAATATAATGAGTCTTCGAACACTAGCATACTTGGAAATTGATGCTCGTGAGCTCGAAGAAGACAAAATGTTATTAAGAGAATTCAACCAGAAAGGAGAAAGAGCCCTCAGATCAATAACACTACTAATGAAGACCGGTGACTCAGCAAAGACAACCGCAAAATTTCACATAATTGATTCAGAAACGTCGTTCAACGCTCTACTAGGCCGACCATGGATACATGAAAACAGGATGGTACCATCATCTCTACATCAGTGCATCAAATACTACGATGGAGGGGAACGGTGCATCAAAGGTGACTTACAACCATTCTCCGTACATGAGATTGGAATCCATGAAGATGCAGCTTATTATGCACCACCGAAGAAAACAATCTTCTCCAGAGATACCATAACAAATAAAGCAAAGAAAGTTCGGGACAACGAAGAACCTGAAGTTCTAGTCCAACAGTCACTCACCACTCCCTTACGGCGAGATGGTGAAGGTTTCTCCACAACTCGCATCCGAGGTCGAGGCCGGGGACGAGGTCGTGGTAGAGACTTTAGGACAGTTGGACAGAGGAAACCAGCCATCAATGTTGATTGGGAAGACAGTTCTGAAGAAGAAAAAGAGATCAAACAAGAAGCAGCGACAATAAGTCGGAAGAAGCCGCAATTCAAGATCTCTCTCGAAGATGAGAAGAACGAAGAATACAAATCGATGTACGAGAAGATTAACCACTATGTACATACTATGACCCTAACACCGATCCATTCTAATAAGGTCGACAGTATGGTGGTCAAAGAGGTACGTAGCAGCGGTGCAAAGCCAATCAAATTCTACCGTGGTGCTCCTTCCTCCAAAATTGAAAATAATGTACAATTTGGAGATGTCACTTCATCAGAATTAATGGAATTACCATTTGAGTGGTACTCTCCCTGTGTTCAAAATTTAATTCAACGTGGTTTCTTACCTCGACAATGGACAAAAGGTCAATCACAACATTTTGAAAATTTATGGAATAACTCCGGTCGTCCACCCAATTCAAAGCATGGTCTTGGATTCGGCACAGAGGATCAGTTGACGATACTGAATTTTGCTTGGTTGTTACTTGCGAGTCTAATGAAAACAGCATGGAAACTACAGAAGAATTTGAAGATTTACAAATTGGAGACGCTCCACCAGAATTCAAAGAAGAAATTAAATCTACAATATATGAGTTAACGGAAGTTAACTTAGGTACTAGCGAAGAACCTAGACCTACCTTTGTTAGCTCCTTACTCAATGAAGAAGACTCCGAAGAAATAATCAAGTTATTAATGGAATTTAAAGACTGTTTTGCTTGGAGCTACGATGAGATGCCAGGATTAGCTCCAGAGGTCACAGTCCATAAGCTAGGAGTGGATCCTACTTCTGTCCCAGTCAGACAAGGTCCCAGAAGAATGCATCTAGAAATCGAACAACAAGTCATAGCCGAAGTTAAAAAGCTAATAGACGCCAAATTTGTCCGTGAAGAACAATACCCAACTTGGCTAGCCAATGTAGTGCCAGTTAGAAAGAAGAATGGTCAGATCAGAATTTGTGTGGACTTCAGAGATTTAAACAAGGCATGTCTAAAAGATGAATTCCCTCTACCGATCCCAGAACTAATGATCGACATTGCTTCGACACATGAAATATTCTCATTCATGGATGGATCTTCAGGATACAACCAGATAAAAATGGCTCCAGAAGATGAAAAGCTTACAACATTCAGAACGCCGATCGGAGTATATTGCTACACGATGATGCCATTCGGATCGAAGAACGCAGAGCAACCTACCGCAGAGCGATGACAAGAATTTTTGATGATCTCATCCACAATCAAGTCGAATGCTACGTGGACGATGTGGTCATCAAAAGCAAAGTAAAGGAAAACCACCTGTATGATTTGAGAATTATTTTCGAACGATTAAGACAATTTAACCTTAAGATGAATCCCTTAAAATGCACCTTCGGCGTCGCCTCCAGGAAATTCTTAGGATTCGTTGTCCGACATCGTGGAATTGAAATCGACCCGGAAAAGATTAAAGCTATCTTAGAAATGCCGCCTCCCAAAACCTTAAAACAACTACGATCTTTTCAAGGGAAGTTGGCATATCTTCGACGCTTTATCTCAAATTTGTCAGGTAGGTGTCAGCCTTTCTCGTCACTAGTTAAAAAGGACGCCAAATTTATTTGGGAAGAGAAATGCCGTAAGGCCTTCGAGGACATTAAACAATATTTAATGACACCTCCCGTCTTAGCAGCTCACGCCTCGTGTAGACCGTTGATACTTTATACCGCGGCTTTAGACGACTCTCTCGGAGCCCTGTTAGCCCAGGTCAATGATGAGGGTAAAGAAAATGCTCTTTACTACTTAAGCCGTCGTTTACTTCCGACGAAAATAAGGTATCCCGCAATTGAAAAGCATTGTTTGGCCCTGATCTTCGCCGCTCAAAAGCTCAGGCACTACATGCTTTCTCATAAGGTCAACCTGATCTCGAAATTTAATCCATTGCAATACTTGATGACTCGTCCAATGCTTTCAGGCAGACTTGCCAGATGGTCGATGATATTATTGCAATTCGATATAGCTTTCGTGCCTCTTCGTGCCGTAAAGGGACAAGTCCTAGCAGACTTCCTCGCAGCACACCCTTTGCCGGCAGAATCTCCTCTCAATGACGATTTGCCAGATGAACAAAAAATGAGCCTAGAAGACCCTGATGATCGACATTAGGAATTATATTTTGACGGAGCATCTTCAGCACACAAAGACGAAGAATCGCAAGTGATAGTGCCCGGTAAGGCAGGAATCAGACTAATCTTTATAACACCGGAGCGGGGGATGTTAAGATACTCCTATCACTTAACAGAACCTTGTACAAACAACGAAGCAGAATACGAAGCCCTCATAACAGGACTGGAATTAACTATACAAATGGGGATAACAGACATCAACGTCTACGGGGATTCGCAGTTAATCATTCAACAGATCGTCGGACAGTACAAAATTTTAAAACCAAGACTCGAGCAATACTTCCTGTATGCCATACAATTGTTGGAACAAATTCCAAATGTGACAATCTACAAAATTCCTAGAAAAGAAAATGCTTTAGCAGATGCGTTAGCTCGCCTCGCAAAAGAATTTGCCTGTTTGCAAGATGAGTCAGTGTAAGTGTCAGTTCACGGATGTCAGGTCCTATCACAGCTCGACATAGACACAATAAACAAATCGAAAAAAGAAGAAGAATCAGTTGCAACAAAGTGACGTAAAACACGTAAGATTGGCGACAACCATTAATAGACTACCTGCAAACAGGAAAACTACCAGACGACAGGTCGCTAGCCCATCAGATCAAGAAAAGAACTCTGTCCTACGCATTAATGAACAACACCTTGTACAGAAGGTCTTTCGATCAAATGTGGCTAAGATGCCTAAGAGGGTTCCGAGGCCCGTGAAATCGTTAAAGAGGTGCATTCAGGACTCTGTGGCGCTCCCCAGTCGGGTCCGAATATGAAAATGAAAATTAAAAGACTAGGGTACTACTGGCCCTCGATGATGACCGACTACATGAAAATCGCCAAGAGCTGTCACCAATGCCAAGTGCACAGAGTGGTTCTACACCAACCTCCAAATGTGCTACATCCGACAATTGCGTCGTGGCCATTTGAATGTTGGGGCACGGATATAGTGGGTCCAATAGAACCACCATCTTCAAAAGGACATCGCTTCATTCTTGCGGCTACAGATTACTTTTCCAAGTGGGCAGGCAGCTCCACTCGAGAGAAGTTAAAGCACACCACATGCTACAGCTTTTCAAGAACCAAGTTGTCTACCGTTTCGGAGTGCCGCGCGAGGATCATCTCGGATAATGGGTCGGCATTCGAAGCACACAAATCAACAATTTTGTCGGGAGACACGGAATCGACCGGCGGTATTCAACAATTTACTACCCAAGAGCAAACGGCTCGTCGAGGCTTTTAATAAAACTCTCGTTCAAATCTTAAAGAAAACCCCGGACTATAATAAGAGAAATTGGCACGAGAAGTTATTAGAAGCCTTATGGGCCTACCGGACAACCTTCGTAACTCCTACTCAAGCTACACCTTACGCTCTGGTGTATGGGTCCGAGGCAGTGTTACCTTTAGAGGTTCAGCTTCCTTCACTCAGAATTGCAATTGCAAATAAGATTACGATAGAAGAGAATGCCAAATTACGACTAGAAGAATTAGAAAGCCTGGAAGGGAAAAGACTTACAGCGCAGCAGAATTTAGAACTATACCAAGCTAAGATGGTTCAAGCCCATGACAGACCGGGTCCGCCCAAGAACCTTCAAAGTTGGTGACTTAGTTCTCGTTCTCAAGAGACCTATTCTTGCACACCACAAGATAGGAGGAAAATTTGAACCCACTTGGGAAGGGCCGTTTGTGGTTGAGGCAGTCTACTCAGGAGGCTCCTACCAGCTAGTGAATTGCCAAGGAGAACGACATATGCTTCCGATCAATGGACGATACTTGAAAAAGTATTACGCTACCTGATGTTTCGAAGGAATGGATCTTTCATCCCTAGAAGCACGGGTGAAGTAATTACTTATGACTGGGTCCGAACCCAAAAATAATAAAAAAAATGTGCTAAAATAAATAAAATCATGATAATAAAGTTTTCCTTGTTTTCTCTTCCATATCAAGATCTTTTTCCTGATCTTTTCCCACTTCATTCCTGTTAAATTTAAAAATACAAAAAAGTAATAAAAAAATTGTCTTTAATAAACATTTTCTTAATGTTCTTGTTCTTAGTACAGCCCCTGATCTTTTTCCTTGTCTTTTCACAGGGAAATGTCGAACGGGCGGTTGGTCTTGAACTTTAGAAATGGCGTAAGCCTTGCACTCGATGAAAAGAGGGTGAAAGATGGAGCGATAATCGAGATTGACTCGGACTTCGCACCAGCAGGCCTGCAGTATGAGGAAAGTGACTAGATCCCGACTGACCGAGAGGAACCGCCCGGGCAGACAAGGATGAAAGTGGGTGGCCCAAGCCACCAATCCAACGATGAAGAAAAGAAAGGCAAACACCGAAGAAGATAAGAAAATCAAGTCCGTAGTCGCTACGGCAGAGGGCGAGCTTGTCGCCGTCGCGCCCACGGAGATTCAAGAAGTTCGAAGAGCTACTCTCGCAGCAACGCAACGAAGAAATAAGAATCGCCGTATCCGTAAGATGTTAACCAAACTAGCAGCGGACCAGCGCGACGAGGCAGTTGCTACTGCCAGTACATACATTTCAAGGACGCCAGTTCACCAGGAACCTGAAGAAAGGAGGCCAGCTCCTAGGATAACAGAAAGGACCAAGGAAATCTCACAAAGATCAGAAGAAAGAAGGCTACTACGCTACCAGATAGAACCACCAGTAAAGCATGACCTTGTTGCAGAAGCAACCCCGGGGGATGTCCCGACGGACATCATCCCCGAGGAGCCGAGGTATGCAGGAGAACGTGAAGGGATTGAGCCATATATCCCACAATACGTCACCAGGCCTCGCCATTTGCAGATTATTCCGGAATACGAGCTGGAAAGAATGCAGAATGTCGAAAAGAAAACCTTTGAATACTTTGAGAGAATCAGAGGCAGAAGGATCAATATACTAGAAGGCCTCGAGCTACATACAGACGTATTCTCAGAATATGAACAACAACAAATCGTGGATTGCATCCGGGATTTGAAAAGAATGGGCCCGAGTGGGCCGCCTAAGAGAAAACACCTACTCGAACCCCGGAGATGGATGCCGTGGAAAGGAAGAATTACAATACAATGTGGATGTTTTTACAACTTTGCGGAAGACAGAAAGGGAAACCCTCCGGGAATACTCCGTCATGGCCAAGTGGATCAAATGCCATTAGTCATCAAGAGAATGGTAAAGAGATTGATAACATGGAGGGTACTGCCAGCAGATTGCATACCCAATAGCTGCATTATTAACATCTACAAGCAGGGTGACTGCATACCCCCGCACATAGATCACCATGACTTTGTCAGACCTTTCCGCACGCTCTCTTTCCCGAACGAGTGTAACATCATGTTCGGATCCGACCTCCGGATAGCGAGCCCGGGTGAGTTCCGAGGGCCGATGAAGATACCATTACCGGTAGGTTCCGTCATGATACCGAAGGGCAACGGAGCGGATATCGCTAAGCATTGCATACCGGGAGTACCAGTGAAGCGGATCTCGCTTACTTTCGGAGAATGGACGACAGGAAGACACCTTACCATTTCCAGCCGGACTCGGAGCTAGAGAGCCTCCGGCCTTACGTAGCCGTGAGCTACATGGAAAATATCACACCTCCAATGTACATCCATACGGCATCCTTGCCAAGGATGGCTTGGAAGGTGATGTTATCGACCATGTACCCCACTATTCGTACATGGATTTTTGACAGATGCTTCTTTGGATGGATCGACAAAGATCATACATAGTCCGTTTTGAGTCTACATGGATTGCATGAGATGTATTCCAGATCGAGTTGAATGATGTATCTTCGACATGATTTGAATGAAAGTGACCATGTCACATTTTTGGCCTTCACCTCTTTTGTGCAAATTGACTGGGAAACGCCATTAAAGTTAAATGAACTTCGAACAAAGAACAGAAAAGAAATTAAAAAAAAGAGAATAAAAAAAAACTTTCCTTAAAAAAAAATTCTAAAAATGACGAACACCAAACTCACATGAACATTAAATAAACGATAAATTAAATTTGAATCGTTAAAGGACAAACAAAATGAGCACAAGTTTTAAATCAAATTCAAATTTGATCTTTCCAGATTTCAAATCAAATCTCAATCAAATTTCAAATTCAATCCTTCCAAATCTCAAATCAAATTTCAAATCAAATTTCAAATCAAATTTCAAATCAAATTTCAATCGAGTTCAAACTCAACCTTCCAAATCTGAAATCCAATCCGTTCTACCCTCTCCCTTGTCTGGGATGGAAGCGGTTGATTCCATTGACACGGATCGAATATGATGGCGAGGAATTATATCCAATCCAAACCAGTAGCATCTACATATTCCCTCCTAATCTATTTCCTTCCATGAAAGTCTTTTACAACTTTCATAAAATTCTCGAAACACCAAAATTCACCTTTCAAATCAACACTACAAATCTTTGCAAAGTCAATGACTATTCAAAAATCAAACTTTTTGGAGCTGAGGATTTTACATCCGAAACTGCATTGCTTTAGGATCCTTTCCCTATTGCAATGAAATACATCAAAATCAAACTTTTTGGAGTTGAGGATTTCACATCCGAAACTGCATTGCTTTAGGATCCTTTCCCTATTGCAATGAAATACATCAAATTCAAACTTTTGGGTTGAGGATTTTACATCCGAGACCGCATTGCTTTAGGATCCTTTCCCTATTGCAATGAAATACATCAAATTCAAACTTTTGGGTCGAGGTTTTTACATCCGAAACCGCATTGCTTTAGGATCCTTTCCCTATTGCAATGAAATACATCAAATTCAGACTTTTTGGAGTTGAGGATTTTACATCCGAAACTGCATTGCTTTAGGATCCTTTCCCTATTGCAATGAAATACATCAAATTCAAACTTTTTGGAGTTGAGGATTTTACATCCGAGACTGCATTGCTTTAGGATCCTTTCCCTATTGCAATGAAATACATCAAATTCAACTTTTGGGTTGAGGATTTTACATCCGAGACTGCATTGCTTTAGAATTCTTTCTCTATCGCAATGAAATACATCAAATTCAAACTTTTGGGTTGAGGATTTCACATCCGAGACTGCATTGCTTTAGAATTCTTTCTCTATCGCAATGAAATACATCAAAACCAAATTCTTGGGGTTAAGGATTTTACATCCAAGACTGCATTGCTTTAGGATTCTTTCCCTATCGCAATGAAATACATCAAATTCAAACTTTTGGGGTTGAGGATTTTACATCCGAGACTGCATTGTTTTAGGATTCTTTCCCTATTGCAATGAAATACTTCAAATTCAAACTTTTTGGAGTTGAGGATTTTACATCCGAAACTGCATTGCTTTAGGATTCTTTCCCTATCGCAATGAAATACATCAAAACCAAATTCTTGGGGCTGAGGATTTAACATCCAAAACTGCATTGCTTTAGGATTCTTTCCCTATCGCAATGAAATACATCAAAATCAAACTCTTGAAGTTAAGGATTTCACATCCAATACCGCATTGCTCTGAGATTTCTCCTCATTGTAATGATTCAATCCAATCAATTCAATTTTCTTTTGAGGTTGAAGAAGCTACATCTAAAACCACAAAATTCCAATTCTCATTTCAAATCAAATCCCTTCAAATTAATCTTAACAGAACTTCAATCTAAATTGAAACTCAAGCTAAAATCTAAGCTCACACATCAAAACTTAAACTAAAACATAATAAAATCTAAATTGAAATTCCCCCCAGATCATGCGATTTGGGATTCACCTCCTTTTTCCTTTCCCCAGCGAGAGTTCAGCAATCTCCAGTCTCAGAGATATACTTGACACTCCCCAGTGGAAACTCTTTTACTTTGTCCTAAGTTTGTCACTTTGACGTTTGTGTTGGTTTTGTTGATCGCTTCGGTCAACAACAATACGTGCGATGTGCTCCGTCGACTCACCACACCTATTGGGGTCCATTTGTTGACCTCATTTTCGATGAGGTCATCTCTTCTTCTTTTAGTACTTAGGATCTAGCCTTAGGCTTTTCCTTTGACTATCTTAAAGGATTAGAATTGGGACCCACCACTTAGAAATTCAAACCACTTCTTAACTCCCTGCAAACTCAACAAACTTGACTATAGACCCCTAATCACCTAGAGGGTTGAAACCAAATGTGGAAGTTTAAAGGATGAGTTCCTATAGGACTCTTTGGCCTTAGGACTACCCTGGGTGGCCTGGTCTGGTGAAGGGCTGACTTACACACACACTACACTCATACACTACACTTTCACACACCTCCTAAAACACACTTATACGCAACTTGACCTCCTGACTCATGAAGGTGATTCACATGGATGGTCCTTAACCCCTAAGCCCTTGGCTAAGAGGGTTAGGAACAACATAGTGAATGCCTCAACTGAGTCTCTTCATGGCTCATGTGGGCTTGATATGGCTTCATGGCTCAACCAAAATGATTTCATTCCATTCACATTTACCCAATCTTCAATTTCCCAAATTTTCAATTTCCCAAATTTTCAATTTTTGACCCCCGGGACCCTACACCCGCCTAGCCTACCCAAAACCCTTGAAATCCTCCAAAATTTCCAAATCACCCAAAATTCCTCAAAATCAATCCCAAACATTCCCACATTATTCAAATTGATCATCCATACCCAAAAATACGAAAAATGCCAAAAATACCTCCCAATACCCTCCAAATACCCAAAATACCCCTCTTGACCCAAAAATCCAAAAATTCAGAAAATTCTCAGAAAATTCCAGAAAATCCCAAATATTCCCAATTTTATTTTGTTCAATGACACAATGGGCCAATTTTGTCAATTTACCCTACTTTTGTCAAAACCCCCAATTTGACCCATTTTAACCCTAAGTGAACCCAATGTCAAACCAAACCTACCCAATCGACCCAAATTCTGGTCCAATTCAATTCTAAACTTCAATTCAACATTCCCAACACCAATCTAGACCAAATCCAAGTCCAATTTGATTGACATTTGGATCCAATCTCACTTTTGGCCTTAAAGCCCAATTTGGACCCATGACCCAAACCTAACCCAAACTCACCCAATTCAACTCCAATTAACCCCAAATCTTTTCTAAACCTTCCTTAACATCCCTACAAACAAAACCCTAACATGATTTACCCAAAATTTAGACCCAAACCCCACTCAAATCCAACCAAAAGCTAAAAGGCCCAATTTTGGCCTAAACCCAAACCTAACCCAAATAAGCCCAAACCCCAAAATCAAAATCCAACCAAAGCCAAAACCTCTTTGAAACACTCCCATAAACATTTCTCAACATTTATTTTACATCAATTTCAACCCTAGCCCAACATTGGCCCAAGTTAGCCCAATTTGACCTATATTGGCCCATTCACCAAAGAAGCCCAAATTCAACCCAATTCAAACCCAAATCACTCCCAATTTGCTTCAAGTCACTCATGACACATCTATGAGCTAAACCCAACAATTATTTGGCCCAAATTTCTACAAAATTCCCATCCATAAATCTATTTTTAAACCAAAAGCCCACTTACATGAAATCTTCTTAAAAGCCCAAATTTCATGCTAAAGCCCATATGACAAATTCTTCTCATCATGCCCTTAATTAAAATCAATCCCTAAGTTTGAAAATTCATCTTGAAGCCATTCCAAATTAAGCCCCATACAAATTCCCATCAAAATACCAAAATTTTTCTTAAATCCATTTCCATGAAATTGACTTAACTTTTCCCAAGCCAAAGATGAGCCATGAAGCCATGCATGAGCCACATGGAAGCCATGAGAGCCTCTTTACATGTCACCATGCCATTTTGGGCAAAAGGAGGAGACTCTTTCCTTAATTCCTAAAGGTGATTAACCACTCTCATGATTCCACTAAACCTTGCTTAAGCTTAATTGTACTTGGATGGTGACCATTCCCCACCGATTAAGCCGACCTAAATCACTTTCTATTCAGCCTAAACCAAGCCTTGGGTGGTGCACCTAGCCCAAATGGATGGGTTGACCAATTTGAGCCAAAATGAGCCCTCTCCCATTCCATTCTAATCCAAGCCTTTTACACATGGCATTTGCCAATTTCTTACACTAAACCCCAGCCCTGACCCACCTGAACAAGATGGTGACCAGTGCCTGGCCGGCCAGCCACCAGGTCGCCGGAAAACACCACACCCGAGAGCTCACATGTGAGCCAACTTTAGAATTCCACCTTGCTGAGCTGCCCCATGCCCAATGGCCACCATGGCTGTTCTTCCCATGCCCAGAGCAGCTGATCCTAACCCTTGGCCATCCCTGTGAGGCTCTCCAGCCACCTCTATTTAAACCCGACCCCCTCACGACCATGAGAGGAGAGTTGCAAAAACCTTGCCGAAACTCTGCCAAAATTGTTCCAAACCATTCTCCATCCTTAGAGCAGTTGATCCCCAGTGACAATTTGCCCTAATCCCCACCAACAGAATCCAATTTCTCAACTGAAATTTCACCCAAAACCAGGACATTTTGCCATAGTGAACCAATCCTCAAATTGACTGGTCCTACACCATCACTGGACCAAGAGGAGAAGTTTCCCACTGAAAGCCCCATCTCCAGGCCACCCAGTTGTTCCAGCCTCCAAGCTTTGTGATCGGCCGTGGTCACTTTCATAGCTAGGCGATTCACCGGACCGTGAGACTTCATCCAGAGCTTGCTGGGATCCAATCGAAGGTGACACAACCCTCAGATCGAAGCCACACTTCTCTGAGCAAAGGTATGGCCTCACTCTTCTTCCCGAGCTTCTGAACATTCTCCATTTTCATTGAGTTAATTTCATGCCACATAAACCGTATGGATGTGTTCGTCTTCTCGAGACGAATCCATAGAGCATAAGAACGTTAAATTTGGTCAAGTATCGAGTGAGATCTTAGGCCTACAAGACGGACGGTTCTCAGGTGAGGACGCTTGGGGACGATGAACGGATGCCGTTCATTTAATACACGCGCGGACGGACGGCCAGGATCGCGTCGGATCAGGAGATGGAACTACACAGCGGGGCCCCGGAGCGCTGAGTCAGATGGCGGCGTCGAACCAGAATGCGTCGCGTGGCCTTTCGGAGCTACCGAGGTTGACGCGGCGCCGCGTGGATAAATAGAAAATTAGGGTATTTTTGATTTATTTAATTCCCCTAAACTTCAAAAATCCATAACTTTGTGTAGGAAAATCAGAAAAATAAAATAAAAATACCCTCTTGCTCGAGTGAACGGAGGAGAATAATGTGGAAAAAAAATCATTTAATTTCATCAAGTATTTTATTTTTAATGATTTATTTCCTCTCGCATTGTTTTAATTCTCCATGCATATAGGAAATTCACCATGGCATGAGACCATAGGGCTTTTGAAGCCTCTGAATTTGGGAACATTCCCTGAATTTTCCAAAGTCAGAGGCCATCCCTATGAGAAGTTATTGATTTTTCAACTCTAGGTTGTTAGTTTGAGTATTTTAAATCCAATAATTAGCATGTTGTGAAATAAATTCTAGGAAAATTTGGTGATGTCTCTTATGACCAGAGGACCCTAGGAAAAATAGGTTTTGAATTAGTTTATTTAAAATAACCCTAATTGGCTTAAACACCCAAAATAGCTCCTTAATTAATTAGAGTTAACCATATATCAAATTGACTTAAAATCAATTCTCCACTGACCTTTAGGATCAGAGGAACCCACCATAAAAATTTGAAGTCAATTGGACTTGGTTAGCCCTACTAAATGGGTTGATTAAGCCATTTAGCCAATTTAAACTTTAAAAAATTCATAACTTTCAAAATACTTTTCAAAAATTCACCAAATTGGTTTTGGAGCCTCTCTGATATCAGGGGAATTTAAGAAAATTAAAATTTCAATTTTCTCAAAAAGTTGATTTTTTGCATTATTTTAATATTTTTAATAATTTAAAAATAATAAAAATCATAAAAATAATAAAATTCACCAAAATGTCACATTTTGAATTTTAATCACTTAGGAACAAACCCCATATTTTTCTTAGGTCCCTATGATGAGATATTAAATTTTAAAGTCCTAGGGTAATTTTAAAATTAAAAAAAATGTATTTTCTAGTACTTCCATTAAAATAATTATGATAAATCAAAGAAAAATCAGAAAATTGCAAAAATTGATTATCTGATTTCCTTGATATCAGAGAGATTTTTGAAAAATATAAATTCCATTTTTTCAACCTTTATTTTATTTTTAAATTAATTAATACTCCAAAACTTAAAATAATTATAATAAAAATAATATAATTCAAAAAATCACCAAAATTGGTCCAAGTGGTCCTCTGGTCATTAGGAATGTCCCATAATTTTCTTAAGGACAGAAATTCTCCCTTGGTCATGTTATTAAATTTTCCTTGGAAATCCCTATTTTCTACCAAAAATAATTATATAAATAAATTAAATACAGAAAAATCACATTTTCTCCTCTCATGTCTTTATTGACATATGAGTGAAGTCACATAAAAATTTTAAGTTCATTTAAGCTCAATTTAGTGAGTTATGAAATTATTAAGCTTGAAGGGCAAAATGGTAATTAAAATTTTAATCCTTAATTAAAACTTTAGGTTTAATAAAAATTAACAAGTAAAATATTTGATCCTAATCTGATTTGGATGATTGAAACTTAAATAATTAAAGGATAGAAACCCACTAAACAATTTAAAATAATTGAAATAAACCTTAATTAAATAATTGATTAAATTTGGAAGAATAATAAAATTAGAATTATTAAAATAGGGATATTATTAGGAAGAGATTTATTCTTTAATTTAAAAATCCCTAAATTAATCATTTCAATAATATTTAATATTTAATTAAAATGATAATTCAAATTTAAGTTTTAAAATGTTAAAGGACTTAATCATTAAAATTAAATTAAAAAGTTAAATTATTAAACTCTTTTTAAATTTTCAATTAAATTAAAATTAAAAATAAAATTAAGTTAAGGATTAAATTAAATTAAATAAATAAATTAAATTAAATTAAATTAAGTTAAATAAATAAAATAAATTAAATTAAATTAAATAAATAAATTAAATTAAATTAAATAATTAAATTAAATTAAATTAAATTAAACTAAATTAAATTAAGAAAAGGGTTAAATTAAATTAAATTAAATTAAATTAAATTAAAACATATTAAATTAAATTAAATTAAATTAAATTAAATTAAATTAAAATTAAATCAAATTAAATAAATTAATTAAATTAAATTAAATCAAGTTAAATTAAATTAAATTAATTCATATCAAATCAAACCAAATTAAATTAAATTGAATTAAAGGACATTACCTAAGACATAAAGAAATTAAATATAAAACAACTTGAACACTATTCCAAATTTAAATCCGATAACTGAAGTTGAACTAAATCACAAACCATTTGAACACCAATTTGCCGTCGAAAACTTTGGTTATCATAACTCCTAAACGGAACATTAAATGAAATGTTACTCCATTTATAGGATATTCAAATGTCCTAGTTCACTGAGTAAGATAACAACAAAACTTGAATTCCCGGACGATTAATTCATTTGTATAATTAAGTTCATTTGGACTTAAAACAATTTTAGCAATATTGAAATGATGTTTGAGATTCTTCTTAAGCACTTCCTCAATATGATAGGATGTTTATAAGAAAAACTAAATTTAATTGTTCTTTGATGAAGAAAATCGTCCTCAAACCAAAACACAAAGACCTAGACGTCATAGGAAATGACTAGCTATAGGATTAGGAATTTGGTAGAAAACCATAACCCTTTCCTTAGCTTTACCTAAGAACTTGCTTAAATATTCTAATTGTGTTTTAAGTGCAGCTTGGGATGACGGGAAGACCCTCCAGTGCACGCTTTTATTTTATTGCAATTTACCTTATTGCAATTTATTTAATCGCATGCACTTTACTTTTCTTGCATGATAAACAACTGTTGCATGAAAACCCACACCTTTAGGATAGTCCCTAAAACTGAAACCAAAACTAAATTAAAAGTCATTGCAAGATAAAATTCACCGCCACAACATTTCAAAATATAAAACAACTCAAAATTTAATCACAAACAGAACACAAAACTACAATTACAACTAAATTAAAACGTCCTGTTGGATGATCGGGAATACTCGGATGATGTAACCTACGTGTTGCTAACGGGATTTCCCACGGTCTAAATGAAAGTGTGGAACTCATTTAGTTGAGTTTAGCAAATTCATCTGGACTAAGTGAATCCGATAAAAATAACGATGCCGGAAGGATGGAACCGTGGGATCTTAACCGGTGTCTTTATAATCAACTTTAAGATTCGTTTTAATTAAAATACAAAAAACACTTGGAAATTAAGATTCTCTCTAAACCAAAACACTTTTCTCATCTCCTGATTTATGACTTCTATAACTAAACCTCTGCAACAACAAGGAGCTCGGACCATGGTGGGCAGCACGGCCATCGTCATCAGCAAAACCTGAGTCTACTTCAGCAAAACATTCCTAGAATTAAACAACAAAGCCATAGGATTTCGAGTTAGTTTGCTTAGTGCAACATAAATCCTCAACCTTTTGTTAGGCATTTGCATTGCAAATTAAGCCCTAACCGGACTTAGGATTCCGAGGTAGTCGTCCGATACGACATAAACCCTCACATCTTCCAGGCCATTTGTATGATCATGTTATACGAATATAAGTCCTAATTAATTAAAATTGGCAAGATCAAAACATTAAATAGATATTAGGATCTTCCTAAATTCAAGCCAAACAATAGGATAGTCGGAAATTACCGAAGTTCGCTTCGAATCCGTAATTTCTCCTACCTTTCTTCCTTTGAAATCCCAAAATAAAATCTTCCAAATTTGATCCATTCCCTATTGAAATTCCAAAATTCAATCCTTTGAAAACTTAAACTTCGAAATTCTTGAGAGCAGAATTATTGATTATTATCGAGAGTTTTCTTAGGTGATTCCCATCACTTAAGATGTAATTAACTATAGGGGCTTGCCCTTATAGGGAATTTTAAAGAACCTGAGTAATATAAACCTCGTTTAATGCTTTCATATTAAGCGAGGGAATTTGTCGGCTTATAAAATTGGTTCGAAGACCAAATGGATGTCACAAATCTTCTAGTTTATTTAATCGAGCCCCATTATCAAGCAGTATGTCTATTCTTCGGGATAGATACACAGTTTGTGGTGCGGCGCTCGTTTATGTGAACTATTTGGGATGTGACATCGGCTTGATTTCATATCTTAAAATTTTCAAATTTAAAATTATTTTCAAAAATTAAATACTACTTTTCAAATTATTTATTTAAATTAAATTAAAAATTCGCCGCACAATTTCTGTAGGCGACCCCCTTTTTAAAATAAAACACACAACCTAAAAATAAATATGCCGACAAGCATAAAATAACATAATGTAACGTAAATTGACATATCCAACCAAACTTGATAATTTAACATAAATCAACCTGACTCAACATTCAATTAACAAATTAAACTTAAATCGACAAAATTAAATTTAAAACTAACAGTATAACTTAAATCAACATAAAACTCAGAAATTCTAGATTCAAATAATACTGAATCTAAATTTTCAAAGTCTAATTTCTATTATACTCAACTCCAAAGCTTTACTCTAAATGACATCGAGTTTAAAAATTTCATTTAGATTCAGGTGATAATTGAATCTAAAAATCTAAAATCTAAACATTTAGGCTCGAATGACAACGAGTTTTTAAAAAAAAATTTGTTCAAGTAATAATTTAAATCAACTCTGAAACTTTAGAATTAAACAACATTAAGTCTAAAATTTCATTAGACTTATTAAATTCAGATGACAACTGAATTTAAAAGTCTAATTCTTAAAATCAAAATTCTTATCAAACCCACATCAATATAAATTGAAACCAAGAATTCAATTTTCAATATTAAATCAACATTTCAACCAAAATTTGATATCCGATAACTCTGAAACAACAGACATTTTTACCAGGTAATCTAAATATTTTTACAACATTATTTCTGACGATCTTTTATTTTTAGGATGAAGACAAATTTGGTTTAGATTTTCTTTGCATGTTATAGGGTGTGCTAACTCTGTTTTGCAGGACGATCGATGACATTAAAATATAAAAAAAATTGACAATAAAAAGATAAAAAATAATAAAAATGATAAAACTAGAACTTTTAGGTTAGCCACGAAACCTAAAGAAAAAACAAAAATGACATGACAAAAAAAATAACAAATCTGGACTATTAGGATAGCAGTTAACAAAACAAAACTGGAATTGTTAGGATAATAATCAAACTTAAAGAAGAAGAAATAACAAAATGACATTATTAAAATGACAAAACAAAAACATTGACATTGATATGAAATTTGACATGACAAAATAAAAATCAGAAACAAAATAATAAAATATTTATAGAAGATACCATATGACATAATATCTCATGACAAAATGAGATCAACATTAGGAATAAAATATTAGTATGTTTATTTTCCTATAAGTATTCAGAAAAATGAGTTTTTAACATTAATCAAGAGTTTTCTTAGGCAAAACTAGCTTTGTCTAGGATGTAATTAACTATAAAAGCTTGCTTCTATAAGATAAGTAAAAAGAACTCAGAATATGTTAGATACCTAAAAATCTCTGGTTACCAGACTTGTGATTATTCCTAGTAGGATAAGAACATTTAAGATTTCTCCCTATAAAGATATCATAATACCTTTTCCTATGATTATCTATTTTGTTCCTTTTCTTTCACCCTTTTTCAGAAGGGGATTAAAGACTGGGGTAATATAAATAGACTGGCGAAACCTTAACATTTGACACGACGCCCAGGAATTGGGGATGATCAGAATCCCGATGAGTTTCCATTGCCGACAGGCACCAAAGAGGAGCAAGGCAAGAGCCACGTTCGATTCTGAGAAGTTTCTCATTTTGAATTCTCAAGAGCATTATGTGCAAGTGTTACAGACACATAAATTAATCCAGGAGCTAAGATTCGATAAACCAGGTAGAGAAATTGAAGACATGATTGTAAATGGCCTCTGAGATAAATTCTATTATTTTACTGCTGTAGCTGTTAGTTCTGTAACTATTACTTCTATTTTTTGGGAGTTCTATGAAAATCTCCTGGAGTTAGAGGATAACTCTATTTTCTTGCGAGGTCAGCTAATACATTTTACACCTGAGGTAATTAACGGATTTGGCCTACTGCCACGTAGTATGCTTTATTTTTATTCAAATTACAATCGTACTGAGGAAGAATTTTTATGAGATTATCTCTACTTTGAATGATGGGAGGGGATTATGATAAATTACAAATGAGATAAGAGTTAACTTCCCTACCGTAAAGTTGAATGCCAACTCCAAAGCATGACATTATTTCATATCATCCAAGCTGCTTCCTACAAATCATCTAAGCGAAGTGACTAGAGAAAGAGCCACTTTGAACTACTGTATTCAACAGAGGAAGTCGATAGACATTGGAAAGATTATTTATGATTGTATAGTGTGTACTGCTAGATCTGCCTCCACTGTAGGCACATGATTTTCTTCTCCTATACATTCATTGTGTGAGCAGGATGGTGTTAGATATGAAAATTGGAAAGAGGTTCTTCAGCATCTTAAGCTTATTACTAGTTTCAATTTGATGATTTATGCTGAGCATTCAATTTTTGGCTAGAGAGGAGGATTTTATAGGGGTTCCAGTGCATCAGCTTCTACTACATCTACATCCCACGCTTCCACATCCAAGGCATCTTCATGTAAATTTTCTGATTCACAGACTGAGCTTTTAAATAGGATAAGAGATAATGTTAACTATACCGCGGATCGAGTGCATGATTTAGAGGTGAAAATATACCATGTGGGAAATATCTTTAGAAATATAGTTAGTATGAGGGGAATTATCACAGTTATATGGCGATTAGAGATTATTTTATTGCTATGCTACCAACTCATCCACATTATAACCCATATGTGCCTACCTATACCTAGAACGAAGGGGAAGATAAGAAAAAGAAAGAAGATGATTAATATTGATATTTAATTTTGAGTTAAGTTTTGTGATGTGATTTGTGGTGAACTATTTATATTTTTATTGTTGTTGTGTTGTTTATTATCATTTGTTTATGTTAAAAAGGACTACTCTATATCTTTCATTTTTTTGTAATAATTGCTGAAACACCTTAGTTTGTGTTTATTTTAGTTGTGGATGTTGTGTGTGTGTGATATGTGATATGAATGTTTGTGGTAGTAAATGTGTTAGTGTATTTTATTTGTTAGTTTAGAATTTTTTCCAGAAACTATTTATGAAGGTTTTAAAATGTTATTAAAATCCACTAATTAAAATTTGTACTTAACTTTTCAATTCACCACTAGATATATGGCTTAGTTATGAATTTATGTTTCAGTGTGTGAATTTACTTTTATGTCCTCCACTGCTTTAGAAGTATTTTGAATTGTTTTATATAAATTGAAATTTTTTTGTTAAATTTTGAATTTAGTCATTTTCATTCATTTTTTTAATACCTGCATATTTAGGATATTAAAAATTTCTACAAGTTTTATATTTATAGTTTCTGTGCCTAACCATGTATTTTGTTACTGTACTTAAATGTTTCATTATAATGAAAATTTAAAGTTTGGAGGGATGAGAAACAATTTTAAAAAAACTTAAAATTTTATTTGTTCTCAACTGTACTAAAAATTTAATTTTGAATGAAAAAATAATTATATGAATGAGGGTATATTAGGGAAATAAAAAATTGAATATAGAAATGAGTAAGAGAATTTAGTTAAAATCTATAGTAAGGATGAAAAAATTAAAGTTAAAAATTAGTAAAGAATTTATGAATATTTTATAACTATCTTTATTAGGAAAAAGTTATATTTTTGAAAAAATAGAAGGATTTGACTTTTATTTTTAATACTTAATTTTCTTTTATTAAAAATAATTTTCAAAACTTTTATTATATTTATAAGTCAAAGATATATATTAATCTACCTTATGCTTTAGGATAGAAATGGTGGAATTAAAAATGATTAAAAGCCTATCCAGATACAGTAATCCTTGCATTATACAATGAAAAGTAAAGAAAATAAAAGAAGAAAAATAAAAGAAAAAAAATGTGAAATAAAAGAAGAGTATGTGAAAAGGAAGGAGAAGTTTGAGGATTTAAGGGCCTAATCAAAAATTGGTTCCACACCTAAACTTTTTAAAGTATAAGATTTGATGAAAATCTTGAAGCTTTTAAATATAATAAAGTGAGTATAACTATTTTTTTAAATATTTTTAAGTAAAGAAAATAAAATGCCTATACCCTATATTTTGAAGAATCTATAAATATTTCTGAATAAGATATGAACTAATATTTTTTATTAACGTTTACCTAAGAGATTTCTAAACTTTAAATTGGTCTCATTTACAAAATTTTTTTTCTAAATTAGACTACTACATTTCTAGAATAAAAATTTAAAAACTCCAAAAGAAACTCATCAAATAATTTAGTTGTATGATTTTTATATGATTATAGTGTCACTTGAGGATAAGTAACATTTAAAGTTTGGGGGATTTTGATACACTTAAAAAATATAGTGTTTTTATACACATTTTTATACCTATATTTGATGATATTGCACTTTAATAGATAGCATTTTATTTTTCTTACAGGTATGATTAAATGGATGATTGTGATGATAAGAGTGAAAAATGTTCACATTTAGAGCAAAAATGAAGAAAATTAAAAATTTGATGTGTGGCGGCTAAGCGCCAGAACGCCTGCTTACGCGCCAAGGCCTCGCCGCTATGCGCTCATATCTAGAGCTTACGCGTGCCGGTACTCTGCGCTTACGCGTGGTAGTAAAAAAAAGAGGAGTTATTTCAATTTAGGTGCCTTTTGAAGTAGTTTTCGAAGCACCTCTTGGTGAGCACGTCGGTAACTTCCTATTGGCGCCAAATTCGATTCAAAATACTCTTGAATGGATGCATCTCTTGGAAGAAAATTGTAAACTTCAAGGTTTCTCTAAAGAAAGAGGAGGACCTTAAGGAATACTCTCAAAATTCACTCCAAAAAACTTGCCATGGCCGCCTCTAATCACTCTTAAATCCATAAATTACTTCATGAAACCCTAAAAATCTCTTTTATAATAAGTATCATGACTTAATACACCAAATTTCTTCCTAAAGTGTATTCTGCACGTCAGCGTGTTCAAGCTGAAATCCGGCGTGGTCATGCCACAAGAATGCAGGGCAGTGTGGTTATGCCTGACAACATGGTCACGCCATTGGTCTATGCAATTTGGTGTGATTACGCTGCATTTCTTCGATAGCTAGCATGGTCACATTGCTTCGGGGTACTTTATTCACTTGATTTTTTCATTCTATATTGTTCGTATCAACCTCTACAACCTACCCAATATCAACATACAATATTTCTCAAGTGTAAATCTGTGATAAATATGACTTAATAGCATGTAAATGTAAGGAAATATCGGTAAAATTACATAATATTGGCGCATGCTAATACAAACATACCCTATTACTTGTTCTCAAATAATCACATGGCTCAGTTTGATATTATGAATTAAATTGAAATTCTTGTAGGTTTCTAATCATTGAACATTTTTATCAAAAGCCATTAAAAGTGTTAATTGTCATTAAAGAGTCAATTAGCTTTACAGGTTAATAACTTGACCTTTCCCTATTCCTTTCATTCTAACCTTAAGAATACTTCATAAATTCTTAAATTGGTGTTAAATTAAGTTTTTTCATTCACATTGAATGCCTTTAATTAACATTCACTTAAATTTTTTCCTTGAAGATAACTTCCAACGTGGTCTTTCATTAAAGGATCAAGGCATAGCTTCATCACATAAGTCCCACTACATCCTTCTAATTCTATCTGTTTTCTTGAATTTTTGTGTGCAAAGCTCAAGCTTCTCCTCATGGAATTTTCTTCTTATGCCTTTTTATTTTTTTATTATCTTTTTTTGTTTATTTTTTCTTATTCTTTTTCTTCCGAAAATTACTATATTTGGTGGAATAATTTTTTTCTTTTCTAGTTTTAAATTTGAAGGAAGGTAATGTTTCTAAGAGATAAAAACTAAAGACCTAATATTTTTATGCTCCACATCCAAGTTATCTTTTCCAGCTAAAACAAAAGGTCATATTGATATAGTAAAAATAGACTAAAAAAGATTACAGACGTTCTTATTTTGTTATTTAACAATTAAATTATACATTTTTAATAATCTAAGGTTTCTTTTAATAAAGTATGAAGTTGTTAAATGTTGTATCTCATTATTAACTTAATAAAGTTAATTTTTTGTTGATGTCATTTATCTTCTTTTAATATATTATGGTATGAAGTTTGAATTAATCAACATGTTTAACAGGAATTACCCAATGAAAATTTAATTTTTTATTGAGATATTCTAATTACCCTTTAAGTTCATTATAAGGTACATTTTCTTTTACCCTAAATTTGATTTTATTCATACAAGGATAATAGAAAGTAGCAGTAACTAAAAAATAAATGATGCTGGAAAAGAAGTAAAGGAAAGATAATCACATGAATATTTGAAAGTTAACTACAAGCTTGATGCGATGCGACTTTATATATGTTTTAAAATACAAGAATTTGATACCACTTTTTAGAATATTTAATTCCTCGCAAATGACTTCAAAAACTTGATGCGTGAGGTTTACTTTTATTTATTTATATTTAGATTTTATAATAATTATTGTAAAAGTCACAATTTTAAATGCAAGTATACAAATCGTTCAAGTAATACAGAGCTCTAGTGGAGTCCAGGATATCGATCCCACAGGGATAGTGAATTTATAAAAAGTAATAAATATAAGAAATATTTTGGAAATTTAAAATTAAATGCTATTTATATATACTTTCTATTTATATATATATATATATATTTAAATTTGATTGACTAACAATTTTTACTATAAGCAAGTAAGCAGTAAGCAGTAATAAAGTAAAATAAGCAATAACTAAAATTCAATGCAAGTATAAAAATGACATTCTCCTTTTCAACTAATCCAAGATTTATGGAATAATTATCTTGTAGGGAATTTAGATTATGGTATTGTGCCAAATAGAAGAATTCCTATTCTTTACCCTTTGGTCCAGGTGCAAAGAACATTAACTAATCTATAGATCGGCTCAGGCTATTTTATTAGTAGAATTAGTTAATCTAGGCTCACACTACTAGATGTCCAAGGGTGGCTATGGTCGACCCTACCAGTGACTTGTTGAACCTAAGTATAGGTTAAGGTTAGGTTCATGTATGTTGAAACTAAGGTTTGGGTTTGACTTAGGTTTAACTTAGGTTGAACCTAAGTATAAGTTAAGGTTAGGTTCATGTGTGTTGAACCTAAAGTATAAGTTTGACTTAGGTTTAACTTGGGTTGAACCTAAGTGTAGATTAAGGGTAGGTTCATGTATGTTGTACCTAAGGTTTGATTTTGACATAGGTTTAACTTGGGTTGAACATAAGTATAGGTTGAGATTAGGTTCATGTGTGTTGAACCTAAAGTTTAAGTTTGAACTTTTGTTCATGTTGTGTTGAACCTAAGTTAAAGGTTGAACTTAGGTTCATGTTGTGTTGAACCTAAGTTAAGTTTATTTTGGGTTTGAGTTTGATTAAACCTTAATTGGTTAAGGTTTAATATATTAATTAAGTCTAATGTGGTAGACTTAATTAGAGTTTTAATTTAATTAAGTCTAATTTAGTTAAGACTTAATGATTTAATTAGGTCTAATGGGTTAGACTTAATTAGGGTTTAGGTTTGATTAAGTCTATTTTAGTTAAGACTTAACGATTTAATTAGGTCTAATGGGTTAGACCAAATTAGGGTTTAGGTTTGTCTTAAACCTAATGTTTAAGTTGTTAATTATGTTTAATTAGTTCTTAAACTTAATTTCAGTTTGGTTTTGTATTTAACCTAATTTAATTAAGGTTTAATGGATTAATTAAGTTTAATATGTCCTTAAACTTAATTAAAGGTTTGATTTTGGTTTTATACCTAATTTAGTTAAGGTTTAATGGGTTAATTAAGTTTAATATGTCCTTCAACTTAATTAAAAATTTTATTTTGTATTAAACCTAATTTTGTTAAGGCTTAATAGGTTAATTAAGTTTAATTCATCCTTAAACTTAATTAAAGATTTGATTTTTGTATTAAACCTAATTTAGTTAAGGTTTAATGGGTTAATTAAGTTTAATATGTCCTTAAACTTAATTAAAGATTTGATTTTATATTAAACCTATTTTAGTTAAGGTTTAATTGGTTAATTAAGTTTAAAATGTCCTGAAACATAATTAAAGATTTGATTTTTGCATTAAACGAAATTTAGTTAAGTTTTAATGGGTTAATTAAGTTTAATATGTCCTTAAACTTAATTAAAGATTTGATTTTGTATTAAACCTAATTTAGTTAAGGTTTAATAGGTTAATTAAGTTTAATATGTCCTTAAACGTAATTAAAGATTTGATTTTTGTATTAAACCTAATATAGTGAAGGTTTAATGGGTTAATTAAGTTTAATATGTCCTTAAACTTAATTAAAGATTTGATTTTGTTTTAAAACTAATTTAGTTAAGGTTTAATAGGTTAATTAGGTTTAATATGTCCTTAAACTTAATTAAAGATTTGATTTTTGTATTATACCTAATCTAGTTAAGGTTTAATGGGTTAATTAAGTTTAATATGTCCTTAAACTTGATTAAAGATTTGATTTTGTATTAAACCTAATTTAGTTAAGGTTTAATATGTCCTTAAAATTAATTAAAGATGTGATTTTATATTAAACCCTAAGGTTTGATGAATTAATTAGGCTTAAGATGTTTTTAAACTTAATTATTGTTTGATTTGAGTTCTTTTAAGTTTGGATTCATCACTTGTAATCTATGTTGAAATGGATTAAATATTTGAAGAAAAGGTTTTGAATTATTAATTCTAAAAGTAATAAATCTTAACCTTATTTCAAAGTGTCTTTTAGATTGATTTGATGGCTTGAGAATTGATATTTTAGGATTGTTATCTGTCATCATAAGGTTCTCAATCATTTTGTATTTTAATTTTCCAATTTTTCTAATTTTATAATTATTTTTGAAAATAATTTCAAAAAATCATGAAAATTAGGAAATCACATCCTAGAGAGCTATTCCAGCCTTAGAAAAATCAGAAGATATGTCTAAGGACTTAAAGGTTCTTCCCTAAAATATTCATATTTTTCTGATTTGTAAATAATTTTTAATAATTAAAATACTATATAGAGTATTTAATTATTTAAACATTAAATACTGAGATTAAAATTATGGTTGTAGTCTCATAATTTTCTTCTCTTCAGGAGCTTTCCAGAGGTATTTTTATTTTATTTTTAAGAGCTCTGGATCAAAAGATATGGATTTTTGAACCTATGAAATCATATAGACTTGTAGATTATATTTATATGGTGAACAATATTTTCTAGATTATTTTAGTTCAGGATTTTCCAATTATATAAATTATTTTGTATTAAAAAAATTCATACCTTGGCCACAATAATCTTGAGCTCGATCAGACTTGTAGGTCAGCCTCTAGTGTTCCTAGAGAAGATTTTCCACGCTTCAATTTGAACTTGAATTGGGTCTATATAGGTACAAGACAAAAGGTGGCTGATTTGTAATTTTGGCTCGGTTTGGCCAAATTGGCTCGATAGGGTGGCTAATATGGTAAAGTCATAGCTGAGGCTTATTGTCTAGGCTCTAAGGAAGATTTTTAGTATTGGGAGCAAAAGAGTTTGGGCAACCTATAAACCCCTAGGAATTTTTTTCTTCCATATGCTTGGGTTTGGGTCCTATTTATAGCCATGGGAGGGCTTTGGATGAGCTTAAGTTTATTTTGGGAAGGTATTATCTGATGTTATGATTGCTGAAGATAGAATTTCAGCTAGAGGGGACAAGAGAATTGCAAAATTCCAAGAATTTCCATCATGTGCTTAACCATAGTGAAGATTGGGTTCAAGTGATGGCTTACTTTCATTGGTTCATTTGGGAGGTGTGGAGATTGGTTCAAAGGGTGTGAATTAATCTTCCCTATTCATTTCTAACATTTTTTTAATGGCATTAAGGAGAAAGAGCCACCTTAGCCCTCTTACTCATCTCATGCACCAAAAGATCATCATGGCGTTTAACCATGGTGAAAGGGAAGCTCAAGCTTTCTTTCTCATCCATTGGCTAGTCATGAGGTATGGTGGGATGCTCTTTAGATGGCTTGCCACATCACCTTGATAGGAATGGTGAGTCAAGCTTTGAAGTGAAGTGGTTTTGCCACTTCATTTTCTTCATTATGATGCGTTCATAATGAGTTTTAACCATGGTTAAATGTTATGTTATGAGTACTTAATGGGTTGGATCACATTGAATGTGTCATATGGGTTTAATAGGTCATGGGTGACCTATTAATGATTTTCCATATTTAAATTTTAATTTAAAATTAATTATGAGAATTTTTGTGTCACATATGATGTCATATGTAAAAATGTCATTTTATGTCTTCTTTTTTTATTTAATTTCCATTTTAATTAATTATGTCATTAATTAAAGTTGTTGGAAATTATTTTATTAATCAATTTATTAATTAAAAGAAATTTTAATTAATTATTTGATTAATTTTTATGTCCTCTTTAAATTAAAGGTTTAAATTTGTCATGTCTTTAAACCTTTATATTTTAATTAATTAAAAATTAATTAAAATTTTAAATATTTATTTTACTAATCAATTAATTAATCAAAAATGATTTGAGAATAATTATTTGATTAATATTTGTCATTTGTAGGCTAAAGGTTAAAAATTTCTCACATTTTAAACCTTTTTATGATATTTTTATTTTAATTAATTCAAAAATTATTTAAAATTTTAAATATTATTTTATTAATCAAGTAATTAATCAAAATAATTTAAAAGTAATTATTTATTTAATTTTTATAATTTTTATCATTTTTGTTAAAATTAGGTATTTTGGCCAAATTTGATAAAGGTTTATTATGGTTGACTCTGGTTGACCCAAGTTGACTTGGGTTGGTCAATATGAGTCTAAAATGTTAAATGTGACATCTTTAACCTTGTCATGGTTGATTTGGTCACAAAATTGATGATTTTTTCAAATTGGTGTTTAATTTGGTTATGTTAACCAAATTTAGGGCTTAGGTTAGTCCAATAGTTAATGTGGTGACATTTGGATTAACTTTTTTATTGCTTTAATCAATATTAAATTAATTTTATCAATGCGTGTCTTTGAAGTTTATTTTGAAGTTAAAGTTAGCCATTTTTGACTGAATTTGACCTTTCTAGGTCAAGGGTTGACCAAAGTTATCTTTAATGGTCATGTAATGCGTTGAAATGGTCAAATAGGTCATATTTGGACATTTTAGTGTCTTAATTGACTTGATAGTCAATGGTTGGTCATTTGGTCAATCATTGGCATCATGTGCTGATCATTTTGAGCAACTTTTACCTTTTGAGTCCAAGGATGACCTGTTAAGTCAGTAAGGTTGGTCATTGGGTCAAGATTGACCATTTTGACCAAAGTTGACTTTTTAGGTCATGGGTTGACCAATTGGGTCAATAGGGTTCGTCATTAGGCCAGGATTGACCATTTTGACCAAATTTGACTTTTTGGGTCAAAAGGTTGACTTATTGAGTCAATAGGGTTGGCCATTGGGTCAGGATTGATAATTTTGATTAAAGTCGACCTGTCATAAAAATGAGGTCAACAAATTAATCAATTCTACGCCCAATAAACAATATCTCCCTATTTATTTGGACTTCACCTTGAAAAACCCGCATATATCCTTCGATTACCTAAGGATTCATGTGATATCTACTAGTTAAAAACTCATCTCCGGATAGGTCTCGGAATTCTTCAACAGGTTTTAACAATTTAACGGTCAGTTTAAAAAGTGAATTAATATCAGGTATTAATATCATCACAATTTTCATAAAATTTAAGTTTAAGTTCTCTAGCAAAATTAAATTATCTTATTATCTCTTCATAGTTGAAAGAAGAAAGAAAACTAAGTACTCAGAACACATTGAAATAGCACAAAAAATCATATTTGTAAAACATTGAACCAAGTTACAAATACTTCTCTGGAATGTTCCTTTAAGTGATCGGCTGACTCCTACTGACTCCAATGCAAAAAGAAAGAATTCAACAACAATAACACTTGCAAACTAACACTTACTACTCCAGGAATTGAGTAGTAACACTCAAAATAACTAAAATAAACTCACTAATTACTTAAAAAGGTGGCTCCCTAAAACTATTTTCAAGCGTGAGAGAACTCTAGGGTGCTTGGGGGCCCCTTTTCTCTATAGAATTGACTCTTATTTATAGAGCTTTGAGAATGACCAAGGTTTGCTTAAGGCACCTCTTCAAAGTTCTTCTAAATACAACATATCTTCTAGAAAGTAACTGTGGCGCCTAGGCGTCGAAATTTGGTGCCTAGGCGCCGGACTCCGTGACCAAGTCTTCGCACCTCTTCACTTTGCATCGCACCTCTTCCTGATTAAAATTGTTTTCCCGTGTCCAGATGCATTGTATCACATGTTCTATGTATTAGGAGTAACTTCTAGTCTTCTAGAAGGTCTGATAACCTCTTAACACTGTCAAAATAACTGGCCAAAGTTGTCAAAAATCTTATTTGTTTCTGTATTGAACTGGCACTTAGGCTCTGGATTCGGGCGCTTAGGTGCTGGATTCGGGCGCTTAGGCGCCGGACCTAAAATTTTGGCTACTTTACTTTTTAGCTCTATTTTTGCTCCTTTTTGCTCTTTTTTCCTTCTCGAACTCTTTTTTTATCAACTACATCCAAAAACATAAAAAATACCTTTCATTAAAGCATAATATCCGTAAGAATTGACTAAAAAATAAGGCATAAAAATAGGTATTTTTAAAGTGGATCAAATTCCCTCAAACTTAAACGTTACTTGTCCTCAAGTAACCCTTTCTAATTACATAGAATGTATAACATTTGGAATGAAGTTTAAATATTTAAGATTCTTTATAATTTTTGGTTTTATAAATACTTTAGCAATTCTTTAACTAAATTTCACTATTTAAGTATAATTTTAAGAATTTAAAGAATACATAACTATCAAATCATAAGACTTTAAAATTTTCATTTATTTCAAGAAAAATCATAATTTATCATATTAAGGTCACATAAAGGTGCATGTACATAAAAATTAAGTTAAAAATATAATTAGTTTTCTTCGTATAATATAATTCAAGTGAAGCCAATTTTTTATTAAGCTTTCCTCAAGCTTCTCCTCAAATTTCTTCTTTTTGTTCTTTTCTTTTCTTTTCTTTTCTTTTTTATTTTTTATTTTTTATATTTGTGAAGATTACTATATCTGGATAGCCTATTAATGATTTTGAACTTCACTATCCTTAACTTATAATTAAAAACTTATACATTTTCACTTAATAAATATGGCATAAGTATTTTTCAAAAATTTTTTCAATTTTTTTTTCAAGTAATAATCTTGATTCCTAGTATTTCAAAAATACATTTCTCTTTACTATAAATAGAAAATTTCTTATTATTATTATTCTTTAAGTTAAATAATTATATTCTTAAAATCAATTAAAATCATTAAAATTTTAGTTAAGTTTACTAAATTATTTATAAATTAAAAAATTTAAGTAATCTTAAATAAATTTTTCATTTCTTATGTTATGTTAATATTTTTAAAGAAAATATTAGTACATTAAAGACAAATAATATTTAAATTTGAAAATGTTTTCCCTTCCCCAAAACTTCAGCTTTAGTAAAAAAATGAATCATAAAATTTTCTAAAGCATGAGAGAAAGAATAAAATAGGAATTTATCTAGGTACAATGATGATTTAGTAAGGAAAAACTCATTTATACTTCTACACATGCTTTACTATGTATGTCACTGTCAGCATATTTTTAGGTTATTTGTTTTATTTTGAAAAAGGGGGTCGCCTACAGAAATTGTGCGGCAAATTTTTAATTTAATTTAAATAAATAATTTGAAAAGTAGTATTTGATTTTGAAAATAATTTTAAATTTGAAGATTTTAAGATATGAAATCGAAGCCGATCTCACATCCCAAATAGTTTATATAAACGAGCACCACACCACAAACCGTGTATCTATCCCTAAGGATAGACACACCGCTTGATGGTGGGGCTCGATTAAACAAACTAGAAGATTTGTGACATCCGTTTGGTCCGCGAACCAATTTTATAAGCCGACAAATTCCCCGCTTAATATGAAAGCATTAAACATGGTTTATATTACTCGGGTTCTTTAAAATTCCCTATAAGGGCAAGCCCCTATAGTTAATTACATCTCAAGTGACGAGAATCACCTAAGAAAACTCTCGATAATAATCAATAATTCTGCTCTCAAGAATTTCAAAGTTTAAGTTTTCAAGGGATTGAATCTTGGAATTTCAATAGGGAATGGATCGAGTTTGGAACATTTTTGTTTTGGGAATTCAAAGGAAGAAAAGTAGGAGAAGCTGAAGATCCAAGAAGAATCTTGGCAACTTCCCAAACTATCCTATTGTTTGGCTTCGAGTTTAAGAAAATCCTAATATTATCTGATATTTCAATCTTGCCAATTTTAATTAATCAGGACTTATATTCGTATGACATGATCATACAAATAACCTTGAAGATGTGAGGGTTTATGTCGTATCAGACGACTACCTCGGAATCCTAAGACCGGTTAGGGCTTAATTTGCAATGCAAATGCCTAACAAAAGGTCGAGGATTTAGGTTGCACTAGGCAAACTACCTCGAAGTCCTATGGCTTGGTTATTTAATTCTAGGAAAGTTTTGCTTGAAGTAGACTCGAGTTTTGCTGATGACGATGGCCGTGCCGCCCACCATGTTTCGAGCTCCTTGTTGTTGCAGAGGTTTAGTTTTAGAAGTCATAAATCAGGAGATGAGAGAAGTGTTCTGGTTTAGAGAAAATCTTAATTTCCAAGTGTTTTTGTGTTTTAATTAAAACAAATCTTAAAGTTGATTATAACGACACCGGTTAAGATCCCACGGTTCCATCCTTCCGGCATCATTATTTTTATCGGATTCACTTAATCCAGATGAATTTGCTAAACTCAACTAAATGAGTTCCACACTTTCATTTAGACCGTGGGAAATCCCGTTAGCAACACATAGGTTACATCATCCGAGGTATTCCCGATCATCCAACAGGACGTTTTAATTTAGTTGTAATTATAGTTTTGTGTTCTGTTTGTGATTAAATTTTGAGTTGTTTTATATTTTGAAATGTTGTGGCGGTGAATTTTATCTTGCAATGACTTTTAATTTAGTTTTGGATTCAGTTTTAGGGACTGTCCTAAAGGTGTGGGTTTTCATGCAACAGTTGTTTATCATGCAATAAAAGTAAGTGCGATGCGATTAAATAAATTGCAATAAAATAAAGGCATACCTGGAGGGTCTTCCCATCATCCCAAGTTGCACTTAAAACACAATTAGAATATTTAAGCAAGTTCCTAGGTAAAGCTAAGGGAAGGGTTATAGTTTTTTATCAAATTCCTAATCCTATAGCTAGTCATTTCCTATGACGTCTAGGTCCTTGTGTTTTGGTTTGAGGACGATTTTCTTCATCAAAGAACAATTAAGTTCAATTGTTCTTGTAAATATCCTATCATATTGAGGAAGTGCTTAAGAAGAACCTTAAACATCTTTTCAATATTGATAGGATTGTTTAAGTCCAAATGAATTTAATTATACAAATGAATTAATCGTCCGGAAATTCATGTTTTGTTGTTATCTTACTCAGTGAACTAGAACATTTGAATATCCTACGAGGGAAGTAACATTTCATTTATCGTTCTGTTTAGGAGTTATGACAATAAAAGTTTCCGGGGGCAAATTGGTATTCAAATGGTTTGTGATTTAATTTAATCTCAGTTATCGGATTTAAATTTGGAATAGTGTTCAAGTTGTTTTATATTTAATTTCTTTCATGTCTTAGGTGATGTTATTTTTAATTTAATTTAACTTTAATTTAATTTAATTTAATTTTAATTTTAATTTAATTTAATTTAATTCAATTTAGTTTGATTTGATGTTAAATTAATTTAGATTAATTTGATTTAATTTCCTTTAATTTAATTTAATTTGATTTAAATTTAATTTAATTTAATTTTAATTTAATTTAATTTAATTTAATATGTTTTAATTTAATTTAATTTAATTTAATTTAACATTTTTTAATTTAATTTAGTTTAATTTAATTTAATTTAATTTATTTATTTAACTTAATTTAATTTAATTTAATTATTTAATTTAATTTAATTTATTTATTCAATTTAATTTTATTTAATTTTATTTTTTTTAATTTAATTTTAATTTAATTTTTAATTTAATTTTATTTTTAATTTTAATTTTTAATTTTGTTTTATTTTTAATTTTAATTTAATTGAAAATTTAAAAAGAGTTTAATAATTTAACTTTAATTTAATTTAAATGATTAAGTCTTTTAACATTTTAAAACTTAAATTTGAATTATCATTTTTAATTAGGAATTAAATATTAATGAGATGATTAATTTAGGGATCTTTAAATTAAAGAATAAATCTCTTCCTAATAATATCCCTATTTTAATAATTCCAATTTTATTATTCTTCCCAAATTTAATCAATTATTTAATTAAGGTTTATTTTAATTATCTCCAAATTATTTAATAGGTTTCTACCCTTTAATTATTTAAATTTCAATCATCCAAATCAGATTAAGATCAAATATTTTACTTGTTAATTTTATTAAATCTAAAGTTTTAATTAAGGGTTAAAATTTTAATTACCATTTTGCCCTTCAAGCTTAATAATTTCATAACTCACTAAATTGAGCTTAAATGAACTTGAAATTTTTATGTGACTTCACTCATATGCAAATAAAGACATGAGAGGAGAAAATGTGATTTTTTTGTATTTAATTTATTTATGTAATTATTTTTGGTGGAAAATAGAAATTTCCAAGGAAAATTTAATAATATGACCAAGGAAAAGTTTCTGTCCTTAAGAAAATTAGGGGACATTCCTAATGACCAGAGGACAACTTGAACCAATTTTGGTGATTTTTTGAAATATATTATTTTTATTATAATTATTTTAATTTTTGGAGTGTTAATTAATTTAAATATAAAATAATGGTTGAAAAAAGAATTTTATATTTTTCAAAAATCTCTCTGATATCAAGGAAATTAGAGAATCAATTTTTGCAATTTTCTGATTTTTCTATGATTTATTATAATTATTTTAGTAAAAATGCCAAAAAATGTATTTTTTAATTCTTAAATTACCTTAGGGCTTTAAAATTTAATATCTCATTAAATAGACCTAAGAAAAATATGAGGTTTGTTCCTAAGTGATTAAAATTCAAAATAAAATATTTTGGTGAATTTTATTATTTTTTTAATTATTAAAATATTAAAATAATACTAAAAATCAACTTTTTTAGAAAATTGAAATTTTAATTTTCTTAAATTCCCTAATATCAGAGAGGCTCCAAAACCAATTTGGTGAATTTTTTAAAGGTATTTTGAAAGTTATGAATTTTTAAAGTTTAAAATGACTAAGTGGTTTAATCAACCCATTTAGTAGAGGCTAACCAAGTCCAATTGACTTCAAATTTTTATGGTGTGTTCCTCTGATCCTAAAGGTCAGTGGAGAATTGATTTCAAGTCAATTTGATGTATGGTTAGCTCTAATTAATTAGGGATCTATTTTGGGTGTTTAAGCCAATTAGGGTTATTTTAAATGAGTTAACTCCAAAACCTATTTTTCCTAGGGTCCTTTGGTCATAAGGGACATCACCAAATTTTCCTAGAATTTATTTCACAATATTCTATTTATTGGATTTAAAATACTCAAAACAGTAACATGAATTTGAAAAATAATTAACTTTTCATAGGGATGGCCTCTGACTTTGGAAAATTCAGGGAATGTTCCCAAATTCAGAGGCTTCAAAAGCCCTATGGTCTCATGCCATGGTGAATTTCCTATATGCATGGAGAATTAAAATAATGCAGACAGTAAATAAATTATTAAAAATAAAATACTTGATGAAATTAAATGATTTCTTTTCCACATTATTCTCCTCTGTTCACTGAGCAAGGGGGTATTTTTATTTTATTTCTCTGATTTTCCTACACAAAGTTATGAATTTTCCAATTTCTGGTAAATAAATAAATAAGAAAAATCCTAATTTTCTATTTATCCGAGTCGGCGTCGCGTCAACCTTAGCATCTCCGAACGGCCACGCGGTGCGCCCCATTCGACGCCGCCTTCCGACTCAGCGCCACGCGGCCCGTGCTTCACGTATCATCTTCTGGTCCGACGCCATCTGAGCCGTCCGTCCGCGCGTGTATTGAATGAACGGCATTCGTTCATCGTCCCCAAGCCTCCTAGCCCGAGAACCGTCCATCTTCTAGGCCTAAGATCTCACTCGATACTTGACCAAATTTAACGTTCTTATGCTCTATGGATTCATCTCGAAAAGACGAACACATCCATACGGTTTATGTGGCATGAAATCGACTTAATGAAAATGGAGAATGTTCGAAGCTCGGGAAGAAGAGTGAGGCCATACCTTTGCTCGCAGAAGTGTGGCTTCGATCCGAGGGTTATTTCACCTTCGATTGGATCCCGAAGCAAGCTCCGCATGAAGTCTCCCGGTCTCGGTGAATTGCCTAGGTAGGATTTCGACCACAGCTCGATCACAAAGCTTGGAGGTCGGAGCAACCGAGGTGGCTCGGAGATGGGGCTTTTGCCGGCGGACACCTTCTCTTGGTCCGGTGAAGGTGTAGGACCAATCAATTTGAGGATTGATCCACTATGGAGAAGTGTCCTAGTTTTGGGCTAGAAGTTTGAGCTCGAAAATCGAGCTCAGTTGCGAGGAATTGGGGATGGAATTCAGTGGGATCAAATGCTCTATGTATGGAGAATAGTCTGGAACAATTTTGCGCAGTTTCCTTAAGGTTAGTTTCAACGCACCTCTCATGGCCGAGAAGGGGTGGTGTTTAAATAGGAGAGGGTAGAGGGCCTCCTGTGGAGAGTTAGGGCTTGGGATCAGCTGCTCTTGGCATGAGAAGAACAGCTACAATGGCCACTGGGGATGGGGCATCTCAGCAAGGGAGAATTCCAAAGTTGGCTCACATGTGAGCTCTCGGCCATGGTGTTTTCCGGTGACCTGGTGGCTGGCCGGCCAGGCATTGGTCACCATCTTGTTCAGGGGGTCGGTGCTCGGGGTTTAGTGTAGGCAATTGGCAAATGCCATGTGTAAAGAGCTTGGATTGAAATGGAATGGGGGGAAGGCCATTTTGGGTTCAAATGAGTCAACCCATGATTTTGGGCTAGGTTCACCACCCAAGGTCTGGCTTAGGCTGAATAGAAAGTGATTTAGGTTAGCTTAATCAGTGGGGAATGGTCACCATCCAAGTACAATTAAGCTTAAGCAAGGTTTAGTGGAATCATGGGAGTGGTTAATCACCTTTAGGAATTAAGGAAAGGGTCTCCTCCTTTTGCCCAAAATGGCATGGTGACATGTAAAGAGGTTCTCATGGCTTCCATGTGGCTTATGCATGGCTTCATGGCTCACCTTTGCGTCTGGGAAAATTCAAGTCAATTTCATGGAAATGGATTTAAGAAAAATTTTGGTATTTAGGGGTGATTTGGCATGAGGCTTGATTTGGAATTATTTGATGATGGGATTATAACTTAGGGAATGGCTTTGATTAAATGGATGGCAAATGGAAATGTCATGTGGGTTTTAGGGCCAATTTTGGGCTTTTGTATTTGGTGGAAATGGGCTTTTAAAATGGTTTAGGGAAGTGGGCTTTTGGATTTTAAAATGGATTTTAGGATGGAATTTTGGCAAAGGCTTGGGCCAAATAATTGTTTGGTTTAGCTCATAGATGTTTCATGAGTGACTTGAAGCAAATTGGGAGTGATTTGGGTTTGAATTGGGTTGAATTTGGACTTCTTTGGTGAATGGGCCAATATAGGTCAAATTGGACTAAGTTGGGCCAATGTTGGGTTAGGGTTGAAATTGATGTAAAAATAATATTGGGAAATGTCTATGGAAGTGTTTCAAAGAGGTTTTTACTTTGGTTGGGCTTTGATTTTGGGGTTTGGGCTCATTTGGGTTAGGTTTGGGTTTAGGTCAAAATTGGGTCTTTTAGCTTTGGGTTGAATTTGAGTGGGGTTTAGGTCTAAATGTTGGGCAAATCATGTTAGTGTTTTTTTTGTAGGGATGTTAAGGAAGATTTAGAAAAGATTTGGGGTTAATTGGAGTTGAATTGGGTGAGTTTGGGTTAGGTGTTGGCCTCCTTGATCGATTCAGGCTCAGCTTAGTGATGTTAAAATGAGTCAGTCAGAATTGGGGGTTTTGACAAAAGTAGAGTAAATTAACAAAATTAGCCCATAGTGTAGTTGAACAAAATGAAATTGGGAATATTTGGGATTTTCTGGAATTTTCTGCGAATTTTCTGAATTTTTGGATTTTTGGGTCAAGAGGGGTATTTTAGGTATTTGGAGGGTATTGGGAGGTATATTTGGAATTTTTGGTATTTTTGGGTATGGATGATCAATTTGAGTAATGTGGAAATGTTTGGGATTGATTTTGGGGAATTTTGGGAGATTTAGGTGATTTTGGAAATTTTGGGTAGTTTCAAGGGTATTTGGTAGGTTAGGCGGGTGTAGGGTCCCGGGGGTCAAAAATTGAAAATTTAAAAAAATGAAGATTGGGTGAATATAAGTGGAATAAAATCATTTTGGTTGAGCCATGAAGACATACCAAGCCCACATGAGCTATGAAGGGACTCATTTGAGGCATTCACTATGTTGTTCCTAACCCTCTTAGCCAAGGGCTTAGGGTTAAGGACCATCCATGTGAATCACCTACATGAGTCAGGAGGTCAAGTTAGGTATGGGTGTGGTTTTAGGAGGTGTGTGAAAGTGTAGTGTATGAGTGTAGTGTGTGTGTAAGTCAGCCCCTTCACCAGACCAGGCCACCCAGGGCAGTCCTAAGGCCAAAGAGTCCTATAGGAACTCATCCTTTAAACTTCCACATTTGATTTCAACCCTCTAGGTGATTAGGGGTCTATAGTCAAGTTTGTAGAGTTTGCAGGGAGTTAAGAAGTGGTTTGAAATTCTAGATGGTGGATCCCAATTCTAGTCCTCTAAGATTGTCAAAGGAAAAGCCTAAGGCTAGATCCTAAGTACTAAAAAGAAGAAGAGAAGACCTCATCAAAAATGAGGTCAACAAATGGACCCCCAATAGGTGTGGTGAGCTGACGGAGCACACCACTCGTATTGGTGTTGTCCGAAGCGATCAGCAAAACCAACACAGATATCCAAGTGACAAACTTAGGACGAAGTAGAAGAGTTTCCGCTGGGGAGTGTCAAGTATATCTCTGAAACTGGAGATTCCTGAACTCTCGCTGGGGAAAGGAAAAGAAGGTGAATTCCAAATCACTTGATCTGGGGGAATTTCAATTTAGATTTCATTTTGTTTTAGTTTAAGTTTTGATGAGTGAACTTAGATTTTAGTTTGAGTTTTAATTTAGATTGAAGTTTGGTTAAGATTAATTTGAAGGGATTTGATTTGAAATGAAAATTGGAATTTCGTGGTTTTAGATGTAACATCTTCAACCTCAAAAGAAAATTGAATTGATTGGATTGAATCATTACAATGAGGAGAAATCTTAGAGCAATGCGGTATTGGATGTAAAATCCTTAACCTCAAGAGTTTGATTTTGATGTATTTCATTGCAATAGGGAGAGAACCTAAAGCAATGCGGTATCGGATGTAAAATCCTCAACTCCAAAAATTTGATTTTTGATGTATTTCATTGCGATAGGGAAAGAATCCTAAAGCAATGCAGTCTCGGATGTAAAATCCTCAACTCCAAAAAATTTGATTTTGATGTATTTCATTGCGATAGGGAAGATCCTAAAGCGATACGTTCTCGGATGTAAAATCCTCGACCCAAAAGTTTGATTTTCATGTATTTCATTGCGATAGGGAAAAGATCCTAAAGCAATGCAGTCTCGGATGTAAAATCCTCGATCCAAAAGTTTGATTTTGATGTATTTCATTGCGATAGGGAAAGGATCCTAAAGCAATGCAGTCTTGGATGTAAAATCCTCGACTCCAAAAATTTGATTTTGATGTATTTCATTGCGATAGGGAAAGGATCCTAAAGCAATGCAGTCTCGGATGTAAAATCCTCGACCCAAAAGTTTGATTTTGATGTATTTCATTGCGATATGGAAAGGATCCTAAAGCAATGCAGTCTTGGATGTAAAAGCCTCAACCCCAAGAATTTGATTTTGATGTATTTCATTGCGATATGGAAAGGATCCTAAAGCAATGCAGTCTTGGATGTAAAATCCTCGACTCCAAAAAATTTGATTTTGATGTATTTTATTGCGATAGGGAAAGAATCCTAAAGCAATGCAGTTTCGGATGTAAAATCCTCAACCCAAAAGTTTGATTTTGATGTATTTCATTGCGATAGGGAAAGGATCCTAAAGCAATGCAGTCTCGGATGTAAAATCCTCGACCCAAAAGTTTGATTTTGATGTATTTCATTGCGATAGGGAAATGATCCTAAAGCAATGCAGTCTTGGATGTAAAATCCTCGACCCAAAAGTTTGAATTTGAATAGTCATTGACTTTGCAAAGGTTTGTAGTGTTGATTTGAAAAGTGTGGAATTTTGGTGTTTCGAGAATTTCATGAAAGTATTAAAAGGCTTTCACAGAAGGAAATATATTAGGAGGGAATATGTAGATGTTACTTATCCCATTCAAAAGAGTTGATCGAAAGTTGCTAGCTTAGATTGGATACAATTCCTCGCCATCAGATTCGATCCGCATCAATGGAATCAACCGCTCCCATCCCAGACAAGGGAGAGAATAGAACGGATCGGATTTCAGACTTGGAAGGTTGAGTTTGAACTCGATTGAGATTTGATTTGAGATTTGAGTTGATTGAATTTGAAATTTGATTGAGAATTTGATTTGAGATTTGATTTAAAATTTGGAAAGATTGAATTTGAATTTGATTTAAAATTTGTGGTCACTTTGTTTGTCCTTTAATGATTCAAATTTTATTTTATCATTTATTTAATGTTCATGTGAATTTGGTGTTCATCATTTTTAGATTTTTAAGAAAAGTTTTCTTTTATTCTTTTTGTTTCTTTTCTGTTCTTTGTTCAAAGTTCATTTAACTTTAATGGTGTTTCCCGATCAATTTGCACAAAAGAGGTGAAGGCCAAAAATTTGACATGGTCACTTTCATTCCAATCATGTCGAAGATACATAATACAACTCAATCTGGAATACATTTCATACAATCCATGTAGACTCAAAACGGCCTATGTATGATCTTTGTCGATCCACCCAAAGAAGCATCTGTCAAAAATCCATTTCTGAATAGTGGGGTACATGGTTAATAACATCACCTTCCAAGCCATCCTTGGCAAGGATGCCGTATGGATGTACATTGGAGGTGTGATATTTTTCATGTAGCTCACAGCTCGTAAGGCCGTAGGCTCTCTAGCTCTGGGTCTGGCTGGAAATGGCAAGGTGTCTTCCTGTCGTCCATCCTTCTGAATGTAACTGAGATCCGCTTCACTGGTACTCCTGTTATGCAATGCTTAGCGATATCTCGCTCCGTTGCCCTTCGACATCATGACGGAACCTACCGGTAAAGGTATCTTCACCGGCCCTCGGAACTCACCTGGGCCTCGCTATCCGGAGATCGGATCCGAACATGATGTTACACTCGTTCAGGAAAGAGATCGTGCGAGAAGGTCCGACAAAGTCGTGGTGATCTATGTGTGGGGGTATGCGATCACCCCGCTCGTAGATGTTAATAATGCAACTATTGGGTATGCAATCTCGCCGCGCGTACCCTCCATGTTATCAATCTCTTTACCATTCTCTTGATGACTAATGGCATCGGATCCACTTGCCCATGACGGAGTATTCCAGGTGGGTTTCCCTTCCTGTCCTCCGCAAAGTTGTAACAGCATCCACTTTGTATTGTAATTCTTCCTTTCCCTGGCATCCATCTCCGAGGTTCTGAGTAGGTGTTTTCCCTTAGGCGGCTTGCTCGGCCCATTCTTTTCAAATCCCGGATGCAATCCACGATTTGCTGTTGTTCATACTCTGAGAATACGTTTGTATGTAGCTCGAGGCCCTCTAAGTATATTGATCCTTCGCCTTCGATTCTCTCGAAGTATTCAAAGGTTTTCTTTTCAACATTCTCGCATTCTTTCTAGCTTCGTACTCCGGAATAATCTGCAAATGGCGAGGCCTCGGTGACATATTGTGGGATATACGGTTCAATCCCTTCACGTTCTCCCGCATACCTCGGCTCCTCGGGGATGATGTCCGTCGGGACAACCCCCGGGTTGCTTCCGCAACAAGGTCATGCATTACCGGTGGTTCTATCCGGTGGCGTGGTAGCCTTCTTTCTTCCGATCTTCGTGAGATTTCCCCGGTCCTTTCGTTATCCTAGGAGCCGGCCTCCTTTCTTCCGTACCCGGTGAATCGGCGTCCTCGAAGTGTATGTACCGGCAGTAGCAACCGTCTCGTCGCGCCGGTCCACGCCTAGTTTGGTTAATATCTTACGAATACGGCGATTCTTATTTCTTCGTTGCGTTGTCGTGAGAGTAGCTCTTCGAACTTCTTGAATCTCTCGGGCGCGGCGCCGACAAGCATGCCCTCTCGCCGTAGTGACTACGTACTTCATTTTCTTATCTTCTTCGGTGTTTGCCTTTCTTTTCTTGCTGCCGGATCGGTGGCTTGGGCCACCCACTTTCATCACCTGTCCGCTCGGCAGCTCTTCTTGGTCAACCGGGACCCGACTCACTTTCCTCGTACTGTAGGCCTGCTGGTGCGAAATCCGAGTCAATCTCGATTATCGCTTCATCTTTCACCCTCTTTTCATTGAGTGCAAGGCTTACGCCATTTCTAAAGTTCAGGACCAACCGCCCGCTCGACATTTCCCTGTAAAAAGACAAGGAAAAGGATCAGGGGCTGTACTAAGAACAAGAACATTAAGAAAATGTTTATTAAAGACAGTTCTTTTTTTATTACTCTTATATTTTAAAACTTAACAGGAATGAAGTGGGGTAAGATCAGGAAAGAGATTTTGATTTGGAAAAGAAAACAAGGAAAACTTTATTATCATGATTTTATTTATTTTAGCACATTTTATTATTTTTGGGTTCGGACCCAATCATAAGTAATTACTTCGCCCGTGTTTCTTAGGGATGAAGAATTCATTCCTTCGAAACATCGGGTAGCGTAATACTTTTTAAGTATCGTCCGTCGATTGGAAGCATATGTCGTTCTCCCGGCAATTCACTAGCCGGTAGGAACCTCCCGAGTATACCGCTTCAACCACAAACGGCCCTTCCCAAGTGGGTTCAAATTTTCCTCCTATCTTGCGGTGTGCAAGAATAGGTCTCTTGAGAACGAGAACTAAGTCACCAACTTTCAAGGTTCTTGGGCGGACCGCGTTGTCATGGGCTCGAACCATCTTAGCTTGGTATAGTTCTAAATTCTCGTCGCGCTGCAAGTCTTTTCCCTTCTAGGCTTTCTAATTCTTCTAGTCGTAATTTGGCGTTCTCTTCTATCGTGATTTTGTTTGCAACTGCAATTCTGAGTGAAGGAAGCTGAACCTCTAAAGGTAACACTGCCTCGGACCCATACACCAGAGCGTAAGGTGTAGCTTGAGTAGGAGTTCTGAAGGATGTCCGGTAGGCCCATAAGGCTTCTAATAACTTCTCGTGCCAATTTCTCTTATTATCATCCAAAGTTTTCTTTAAAATTTGAACGAGAGTTTTATTAAAAGCCTCGCCGGGCCGTTTGCTCTCGGGTAGTAAATTGTTGAATATCGTCAGCCGATTCCGTGTCTCCCGACAAAATTGTTGATTTGCGTGCTTCCGAATGCTCGACCCATTATCCGAGATGATTCCGCGCGGCACTCCGAAACGGTAGACAACTTGGTTCTTGAAAACCGTAGCACGTGGTGTGCTTTCACGTCTCTAAGTGGAACCGCCTCGCCCACTTGGAAAAGTAATCCGTAGCCGCAAAAATGAAGCGATGTCCTTTCGAAGATGGTGGTTCTATCGGACCCACTATATCCGTGCCCCAACATTCAAATGGCCACGACGCAATTGTCGGATGTAGCACATTCGGAGGTTGGTGTAGAACCACTCCGTGCACTTGGCATTGGTGACGGCTCTCTGGCGATTTTCATGCAGTCGGTCATCATCGAGGGCCGTAGTACCCTAATCTTTTAATTTTCATTTTCATCTTCGGGCCCGATCGGTGAGTGCCACGTAGTCCCGAATGCACCTCTTTAACAATTTCGCGGGCCTCGGACCCGCTTAGGCACCTTAGCCACATTTGATTAAAAGACCTTCCGTATAACGTGTTGTTTATTAATGCGTAGGACGCAGTTCTTTTCTTGATCCGATGGGCTAGCGACCTATCGTCCGGTAGCTTTCCTGTTTGCGGTGTAGTCTATTAATGGCCGTCGCCAATCTTCTCGTGTTTTCTCGTTACCGTTGCAACCGATTTTTCTTCTTTTCCCGATATGTGTGTCGTGTCTATGTCGAGCTGTGATAGGATCTGACGTCCGTGAACTGACACTTCCACTGATTCATCTTGCAAACAGGCAAATTCTTTTGCGAGGCGAGCTAACGCATCTGCTAAGGCATTTTCTTTTCTAGGAATTTTGTAGATTGTCACATTCGGAATTTGTTCTAATAACTGTATGGCATACTGGAAGTATTGCTCGAGTCTTGGCTTTAAAATTTTGTACTGTCCGGCGATCTGTTGAATGATCAATTGTGAATCCCCATAGATGTTGATGTCTGTTATCCCCATTTGAATAGTTAATTCCGACCCCGTTATGAGGGCTTCGTATTCTCGCTTCATTGTTTGTACACGGCTTCGTCAAGTGGTAGGAGTATCTTAACATCCCCGGCTCCGTGTTATAAAGATTAGTCCGATTCCCGCCTTACCGGCACTATCACTTGCGATTCTTCGTCTTTGTGTGCCGAAGATGCTCCGTCAAAATATAATTCCCAACGTCGATCATCGTGGTCTTCTAGGCTCATTATTTGTTCATCCGGCAAATCGTCATTAAGAGGAGATTCTCGCCGCAAAGGGTGTGCTGCGAGGAAGTCCGCTAAGACTTGTCCCTTTACGGCACGAAGAGGCACGAAAGTTATATCGAATTGCAATAATATCATCGACCATCCGGCAAGTCCGTCGGAAAGTGTTGGACGAGTCATCAAGTATCGCAATGGATTAAATTTCGAGATCGAGTTGACCTTATGAGAAAGCATGTAGTGCCCGAGCTTTTGAGCGGCGAAGATCGTGGCCAAACAATGCTTTTCAATCGCGGGATACCTTATTTCCGTCGGAAGTAAACAACGGCTTAAATAGTAAAGAGCATTTTCTTTACCCTCATCATCGACTCCGGCTAACAGGGCTCCGAGAGAGTCGTCTAAAGCAGCGGTATAGAGTATCGGCGGTCTACCCGAGACCTGGGCTCGCTAAGACAGGAGGTGTCATTAAATATTGTTTAATGTCCTCAAAGGCCTTCTCGGCATTTCTCTTCCCAAATAAATTTGGCATCCTTTTTAACTAGTGCCGAGAAAGGCTGACACCTACCTGACAAGTTCGAGATAAAGCGTCGAAGATATGCCAGCTTCCCTTGAAAAGATCGTAGTTGTTTTAAGGTTTTGGGAGGCGGCATTTCTAAGATAGCTTTAATCTTTTCCGAGTCGATTTCAATCCCACGATGTCGGACAACGAATCCTAAGAATTTCCCGGAGGTGACGCCGAAGGCGCACTTTAAGGGATTCATCTTAAGGTTAAATTGTCTTAATCGTTCGAAAACAATTCTCAAATCATACAGTGGTTTTCCTTTACTTTGCTTTTGATGACCACATCGTCCACGTAGCATTCGACTTGATTGTGGATGAGATCATTAAAAATTCTTGTCATCGCTCTCCGGTAGGTTGCTCTCGCGTTCTTCGATCCGAATGGCATCACCGTGTAGCAATATACTCGATCGGCGTTCGAATGCCGTAAGCTTTTCATCTTCTCGAGCCATTTTTATCTCGGTTGTATCCTCGAAGATCCATCCATGAATGAGAATATTTCATGCGTTGAAGCAATATCGATCATTAATTCTGGGATCGGTAGAGGGAATTCGTCTTTTGGACTTGCCTTGTTTAAATCTCTGAAGTCTACACAAATTCTGATCTGACCATTCTTCTTTCTGACTGGCACCACGTTGGCTAGCCAAGTTAGGTATTGTTCTTCATGGACAAATTTGGCGTCTATTAGCTTTTTAACTTTGGCTATGACTTGTTTTTCGATTTCTAGACGCATTCTTCTGGGACCTTGTCCGACCGGGACGTAGTAGGATCCACTCCTAGCTTATGGACCGCGACCTCCGGAGCTAATCCCGGCATCTCATTGTAGTTCCAAGCAAAACAAGTCTTTAAATTCCATTAATAACTTGATTATTTCTCAGGAGTCTTCTTTATTGAGTAAGGAGCTAACAAAGGTAGGTCTAGGTTCTTCACTAGTACCTAAGTTAACTTCCGTTAACTCATCTATTGTAGATTTAATCTCTTCTTCGAATTCTGGTGGAGTGTCTCCAATTTGTAAATCTTCAAATTCTTCTGTAGTTTCCATGCAGTTTTCATTAGGCTCACAAGTGACAACCAAGAAAAATTCAGTATCGTCAACTGATCCTACTGTGCCGAATCCGAGACCATGCTTTGAATTGGGTGGACGACCGGAGTTATTCCATAATTTTTCAAAATGTTGTGATTGACCTTTTGTCCATTGTCGAGGTAAGAAACAACGCTGAATTAAAATTTGAACACAGGGAGAGTACCACTCAAAAGGTAATTCCATTAATTTCGATGAAGTGACATCTTCAAATTGTACATTATTTTCAGTTTTGAAGGAAGGAGCACCACGGTAGAATTTGATTGGCTTTGCACCGCCGCTACGTACCTATTTTACCACCATACCCTCGATCTTATTAGAATGAATCGGGGTCAGGGTCATAGTATGTACATAGTGGTTAATCTTCTCGTACATTGATTTATATTCTTCATTCTTTTCATCTTCAAGCGGGATCCTGAATTGCGGCTTCTTCCGACTTATTGTCGCTGCTTCTTGCTTGATTTCTTTTTCTTCTTCTAAACTATTTTCCCAATCAACATTGATGGCTGGTTTCCTCTGTCCAACTGTCCTAACGTCTCTACCACGACCTTGTCCCCGGCCTCGACCTCGGATGCGAGTTGTGGAGAAACCTTCACCATTTCGCCGTAAGGGAGTGGTGAGTGACTGTTGGACTAGAACTTCAGGTTCTTCATTGTCTCGAACTCTCTTTGTTTCATTCGTTATGGTATCTCTAGAGAATATTGTTTTCTTCGGAGGTGCATAATATGCTACGTCTTCATGGATTCCAATCTCATGTACGGAGAATGGCTGTAAGTCACCTTTGATGCACTGTTCCCCTCCATCGTAGTATTTGATGCACTGATGTTGAGATGATGGTACCATCCTGTTTTCATGTATCCAGGGTCGGCCCAGTAGAGCGTTGAACGACGTTTCTGAATCTATTATGTGAAATTTTGCGGTTGTCTTTGCTAAGTCACCGGTCTTCATTAGTAGCGTTATTGATCCGAGGGCTCTTTCTCCTTTCTGGTTGAATCCTCTTAATAACATTTTGTCGGCTTCGAGTTCACGAGCATCAATTTCCAAATATGCTAGTGTTCGAAGACTCATTATATTGATTGATGCTCCTAGATCCACCAATACTCCGGAGAGTGTAAACTTCCCAATTGTAACTCGAAATGTACAATGGTCGGTTGTGGTCCGTCGTCCCAAGTAGTAGATCATTGTCCGCGAAGGTGACACCTCGCTGTTCCTTTAACGAACAAACCTCATCTAAGGAATCTCCAGCCATTTGAGCTAAGCAAATTTCTGGATCAAGTAAGGCCTTAATCAGAGCTTATCTCATCTCCTTTGATAAGATGAGAGAGTCGTAGATGCTCAGTTTGGCCGGTAGTTTCCTAAGATGGGCTTGCACGTTGTAGTCCACTTTATTTCCATGTGTCTCGGCTTCTTCTCGAATGGGTATTTCTTCTGCCGGGGTTGGTTCTTCTTGAACAACCACCTGCTTTCCTTTGTCCTTCGGACCCATTCTCGGAGGTAGAACTCTTCCACTTCTTAAGTTAACTTCTGTAATTTCTTCTGACTCTAGTGTTGAGCTCGCTAGTGTTTCCTCTTAAATCGGAATGACAGGTTCTTCTGGATTAGCTTCAGAGTCTGAAGGCTCTAACTCTATTGTGACTGGAGCTCCTCGAAACTCGCAGATAGATTCATTGCTTGTTGAACTCTCGTAACCTCCTTGATGGATGTCTTCTTCGTCATTGCGATTGTCGAGATTGTGTATGATTTGAGAATTGTCATTTATATAGAAATCGATGTCCGGATTGTCGCTAGTTACGTAATCGTTAGAAACAGTGAAAACGTAGCCAACGCCATCACCCTTATCATTATAAGATCTCACCGAAGTGAGCAGATAATCATACAGAGTCAGAGGTTCGAGGGATCTCTCCCCCGAATCTGAAACAACTATCCTAGGATAAGCAGCCCCTAGTCTAGCCTTAGGAGCCTCGGTCTTCTCTTTTTCATCAATTTTCTTCTTCTCTTCAATCGTCTCTCGTCGAGGTGGTTCTTCTATCGCAAGTGATAAGTGCCGACTTGACGAGTTTCAAACTCCGAATTGAAGCTCGCACCGAAGCGGTTTGGATGTCGTTTAAAATCTTTTTGAAGACCTCGTCCAAGCGGTAGTCCATCCATCGTCGGTTGTATAGGGATTTATCGGAACGATGGGATCGGCCGAGACAACATCGACGGAACCTCCTTTCGGGGTTCCTTCATGTACTCCTTCGGGATTGTTATATTCCCTTTCCGAAGGTTGTCATTGAGCCAACTCTCGAAGGTAATGCAATCTTCTATCTTGTGTCCAAGCATCCGGTGGTAGGGGCAAAAGTTGGGATCACCTTTCTTGTTGACTTCTCTCGGTCTCTTAGGCCCCGACGACTGAAAATCCGGAGTCTTCATCGACTACGGAACATTTTTGGCACTCGCTTCATTCTTGAATGGATATTCCCTCGCTCGAAGCTCCCTTAATGTACGTTGCGGACGAGGCGGTTGTTCATATCGTGGAGATGACCGATAGCTAGGTCGGGGTTGTCGATAATCTCGTCGAGGTTGCCGCGGCCGTTCGGACGATATTTGTATCGCGTTGCTTGCCTTTGACGATCGCCGCAACGATCCCGGATTTCTTTTCAAAAGTCTTCACGGTGCTTTTGCTTGTCCGTCTTGTCGGTGAAACTTAATTGCTTCGCCTCTTCTGCAAGCTCCCGGCCTTGCTTAACAACTTCTCGAAAGTCTTAATAGTGAATCCTTTGAGGAGAAGTGCTATCGGGCCGTGAATGCTTTTAAGTAAGATGCTGATTGCATGTTGTTCTTATAATTGTGGTTCACACTTCATGCTTAAGTTCCTCTATCGAAGTATGTAATCCACTAAAGTTTCTTTCGGCTTCTGCTTCTCTACCACTAAATCACCTATAGTGATGTGGTGCTGAGCTCCGGCGAATCGCTTGATGAAGAGGTTTTCTAGTTCCGAGAACATCTTTACCGAACCATTCGGTACTCCGCATACCAATCAAAGGCGATCCCCGACAGTGCCGTCGACAAATTGTCGGAAGAGTAATGCATCGCTCCCGCCGCATTACAACAACCGGCACGAAAGTGTGCAACATGTTGTCTGGGGTTCCTGGCTCCATCAAAGGTCTCGAACCGCAGGTGGTACGAAGCCTTTGGGTATCGGACAGTGCCGAATTCTTCCGGTAAGGTCTACCCGTCCGAATGGATGTCCCGCTCTTTGATTGTGCTAAGGCTTCTCGCACTCGCCGTTCCACCAAGCTCTTGATATCTTTTTCTGGAATCATACTTTGTGTTGTATCTTTCTTTAGCCGATCATCCCCGTTGACTGGATGTAATCTCCTTTCCTCCGTCTCCAATGTGAATGACCTCTGGGGGTGTCTCTCTTTGGGGTTGCACTTGACTTTGGAGAGTGGCTAGGGCTACAGCCATCTCTTCCATCCTCTTCGTCATTTGTGCGATCGTATCGTCTTTCTCTTGAAGCTACCTTCTCATCACTTCCGGCTCCTCTCTTCCGCGGCCGCAGGAGCACCTTTTGAAGCCGACGAAGCTCGTGTTTCGACCATGTTGATTTCTCGCATACTCATCGTCCATGAATTCCGATGAATCAATCTCGTCTCCGAATTTCTCTTCTCTTTCTTTTGCTAGTCGTCGAATATCGTCCTCAACTTTTCCATAGCGTCCTCTAGCGGTCTTTTCCGTGCATCCTCGCGAGCTTGTCGTGTGATAGCCGTCCGGTTCCCTTCTCACGAGTCCCCTTTACCGCAAGTAGCACTTTCTTCGGATTCAAGTCTCCCGACGAGACTTTCCTTTTCGTGCCGTTGTTTCAATCTTAACCGTCCAAGAAGTGGGACGCCATACCATCCTTCTAGCAGCAGAAGGTCTAGGACCGGATGGTCCGTCAGCCAAATGCTCGGAAGGTGGTATCCTCCCTAATCCGCAACCCTGAAACAACGATAGGCGGACTAGCCTTCATCCTTTTATTTGGCTTTTCTGTAACTATGACAGGTTCTACTCGTGGCCCAAGACGGGATTTGACTGGCACCCGCCCTATCCTTCGTAGAATCTCCGATACGGGGCATTTCTCTTTCTTTGCTAGCTTCTTGATCATAGTATGTAGTCGGGCAAATGGCGTGATCCTAGCTCTTTTCTTTCTGCTGTCGTCGTAGTATGCTGGTCGAGGTAATGTAGAATCAATCCTGTGGACATTTTCCTCGTCAGCTGCGGCGGAAAGGGGATGGAATCTACTTCCTTCCAAAAAGGGTGTATCTTCAGGCAATGGTATGTATTCAGGTAGTGGTGTGTACTCAAAGATTTCTGGGATTTCCTCCAGGAAAGCAATTTCGGCAGCTCTGGCCTTCCTGGCAATTTTTCTACTTCTGTTCCTTCTTTGGGTCCGTGTTAGTGATGGAATTCTTGAGCTGGACCCGATTTCAAAAACAGAAGGTCTCACAGGAAAGTCTGTACCCTCCACGGTAGCAGGTTCACCATAGTTCCGAATTTCCTTCCCCTTTAATCCGGCGGAAGCCGGGTAGGTGCGAGACAACTAGACCAGTGGGGGTAGCAAGAACAGCTCCTCCGTGGACAAGCAAGCATTCTCTCGCTCGGGATCTTTGCAGGGAGGAAACTCTCGAGTTGATCTAAGGTTGAACTCGATCAACGGCTTCTCAGCTTCAGATACTTTGTTTGTCAGTGTGAAAAGGGAAACGTCAGTGATCTTGACATTTGTGTTCTCGAATCCTTGTCCAAATCAGATGATCCCATTGTCAGGCAGCTCATCCTTGTAAACAATGAAGTCGAGTCCATTGGTGAAGGAGAAAATTAGCTTTGGGGCCTCCATTTCTGCAGGGTAGATCCTGATTGTCAGTCCAAGTTATGCTTCTTCTCATTAGGACGAAAAGAAAGGAATTGAAAAGAGTCCGAACTCATTCTTGTTCATGTATTTATAAGAAGGAGTTATTTGTTAAAAGAGTCATTCGTTAGAGGGTTTGTTTATTTAGAACGGAATGTTCAAAGGTGTAGAGAAGGTAAGGAATCCGATTCAGAGTTGTAAAGGAAAAGAAAGTCTTATGCAAGACTTCTCGACTCGAAGGATCACTCCTAAACTAACACCTATCGGGGTCCACCCCACCTCAGAAATGAGGTAAAAGGATCTCGGAACCTCTCTGTTTAGGGGTGTCTAAACAGTGGCTCCTAAATCCGAGAGAATGTTGGCTACACTTGTTCAAGGTAGAAATGAACATAGTATTCCAACGGAAAGAAGGATAGCTTGATCGACAAGGGACATGGATATATTACCGATTTTTGAAAGCAGAATTGTCTGATTAAAAATGGAGAGAGGAATTGTCCCCAGCGGAGTCGCCAGAAGTTGTCGACATATTTTTAGGTTATGTGTTTTATTTTGAAAAAGGGGGTCGCCTACAGAAATTGTGCGGCGAATTTTTAATTTAATTTAAATAAATAATTTGAAAAGTAGTATTTGATTTTGAAAATAATTTTAAATTTGAAGATTTTAAGATATGAAATCAAACCGATCTCACATCCCAAATAGTTTATATAAACGAGCACCGCACCACAAACCGTGTATCTATCCCTAAGGATAGACAAACTGCTTGATGGTGGGGCTCGATTAAACAAACTAGAAGATTTGTGACATCCGTTTGGTCTGCAAACCAATTTTATAAGCCGACAAATTCCCCTGCTTATTATGAAAGCATTAAACAGGGTTTATATTACTCGGGTTCTTTAAAATTCCCTATAAGGGCAAGCCCCTATAGTTAATTACATCTTAAGTGATGAGAATCATCTAAGAAAACTCTCGATAATAATCAGTAATTCTGCTCTCAAGAATTTCAAAGTTTAAGTTTTTAAGGGATTGAATCTTGGAATTTCAATAGGGAATGGATCGAGTTTGGAACATTTTTGTTTTGGGAATTCAAAGGAAGAAAAGTAGGAGAAGCTGAGGATCCAAGAAGAATCTTGGCAACTTCCCAAACTATCCTATTGTTTGGCTTCGAGTTTAAGAAAATCCTAATATTATCTGATATTTCAATCTTGCCAATTTTAATTAATCAGGACTTATATTCGTATGACATGATCATACAAATAGCCTTGAAGATGTGAGGGTTTATGTCGTATCGGACGACTACCTCGGAATCCTAAGACCGGTTAGGACTTAATTTGCAATACAAATGCCTAACAAAAGGTTGAGGATTTAGGTTGCACTAGGCAAACTACCTCGAAGTCCTATGGCTTGGTTATTTAAATCTAGGAAAGTTTTGCTGAAGTAGACTCAGGTTTTGCTGATGACGATGGCCGTGCTGCCCACCATGCTCCGAGCTCCTTGTTGTTGCAGAGGTTTAGTTTTAGAAGTCATAAATCAGGAGATGAGAGAAGTGTTCTGGTTTAGAGAAAATCTTAATTTCCAAGTGTTTTTGTGTTTTAATTAAAACAAATCTTAAAGTTGATTATAACGACACCGGTTAAGATCCCACGGTTCCATCCTTCCGGCATCATTATTTTTATCGGATTCACTTAATCTAGATGAATTTGCTAAACTCAACTGAATGAGTTCCACACTTTCATTTAGACCGTGGGAAATCCCGTTAGCAACACGTAGGTTACATCATCCGAGGTATTCCCGATCATCCAACAAGACGTTTTAATTTAGTTGTAATTGTAGTTTTGTGTTCTGTTTGTGATTAAATTTTGAGTTGTTTTATATTTTGAAATGTTGTGGCGGTGAATTTTATCTTGCAATGACTTTTAATTTAGTTTTGGTTTCAGTTTTAGGGACTATCCTAAAGGTGTGGGTTTTCATGCAACAGTTGTTCATCATGCAATAAAAGTAAGTGTGATGCGATTAAATAAATTGCAATAAGGTAAATTGCAATAAAATAAAGGTGTACCTGGAGGGTCTTCCCGTCATCCCAAGCTGCACTTAAAACACAATTAGAATATTTAAGCAAGTTCCTAGGTAAAGCTAAGGGAAGGGTTATGGTTTTTTATCAAATTCCTAATCCTATAGCTAGTCATTTCCTATGACGTCTAGGTCCTTGTGTTTTGGTTTGAGGACGATTTTCTTCATCAAAGAACAATTAAGTTCAAATGTTCTTGTAAATATCCTATCATATTGAGGAAGTGCTTAAGAAGAACCTTAAACATCTTTTCAATATTGATAGGATTGTTTAAGTCCAAATGAATTTAATTATACAAATGAATTAATCGTCCGGAAATTCAAGTTTTGTTGTTATGTTACTCAGTGAACTAGGATATTTGAATATCCTACGAGGGAAGTAACATTTCATTTATCGTTCTGTTTAGGAGTTATGACAATAAAAGTTTCCGGGGGCAAATTGGTATTCAAATGGTTTGTGATTTAATTTAATCTCAGTTATCGGATTTAAATTTGGAATAGTGTTCAAGTTGCTTTATATTTAATTTCTTTCATGTCTTAGGTGTTGTTATTTTTAATTTAATTTAACTTTAATTTAATTTAATTTAATTTAATTTAAGTTTAATTTAATTTAATTTAATTTTAATTTAATTTAATTTAATTTTAATTTAATTTAATTTAATTTAATTTAATTTAATTTAATTCAATTTAGTTTGATTTGATGTTAAATTAATTTAGTTTAATTTGATTTAATTTTAATTTAATTTAATTTAATTTAATTTAATTTAATTTAATTTAATTTAATATGTTTTAATTTAATTTAATTTAATTTAATTTAACATTTTTTAATTTAATTTAGTTTAATTTAATTTAATTTAATTTATTTATTTAACTTAATTTAATTTAATTTAATTATTTAATTTAATTTAATTTATTTATTCAATTTAATTTAATTTAAATTAATTTTTTTAATTTAATTTTAATTTAATTTAATTTTTAATTTAATTTTATTTTTAATTTTAATTTTTAATTTTATTTTATTTTTAATTTTAATTTATAATTTTATTTTATTTTTAATTTTAATATAATTGAAAATTTAAAAAGAGTTTAATAATTTAACTTTAATTTAATTTAAATGATTAAGTCTTTTAACATTTTAAAACTTAAATTTTAATTATCATTTTTAATTAGGAATTAAATATTAATGAGTTGATTAATTTAGGGATCTTTAAATTAAAGAATAAATCTCTTCCTAATAATATCCCTATTTTAATAATTCCAATTTTATTATTCTTCCCAAATTTAATCAATTATTTAATTAAGGTTTATTTTAATTATCTCCAAATTATTTAATAGGTTTCTACCCTTTAATTATTTAAATTTTAATTATCCAAATCAGATTAAGATCAAATATTTTACTTGTTAATTTTATTAAACCTAAAGTTTTAATTAAGGGTTAAAATTTTAATTACCATTTTGCCCTTCAAGCTTAATAATTTCATAACTCACTAAATTGAGCTTAAATGAACTTGAAATTTTTATGTGACTTCACTCATATGCCAATAAAAACATGAGAGGAGAAAATGTGATTTTTCTGTATTTAATTTATTTATGTAATTATTTTTGGTGGAAAATAGGAATTTCCAAGGAAAATTTAATAATATAACCAAGGGAAAGTTTCTGACCTTAAGAAAATTAGGGGACATTCCTAATGACTAGAGGACCACTTGGACCAATTTTGGTGATTTTTTGGATTATATTATTTTTATTATAATTATTTTAAGTTTTGGAGTGTTAATTAATTTAAAAATAAAATAAAGGTTGAAAAATGAATTTTATATTTTTCAAAAATCTCTCTGATATCAAGGAAATCAGAGAATCAAATTTTACAATTTTCTGATTTTTCTATGATTTATTATAATTATTTTAGTGAAAATGCCAAAAAATGTATTTTTTAATTCTTAAATTACCTTAGGGCTTTAAAATTTAATATCTCATTAAATAGACCTAAGAAAAATATGAGGTTTGTTCCTAAGTGATTAAAATTTAAAATATGATATTTTGATGAATTTTATTATTTTTGTGATTTTTATTATTTTTTAATTATTAAAATATTAAAATAATACTAAAAATCAACTTTTTTAGAAAATTGAAATTTTAATTTTCTTAAATTCCCTAATATCAGAGAGGCTTCAAAACCAATTTGGTGAATTTTTGAAAGGTATTTTGAAAGTTATGAATTTTTAAAGTTTAAAATGACTAAGTGGCTTAATCAACCCATTTAGTAGGGCTAACCAAGTCCAATTGACTTCAAATTTTTATGGTGTGTTCCTCTGATTCTAAAGGTCAGTGGAGAATTGATTTCAAGTCAATTTGATGTATGGTTAGCTCTAATTAATTAGGGATCTATTTTGGGTGTTTAAGCCAATTAGGGTTATTTTAAATGAGTTAACTCAAAACCTATTTTTCCTAGGGTCCTCTGGTCATAAGGGACATCACCAAATTTTCCTAGAATTTATTTCACAACATGATAATTATTGGATTTAAAATACTCAAAACAGTAACATGAATTTGAAAAATAATTAACTTCTCATAGGGATGGCCTCTGACTTTGGAAAATTCAGGGAATGTTCCCAAATTCAGAGGCTTCAAAAGCCCTATGGTCTCATGCCATGGTGAATTTCCTATATGCATGGAGAATTAAAACAATGCGGACAAGTAAATAAATTATTAAAAATAAAATACTTGATGAAATTAAATGATTTCTTTTCCACATTATTCTCCTCTGTTCACTGAGCAAAGGGGGTATTTTTATTTTATTTTTCTGATTTTCCTACACAAAGTTATGAATTTTCCAAGTTATGGTAATTAAATAAATAAGAAAAATCCTAATTTTCTATTTATCCGAGTCGGCGCCGCGTCAACCTTAGCATCTCCGAACGGCCACGCGGCGCGCCCCCATTCGACGCCGCCTTCCGACTCAGCGCCACGCGGCCCGTGGTTCACGTATCATCTTCTGGTCCGACGTCATCTGAGCCGTCCGTCCGCGCGTGTATTGAATGAACGGCATCCGTTCATCTTCCCCAAGCCTCCTAGCCCGAGAACCGTCCATCTTCTAGGCGTAAGATCTCACTCGATACTTGACCAAATTTAACGTTCTTATGCTCTAAGACGAACACATCCATACGGTTTATGTGGCATGAAATTGACTTAATGAAAATGGAGAATGTTCAGAAGCTCGGGAAGAAGAGTGAGGCCATACCGTTGCTCAGAGAAGTGTGGCTTCGATCTGAGGGTTGTTTCACCTTCGATTGGATCCCAGCAAGCTCCGCATGAAGTCTCCCGGTCCGGTGAATTGCTCAGTAGGATTTCGACCACAGCCCGATCACAAAGCTTGGAGGCTGTGAGCAACCGGGTGGCTCTGGAGATGGGGCTTTTGCCGGTGGACACCTTCTCTTGGTCCGGTGAAGGTGTAGGACCAATCAATTTGAGGATTGATCCACCGTGGAGAAGTGTCCTGGTTTTGGGCTAAAGTTCGAGCTCAAAATCGAGCTCAGCTCGAGGGAATTGTGGCTGGAATTCAGCTGGGGATCAAATGCTCTATGTATGGGGAATAGTCTGGAACAATTTTGGCGAGTTTCCTTAAGGTTTTTTCAGACACCTCTCATGGCCAAGAAGGGGTGGTGTTTAAATAGGAGAGGGTAGAGGGCCTCCCGGGGAGAGTTAGGGCTCGGGATCGCCGCTCTCGGCATGAAAAGAACAACTACAATGGCCACTCGGGATGGGGCAGCTCAAGCAAGGGAGAATTCCAAAGTTGGCTCACATGTAAGCTCTCGGCCATGGTGTTTTCCGGCGACTCGGTGGCCGGCCGGCTGTGCATTGGTCACCATCTTGTTCGGGTGGGTCGTGGTCGGGGTTTAGTGTGTGCAATCGGCAAATGCCATGTGTAAAGAGCTCGGATTGAAATGGAATGGGGGAAGGCCATTTTGGGTTCAAATGAGTCAACCCATGATTTTGGGCTAGGTTCACCACCCAAGGTCCGGCTTAGGCTGAATAGAAAGTGATTTAGGTTAGCTTAATCGAGTGGGGAATGGTCACCATCCAAGTACAATTAAGCTTAAGCAAGGTTTAGTGGAATCATGGGAGTGGTTAATCACCTTTAGGAATTAAGGAAAGGGTCTCCTCCTTTTGCCCAAAATGACATGGTGACATGTAAAGAGGTTCTCATGGCTTCCATGTGGCTTATGCATGGCTTCATGGCTCACCTTTGGCTTGGGAAAATTCAAGTCAATTTCATGGAAATAGATTTAAGAAAAATTTTGGTATTTAGGGGTGATTTGGCATGAGGCTTGATTTGGAATTATTTGATGATGGGATTATAACTTAGGGAATGGCTTTGATTAAATGGATGGTAAATGGAAATGTCATGTGGGTTTTAGGGCCAATTTTGGGCTTTTGTATTTGGTGGGAATGGGCTTTTAAAATGGTTTAGGGAAGTGGGCTTTTAGATTTTAAAATGGATTTTAGGATGGAATTTTGGCAAAGGCTTGGGCCAAAAAATTGTTAGGTTTAGCTCATAGATGTGTCATGAGTGACTTGAAGCAAATTGGGAGTGATTTGGGTTTGAATTGGGTTGAATTTGGGCTTCTTTAGTGAATGGGCCAATATAGGTCAAATTGGACTAAGTTGGGCCAATGTTGGGTTAGGGTTGAAATTGATGTAAAATTAATGTTGGGAAATGTCTATGGAAGTGTTTCAAAGAGCTTTTGACTTTGGTTGGGCTTTGATTTTGGGGTTTGGGCTCATTTGGGTTAGGTTTGGGTTTAGGTCAAAATTGGGTCTTTTAGCTTTGGGTTGAAATTGAGTGGGGTTTGGGTCTAAATGTTGGGAAAATCATGTTAGTGTTTTGTTTGTAAGGATGTTAAAGAAGATTTAGAAAAGATTTGGGGTTAATTGGCGTTGAATTGGGTGAGTTTGGGTTAGGTTTGGTTTGACATTGGGTTCACTTAGGGTTAAAATGGGTCATATTGGGGGTTTTGACAAAAGTAGGGTAAATTGACAAAATTGGCCCATAGTGTAGTTGAACAAAATGAAATTGGGAATATTTGGGATTTTCTGGAATTTTCTGGGAATTTTCTGAATTTTTGGATTTTTGGGTCAAGAGGGGTATTTTGGGTATTTGGAGGGTATCGTGGGGGTATTTTTGGAATTTTTGGTATTTTTGGGTATGGATGATCAATTTGAGTAATGTGGGAATGTTTGGGATTAATTTTGTGGAATTTTGGGTGATTTAGGTGATTTTGGAAATTTTCGGGTAGTTTCGACGGCATTTTGTAGGTTAGCAGTGTGTAGTGGTCCCTGGGTCAAAATCGAAAATTTGAAAAAATGAAGATCGGGTGAATATAAGTGGAATAAAATCATTTTGGTTGAGCCATGAAGCCATACCAAGCCCACATGAGCCATGAAGGGACTCATTTGAGGCATTCACTATGTTGTTCCTAACCCTCTTGCACAAGGGCTTGTGGGTTAAGGACCATCCATGTGAATCACCTACATGAGTCGGAGGTCAAGTTAGGTATGGGTGTGGTTTTAGGAGGTGTGTGAAAGCGTAGTGTATGAGTGTAGTGTGTGTGTAAGTCAGCCCCTTCACTGCACTCGTGCCACCTGTAGGGCACCTAAGTGCCAAAGAGTCTTATAGGAACTCATCCTTTAAACTTCCACATTTGATTTCAACCCTCTAGGTGATTATGGGTCTATAGTCAAGTTTGTAGAGTTTGCAGGGAGTTAAGAAGTGGTTTGAAATTCTAGATGGTGGATCCCAATTCTAGTCCTCTAAGATAGTCAAAGGAAAAGCCTAAGGCTAGATCCTAAGTACTAAAAAGAAGAAGAGAAGACCTCATCAAAAATGAGGTCAACAGTCACAAAAATGATTAAGCTTATATAGATAAGTTTGCAAAGTAGAAGTTAATTTCTATAACAAAATTTTTTATTTTATATATTATTATTCTTCTTTTATTTTTTTAAAAAACATGAAAAATTACTAACTATTCAGGAATACTATACAGTAGGCTGAAACAGAAACAAACATTTATCATAGAAAATAAAAAATTATCCATACTTCAGTCTTTAACACACAACACAATATATGATCTAAAACAATTTAAACATTAATAGTCCACACAAAGTTAATTAAATAAATCAACACTAACAAATAACAACAAAATCATACTCATCAGTACTAACATACTAGAAATAAAATATTAAAAACAAATTAATACATCTCTGGAGGTAAATCAAACTACTAATCACTATCTGTAGCCTCGTCATCATCGTCGCCAAAAGAAAATTCTAAATCCTTTGGATCTACAGAAGGTGAGAATCTAGGACTGGTAGAGAACTGAACATCATGATCACCCTTCAGGAATCTAACAAGAGACTCAGAATACTCAGCATCATAATCACTCTTCCTTTAGGTGTACTAAGAAAGATGATCGATCTTCTTATCGATCGTATCAACTCTACAATGTGCTAGAAATAACTCATTCTGCTGCTCCATAAACTTATCATGCATAGATTCCTAGAAATTAGATGGTGTCTCAGTAGCATATGTAGAGGGTCCAGAAGTAGAAGGTCTACCAGAAGTAGGTAATGAACTAGAAGGTGCGGTAGAACTCTTACCTCAGAGTCGATCATATATACTGACACTTTCTTGTCCAATGGACTTTGTAGACTTGAGCTTTTCCTCTGAAAGCTCAGTAACAAATCCAACATTCTCCCATAGAAAATAAATCAAAGAAGGAAATCCTAGTCCCACAGAAGTGCTATAACGAGCAGTGGCCTCTACAGAATCATAAATGATACTCCCAACATCAATTAGCTTCCTCTCCTATATGCAGTAGTTAAGGATAGATCTGTCCTTGGTAACCTCACTCAAATGGTTGGATGGATGGAGGCAAGCAGAAATAAAGTAGTGTCATGCCTCAGAAACACCATTTAGCTTAGAAGATGAAAAATTTACCTATTTTTCATTCCAGATCTTCGAAGCTCCAATACCATCAGTCAAATAAGCAATAATCATCTCCAGAACTCCTCAGAAGGAGATAATCTAGTGTAATAACACTTGATGTTCGGCGATAGGCTGTAGAAAATGTTGATTCGCTCTGGAGTAAATCCAACTCCAACTCCTCTTACGAAGATATCGTACTCTTCGGCATCCAAGAAATTTGCATAAAACTCCCTAACGACAGGGATAACAACAATTGCAGTGAAATAGCAGAATCGTTGCCAATTGAGTGCAACGATCGTATCTTCAATCCTTCCACTAGGATTGTAAAAACTTCGTTCCGAGATAAACTTCATTGTCGTAGCAAAATCGTTGTAATGAAATTTGTCGCGATAGTGACAAACTTGCTATGATCGAAATTTTCTTGTTCCTTTCCTCGCTTAGATTTAGGTGTCATGTAAATGTGAAATAAAAATGCAAAAAAAAAATTATAGGATTAAAGGAAATGAACTAATTTAGCTTTTCTAACTTGAAAGAGCTTAAAAAACCTTGGATTTAACTCTAAAAATCAATTTTTTTTTCAAAATATTGGTTCTCTTCAAATAGAGTAAAATCTATGGTGAAATTCAAAAATAAATAGTTTAGAAGGTAGATCTGACCTCAATATAAAGAAATTGTGTAATTCCAAGCTTAGAAACTTGAAAATCCAGCCTCAAAATGGATCCTAAGGCTCTTTTTTTGCAAAAATTGGAAGAATAGGGAGCTTAGGCATCAAAAATGGCGTTGGAGGGTTTAAAAAGATGAAGTTTTTGGTTTAGGCCGAACCGACGCTTAGACGCCGAATTCTGGCACCTAGGCGCCGAATTCTGGCACCTAGGCATCAGACTCGCCTTTACAAAAATTTGATTTTAAAAAATTATATTTCCACCAAAACTTAACAAATTTAACTTCTAATTACTCACATGAGAGTATTACTCAAATTTTTAACTTCCAAACATTTCCACAATCAATTAAAATGATAAATTAAATCCATGTTTCAAACTCAAGATATAACCAAACTCTTCAATTCCATTTCATATTTTTCATTCCAAGCTCCATAAATTCAAGAAAAAGACTATAACAAGGTTCATCATTCTATAAACCATACAAACAACATAAATTCAAAGCAAATTCTCAATCCAACAACACACATTGAACAATAAAAGCAAACCAATCTTCGACTCACTAAAACTTGACTCAATCATACTTAGAACACATATGAGATCTATTCAACACCGAACTTTAGTTTCCATCCCTCTCGCAATGAAGTTCGCTAGGCCCACTTGGATAGAAAACCAACGCCCTTAGAAATTCCAAAGTAGTCTTCTCATCAATCCACTTGTTCTTTTCATACATTGCTACTCGGGCATCTTGATAGGTCGCCATATGATTGAACTGATGTTTTTTTCACCATTCCAAATGCTAAATTTGATGATACATCTCATGCAGACGAATCTTAATGCTTTAAAATTCCACCTCAATCTTTTCTAAACGACTAAATAACCTCTCCATACTAACTACCATAAAACCATTAAAATAAGGATGAGGATCTTTAGAAGATTTGTCTCTTACCTCATTACCATGATTTCCTCTCTCCATTACTTCCAACCTTCTCTTATCTCCTCCAAAATGAATTGTTCTAGTAGAAAATAGGGTTGCTTAGGGATTGGGGACGAAGATAGGGCAATTTATAAGGAGATTTCGTGTGAAAAACTGAAAATATTCGATTTTTACATGAACTGTAATTGAGGCTCTTAGGCATCGAAATCTGGCACCTAGGCGCCAGACCATTGATACCATTGGTTATGTTGGCACTTAGGTGCCGAATTTGGGCGCTTAGGTGTCGACCACGTTCGACTTCGTTTTGCATATCGTCAATTTATAAAGTTTCAGTCTTAAAAAAAGGTTTATTAAAAGGGTGTGATCAATACAAAAACATCGATAAAGATAAATTCAAATCACAAACAATTACAATAATAATATATGGGTTGCCTCCCACAAAGCGCTTGGTTTAACGTCGTCAGCCCGACCTAATCAGTTGTATTAATCGGGTAGACTTTTTTCGTAAGCCTCCTTGTAATTTGATTTCATTTCTCCCATATAAGGCTTCAGTCATAATCTGTAAACTTTAAATATTTTTCCCGTCTTGGGATCTTTAATATCCAACTCTCCATAAGGGTATACTTTCTCAATTATAAATGGTCCCATCAATTTAGATCATCATTTTTCAGGAAAATGTTTTAAATGAGCATTAAATAATAATACTTCTTGTCCAGGCTCAAGTAATTTCCTTGAAATCTTTTTATCATGCAATTTCTTCATTCTTTCCTTATAAATCTTTACATTTTCATAGGACTCAATTCTTATCTTTTCCATTTCATTCAGTTGTAACAGTCGTTTCTCTTCTACAGCATTCAAATCATAATTGAACTCCTTTATCGCCCAATAAGCATTATGTTCCAGTTCAATAGGTAAGTGACAATGTTTACCATAAACTAACCGATAAGGTGACATTCCGATAGATGTCTTATAAGCTGTTCTATAAGCCCATAATGGAAAATCATGTCTATCAACCCAGTCAGTTCTTTTAGGATAAACATTCTGCTCCAATATTCTTCTAACTTCTCTGTTTGATACTTCAGCCATTACACTTGTTTCTGGGTGATAAGCAGTTGCAATTCTATGTTAAATTCTGATTTTTTTCAATAATGATTGAATTTTTATATTACTAAATTGACTTCCCTTAGCATTCCAAATCTTATAAAAATCATCTTCATAAAAAATTTCGAAACACTTTTGGAATCACAATTAGGTAAAGCTATAGCTTCAATACACTTTGAAACATTAATAAACTACTAATAAAATATAAATCTTTCTAGATGATGGTACAAAAGGTCCTATAAAGTCTAAACCCCATACATCAAAAAATTCAATTTCTAATATATAGTTTAGAGGCATTTCATCTTTTATGGATATATTCCCCATTCTTTGACTTCGATCACATGTTTTCACATAATTTCCAACATCTTTGAATAATGTAGGCTAACAAAATCCAGAATTTAAAATTTTAAACGCAGTTTTATCCACTCCAAAGTGTCCTCCAAATTCAGAATAATGTCATTTTTGAATAATTGCAAAAGTTTCTTCATAAGGTACTCATCTTCGAATCTTAGAATCTCTTCCTATTTTAATTAAATGAGGATCTTACCAAATATATGATTTAGAATCAGTCTTGAATTTCTTAATATATTTGTTATTCAATCTATATGCTAAAATATTGCTAACCAAATAGTTAATTATATCTATATACCAAGGCATTTGTAATCCTTGAATAACATATAACTATTTATCAGGGAATTTCTTATTTATCTTTTCTTCATAAATGTTTTCACTATTATTTTTAATTCTTGATAAATGATCAACAATTTGGTTGTCAGCTCCTTTTCCGTCCAGTATTTGAAAATCAAATTCTTGTAAAAGTAAAACCCATCTGATCAATCTAGGTTTAGCATCCTTTTTAGATATTAAATACTTCAGAATGATCAGTATGTACGATACATTTTATCCCAAGAAGATAAGGTCTAAGTTTATCAAAGGCATACACTATTGCTAAAAGCTCTTTCGCAGTAGTAGTGTAATTTATTTGAGTTTCATTAAGATTTTTTCTAACATAATATATAACTTCTAAAATTTTCTCATATTTTTGTCCAGTACAGCTCGAATTGCATAATCACTTGTATCACACATTAATTCAAAATGTTTACTGCAATCAGGTGCAACAATGACAAGTGCAGTGATTAATTTTTCTTTTAGAATATTGAATGCATTGAGGCAATCTTCATTAAATTCAAATATAGCTTCTTTTTCTAATAAATGACAAAGAGGTTTAGCAATTTTAGAAAAATCCTTTATATATCTTCTATAAAATCTAGCATGACCCAAAGAACTTCTCACATTAGTAACGGTAGTAGCTGGTTGAAGTTCAGCAATAATTTTCACTTTTGCCTGATCAACATTCATACCAATTTGTGAAATTTTATGTCCAAGTACAATTCCCTCTGTGACCATAAATTAACAATTTTTCCAGTTTAGAACTAAATTTGTTTCTTCACATCTTTTCAAAACTTTCGTTATATTTTCCAAGCAAGATTCAAAAGAAGTTCCAAATATTAAATAATCGTCCATAAATACTTCAAATCCTTTATCAATTAAAGCACAAATTATTGACATACATCTCTGAAAAGTTGCAGGAGCATTACATAAACCGAAAGGCATTATTCTAAAGGAAAATGTTCCATAAGGACTTGTAAATGTTGTTTTCTCTTGGTCCTCAGGAGCAACGGGTAATTGATGATAACCAAAATATCCATCGAAAAAATAGAAATTTGATACAATAATGGTAAAGGAAATTGATCCTTTCTAGTGGCGTTGTTTAATTTTTGATAATCAATGCAAATTTGTCATCGAGTAACTTGTCTTGTAGGGATTAATTCATTTTTATCATTAACAATAACAGTTACTCCTCCTTTCTTCGGAACACAATCATTGACTATCCAAAATATGATAAATAATTCCAACATCTAACCATTTCAAAATTTGTTTTTTAAGAACCTCTTTAGTAATTGGGTTTAATCTTCTTTGAGGTTCAATAGTGGGTTTACAATTTTTTTCCATTAAAATCTTAAGCATACAGATTGAAGGACTTATTCCTCTTATATCTGCAATAATCTAACCAAAAGCTTTCTTATAATTCTTTAGAACTCCTATTAATTTTTTTTCTTGACCTTTGCTTATTTCTGAAGATATAATCAAAGGAAAAGTAATTGAATTTCTAAGAAATACATACTTTAAATGTGCAGGTAACATTTTTAATTCCAGTTCAGGGGCTTTTTCAACTGAGGGTAAAAGTATATCATTTTTAGTTGTGTCTAAAATTTCCCAATTATCAGGAATATAATGAGTTTCTTCAGATAAATTTTCTTCATTCACTTCATCAATTTCTTCAGTTAATGACTCATTATATATTGTGGATTCACCATTTTTTTCTTCAAAAATGACCTTACATTTTTCTTGATAATGCTTTTAAATTATATAATCAAAAATATTCATAAGATAGCATTTTTCTTTGTCAAGATACCTCATTAATTTCAGAAGATTAAATGTTATCTCTTGATCAGTAACTCTCATTGTTAATTCTCCTTTTTGCACATCAATTATAGCACGTCTGGTAGCTAGAAAAGGTCTCCCCAAAATAATAGGTATTTTTTTTATTTTCTTCCATATCCAGTACAATGAAATCCATAGGGAAGATAAATTTATCCACTTTAACAAGAACATCCTCTATAACTCCTTTAGGATAAGTAATAGATCAATCAGCTAACTGAAGGGTTGTAGTGGTGGGATAAATCACTCCTAAATGTAACTTTTGAAAGATAAACAATAGCATGAGATTAATACTTGCTCCTAAATCACATAAGGCTTTTCCACAAAATTTTTCTTCAATAGCACATGGTATAGTAAAACTTCCAGGATCTTTAAGTTTCTGAGGGAGTTTCTTTTGAATTATTGCACTACATTCTTCACTTAATCCAACAGTTTCATAAGCTTCAAATTTCCATTTCTTGCTTAAAATATCCTTCATAAATTTTGCATAGCTCGGCATTTGTTCCAAAGCTTCAGCAAAAGGAATGTTGATGGTAATTTTCTTAAAAATTTCAAAGAACTTAAAAAATTGATGGTCAAGCTTCTGTTGTTTTAGTCTTTGAGGAAAAGGTGGTAGTGGTCTTTCAATTTCCACTTCAATAGAATTTTTAGTCTGATCTTTACTTGGAAAAAAGTTTCTTTAGGTTTTTCAATCTCTTCAACTTCTCTCTCTTTTTCAATTTCATTCTGAATTTTCTTCTTTAATTCTTTTGCACTTCTAAGTTGTACAACTTTTGCTTGTTCATGCTCTTTTTTAGTTTCTTTTGTATTAATTTCGACATTGCTAGGCAGTGTTCCTTGAAGTCTGTAATTAATAAAACTAGCAATTTGACCCACCTGATTCTCAATATTTCGAATAATAGTGTTTTGACTTTGTAACGGATTACCTAGTTGTAAGATCAATTCTTTTACAGATAACTTTTTCTGCTCATTGTTAAAACCAAGAGGATCAGTTGGTCTAAAGTTTGAATTTCCTTGATTGTTCCAATTTCTATTTGGATTACTTTGATTATTACTCCATTTTTTATGTCCATTATTCCAATTAAAATTAGGGTACTTTTTTTTAACCTGGATTATAATAATTCGAATAAGTGTTATTAGTTTTACTAGTAATAGTTTGCAAAGTTTCTATTGTTTGAGAATCATCAGTATTTACAGAATTATCATTACTTACATGTGACATGTTAATAGCAAAATTATCCAATTTCTTAGATATCGCAACCACTTGTGAAGATAAAATAGAAAAGGCTTCATTATCTTGAATACTTGCCACTCTTTTAGGATTAACCCTTTCAGAAGGCCATTGAAAATTATTATTAGCCATTTCTTCAATTAAATTATAAGCTTCATCAAATGTCTTAGCCATTAAAGAACCATCAGCAATAGCATCTAAAATAGATCTAAGTGATCCAATAAGTCCGTTATAAAATGTTTGAATAATTAACCAATCTGGTAAAGCATCACGAGGGCATTTTCTTAATAGTTCTTTAAATATTTCCCATGCTTCATAAATTTTTTCTCCATCAAATTGCATAAATGAAGTAATATCATTTTTTAATTTAGCAGTTTTAGAAGGAGGAAAATATTTAGCAATGAATGTTTGTGTCATATCTACCCAAGTTTTAAGAGAACAAGTTGTTAATAAATTAAGCCACATCTTTGCTTTATATTTTAAGGAAAAAAGAAAGAGTCTAAGCCTAATAGCATCATCAGAAACAATATTATATATAAAAGGAGCACAAAGTTCTAAGAAACTAGCAAGGTGTGAATTTGGATCCTCATTTGGTGTTTTATTATTTTGAACCATTTAAATAATATAAGGTTTAAGCTCAAAAGAATTAGCATCTACAACTGGCATTTAAATACTAATATGAAGTTTATCAGCTGTAGGGTTTGCATAATCCCTTAATGGTTTTATAAACATTTTGTTCATTAATTTCTTTTGGATTTTGATTATTGTTATGTAAGTTAGCCATTTCCTGATATTTTTGAATTTGTTTTTCTCTTCTAATTCTTTTAACAGTCCTTTCTAATTCAGAATCAAAAGGTAATAATCCTTCAGATCCAGAACTACACATAAAAATAAATTAAAATCTTTCTGGTATTTTTGTTTGTTTATTTATTTATTTATTTATATTTTGTATTTTTTTAAAAGAAATAAAAGTATATAAAATATTTTTAATTTGAGAAATCTAAAATTTGTTTTTTTCACTTTTCTTTCTTATCTTCCCCGGCGACGGCGCCAAAAACTTGATGTAACAATTTATGATTTTATATTAAAATATTTTTAATAGTTTTTGTAAAAGTCACAAATTCAAATGCCAGTATACGTATTGTTTCAAGTAATACAGGGCTCTATCGGAGTCCTAGTTATCGATCCCACAGGAAAGATTTAAGTGAAAAATAAAATTAAAGAAATATATTAGTTTTTCAAATTAAAAGTAATTATTATTTTTATTTCTTTCCAAAATTTAGATTTTTTAAGTTTTGTTAAATTTCTACTAAATGCAAATAAGCAACAATAAAGTAAAATGTTAATACAAGTATAAATAAAACAACTTTCTCCTTTTTCAACTATTCCAAGATTTTTTAGAATAATTATCATTCGTTGAGAACTTGAAATTATGGTATATACGCCAAAGAGAAGCATTCCTATTCTTTACCTTTTCTCAATAGTATAAAGAACATTGGCTAATCTATAGATCGGTTCAGGATGTATTATTAGTAGAATGGGTTAATATAGGCTCACACTTCTAGATGTCCAAGGGTTACTATGGTTGGCCCTACCAGTGACCCGTTCCCTTTCTATAAACCAAATTATTAGAATTGAGTTTGTCACTCTAAAAACTAATCAATTCTATGCCCAATAAATAATATCTCCTTATTTATTTGCACTTCACCTTAAATAAACCGCATATAGCCTTCGATTACCCAAACATTCATGTGATATCTACTAGTTAAAAACTCATCTCTGGACAGGTCTCAGAATTCTTCAACAGGTTTTAACAATTTAAATGGGCAGTTTAAAAAGTAAATTAAGATCAGGTATTAATATCATTTTATAAAATTTAAGTTTAAGTTCTCTAACAAAAGTAAATTATCTTATTATCTCTTCATAGTTGAAAGGAGAAAGAAAACTAACTACTCAAAACACATTGAATTAACACAACAAAAGATAAATATAAAACTTTGAACCAAGTTACAAATACTTATCTGGAATGTTCCTTCAAGTGATCCGCTGACTCCTACTGACTCTAATGTAAAATGAAAGACGTCAACAGCAACACCACTTGCAAACTCACTCTTACTACTCCAGGAATTGAGTAGTAACACTCAAAATAACTAAAATAAACTCACTAATTACTTAAAAAGGTGGCTCCCTAAAATTATTTTCAAGTGTGAGAGAACTCTAGGGTGCTTGGGGGGCCCTTTTCTCTGTAGAATTGACTCCAATTTATAAAGCTTCGAAAATGACCAGGGGTTGCTTAAGGCACCTCTTCAAAATTCGTCCAAATATAAAGTATCTTCTAGAAAGTAACTATAGCACCTAGGCGCTGGACTTCGTGACCAAGTCTTCGCACCTCTTCACTTTGGATCGTACCTCTTCACGATTAAAATTATTTTCCCGTGTCCAGATGCATTATATCACATATCATATGAATTAGGAGTAACTTTCAGTCTTCTAGAATGTCTGATAACCGGTGAACACCATCAAAATAACATCCCAAAGTCGTCAAAAATCTTATATGTTTCTGTATCGAACTGGCGCTTAGGCGCCGGATTCTTGCGCTTATGCGCCAGACCTAAAGTTTTGGCAATTTTGCTTTTTAGCTCTATTTTTGCTCCTTTTTGCTCCTTTTTCCTTCTTGAACTCTTTTTTTATCACTTACATCCAAAAACATAAAAAATACCTTTCATTAAAGCATAATATCCTTAAGAATTGAATAAAAAATAAGGCATAAAAGTGTGTATTTTAAAGTGGATCAGTAGAGTGATTTATATGTGAATTTTTTTAATAGTGGATTTTAAATATACAAGAGATATTTTGTGTTGTTTGTGTAATTTTGGTATTAGTTCATCACTTAATTATAAAAGTAGATGCTTATAAAGGATAATTAGATGTCATTGTAACTTTAAAACGAACAATATCATAAAATTTTTGGAACCCTAAAAATTAATCTAGCGTCGACGGTGCCAGAATGGGCACCAACGAAGCCCAAAACCAGAAACTCAACCTGCACATTTTAGAATAGTGATTTTGAGCCTTTTACTGCATTTGACAACCTTCAACCTCCAACCAAGGATTAAAAGCACTCCTAGGACATGCTAGCATTTGGATCTCATCTTCACATGGTAAGAGCTCTACTATAAACTAAATTTCTTTTATTTTCACCATGGATATCTCCTACATTATGAAAATCTGAAAATTTGGGGTTTGTGAAGAAAACTTTGAGATGATACATGGTGAAATGCTCTTGCCCATTAGATTTGACTTTGGAAACTATTACATTGCAATTTTGGAATTTTTTGGGATATATTTTCCTATTTTCTAGAAATTTTAATGGCTCCAATGATGTTTAAGGGAATGAGAAAGGTGGATTTTAATGGAAAGAAATTTGTGAATATCAAAGCACAATATTATTTTAACTCTACAAACTGAAGTAAAGTGTATACAGGATCAAGGATTAGAATATCTGGGTGGAGTTGTGGAGCAGGTAATTCTTAATTGGAACTAGGAAATATTTTGTTATATTTCTGTCGATGGAGTTGCATATTTAGTCCAAGATTTTTGTGCTAACTTGCAGTGGACTGAAAAAGAATATGTGCTCGCTCGAGGACAAAAGGTAGAATTCACTTCTGCTCGAATCAATGCTTTATACCATTTGAGAGATAATCCATTATGTAAATATAAATCTTTTGTAACTATGGATACTGCCTTAAATGAGGTAATTTCTTTTATTACTGATGGAAAAGGGGAGTGGATAACAATGCATAGGCAAAAGATAAGTTTTCCTACTTCTACTGTAAATGTTGCATCTAAAGCGTGACATTATTTTATTTCTGCAAGATTACTACCTACTTATCATCATAGTGAATTTTCAAAAGATAGAGCTATTCTGAATTTTGTATCCAAAGCATGACAATATTTGACATTGGTAAAGTTTTCATAATAGTATTCAGACAAAAGATAAAGGAGAAACCACTAGAGGATTGAGACATCCTTCTCTAATTTACATATTATGTGTAGTATTAGGAGTTGAGGTTGATAGTAGCGAAGAGTTAATCCCTCCTTTAAAGTCTATTAGTAAAGTCAATATTCGCACTTATCAATCTCAAGTAAGATGGATATCTGGAAGTAAGAGTAGTAAAGTCCCCTCTGCTAGTCATGATATACCTTCTACCTCCGGAACTCCTACTATTTCTGATATTATGGAGCAGCTGATGACACAACAAGATGATATTATGAAGCTTCATAGTGGGATTGATGGATTAGAAGCAAGAAATAGCATTAATGATGATTACCAGAGGAGAAGAGTGGAATATGATATAGCTTGTCATGATGCTCAGATGAGACTCATGAGGGGAGATGTTGGTGTTATATTTCTTACTCTCCCCCGTTATATTCCATACCAGCCTGAAGAGGAAGATGATGCAGAAGAAGAAAGAGAAGATGATTGGTAGTGTAGTATTCCTTTATTTCTTTATTGTTGTGTAGCCTTTTGTGTTTGTTATTTGCTTTTTTGTAGTTGATGTGTGTAGTGATTGTACTCTTTTAATTTAGTTAAGTTGTATGGAAACTTATGTTGGTTTTTTTATCAGATGTATTAAAATTATAATGGATGTATGTTGTATTAAGTGTTTAAAGTTGTGTTTTAAATTTTCTTCCCCCTGCAAATCTCTGATATACATGTGAACAATGCTTCTAACTGTTTTATGCTTGTAGTTAAATTTTTTATTAATACCTACATTCTTCAGAAGAATTAAACACCCAACACAGAAAGGTTAGTTTGCTTTTTGTTTTTCTCTCTTATTTATTAATTCGGTATACACTAAAAAACTTATGTTTGGGGGAGGAAAAATTAACTTTTGTTTGTTCTCAATTAAAATATATTTTTGAAATTTTTTTAACATGACTTAAAGTAGTTAAGCTTAACTTTAGCTAACTAAACTTTTTATTTTATTTAAATATCATAGCAGATTTGAATGAAAATTTTTAGTAATGAAGGTTAACTTTATGGGGCTAAGATATTTTGTATAAGAGGATTGAACTATAGTTGACTATTTAAAGTAAAGAAAACTATATTTTTTAAATGTTAAGAGTTTTAGAGGTGTATGTGAGGAGAAAAGATTAGGACTCCATGATGAATCATTTACAAGCTAATATATATCTAATAAGTTGAGAAATGTTTCAAGTTTCAAATATAGGGAGAGGATAATGAAGTTAAAAATTAATAAAGGATATCCAATTATAGTAAACCTCAAAAGAAAAGAAAAGGAGAAAAGGAAAAGAGAGAGAGAGAGAGAGAGAGAGAGAGAGAGGATTGAAATGCAATCCAAAAAGAAAAAAAATAAAAGAAAGAAAAAGAAAATATGTGTGAGCTGAAGCTTGAGGAGATGCCTAATCAAAAATAGGCTTAACTTGAATCAACTTAAGGGAAATGCTTAGTTACATTTATGAATTTATATTTAAGTATTAGCATCCTTAATAATAGAGTTCTCATGAGCTTCTCTTTCATATGATCTTTCAGAGTAACCTTAATGTGACAAATTATTGTTATTCTCGAAAAGAATAGGAGACTAGAACTCTTAAACTTGATTACTAAATGTTTTTACTCCTTTAGTTTTGACCTAAGTTACTGAAAATCTTTCTAAAAGTATTGCTATTATATTTAATTAAATCAAAAATCATAGTATTTTATAAGTAAAGTACACTACAAAGAGTCATATTTTTATATAGTAAAAGGATTACTTGGGGACAAGTAATAGTTATGTTTAGGGGATTTTGATGCACTAAAAATATGTTGGTTTTTTATATTTATTTTGTACTCATTTTTTGTGACATTGCACTTTAAAAGAAGGTATTTTTCATGTTTTACTGTAAGAATGATGATTTTGGAAATTAGCACAAAAAGAAGCAAAAAGGAACAAATTTGGAGCGAAAAATGGTAAAAACCATAAATCTGGGTTCTGGCGCCGACAGCGCCTAATGGCGCCTATAGCTCCACAATGGCGCCGACAGCGCCATAATGGCGCTGATAGTAACTTTTTCCAAAGAGTTCAGAGTCATTAGCGTGATAGGGCGCCGACGACACCCAATGTTGGTGGAGGCCAGATTCAATGTATTTGGACGACTTTTGGATGGATTCTTGAGGCATCTATTGGTGAAATCAACTCTAGACAATTTTAACACAAATTTGGTGCCATATTTAAAGAAAAGAAGTGGCGTGAGTGAAGTAAATTAGTGTGTGAGTTGAGAGGAAGTGTTTGTTGAGAGTTTGTGTGTTTTGTGAGTAAATGAGCTTTAAGGATTTGATTGGGGAAGAAATTTAGATAATTTTTATTTACTTCTTATTGTTTGTATGACTTTGCTTATATATATAAAATCCTTGTTTTGGCATATCTTCCTCATGAATTCTGAGTAAATTTCTTCATCTTTCTCCTTGCAATGATATATGATGAAGGGATGGACTAGATTGGATGTGTCATATGAATGTTAAGAAATTGTGATGATTTTCTCTTTGTACTTCATTATTTTTTGATCTGGCCAATTGGATTGTTAAAATATTTTGTGAAACATACAATCCAGAAGGACTATGCTTTCTACAACAAAAGTGAAGGTTACATTCAATGTCCATGAACTTGTTATGTAGTTCATGGGTGTTGGGTGTAAATAAATAGGAAAATATGGTTTATTGGGCATAGATTTAGAGATTTTAGGGTGGTAGACTAAAGTGGAAGTTAGCCTTCAAGAGAAGACAAGTGTGAGCTTTGGAATGAGAGCCAATATCCTCCCAGACTAACCATGAATTTTGGGACTAAACATAGGATTAACCATTGTTCTTTATAGTACTCTGAAGGGGGTAAAGATTAGGTGTGCTCCTATTTGGCACAATATAATAATTTTACTATTCTTTATCATTCATTCTCCATAAAATCATTGTAAGGGGGAGGACACCTCCTCAAAATTTGAACCTTGCAATACAAAACTTATTGTAATTGTAGTAAACTTTAATTTGAAGTTTGAAGAGTACTTTTGTGATCTTAAAATTTCTAGGATCGTTAAAATTTAGCAACTTTAGTATTTACTTTAAGTGCATTGCAATATGAATATTAGATTTCTGTGCTACGCTTTTAGGTTTTCTTCCTCCTTGTGGGATTGATAACCAGGACTCCATTAGAGCCTTGTATAACTTGAACAGTACATATACTTGTGTTTATATTGGCTATTTTCTTATTAGAGTTAATATACACTGTGAATGAGCTGAAAATATTTATAAATACTTGTTTAACACTGCCACGGTCATTGGACACTAGACTTTCTGTAATAAGGCACTTAGGCACAAAATTTTGGAGCCTAGTCTCCAGTGCTAAAATTAGTATCGCTTTACTTTAGGTCCAATTAAGAAGTCCCAAACTCATCAAGATCATTAAATTAGTTTTTTGTGCTTCATCACATCATGTAGATATCATTAATACCTAATACATTCAATAAAACCACACAAATATAAAACATTACCACAATAAACAACATAAATTCAATCCACACAGATAACCATAGGTTATCTCCCTCGAAGCGCTTAGTTTAATGTCATCAGCTCGACGTATCCAATGATTACTTTAGTTGACTGATCCCAGAAATTTATGCTTACGTTTTATTTCTTTTAAATTATATCTTTGTCTTTACAATAACGCCAAAAAATTGATGTCGATGTAAATGAGAGTTTAATTGATATTATTATAAAATGAGATTTTCGCAAGTATATGTATCATTATCAAGTAATATATGGCTTTCTATTTAAGCCCTGAATATCGATCCCACGGAGATCGCGGTTAATCACATTGGATTTTAAGAGAAGTTCTAGTCTATAATAACACCTCTAGCATGGAAAGTTGATAAAGGTTTAGTTTTAATTAAATCCTAAAATATTACTACAATACTACTTCTAAACTAAAATACTTAGTGAAAATCAAAAAAGTGGAGTTTAATATATTAAAAGTACTCTTCCTCATTCAATGAATTAGTGACTTGTGTAAAAGTAAAACAAGTAGCGACAGAGATTGTGACAAGTAGGAGCAATTATATTCTTTACCCTTACTTGGTTCTATAAAAAACATAGGATAATTTGATGATTTGAAATTTTGTAGATGATTTAGGCAGGGAAGATACTTGCTCTTACTCTAGAGTTCCCTCTTCTCCCTCCACCTGGGGGCTAACATTACATAACAAATCTTTTCACATCAAACCAAATTAGGGGCTTTAGTCTGTCACCCTAAAGTCCTCTAATTCTACACCTCTTAAACATGCATATCTCCCTATTTATTTGAACTCAATTATATGGACTACATTCTCACCCATATCTCATGTGATTCTTACCAATAGTTGACGAGATAATACTGCATTAATTCTGACATGTTTTCACAACCGATTTTAACATGCAAGTTGATCAAGTTTACATGTAAATCAAGAACAAAGTAAAATCATCACAATATATTCTCACTCTACTCAATTCTATTTCATACACATGCATACTAATTCTTTATAAGAGGAAAGATTAAAGAAAACTACTCACTACACATGGAGAAACAACAAGAACTATTCATTGAACAAGTCCTTAAAACCACACAAACAAAGTACTAGATTCAAATACAAATACAACGAAAATACTTATCTTTGATGGAAATCAAACTCTCCTTGTATAAAAAAGCAATCTCTTTACAATCTTCTCCAAGAACAAAGTGAAGAAAATAAGAAATTCTTACACTCTCTCTTTCTCTCTCACCTTGTCGCCCCACTTGGGGCTCAAGCCCAAGTCTTCTTCTTCTCAACCTTCTTCTCCACTTCTAATAGTTCCTCTCCCTTATCTAAATCTTTCTCTTCAAGCATTTGTCAGCCTTAATTATAATTTTCCAGGAGATTCTTAAGTTTCTCTTCAAAAAGAGTCCACATTCAATGAATCATCCAAAGGGTGTCTTAAGTGCCTTTTCACTCCAAGAGACACATCAATTTCATAATAACTCCTTATAACCAACCAAAACTCTTCTAGAAAGTTTATTTTAACACTCATAATGAATTCCCCATGAAATAAGCTTCGTACCACTTTGAAAATCGTCCAAATCTGATGTTTCTACAAGAAGTTATGCCAAAAACCGTCACCAACCATCACTTGCGGCTATGCGCCGACTGTTTGGCACATAGGCACCACTGCCTAGCGGCTAAGTGCCAACTGGGCGGCGCTTAGGTGCCAGACATAGGTACAAATGTGTCCAGTTCAACCCATTTTGCTCTGGTATTCTCTGTTTCGACTCGTTTTGCTCCGATATGCTCCATTTTGGTCCATTTTTGTTCTTTTAGCTAAAATCACTCCAAATTCTTCAATTTGATGTACCTAAAACCAAAAACACAAGAAAAATTACCTTTAAAGTGCAATATTATTATAAATTATAACATAAAAATAGTACATTTTGATGTTGATCAAAATCCCCCAAACATAAACTTTACTTGTCCTAAAGTAATACTACACTTTTAAAATAATTTTTATAGAATAGAATTAATGGGTCACAATTTAGAATTGTTAAAATTTTATTCTAAAAATATGATAGTTCAACTTAGATGACCTTCTAGTGAATTAGACAACCCCAGGGTCAAAAATATGTATCAATAAACTCAAGAATTTGTTTTCTTATATAATTCAGAAAAATATGCAGATTTTTCAAACTTCGGATCCTATGAACTCTACTTTCTCAACTTAAGAACAATCTTAAAAGTAATTTAACTAATATATTTATAAAAAGCAAGCTTATGATTGTTCTAAGTTTTTTACTATAGAGAGACTCAATTGAATCCAATTTTTCATTAGGACCTCTCCTCAAGCTTCTCCTTACATTTTTTTCAGGAACTTTTTTATTCAATTTTTTCTGCTCTTTTCTTTTTTTTTATGTTAGGATTACTATATCTAGAGAAGTCCTTAAATGATTTTAAATTCCACTATCCTCCTCTAAAGTTAAAACTTATTACATTCCTTTACTTAAAAAGATATACATATATATTTTTTTAAATACTTTCTAAAAGAGCCTTAAATGTTTTAAAATAAAAATTCTAGGAATCCTTAATTTTCCAAAAATTCACTTCTTCATACTAAAGATAGTTATTCATTTTGCCATGTTCTCCACTAAATATCCATAACTCTAGGTTCACCATTTTAACTAAAAATATCAACTAAGTTTTTCAACTCCAATTCTATACTTAAATTTCTAACATTCTTAAGAAGACTCCACATAAAAATAATCATTAGAAATAAAATACAAATTTATCTGTAGTATTTTTGAAAAAAAGTAAGGATTAAATTTGAAACATTTTTTCATTCCCCCCAAACTTAAGGTCAAACATGCTTAACAATAAAGTACAATAATATGCGGCAGGGAAATATCACTTTTACAATTTACTACACAACCTACAAAAATATGAACAAATAGCACATGGTAGAATATTACAGTAAAAAGTAATTCTAGCCTAAATATGCTTGACATAACACTATAAATGAATCACTGAACATGTGCAAACTGAAAATACTATAGTAAAGCTCTTCTAATTTTAAGAAGTAGAACATGTAAAAACTGAAGATTAAACAGGAACATATTTTAAATTTTATAAAGGAATTGCTAAACGCTAGCAAGTTTAAATTATTAAGATAAGTTTTGTTGTCTCAAATGACTCATTCAAATTGACTCACAAACATAGACACACAAACTCCAATACATAAACTCAAAAATCTCGTAAACAAAAAACATTTGAGGTTAATTTGATCTCCCTTTTACTCACATTTCTCCTCGATACTTTCAATTTCTAACGGAAGAAACTACACTAATAACGTGGGTGTATTATAAAATTTTTCTATATGGTTTTCCCCCTTGGACCAGAGTTCCCCTATTATAAAAACTCATATCTTTCCAATTTGAAGTTTACTCTAAGTCTAAGGTTTGCACAATCTGGTAAATAAAAATAGTGCATTTCATCTAGATATTGTTCACTAAGTAAGTTAATGACCTTCCTCAGTAAAGACAAAGTCCGATAAAGGAAATAATAAAGTTAACATGGAGTAGTCCAAGTCCAAACTCTACATGCTTCAAGGTACTGCTCAGCTCTAGTTAAGAACTAAGTCGTAATAGACTCGTTAGCCTGCTTCTACCAGAAGTCATAAACAAATTTAGTCAATACCAAGGCATAACCTCATAACATTAACCCAAACTACTCTTACACATCAAACATCAATCAAACATCAAGCAATCTGATCAATCTACGCAAACACAATACAATAACAATAATAACTCTCAAGTACACTAAATCAAACCGCACAAATAATTATGAGTTGCCTCCCATAAAGCACTAGGTTTAACGTCGCCAGCTCGAAAAATGATTCCTCTTGGATCAAAGTTCCATTTAAGTAATCCTTGATCAATCACCCAATCTTTTTCAGATTCAGGGTTTCCTACATCATCCTCAAATTGTAATTTTTTTTCAACTCTTCCTTTTTGGATTGATTCATATTATTGTTCCATATATTTCTTTCTAGATCCAATATTCTTCTAATGATTTTCTCATTCTGCATATTAATATCTTCCTTGAAACTTATAAGAAATGGATCTCTATAAGATACTTCAAAATCTCCCAAATTCTAGATCGGATTGTCTCTAGATAATTCAGATTCTGGATCAAATGCATCTAGGACATTCTTCTGTCTCATGTTATCTTCTTTCAAAATCTTTATTCTCTTTTCTCAACACAAAGTTCTTTTAAAATATATCCTCAAATTCTCTTTCAAGTCTTAATTTGATAACTTTATCATGTTCATCATTCAATTTAAGTTCTTCTTGTGATTGAGTAAGATCTGAAGATATAAAGACTGGTGGTGTAGATGAATTCCCTAAATTGGCAGGCTTTAAAATTGTATGGGGTACACTCATCTTAAGTTCATGAGATTTTTCAACACATGGAATTAAAAGTTTACTATTTTCGGTAAAGTACATCATTTTACACCTCTCCTTAACATACATACAGTCTTCTTTAAATAACGTTTTCAACTCAACATGAAAGTTCATTTTGATCTCAACTATTAACTTACTCTCAAAACTCTCTTAGAAATGGTCTTTACTTAGATAATCAATATCATCCATCCAAAAACAATCATCATCTTTTCTCTCAGTTGGATATTTCATTGTCTTTAATACATCAAAAGTTACTTCCTAGTTATTAATATTCATAGTCAACTCTCCTTCTTTCACATCTATCATAGCTTGTCCAGTAATGATACACCTAAAATATTTAATAATTTTTATGCATATTTTTATACCTATTTTTGATGATATTACACTTTAATGGAAGTTATTTTATATTTTTCTTGCAAGTATGATGAAAATGAGTGATTATGATGAAAGGGGCAAAATTGGATCACATTTGGAGCAAAAAAATGAAAAATGAAATATTGGGCACTGGCGGCTAAGCGCCTTTGGGCTGGCGCTTAGCCGCCACAATTAAAAATGGAGATTAACTTAAAGTTGGCGCCATTTTCAAACGGGATGAGATTCAACTCTTGGTGGTAACTTCCATAACTTCCTTTTGGAGGCAAGTTTGAATGAAGGGGTGCATTCTTAGGTGGATACATCGAATCTGGACACATTTCGAAGAGACACCAAGGAACCTTTTGGTTTAATTTTTAAAGAGAGTATTAGAAAATATTAGGGGCTCTTCCATTGAATTTTGAAGATATTTTTTACGGAGTTTTATTGTATTTTATAAGAGTTTTCATTAGGAGTAGGAGTAGAAAGTAGAAAAGAGAAAAGGGTAGGATTGAAGCCTTCTTCTTCCCACTTCTTTTCTTTCCTTTAGTTTAGTTTTTATTGAATTTTGATGTCTGTTTCTGAGTCATCGGAGTTGGGAGACCCACTCTGAGGAGTAGTTTAGTGAAGAGTCAATGTTTTAGAGGAACTTCCTTAGTCTTGTGGAGAGGATTTTCAGATAAGTGTTTACTTTTGTTCTTACATTTAGTTTTTAATTAATACTTGTTGTGTTTGTTGTTTTTCTTACGGTTTTTAATTTCAAATCATTGTGTTTTTGTATTTTATCAATACATTCTGAGTAGTTTACTTTATCTTTTTCTTTCTTAATTGAAGAAGTAAGTAATTCATGAAGAATTGTTACGGAATGTATATGTGTATTAAGTTGGAAGAAGTTGTGAAGATTGATTCTATAAACTTAATTTACTTCTTAATTTGGCCTGTTAAGATGCAAAATTTCTGGTGAGATTATGCAAGATCCAATCAGGTATTGTATCATAAAAGTTAGTAAGAATCACATGCAATTATATGGGTGAAAATTGTAGTTAATATAATTGAATTGCAATATATTTGAAGATGTTTTAAAGGAGAGTAAAATTAGAGGATTTTTAGTGTGACAGGATAAAAGGACCTAATTTGGTTTGAAGTTTTGAATTTTATTATGAGAAGTTAGCCCCCAGGTGGAGGGAATTGAGGGAATTCTAGAGTGAGAGCTGGTAACTTCCCTGCCCAACCATGTTAAAAATGATAAAATTTTAAAATAAACAGTGTTCTTTGTAGAACCAAGTAAGGGTAAAGAATACATTTGTTTCTATTTATCACAACAAATTTAAATACTTCCATAACAATAATTTCATAATTATTACTACTTTATAAAGGAAAGAAAAGGATATTCTAGTTAATAGTGTTATTCATACCGTGTCTACAGTTATTATCTTTTTAATTTCTTGTTTGACTTTTATAAGAAAATTTAAAAAGTGAAATCAACTATCAAACCTTTCAAAAATCAAAACATACTTTCAAAAGCCAATTAAAAAAGTAAAAAGATAATTTTCTTATTTCTTTGAAGATTTTTCACTTTCCTGTGGGTTCGATATCTCGGAGCTTAATCAGAAAGTCCTATATTACTTGATAAACTATATGAATAATCGTGTAGTATCCACATTATAAATCATAATTTTCATATCAAAATTATAAGCATATATATCCGGCGGGATCAAGTTTTTGTCACCATTGCCAATTTTCATATCATAATTGTAAGTATAAATATCAGGTGGATCAAGTAACAATCAAAGGTATCCCAAAAATAATTGGATTATCTTTATCTTACTTCATATCTAATACAATAAAGTCCAAAGGATAGCTAATATTACCAACTTTAACAAGCACTTCTTCTATAACCCCTTTTGGGTAAATGATAGATTGATTAGCTAACTGAAGGGTTATAGTAGTGAGAGAAATATTGGATAAACCTAACTTTCTAAATATAGATAGATGTATTACATTAATGCTCACTCCTAAAGCACATAAAGCTTTTTCATATAATTTTTCTCCAATTACACAAGGAATTGTAAAGCTACAAGGATCCTTATGTTTCTGAGGAAACTTTTTCTGAAGTATAGCGCTACACTCCTCACTTAGTTCAACTATCTCGTAATCCCCAAGTTTCTTTTTCTTTTCCAATATCTCCTTCATAAACATTGCAGAACTTGTGATCTATTCCAAAGCTTCAGTGAAAGGATTATTTATCATTAACGTCAATACTTTCAAGAATTTTGACAATTATTTATCCAACTCATGTTGTCTAAGTCCTTGATGAAATAGAGGTGGTGGTATTTCTAAATTGATTTTAGTTGGAGATATTAATTTTTCCAGATCCTTAGAAACAAGTTCTTCAGGTCTTTTAGTTTCCATTGTTTCTCTCACAACTTCTTTCTTTTTTATAGCCACATCCTCTATCTCTCTTCCACTTGTTTATAATTGTTCTCTTTAGGATTGATCTCAGTGTTGCTAGGAAGTGTTCCTTGGGATATATTGCTAAGTGAATTAGCAATTTTTCCCAGTTGATTGTCAATGTTTATGATCGCAGCATTTTGACTTTGCACCTGGTTTCCAATTTGCAATACCACTTCTTCTATAAATATCTTCTTATCCTCAAATTGTTGATCATTGTTATAGTCTAGTGGATATGAAGGTCTATAGTTTGGATTCCCCTTATTATTCCAACTTTCATTTGGATTTGCATGATTATTTTCTCATTATTGGTTTCCACCCCCAGTTGTATGATTCCAGTTAAAATTATGATGGTTCTTTCAACCTGTGTTGTAAAAGTTAGAATAGGGGTTGTTTATGGTATTTAAAGTCTCATATGATAATTTAGAATCAATAATAGGCCCTAATAAACTTTCCTCACTTACTGGAGTACATTGAAGCTGATTCATTAACTTCCTTGATATTGCAATAAGCAGAGATGTAAGAATTGCAACCTGTTGACCTCATTTTTGATGAGGTCTTTTCTCTTCTCTCTCCTTATTACTTAGGATCTAGCCTTAGGCCTCCCCTTTGACTATCTTAGAGGACAAGAAATGGAACCCACCACTTAGAAATTCAAACACCTCTTATCTCCTAGCAAACCCCATACGTTTGATTGTAAACCCCTAAGTCACTTGGAGGGTTAAGATCAACTGTGGAGGTTTAAAGGATGAGTTCCCTATAGGACTCTTTGGCCATAGGACTACCCTGGTTGGCCTGGTTTGGTGAGGGTTGACCTACACACATTATACTTTCACACATATTCCAAATCCTAAAACCATTCATACCTAGCTTGACTTCCTGACTCATGTAGGTAATTCAAATGGATGGACCTTAACCCCTAGGCCCTTGGCTAAGAGGGTTAGGAGCAACATAGTGAATGCCTCAAATGAGTCCTCTCATGGCTCTTATGGGCTTGATATGGCTTCATGGCTCAACCAAAGTGATTTCATTCTAGTCAAACTTGATCAATCTTTATTTTTCCAAAATTTCAATTTTTGACTCCCGGGGCCCTACACCCAACAAACCTACCAAAAGCCCTTGAAGTTGCCCAAAATTTGCAAAATTACCTAATTTACCCAAAATCCCTCAAAATCAATCCTAAACATTTCCTACCACTCAAATTGATCACCCATAGCCAAATATACCAAAATTTCCAAAAATATCCACCAATACCCTCCAAATACCCAAAATGCCCTTTTAGCCCAAAAAAATACATAAATTCCAAAAATTCTCAGAAAATTCCAAAAAATTCCAAATATTCCCAATTGAATTTTGCTCAACTACACCATGGGCCAATTTTGTCAATTTAATCCACTTTTACTAAAACCCCTAATTTGGCCCATTTTTAACAAAAGTAAGCCTTATGTCAAACCAAATCAACCAAATTGACCTCAATGTTGATCCAATCAAATTCTAAACTTCAATTAAATATCCCCAATATCAATTTAGACCAAATCCAAGCCCAATTTGATTAACATTTGGATCTAATTCCAATTTGAAGCTTAAAGCCTAATTTTGGCCCATGACCTAAACTTAGCCCAAACCAACCCAATTCAACTCCAATCAGCCCCAAATCTTTTTCTAAACCTTTCTAATATCCCCGCAAACAAAAAACTAACAAGATTTGCCCCAAATTCGAACCTACACCAACCCAAACCTAACTCAAAACCAAAATCCCATTTTTGGCCTAAACCCCCACCATAAACCCAAATGGGCCCAAATCTGAAAATCAAAGCCCAACCAAAGTTGAAAATGCTTTGTGACACTCCCATAAACATTTCTCAATATTAATTTTACATCAAATCTAATATTAGCCCAACCTTAGCCCATGTTAGCCCAATTCGACCCACTTTGGCCCCTTTACTAAAAAGGCCCAAATTGAATCCATTTCAACTCCAAATCACCTCAAAGTTGTTTCAAATCACTCATGACACATCCCTAAATTAAACTCAACATTTGTTTGGCCCAATCCTTCATAAAACTTTCATCCACCAATTTGTTTTCAAACCTAAAGGCCCACATTCTTAAACCATTCTAAAAGCCCATCCAAAATGATTTCAAAAAGCCCAAGTTTGGCTCTAAAGCCCACATGACAAATTCTCCTCACCATACCTTTAATTGAAATTATCCCTAAGTCCTAAACCAATGATCAAATAATTCTAAATAAAGCTTCATCCAAATTTCCACCAAAATGCCAAAAATCCCTAAAACCTACTTCCATGAAATTGACTAAGCTTGGCCCCAAGCCAAATGGAGCCATTGAGCCATGCATAAGTCATATGTAAGCCATGAGGAGCCCTTTCCACCTCACCATGCCATTAATGGCAAGAAGGGGGGGATCTTTCCTAAACCCTCATTAAGCATTTTAACCTCATTTATGCAACACTCTAAACTAAGCATAGCCACCTCACCATGGATGGAGACCACACCACCTCCTCTAAACTGACTCACCAAACCTCCTTCAGCCCAAAATCAGAGCTTAGGATGGTGCACCAAGCCCTAAACCATGGCTAAACCAAAATGAGCCTAAAATGACCATTCCCCCTTACCACTTAAATCAAACCTCTTTACACTTGGCATTGGCCAATTGAACCCACAAACATCAAGCCCTGACCCTCCTTATCAGGATGGTGACCTGACTCTGGCCGGCTAGCCACCAGGCTGCTGGAAAAAGCCATGGTTGAAGAGCTTGGAATGAGAGAAATTTCAAATTCTCACCTGCTGAGTTGTCCCATGCCCAATGGCCACCACATCTCTTCATCTCCTCCCCTAGGCAGCTAATCCCAGCCATCAATTGCCCCTGGGAAGCCCTGGCCATGGCTATATAAACAAGCCACCCCTCTCGGCAAAAAGGTTGGCTGAAATCGACCTTCACAGAATCCCTCCAAACTCCTCACAGAGCTTCTCCTAGCCAAGAGCAATTCATCCCCACTGTTCTCCTGCCCTAAATCCCATTGATTGAGCTCAATTTTGGAGCTCAATTCTCAGCCCAGAACAGGACATCCCTGGAACCTCCACCAAAATAAAATTTAACTGACCCACACCTGCACATGACCAAGAGAAGGAGTTCCCCAATGAAAGCCCCCTCACCAGGCCAGCCATCCTCTCTATCGGCCATGCTTTTAAATCGGCCTTGGTCACATTCATACCTAGGCAATTCCCCACAGCCAGGGACTTCATCTGGAGCTTCCTTGGGTGCAATCGAAGGTGTCACAACTCTCTGATTGAAGCTTCACTTCTCAGTGCTAAGGTATGGACCCTTTCTTCTTTTCGAGCTTCTAGTGATTCTCTATTTTTCTTGGCTTAATTTCATAGCACATAAATCGTATGGATGTGTTCGTCTCCTCAAGATGAATCCATAGAGCATGAGAACATGAAAATCCATTGAGAAATGAGATAGATCTTAGGGTTTTAGTGTGGACGGTGACGGGTGCACACCAATCGTAGAGGATGACCAGGAGCCGTCCGATCACGCGTGTATTGAGTGGACGGTCCACATTGCGCTTGATCGAAGGATGGAGCGAGACTGCGGGCCGCATGGCATCCGAGTCAGATGGCGACATCGAATGGGAGAGCGCCGCGTGGGCCTTCGGAGCTACCGAGGTTTACGCGGCGCTGACTGGGTTAAGTAGGAAAATAGGTTATTTTCTATTTATTTAAATACCCAGAAATTGAAAAATCCATATCTTTGCATAGAAAAATCACAAAAATAAAAGAAAAATACCTACTTGCTCAGTTAACAGAGCAGAATAATGTGGAAAAAGAATTGAGTTAATTTGATGAGTATTTTATTTTTAATTAATTATTTGCTCATTTTAATATTTTAATTCTCCATTTGCATAGACAATTCATCATGGCATGAGACCATAGGGCTTTTGAAGCCTCTGATCTTGGGAACATTCCCTGAATTTTTCAAGGTCAGAGGCTATCTCTATGGCAAGTTATGTACTTTTCAAGTTTATATCCTTGATTTTGGTATTTTAATTCCATTAATTAGCATATTGCTTAGAAAATTCTAGGAAAATTTTGGGAAGTTTTCTAGGACCAGAGGACCCTAGGATAATTATGTTTTGAGTTAATTAATTAAGAATAACCCTAATTAGCCTAATTACTCAAAACTGAACTTTAATTAATTAGGGTTAACCACACATTGAAATAACTTGAAAACAATTCTACACTAATCTATAGGATCAGTGGGACCTCACATAAAAATTTGGGATCAATTGGAAATGTTTAACCCCACCAGATGGATTAATTATGTCACATGAGTAAAATTAAACTTTAAAAATTCATAACTTCAAAAATACACTTTAAAAATTCACAATTGTGGGCTCTCTGATATTAGAGGAGTCTAAAAAAATTAAAATTGTAATTTTTCAAAAATCATCATTTTTCACCATATTTTAATATTTTAAATAATTAAAAAATAATAAAAATCATAAAAATAATAAAAATCACAAAAATGTCATATTTTTGACTCCTAATCACTTAGGAACAAACCAAATATTTTTCACATGTCTTAAAGTAAAGATATTGAATTTTAAATGCTTAAGATAATTTTTAATATTAAAGATGGATTTTTCAACCTTTTCACTAAATTAATTCTAATAAATTAAAAAAAATCAGAAAATTATAAAATTTGTTTCTCTGAACTCCTTTAGGTCAGAGAGATTTATGAAAAATCTAAAGCTTAATTTTCAACGTTTATTTTATTTTATAATTAATTGACACTCTAAAATTTAAAATAATTATAATAAATAAAATATTATTAAAAAATCACCAAAATTAGTCCAAGTGGTCCTCTGGTCAGTAGGAATATCCCATAATTTTCCTAAGGATAGAAAGCTTAACTTGGTCATTTTGTTGAATTTTCATTGAAAACCCTTATTTTTCACAAAAATAATTATATAAATTAAATTAAATTCAGAAAAATCACACTTTCTCCTCTAATGTCTTAATTGACATGTGAATGAAGTGACATAAAAATTTCAAGTTTATTTGAGCTCAATTTAGTGATTTATGAAATAAATAAGCTTAAGAGGGCATAAAGGTAATTAAAAAAATTTTAACCCAAATTAATTCTTAGGTCTAATCAAAGGGAGGGTAAAATATATGATCTTAAATTTTCTCATAAATGATTGAAACTTAGGGAATTAAGGGATAGAAAACCACTAATTATCTTAAAAATATTTGAAGTGAATTTTAATTAATTAAATAATTTAAATTTTGGAAGATTAAATTAAAATTTGGATTATTAAGGTTAGGGATATAACTTTGGAACATATTAATTCTTTAATTTAAATGTCCTTAAATAAATCACTTCAATAAGATCTAATTCTTAATTAAACTTAAAATAATAATTGGAATTAATAAATTAAAAATTAAAAGAAAATAACCCTTGATTAAATTAATATTTAAAATAATAAGTGATTTAACAATTAAATTAAATTAAATTTAAAATTAATTCAACATCACTTAATAACAAACATAAAGCAAATTTGAAATATTAAATAATATTGAAAAAATTCAAAATTAATCATATACAACAAATTAAGCTAATCAAAACTAACCTAAAATATCATAATTAACCTAAATCAAACCATCAAAAATATATGAATAATTCAAACATTTCTAAGTAAATTTAAAACATCAAAATTAATCTGAAACATTAAGATAATAAGAAAAGGTTTAAATATTTAAACTAAATTTAAAACAACTTGAACACTATTCCAAACTTAAAATTATTAAAATTTCATAACTAAATTAAACCACTTTAAATCATCAATTCCAATTTTAAATCATTAAAATATTTAATAAAATGATTTTCCATTAGAGGCTTTTGTTATCATAACTCTTAAATGGAGCATCAAGTGAAATGTCACTTTACTTATAGGATAATCAAGCATCCTAATTCACTGAGCAAGAAACAAACTAAACTATTTTTTTTTGGATGAGTAATTCACCTGTGCAATAAAACTCATTTGGACTCAAAAATAATCCCAAAAATATTGAAAAGATGTGTAGGACTCGTTCTAAACACTTCCTCAATATGATGGGATGTTTTAAAAGAACAATTGAATTTAATTGCTCTTTGATGAAGAAAATCATCCTTAGCAAAATATAAGAATCTAGACGTCATAGGAAATGACTAGCAATAGGATTAGGAATTTGGTAGACAACCAAAACCTTCCCTTAGCTTTACCTAGATACTTGTTATAAATATTTAAATGCCTTAACATATGTTTTAAGTGAAGCTTGGAATGACGAGAAGACCCTCCAGGAACGATTTTATTTTATTGCAATTTAATTTAATGCAATTTGTTTAGATGAGCGGCACTTTACCCTTTATGCATCTTAAACAAGATTGTTGCATGAAAACTGAAACTTTTAGGATAGCCATAAAACTGAAACCCAAAACTAAATTAAAAATCAACACAAGATAAAATTCACCGCCACAACATTCAAAAGATAAAACAACTCAAAATTTAATCACAAACAGAACAATAAAACTACAACTGTAATTAAACTAAAACATCTCGTTGGATGATCGAGAATACCACGGATGATGTAACCTACATGTTGCTAACGGAATTTCCAACGGTCTAAATGAAAGTGTGGAACTCATTTAGTTGAGTTTAGCAAATTCATCTGGACTAAGTGAATCTGATAAAAATAACGATAATGGAATGATGGAACCATGGGATCTTAACCGTTGTTGTTATAATCAACTTTAAGATTCCCCTAATAAAACATTAAAGACATTTGAACTTTAAGACTCTTCTAAACCAAAAACACTTTTCTCATCTCCTGATTTTCACCTTCTAAAACTTAACCTCTGCAACAACAATGAGCTTAAAGCATAGTGGGTAGCACAGCCATCGTCGTCAGCAAAACTGGAATCTACATCACCAAAACCTTTCTTAGAATTAAATAACCAAACTATAGGATAGTTGGGAAGTCACCGAAGTTCATTTTGGGTCCGTGACATCTCCTACTTCTCTTCCTTTGGACTCCTGAAATAAACTATTCTAAATTTGAGCTAATCCCTTTTGAAATTTCCAAAATCCAATTATTTGAAAACCTTAAAGTTTGAAATTCTTGAGAGAAATACCACTGATCATTATCGAGAGTTTTCTTAAATGGTGCCCGTCATTTAAGATGTAATTAACTATAGGGGCTTGCCTTTATAGGGAACTTTAAGAATCCAGGTAATATAAACCATGCTTAATTCCTTTATATTAAGCAGGGGAACTTGTCGGCTTTTAAAATTGGTTCGCAGACCAAACGGATGTCACAAATCTTCTAGTTTATTTAATCGAGCCCCATCATCAAGCAGTGTGTCTATTCTTCGGGATAGATACACGGTTTTTGATGCAATGCTCGTTTATATAAACTATTCGAGATGTGAGATCAGTTTGATTTCATATCTTAAATATTTTTTTTTCAACTTATTTTCAAAATCAAATGTTACTTTCTAAATTATACATATTTAAATTAAATTTAAAATCTAAAATTTGCTGACACTTTCTGTAAGCGACCAATTTTCAGAACAACAACCTAAAAATATGCCTACAATTTATGGCGACTCCGTTGGGGACAGGTTCTTCTCTCCATCCTAATCAGATGGTTTTGCTTTCATAAATCGATAGTGAGTCCATATCCCCAGTGAACCAAACTCTCATTATTCCGTTGGCATACCTCGCTCTTTTCTGTCATGAGCAAGTATAATCAACTCAGTTTTGGATTTAGGAGCCACTGTTTAGACACCCCTAAACAGAGAGGTTCCGAAATCCTTTTACCTCTTAAGAGGTGGGGTGGACTCCCGATAGGTGTTAGCTTAGGAGCGGTCCTTTAAATTGAGAAGCCTTATGAGAATTTCTCTCCCTTTTCAATTCTGAACCGGGTCCCATCATTTTTTTCTATAAACCTCCATTCTTTAAACATTTCATTCCTAACAAACAAATCTTCTAATAAACAACCCTTTAATAAACAAACTCTTTTAGAATGCAAATGCATTAAGATAAACAAAAATGTGTTCGGACTCTTTCCTTTTTCGTCCTAAATTTTGTGACAAAAGGAAGCATAATTCGGGACTAATACTCAAAATCTACCCTGCATAAAATGTTTGCCCCAAAGTTAATCTTCTCCTTCACCAACGGAATAGACTTTGACGTTTACAAAGATGAGCTCCCCGACAATGGGATCATCGGTTTTGGACAAGGATTTAACAATACAGAAATCAAGTTTGCTGACGTCACTCTTTTTACACTAATGGACAAAGTGCCAGAAACTGAGAAACTCGTGCACGAGTTTAACCTAAAATCGACTCAAGAATTTCCTCCCCTGCGAAGGGTTCCAGCTGAAAAAGTTACCACTGTTCGTAGGAGGACTGTAATCTCAAACCCCACCGGTCTAGTCGTCTCTACACCTTCCTCAATTCACGCCCAACTGAAAGGGAAGGGAGTCCAAGTTTATAATGAACCTACCACCGTGGAGAGTACGGATTTTGCTGAAATACCATCTGTATTTGAAATAGGGTCCAGTTCAAAGTTGCTTTTCTAGAGGAAATTCTTGAGGAAAGAGAAGAGCTGCCTGAATATTCACCACTGTTAGGAGGAAGTAGGTTCCACCCTCTCTCTGTTGCAGCTGATGAAGAAGATGCTCGGAGGATCGCTGCTGCGTTACCCCGACCTGCATATTATAGTGACAGCAAAAGAAAAAGAGCTAGGGCTACGCCGCTCACTCGCCTACAAGCTGTAGTAGGAAAGTTAGCAAAGAAAGAGAGATGCCCTGTATCTGAGATTCTGAGGAGAATGGGACGGGTGCCAGCCAAATCCCGCCTTGGACCGCGATTAAACCCGGTCATTGCTATGGAAAACCCAAGGAAAAAGGCACGAGCAAACGAAAGGAGTTTGCCTGTTATCATATCAGGACACCATAATAGGGAGGACACCACCTACCTACGCACAGCCGACCGACCATATGGTCCTAGGCCACATACTGCGAGAAGGATGGTGTAGCAACCTATCATTGGTGAACCGAAATCATCGGAGCATTTTGGGAAGAAAAGTCTCGTCAAGAGGCTTGAATCTGAAGGAAGTGCCACTGCAATAAAAGAAACTCCCAGAAAAGAAGTTCAACACTCATCACACGACAACCTCGAGACCGTGTGGAAGAGGCCACTAGAGGATGCTATAGGAAAGTTAAGGATGGATATCCACCGGTTGGCAAAAGAAAGAGGAGAAAAGTTGGAAAATGAAGTTGATTCATCAGAATTTATGGATGAAGAGTATGCCGAGATCAACGTGGTTGAAACACGAGCATCGTTAGCTTCACAAGGTGCTCCGGCAGCAGCGGAAAGAGATGAACCGGAAGTGATGAGAGCACAACTTCAGGAGAATGATAACACAATTTCTCAAATGGCAAGGAAGACAGAAGAGATGGCGGCCGCCTTAGCCACTCTCCAGAGTCAGGTGCAACTTTAGAAAGAAACACCCCCGGAGATCATCCATGTTATGGACAGAGGAAAGGAGATCACATCTATTAACGGAGACAAACAACCGAAAAATGATTCTGCGCAAAGCATGATTTCAGAAAAGGATATCAAAAATATGGTAGAATAGCAGGTGCGAGAAGCCTTAGCATAGTCAAAGAGCGCAGCTTCTATTCAGATGGGTAGACCTTTCCCTGAAAAATTTGACGCGGTCCAATACCCAAAAAGCTTCGTAGCACCTCTGTTCAACACTTTTGATGGAACGGGAAACCCCCGGCGGCATGTCACACATTTTCATGCTAGTTGCTGCAATGCCAGTGGGAGCGATGCTTTACTCTTTCGACAGTTTGTCAGCAGCCTGTCAGGGATTGACTTCAATTGGTAAGCAGAATTGCTAAATGACTGAGTTAAGACCTTTTCAGAGTTGGAAAACCTCTTCGTTAAGCGGTTTGTCGGAGCTCGACACCACATCACTATCGGTGATCTAGTGGTGGAGAAACAGAAACCGAACGAAACTTTGGTGGACTACATACTTCGATGGAGAAACTTAAGCATGAAATGTGAACCACAACATCAGGAACAGCATGCGATAGATATTTTGCTGAAAAGTATCCATGGCCCGATAGCACTTCTCCTTAAAGGATTTACAATAAAGACTTTCGAGAAGTTGCTTAGCAAGGCCAGGAGCTTGTAAGAGGAGGCAAAGCAGCTGAGTTTTGTCGACAAGACTGACAAAAGGAAATAAGTGAAGCATTTGAAACGAAATCCGAAATCGTCGCGGCAGTAGATAAAGGCAAGCAACCAGTGCAGATACAGCTAGAGAGGCCATAGCCTAGCTATAAACCACCGCAACGTACTTACCAACAACCTCAGCAGGGTTATCAACAACCTCGACCGAGAAATCAGTCGCCTCAGCATTATGAACAACCGCCTCGTCCACAACGTACCCTGAAAGATTTTCTGAATAAGGAATATCCATTCAAAACTGAAGCAGTAGCGAAGATGTTCCATAGTTTAATGAAGACACCCGATTTTTAACTACCAGAGCCCAAGAGGCTGGAAGACGTCAATAAGAAAGATCATCCAAACTATTGCCCTTACCACCGGATGCTCTGGCATAAGATAGAGGATTGCATCACTTTCAAGATTTAGCCTGACGACAATCTCCGGAAAGGGAACATAACGATCCCGAAGGAATACATGAAGGAACCCCAAAAGAGAGGTTCTGTCAATGTTATTTCAACGGATCCTATTGTTCCGATAGACCCTTATATGACCCATGATGGATGGAGTACCGTCTAGAAAAAGTCTTCAAAGAAAATCTTGGATTATATCTAGAACGCTTCGGTGCACGCTTCAACTCAAAGTTTGAAACCTGCCGAGCTGGTGCTATCGCTTGTGATTGAAGGATCGCCCCAGGAGGAAGAGAAGAAAAAAAGAAACCGAGGCTCCAAAGAGTAGACTAGGGGCTGCTTACCCTAGGATAGTTGTTTCTGATTTGTGGGTGAAATCCCTTGAACCTCTGACTCTGTATGATTATTTGCTCGCCCAGGCGGAATCTTATAATGATAAGAGTTTTGGTGTTGGCTATGTTTTGACTTTTTCTAATGATTACGTAACTAACAAAAACCAAGCTAATCCTGATCTTGATTATGATATAAATAACGGTTCTCAAATCATACTAAACCTCAATGACCACGACAAAGGAGAAGCCGTTCACAAGGATGGCTGCGAAAGCTCAACAAGAGACGAGTCTATTTATGAATTTCGAGGAGCTCCGATTGCGATAGAATTAGAGCCATCAGATTCCGAAGCAACTGCAGAAGAGTCAGTCATACCAATTCAAGAGGATACACCGGCGGATTCAGTACCAGAAGCAGAAGAAATAACAGAAGTTAATTTAAGAAGTTGAAAAGTTCTACCCCTGAGAATTGGTCTAAAAGATAAAGGAAAGCAGGTGGTTGTTCAGGAAGAGCTAACCCCAGCAGAGGAACTGCCCATTCAGGAAGAAATTGAAGAACCTAGTAAAAAAGTGGATTATAACGTGTTAGCCCATCTTAGGAAGCTACCAGCCAAATTGAGCATCTACGACGCTCTGATCTTGTCAAAGGAGATGAGTGAAACTCTAATTAAGGCTTTACTTGATCCAGAAATTTATTTAACTCAAATGGCTGGTAATTCCTTAAACGAGGTTTGCTCGTTAAAAGAACAGCGAGGCGTTTCCTTCACAGACAGTGACCTACTACTCAGAACGGCTGATCACAATCGACCGTTGTACATTTCGGTCACTATCAGAAATTTTACGCTCTCTAGAGTGTTGGTTGATCCGGGCGCATCAATCAACATAATGAGCCTTCGAACGTTAGCATATTTGGAAATTGATGCTCGCGAACTTGAAGTAGACAAGATGTTATTAAGAGGGTTCAACCAGATAGGATAAAGAGCAATCGGATCAATAACACTATTAATGAAGACCGGTGATTTGTCAAAGACAACCGCAAAATTCCATATAATTGATTCTGAAACATCATTCAACGCTCTACTGGGTCGGCCATGGATCCATGAGAATCGGATGGTACCGTCGTCTCTGCACCAGTGCATAAAATATTATGGAGGAGAAAAATGTATCAAAGGTGACTTGCAGCCGTTCTCCGTACATGAAATCGGAATTCATGAAGATGCAGCCTACTACACTTCTTTGAAGAAAACAATATTCTCTAGAAACACCATAATAAATAAAGCAAAAGAAGTGCAAGACAATGAAGAACCTGAAATTCTAGTCCAACAGTTACTCACCACTCCCTTACCGCGAGATGGTGAAGGTTTCTCCAGAAGTCGCACCCGAGGTCGAGACCGGGGACGAGGTCGAGGAAGAGACTTTGGAACAGTTGGACAGAAAAAAGCGGTCATCGACGTGATTGGGAGAACTGTTCCGAAGAAGAAGAAATCAAGAAAGAAGTAGCAACAATAAATCAAAAGAAGCCTCAGTTCAAGATCTCTCTCAAAGATGAAAGGAATGAAGAATACAAATCAATGTACGAGAAGATTAACCATTATGTACATACCATGACCCTGACCCTGATCCATTCTAATAAGATCGAGAGTATGGTGGCAAGGAAGTACGTGGTGGTACTAAACCGATCAAATTCTACCTTGGTGCTTCTTCTTCCAATAATGAAAAAGATGTACAATTTGAAGATATTACTTCTTCTGAATTAATGGAATTACCTTTTGAGTGGTACTCTCCCTGTGTTCAAATTTTAATTCAACATGGTGTCTTACCTAAACAATGGACAATGGGTCGATCACAACACTTCGAAAAATTATGGAACAATGTCAGTCGGCCTCCCAGTTCAAAACATGGTCTCGGATTTGGCACAGTAGGGACTGATGATGATTTGGGATTTTTCTTAGTTGTCACTCACAAGCATGTTGAAAGTTGCCTAGAAGTTTCAGAAGATCTCGAGGATCGACCAATTGGAAATGCTCCACCAGAATTCGAAGAAGAAATTAAAACTACAACAGACGAGTTAATGGAAGTTAACTTAGGTACTAGCGAAAAGCCTAGGCCGACCTTTGTTAGTTCCTTACTCAATAAAGAAAACTCTGAACACATAATCAAGCTATTAATGAAGTTCAAGGACTGTTTTGCTTGGAGTTATGATGAAATGCCAAGATTAGCTCCAGAGGTTGCAGTTCACAAGTTAGGAGTAGATCCCACTGCCGTTCTAGTCAGACAAGCTTCGAGAAGAATGCCTCTGGAGATTGAACAACAAGTTATAGATGAAGTTAAGAAGCTAATAGATGCTAAATTTGTCCGTCAGGAACAATATCCAACTTGGTTAGCCAATGTGGTACCAGTCAGAAAGAAGAATGGTCAGATCAGAATCTGTTGGATTTCAGAGATTTGAACAAAGCATGTCCAAAGGACGAATTCCCGCTACCCATTCTAGAATTGATGATTGACATTGCTTCAACACATGAAGTCTTCTCATTCATGGATGGATCATCAGGATACAACCAGATAAAGATGGCACCAGAATATAAAAAGCTTACAGCCTTCAGAACGCCGATCGGGGTATACTGCTACACAGCGATGTCGTTTCAATTAAAGAACGCAGGAGCAACTTATCAAAAAGCAATGACAAGGATTTTTGATGATCTCATTCACAACCAACTCGAGTGCTAAGTGGATGATGTAGTCATCAAAAGCAAACTAAAAGAAGATCATTTGTATGATTTGAGAATTATTTTCGAGTGGTTAAAACAATATAACCTTAAGATGAATCCCTTGAAATGCGCCTTCGGCGTCACCTCTAGAAAATTCTTAGGATTTCTTGTTTGACATCGTGGAATTGAAATCGATCCGAAGAATATTGAAGCTATCTTAGAAATGCCGCCTCCCAAAACCTTGAAACAACTACGATCCTTTCACGGGAAGTTGGCGTATCTACGACGCTTTATCTCGATTTTATCAGGAAGGTGTCAGCCTTTTTCTGCTTTGGTTAATAAGGATGCCAAGTTTACTTGGGACTCCAAATGTCAATATGACATCTATGACATCAAACAGTATTTAATGACACCTCATGTTTTAGCAACCTAAGACTCAGGTAGACCGTTGATACTTTATACCGCGGCTTTAGACGACTCTCTCGGAGCCCTGCTGTTGACCTCATTTTTGATGAGGTCTTTTTCTCCTCTCTTTAGTACTTAGGATCTAGCCTTAGGCTTTTACTTTGACTAATCTTAGAGGACTAGAAGTGAAACCCACCCTTTAGAAATTCAAACACCTCTTGACTCCCTGCAAACCCCACAAGCTTGATTGTAGACCCCTAATCACCTAGAGGTTTGAAATCAAGTGTGGAGGTTTAAAGGATGAGTTCCCTATAGGACTTCTTGGCCTTAGGAATACCCTGAATGGCCTGGTCTGGTGAGGGTTGACTTGCACATACACTACACTCACACACACATTCCAAGTCCTAAAACCACACTCTCACCCAACTTGATTTCCTGACTCATGTAGGCAATTCACATGGATGGTCCTTAACCCTTAAGCCCTTGGCTAAGAGGGTTAGGAACAACATAGTGAATGCCTCAAATGAGTCCTCTCATGGCTCATATGGGCTTAATATGACTTCATGGCTCAACCAAAGTGATTCCATTTAACTCAAATTTGATCAATCTTCATTTTTTCAAAATTTCAATTTTTGATCCCCGGGCCACTACACCCACCAATCCTACCAAAAGCCCTTGAAATTATCCAAAATTGAAAAAATCACCCAAATTACCCAAAATTCCTAAAATTCAATCCTAAACATTTCCCCCCACTCAAATTGATCATTCATAGCCAAAACTACCAAAAATTCCAAAAGTACCCCGCAATACCCTCCAAATACCCAAAATGCCCTTCTTAGCCAAAAACCAAAAAATTTAGAAAATTCCCAAAAAATTTCAGAAAATCCCAAATATTCCCAATTCCATTTTGTTCAACTACACCATGGGATATTTTTTCCAATTTACCCTACTTTTACCAAAAACCCCAATTTGACCCATTTTAAACTTAAGTGAACCCAATGTCAAACCAAACCACCCCAATTGACCTCAATTTTGATCCAATTCAATTCTAAACTTCAAATCAACATCCCCAATATCAATTTTGACCAAATACAAGTCCAATTTGATTAACATTTGGGCCCAATTTCAATTTGAGGCCTAAGGCCCAATTTTGGCCCATGACCTAAACCTAGCTCAAACCCACCCAATTCAACTCTTATTGGACCCAAATCTTTTCCAAAGCCTTCCTAACACCCCCATAAACAAAACACTAACTTGATTTGCCCAAAATTGAACCTAAACTCCACCCAAACCTAACCCAAAACCAAAATCCCTTAAATTTACCTTACACCAAACCTAACCCAAATGGGCCCAAATCCCAAAATCGAAGCCCAACCAAAGTTGAAAACTCTTTGTGACACTCCCATGAACATTTCTCAACATTAATTTTACATCAAATCCAAAATTATCCCAACCTTAGCCCAAGTTAACCCAATTTGACCCACTTTGGCCCCTTTACCAAAAGTCCCAAATTAAACCCAATTCAACTCCAAATAATTCCAAACCACTTCCAAATCATTCTTGACACATCCCTAAACTAAACCCAACACTTGTTTGGCCCAAGCCTTTTACCAAACTTTCATCCTAAAATCCATTTGAAAATCCAAAAGCCCACTTCCCTAAACCATTTTAAAAGTCCATCTCCACTAAATTTCAAAGGCCCAAACTTCATGCTAAAGCCCGTATGACATTCTTTTCATCACCCCATTAATTGATATCATCCCTTAAGTCCTAAATCAATCATCAAATAATCCTAAATTAGGCCTCATGCCAAAATCACCCATAAATCTCAAAAATTCAAAAAAACCTTCTTTCATGTAAATGACCAAGCTTTGTCCCAAGCCACTTGGAGCCATGAGCAAGCCATTTACAAGCCATATGAAGCCATGGAAGGTTTGACATGTGACCAAGCCATTAATGGCAAAAAAAGGGCCCCCTTTCTTAATCCTTCATTAAGCCTTTTTAACCAAAACCATGTCACACACCAATCCAAGTTTAGCCACTTCACCATAGATGGAGACTTCACCACTCCATGGCAGCTAACCCAACTGATCCCCCTGGCCCAAAATCAGACAATGGAAAGGTGAACCAAGCCTAAATACATGGGTTGTCCAAATTGAACCCAAAATGAGCCCTTCCCCCTTCCACTTTGATTCAACTCCTTTACACTTGGCACTCGCCAATTTAACTCACAAACCTCAAGAACTGACCTTCCTGATGACAACAGTGACCTGACCCTGGCCAGCCAGACACCAGGCCGCTGGAAAACACCATGGCCGAAAGCTTCATGTGAGCCAAAAAATTCAATTCTCCCTTGCTGACTTGTCTTAACCCAAATGGACTGCATAGCTGTTCTTCTCCTCCCCTGAGCAGCTGATCCCAGCCTCCAATTGCCCCTGGGAAGCCCTCTAGCCATGCCTATTTAAACGCCACCACCTCTCGGCAAAATAAGGTGCTGAACAGAAACTTAACAAAACTCTGCCAAAATTGCTCCAGAACTTTCACCCAACCTGGAGCAATTGATCCCCAGTGTCCATTTGCCCTAATCCCCATTAACAGAGCCCAATTTCTTAGTCAAAAATCCACCCAATAACCAGGACACTTCACCAGACCTAGAGGAGAAGTTCTCCAACAAAAGCCCGCTCACCAGGCCAGCCATTGCTTCCAGCCTCCAAGCTTTGTGATCGGCCTCGGTCACTTTTGTACCTAGGCATTTCCCTAGGGCAAGAAACTTCATCTGGAGCTTGCTTGGACTCAATTAAAGGTGACATAACCCTCAGATTGAAGCTTCACTTCTCTGAGCAAAGGTATGAACTCACTCTTCCTCCCGAGCTTCTGGAGATTCTCCATTTTGTTTGACTTAATTTCAATGCATGTTTACTGTATGGATGTGTTCGTCTCTTCAAGATGAATCCATAAAGCATAAGAACACAAAAATCCGTTGAGAATCGAGTGAGTTCTTAGGGTTTTAATGTGGACGGTCATGGGTGCACACCAGTCGTAGACGATGACCAGGAGCCGTTGGATCGCGCGTGTATCGAACGGAAGATCGAGATTAAGCCAGACAGCGCAATGGTACGCGAACCGCAGGCCCCTGGAGCGCTGAGTCGGATGGCGTCGTCAAATAAGAATGCGTCATGTGGGCTTTCAGAGCTGCCGAGGATTGCGTGGCGCCGCGTGGATAAGTAGAAAAATAGGGTTATTTTCTATTTATTTAAATCCCAGAACTTCAAAAATCCATATCTTTGCATAGAAAAATCACAAAAATAAAATAAAAATACCCCCTTGCTCAGTGAACAGAGGAGAATAATGTGGAAAAAAATCGAATTAATTGGATGAGTACTTTATTTTTAATAATTTATTTACTGATTTCAGTATTTTGATTCTTCATTTGCATATACAATGCACCATGGCATGAGACCATAGGACTTTTGAAGCCTCTGATCTTGGGAATATTCTCTGAATTTTTTAAGGTCAGAGGCCAACTCTGTGAAAAGTTGTTGAATTTTCAATTTCATGTCACTGTTTTAGGTATTTTAATTTCAATAATTAGCTTGTTGTGAAATAAATTCTAGGAAAATTTGGTGATGTTCCGTAGAACCAAAGGACCCTAGGAAAAATATATTTTGAGTTAATTCATTCATAATAACTTTAATTGGCCTAAACCCCCAAAATTGAATTTGAATTAATTAAGGTTAATCTCACATCAAATTGACTTGAAAATAATTCTCCACAGATCATTAGGGTTAGAGAGACCTCACATAAAAATTTGAAATCAATTGGACTTGATTAACCCTATCAAATGGATTAATTAAGCCTCATAAGCAAAATGGAACTTTAAAAATTCATAACTCTAAAAATACATTTCAAAAATTCACCAAAATGGTTTTGGGGCTTCTCTGATATCAGGGGAGTTTAGAAAAATTAAAATTGGAATTTTCTAAAAAAAAGTTGATTTTTCATATTATTTTAATATTTTAATAATTAAAAAATAATAAAAATCATAAAAATATTAAAAAACTTAAAGATGTCATATTTTGATTTCTAATCACTTAGGAACAAACCAAATATTTTTCCTAAGTCCCTAGGGTAAGATATTGAATTTTAAAGCCTTAATACAATTTTTAATATTAAAAAATGAGTTTTTAACCTTTTTCACTAACATAATTCTAATAAATCAAAGAAAAATCAAAAAATTATAAAATTTATTTCTCTGAACTCCTTGAGGTTAGAGAGATTCATGAAAAATATAAAATCTATTTTTCAACATTAATTTTATTTTATAATTAATTAATACCCTAAAACTCAAAATAATTATAATAAATAAAATATAATTTAAAAAATCACCAATATTGGTCCAAGTAGTCCTCTAGTCACTAGAAATACAACATAATTTTCTTAAGGATAGAAACTTTTCCTTGGTCATGTTGTTGAATTTTCTTTGAAAAACCTCTATTTTCTACTAAAAATAATTATATAAATAAATTAAATTCAGAAAAATCACATTTTCTCCTCTAATGTCTTAATAGACATATGAGTGAGGTGACATAAAAATTTTAAATTCTTTTGAGCTCAATTTAGTGAGTTATGAAATAAATAAGCTTAAAAGAGCATAAAGGTAATTAAGAATTTTAACCCTTAATTAAAACTTTAGGTTTAATCAAAATGGAGGGTAAAATATTTGATTTTAACTCTCACTCTTGGATGATTGAAACTTAGAGAAATTAAGGGGTAGAAACTCACTAAACACTTTAAAAAAATGGAACTTTAATTAATTAAATAATTTAAATTTTGGAAAGAATATATTTAAATTTGGATCATTAAAATAGGGATATTATTAAGAGGATATTTATTCTTTAATCTAAAAATCCCTATATAAGTCACTATAACAATATTTAATTCTTAATTAAAATAATAATCCAAATTGATAATTCAAATTAACAATTAAATTAAATTAAAACTAAAATTAAAGTTAAATTAAATTAAATTAAATTAAAACTAAAATGAAAATAGAATTAAATTAAATTAAATTAAATTATAATTAAATTAAATTAAATTAAAACTAAATTAAAATTAAATTAAATTAAAATTAAATTGAATAAAAAATTAAATAAATTTAAATCAAATTAAAATTAAAAATTAAATTAAAATTATATTAAAATTAAATTAAATTAAAATTAAATTATAAATCAAATTGAATTAAAATCATTTAACAACAAACCTAAATCAAAACATTAAGAATTAAATCTAAAATATTTTGAACACTATTCCAAACTTAAAATTATTAATTAAAACACTTTACTAAATTAAAACACTTTAAACTATTAACTCAAACTTTTAATTAATTATGATTAAAATTCTCGATAAACCAACTTGCCCTTAAAAGCTTTAATTGTTATAACTCTTAAATAAAGTATTGAGTGGGATGTCACTTCACTCATCAGGTAATCAAATACCTAAGTTCACTGAGCAAGAAACAAAGGTTAACTGAACTCCTGGATGATTAATTCACCTGTGCAACTAAATTGACTTGGACTCAAAACAATCCTAGAAATATTGAAAAGATGTTTAGGACTCGTCCTAAGCACTTTCTCAATATGACCAAATGTTTTAGAAGAACAAATGAATCTAATTGTTCTTTGATGAAGAAAATCATCCTTAAAATCAAACCAAGAACCTAGACGTCAGAGGAGATGACTAGTTAGAGGATTAGGAATTTGGTAGACAACCAAAACCTTTCCCTTAGCTTTACTGAGTATACTGTTGAAATATTTAAATGTCTTAACATGTGTTTTAAGTGCGGCTTGGGATCACGGGAAGACCCTCCAGGTATGCTTTTATTTTATTGCAATTTACTTACATGCACTGTACTTTACTTTTCTTGCATGATAAACAAGACTGTTGCATGAAAACCAAAACCTTTAAGGTAGTCCCTGAACTGAAACCAAAACTAAATTAAAAGTCATTGAAAAATAAAATTCACCGCCACAACATTTCAAAATATATAACAACTCAAAATTTAATCCCAAACAGAACAACAAAACTACAATTATAACGAAATTAAAACGTCTCGTTGAATGATCGGGAATACCTCGGATGATGTAAACCACATGTTGCTAACGGGATATCCCACAGTCTAAATGAAAGTGTGGAACTCATTAAGTTGAGTTTAGCAAATTCATCTGGACTAAGTGAATTCAATGAAAATAACGGTGCGGGATAGTGAACCGTGGGATCTTAATCTGTTCTGTTTAAATAACTTTAAGATTTGTTTTAATTGAAATATTAAAAAACACTTAGATTTTAAGATTCTCTCTAAACCAAAACACTTCCCTCATCTCCTGATTTATGACTTCTAAAACTAAACCTCTGCAACAACAAGGAGCTCGAAGCATGGTGGGCAGCACGGCCATCGTCATCAGCAAAACCTTTCTTAGAATTAAATAACCAAGCCATAGGACTTTGAGGTAGTTTGCCTAGTGCAACATAAATCCTCAACTCTTCGTTAGGCATTTGCATGATCATGTCAGGTAATTTAAGCCCTAACTGGTCTTAGGATTCCGAGGTGGTTGTTTGGTACGACATAAACCCTCATATCTTCAATGTTATTTGTATGATCATATTATACAAATATAAATCCTAATTAACTAAAATTGATAAGATTGCAATATCAGATAAACTCCCAAATCGAAGCCAAACAATAGGATAGTTTGATAAGTTGCCAAGATTCTTCTTGGATCCTCAGCTTCTCCTACTTCTCTTCCATTGGACTCCTGAAAATAAGTGTTCCAAATTTGATCCATTCCCTATTGAAATTTCCAAAATTAAATCCTTTGAAAACCTAAAGCTTTGAAATTCTTGAGAGCAAAACCACTGATCATTATCGAGAGTTTTCTTAAGTGATCTCTGTCACTTAGGATGTAATTAACTATAGGGGCTCGCCCTTATAGGGAACTTTAAGAACCCAGTATAAACCCTGATTAATTCCTTTATATTAAGCAGGGGAACTTGTCAGCTTATAAAATTGGTTTGCAGACCAAACGGATGTCACAAATCTTCTAGTTTATTTAATGGAGCCCTATTATCAAATAGTATGTCTATTCTTCGGGATAGATACACGGTTTGTGATGCGGTGCTCGTTTATATAAATTATTTGGGATGTGAGATCGGTTTAATTTCATATCTTAAAATTTTCAAACATAAAATTATTTTTAAAATCAAATGCTACTTTCCAAATTTTATATATTTAAATTAAATTTAAAACCTAAAATCAGCCGAAACTTTCTGTTAGGCGACCCCTTTTCAAAAATAAAACACACAAACCTAAAAATAAGCCGTACAATTTCTGGCGACTCCGCTGGGGAGTAGTTCCTCTCTCCATTTTGATTAGATGGTTTTGTTTTCATAAATCGATAGTGAGTCCATGCCCCTAGAGGACCAAACTACTATTCTTCCGTTAGAATACACCGTTCATTTCTGTCTTGAACGAGTATAGCCAACTCCTCTCGAATTTAGGAGCCACTGTTTAGACACCCCTAAACAGAGAGGTTACTGAGATCCTTTTACCTCTTTTCTAAGGTGGGGTGGACCCCCGATAGGTGTTAGTTTAGGAGCGGTCCTTCGAGTCGAGAAGTCTTGCGTAAGACTTTCTCTTCCTTTCCAATTCTAAATCGAGCCCTTTACCTTTTCTACAACCCTTTTTTCCTTTAATCGTTTTGTTTCTAACAAATGAACCTCCTAATAAACAATCCCTTTTAAAAATCACAAATACACTCAGATAAACAAAAATGTGTTCGGACTCTTTCTTTTTCGTCCTAAACTTTATGACGGAAAGAAGCATAATTCGGGACTGACATTCGAAATCTACCCTGCAGAAAATGACTGTCCCAAAGCTAATCTTTTCCTTTACCAATGGAATGGACTTTGTCGTTTACAAGGATGAGCTTCCTGACAATGGGATCATTCGTTTCGGACAAGGGTTCGGCAACACAGATATCAAGTTTGCTGATGTCACTCTTTTCACATTAATGGACAAAGTGTCAAAAATGGAAGAGCCCGTGATTGAGTTCAATCTGAATATAGACTCAAGAATTCCCTCCCCTGCAAAGGATTCCAGCTGAGAAGAGTACTAATGTTCATAGGAGGACTATTGTCTCTAACCCCACCGGTCTAGTCATCTCTGCACCTACCCCGACTTCACCAGGCGAAGGGAAGGAAATCCGAGTTTGTGATGAGCCTGTCACCTTGGAGGGTACGGATTTTGCTACAATACCGTCTATTTTTGAGATTGGGTCCGGTTCGAAATTGTACCCCTAACTCGGACTCGAGAGGAGAAATAGAAGCGAGAAAGATCGCCAGAAAGCCGGAGACTGCTGAAGTTGCTTTTCTAGAAGAAATTCCACTAGGAAAGAGAAGAACTACCGAGTATATACCTCGTTGGAAGGGAGCGAGGTTTCACCCTCTCTCTGCCACATTAGATGAAGAGAACGTCCGTAGGATCGCCGCTGCATTACCCCGACCTGTGTACTACAACAATTACAAAAGGAAAAGGGATAAGACTATGCCATTGACTCGGCTGCAAGCTATAATAGAAAGATTCGCAAAGAAAGAAAGATGCTATGTGTCAGAAATCTTAAGAAGGATAGGGCGGGTGCCAGCTAAATCCTGCCTCGGAACGCGAATAGAGCCTGTTGCTGCCATAGAGAAACCAAAGAAGACGATAAAAGCCAGTCCACTCATTGTTGTATCGGGTTTATAAATTAGGGAGGATACCACCTTCCAGCATATAGCCGACAGACCATCCGGTCCTAGGCTTCCGGTTGCGAGAAGGATGGTATGGCGGCCTACTACTGACAAGTTAAGACCAAAACAATGCCCTGAGAAGAAAAGTCTCGTCAGGAGACTTGAATCAGAAGAAAGTGCTACTGCAATAAAGGGGACTCCCGGGAAGGAAATTCAACAACCGTCACGAGCTAACTGCGAGACCGTGCGAAAAGGGCATTAGAGGATGCCATTGACAAGTTAAGAACCGATATCCGACGGTTAGCAAAAGAAAGAGAAGAAGAACTAGGAGATGAAGTTGACTCATCAGAGTTCATGGATGAGGAGTATGTTGAGATCAACATGGTTGAGACACGAGCATCGTCAGCATCACAAGGTGCTCCGACAGCTGCGGAAAGAGATGAACCAGAGGTATTGAGAGCACAGATTCGAGAGAGAGATGACACAATTTCCCAAATGACAAAGAGGATGGAAGAGATGCCTGCTGTCTTAGCCACTCTCCAGAGTCAGGTACAACCTCAAAAAGGGACACCCCCAGAAATTATCCATATTGCAGATGGAGGAAAAGAAATCACATCCGTCAATAGAGACGAACAACCAAAGAAAGATCCTGCACAAAGCATTATTCCAGAAAAGAACATTAAAAGCATGGTAGAACAGCAGGTGCGAGAGGCCCTTGCACAATCTAAGAATGGAGCATCTATTCAGACAGGTAGACCTTACCCCGAAGAGTTCGATGCGGTCCAATACCCGAAAGGCTTTGTACCACCTCTGTTTAAGACTTTTGATGGAACAGGAAACCCCCGGCAACATGTTGCACATTTTCGTGCTAGTTGCTGCAATGCCGGTGGGAGCGACCCTTTACTCTTCCGACAGTTTGTCAGCAGTTTGTCAGGGATTGCATTCGACTGGTACGCAGAATTGTCGAACAGTTCAGTAAAGACCTTTTTAGAACTAGAAAATCTCTTCGTGAAACGATTTGTCGGAGCTCAACACCACATCACTATTAGCGATCTAGTGGTGGAGCAACAAAAGCCGAACGAGACTTTAGTGGATTACATTCTTCGATGGAGAAACTTAAGCATGAAGTGTGAACCACAGCTTCAAGAACAACGTGCAGTCGGCATCCTACTTAAAAGTATCCATGACCCGATAGCACTTCTCCTTAAAAGGGTTTACAATCAAGACTTTCGAGAAGTTGCTTAGCAAGGCCTGGAGCTTGCAAGAAGAGGCAAAGCAGTTAAGTTTCGTAGACAAGACTGATAAGCAGAAGCCTGTGAAAACATTTGAAAAGAAATCTGGAATTGTCGCGGTAGTAGATAAGGGCAAGCAGCCGGTTCAGATACAGTCACAGCGGCCACAGCCTAGTTATCAACCACCACAACGAACTTATCAACAACCTCAGCAAGGCTATCAGCAACCTTGTACGAGCTATCGATCGCCTCAAAATTATGAACAACCGCCTCGTTCATCGCGTACCTTAAGAGAACTCCTAAATAATGAATATCCATTCAAAACTGAAGCAGTAGCGAAGATGTTCCGCAGCTTAATGAAGACACCGGATTTTCAACTGCCAGAGCCGAAGAGGCCGGAAGAAATCAATAAGAAAGATCATCCGAAATATTGCCCTTACCACTAGATGCTCGGACATAAGATAGAGGATTGCGTCACTTTCAAGAGTTGGCTTGATGACAATCTCCGAAAAGGGAACATAACGATCCCAAAGGAATACATGAAGGAACCCCAAAAAGGAGGTTCCATCAATGTTATTTCAACGGATCCTATTGTTCCAATAGACCCTTACGCGACTGATGATGGATGGAGTACCGTCTGGACGAAGTCATCGAAGAAAATTTTGGATCACATCCAAACCGCTTCGGTACATGCTTCAACTCAAAATTTGAAACTTGTCGAGCCGGCACTATCACTTGCGATTGAAGAACCGCCCCAGGAGGAGTAGAAGATCGTGGAAGAAAAAAATACCGAGGCTCCGAAGTGTAGACTAGGGGCTGCTTATCCTAGGATGGTTGTTTTCGATTCGGGGGAGAAATCCCTCGAACTCCTGACTTTGTATGATTATCTGCTCGCCCCGGCGGGATCTTATAATGATAAGAGTTATGGCGTTGGCAACGTTTTGACTTTTTCTAACGATTACTAACTAGCGACAACCGACTTAATCCGGATCTCGATTCCAATACAAATGACGATTCTCAAATCATACATAACCTCGATGACCACGACGAAGAAGATGTTCACAAAGGAGGCTACGAAAGCTCGACAAGCAACAAGTCCATTTGTGAATTCCGAGGGGCTCCAATCACGATAGAATTAGAACCATCAGACACTGAAGCAACTTCAGAAGAGCCAGTTGTTCTGATTCAAGAGGAAACACTAAATTCAGAAGAAATAAATGAAGTAAATTTAAGAAGTGGAAAAGTTCTACCCCCGAGAATGGGTTCAAAGGATAAAGGAAAGCATGTGGTTGCTCAGGAAGAGTCGGCCACGGCGGAAGGAACTGCCCATTCAGGAAGAAAATGAAGAACATGGTAATAAAGTGGACTACAATGTGCTAGCCCATCTTACGAAATTACCAGCCAAACTAAGTATATACGATGCTCTGATCCTGTCAAAGGAGATGAGGGAGGCTTTGATCAAGGCTTTACTTGATCCAGAGATTTATTTGGCCCAAATGGCCGGTAATTCCTTCGACGACGTTTGCTCATTAAGAGAACAGTGAGGTGTTACCTTCACGAATAATGATCTATTAATGGGAATAGCAGATCACAACCGACCGTTATACATTTCAGTCATTATTGGAAAGTTTACGCTCTCCAGAGTGTTGGTTGATCTGGGAGCATCGATCAACATAATGAATCTTCGGACGCTAGCATATTTGGAAATTGATGCTCGCGAGCTTGAAGCAGACAAGATGCTATTAAGAGGCTTCAATCAAAAAGGAGAAAGAGCTCTTGGATTGATAACACTACTAATGAAGACCGGTGAGTTAGCAAAGACAACCGCAAAATTTCACATAATTGATTCTGAGACATCGTTCAACGCTCTACTGGGTCGGCCATTGATCCATGAAAACTGGATGGTACCATCATCTCTGCACCAGTGCATAAAGTATTATGAAGGAGGCGAACCGTGCATCAAAAGTGACTTGCAACCATTCTCCGTACACGAAATTAGAATTCATGAAGATGCGGCCTACTACGCGCCTCCGAAGAAAACAATCTTTTCCAGAAATACTATACCAAATGAAGCAAAAGAAATTCGAGACGATGAAGAACCTGAAGTTCTAGTCCAACATTTACTCACCACTCCCTTATGGCGAGATGGTGAAGATTTCTCCTGAACTCGCACTCGAGGTAGAGGCCGGGGACGAGGACGTGGAAGAAATGTTGGAATAGTTGGACAGAAGAAACCGGTCATCGATGTTGATTGGGAGAACAGTTCCGAAGAAGAAGAAAAATTAAGAAAGAAGCAGCAACAATAAATCAGAAGAAACCACAGTTCAAGATCTCTCTCGAAGATGAAAGGAATGAAGAATACAAATTAATGTACGAGAAGATTAACCATTATGTACATACTATGACCCTGACCCGGATCCATTCTAATAAGATCGAGGGTATGGTGGTCAAGGAAGTACATGGTGGTGGTTATAAACCAATCAAGTTTTACCGTGGTGCTTCTTCTTCCAATACTGAAAAAGATGTACAATTTGAAGATTTTACTTATTCCGAATTAATGGAATTACCTTTTGAGTGGTACTCTCCCTGTGTTCAAAATTTAATTCAACATGGTGTCTTACCTCGAGAATAGAAAAAAGGCCGATCACAACACTTTGAAAAATTATGGAATAATGCCGGTCGGCCTCCCAATTCAAAACATAGCCTCGGATTCAGCAAAGTAAGATCAGTGGACGATACGGGATTTTGCTTGGTTGTCACTTGCGAACCCAACGAAGACTGCTTGGAAGCCTCAGAAGATCTTGAAGATCTACCAATCGACAACGCTCCACTAGAATTTGAAGAAGAAATCAAATCTACAATAGACGAGTTAACGGAAGTTAACTTAGGTACTAGCGAAGAGCCTAGGCCTACCTTTATTAGCTCCTTACTCAACAAAGAAGACTCCGAAGAAATAATCAAGCTATTAATGGAATTCAAGGACTGTTTTGCTTGGAGTTACGATGAAATGCCAGGATTAGCTCTAAAAGTCGTAGTTCATAAATTATGAGTGGATCCTACTTCCGTTCCAGTCGGACAAGCCCCCAGAAGAATGCGTCTAGAAATTAAGCAACAAGTAATAGCCGAAGTTAAGAAGCTAATAGACGCTAAATTTTTCCGTGAAGAACAATACCCTACTAGGTTAGCCAACGTGGTACCAGTCAGAAAGAAGAATGGACAAATCAGAATCTGTGTAGATTTTAGAGATTTAAATAAAGCATGTCCAAAGGATGAATTTACACTGCCAATTCCAGTACTGATGATCAACATTGCTTCAACACATGAAATCTTCTCTTTCATGGATGGATCATCAGGAGACAACCAGATAAAGATGGCACCAAAAGACGAAAAGCTCACGGCATTCAGGACGCCGATCGAAGTGTATTGCTACATAGTAATGTCATTCGGACTAAAGAACGCAGGAGCAACATACCAAAGAGCAATGAAGAAGATTTTTGATGATCTCATTCACAACCAAGTCGAGTGCTACGTGGATGATGTGGTCATCAAAAGCAAAATGAAAGAAGATCACCTGTATGATTTGAGAATTTTTTTCGAGCGACTAAGACGATACAATCTTAAGATGAATCCCTTAAAATGCGCCTTCAGCGTTACCTCCGAGAAATTCTTAGGATTTGTTGTCCGACACCGTAGAATTGAAATTGATCCGGAAAAGATTAAAGCTATCTTAGAAATGCCTCCTCCCAGAACCTCGAAACAACTACGATCCTTTCAAGGGAAGTTGGCATATCTTCGACGCTTTATCTCGAACTTGTCAGGTAGGTGTCATCCCTTCTTGGCATTAGTTAAAAAGGATACCAAATTCGTTTGGGATGAGAAATGCCAGCGGGCTTTCATGGACGTTAAGCAATATTTAATGACACCTCCTGTCTTATCAACCCCAGTCTCAGGTAGACCGTTGATACTTTATACTGCAGCTTTAGACGACTCCCTTGGAGCCTTGCTAGCCCAGGTCAGTGATGAGGGAAAAGAAAATGCTCTCTACTACTTAAGCCGTCGTCTAATCCCGACGGAAGTAAAGTATCCTCCGATTGAGAAGCACTGTTTGGCCCTGATCTTCGCCGCTCAAAAGCTCAGGCATTACATGCTTTCTCATAAGGTCAACCTTATTTCGAGAGTTAATCTGTTGCAATAATTGATGACCCAACCAACGCTTTCTGGCAGACTTGCCAGGTGGTCAATGATACTATTACAATTCAACATAACTTTCGTTCCTCTTTGCGCCTTAAAGGGACAAGTCCTAGCTGACTTCCTTGCAGTACACCCTTTACCGGCATATTCGCCTCTCGACGACGATTTGCCTGATGAGCAGATAATGAGCATAGAAGACCCATATGATCGACGTTAGGAATTGTACTTCGACAGTGCTTCCTCAGCATAGAAGAACAAAGAATTGCAAATGATAGTGCCCGGTAAGGCAGGAATCGGACTAATCTTTATAACACCGGAGCGGGGGATGTTAAAATACTCCTACCACTTAACAGAACCGTGTACAAACAATGAGGCAGAATACGAAGCCCTTATAACCGGATTGGAATTAACCATTCAGATGGGAATAACAGACATCAACATCTACGGAGATTCTCAGTTGATCATTCAACAGGTCGCAGGACAGTACAAAATTTTGAAGCTAAGACTCGAGCAGTACTTTCAGTACACCATGAAATTGTTAGAACAAATTCCAAACATAACAATCTACAAGATTCCCAGGAAAGAAAATACTCTTGCAGATGCGTTAGCCCGCCTTGCAAAGAAATTTGCCTGCTTGCAGGATGAGTCAGTTGAAGTGTCAGTTCAAGGACGATTGGTCCTATCACAGCTCGACATGGATACAATACATAAATCAGAAAGAAAATGAGAAGAAACAATTGCAGCAGTGACAGAAAATACAAAAGATTGGCAGCAGCCATTAATAGACTACTTGCAGACAGGAAACCTATTGAACGATAAGTCGTTAGCCCATCAAATCAGGAAAATGAACTCTGTCTTACACATTAATAAAAAATACATTATACAGAAGTTCTTTTGATCAGATGTGGCTAAGATGTCTGAGCGGGTCCGAGGCTTGTGAAATCGTTAAAGAAGTACACTCAGGACTTTGTGGCGCTCATCAGTCGGGTCTGAAAATGAAAATGAAGATTAAAAGACTAGGGTACTACTGGCCCTCGATGATGACCGATTGTATGAAAGTTGCCAAAAGTTGTCACCAGTGCCAAGTGCACGGAGTGGTTCTACACCAACCTCCAAATGTGCTACATCCGACAATCGCGTCGTGGCCATTCGAGTGTTGGGGCACAGATATTGTGGGTCTGATAGAACCACCTTCTTCAAGAGGACATCGCTTCATTCTAGCAGCTACAGACTACTTTTCTAAATGGGCAGATGTTATACCACTCAGAGAAGTGAAGGCACACCACGTGCTACAGTTCTTCAAGAACCAAGTTGTCTACCGTTTTGGGGTGCCACGCAGAATCATTTCAGATAATGGGTCTGCATTCAAAATTACAAAGATCAACAATTTTGTCAGAAGACATGGGATCGATTGGCAATACTCAACGATCTACTACTCAAAGGTAAACGGCTTGGCCGAGGCTTTTAATAAAACTCTCGTTCAAATTTTAAAGAAAACTTTGTACGACAATTAGAGAAATTGGCACGAGAAGTTGTTAGAAGCCTTATGGGCGTACAAGACGACTTTTAGGACTCCTACTCAGTCTACGCCATACACTTTAGTGTACGGGTCCGAGGCCATCTTGGCCTTGGAAGTTCAGTTTCCGTCACTCCGAATTGCAGTTGAAGAAAAGATCACTACAAAAGAAAATAGTAGACTACGACGTGAAGAATTGGAAAGCTTGGAAGGGAAAAGACTTTCAACACAGCAGAATTTAGAACTATATCAAGCCAAGATGATCCAGGCCCATGATAAAATAGTCCGTCCCAGGATGTTCAAAGTCGGTGACTTAGTTCTTGTTCTCAGAAGACCTATTCTTGCACATCGCAAGATAGGTGGTAAATTTGAACCAACATGGGAAGGGATGTTCGTGGTCAAGACAGTCTACTCAGGAGGTTCCTACCAACTGGTGAATTGCCGTAGAGAACGACCCATGCTTCCAATCAATGGACGGTATTTAAAGAAGTATTACGCGACCTGATGTTTTGAATGGTGGCCTCTAAAGTAAAATCTTATCCCTAAAAACACGGGTGAAGTAATAACTTTGCGACTAGGTCCGAACCCAAAACAAAATAAAATGGATGATAAAAAAATCTCATCAACGAAAATGTTAAAAAGAAAACATGAGAAATCATAATAATAAAATGTCTTTTTTTCCTTTTAAATCCATTCATTCCTGATATTTCCTCATCCCTTCATACTTCCTTTAAATTAAAAAAAAGTGTGAATAAGAATTTTTAAGTATTTTTTTTTTCTTATTGTTCTTGTTCTTAGTACAGCCCCTGATCCTTTCCTTATTTTTTCGCAGGGAAATGTCAAATGGGCGGTTGGTTCTAAACTTTAGAAATTGCGTGAGTCTAGCACTTGATGAAAAGAGGGTGAGGGATGGAGCAATGATAGAGATTGACTCAGACTTCACACCAGCAGGCTTACAATACGAAGAAAATGATTGGATTCCAGTTGATCGAGAAGAACTTCACAGCCAGACAGTGATGAAAATGGGTGGCCCGAGCCACCAATCCAGCAATAAGAAAAGAAAAGCAAACGCCACGCATGCAACCGGAGAAGATAAGAAAATTAAGTCAGTGGTTGCCATAGCAGAGGGTAGGCTTGTCAGCACCGCACCGGCAGAAATTTGAGGGGTAAGGAGAGCACTGTCATTGCTACCCAGTGAAGAAATAAGAATCGTCGCATTCGCAAAATGCTAACCAAGTTAGCAGAAGATCAATATGAACAGACAGCGGATACTGTTAGTGCAAATGCTCCAAGGAGACTGGTTCGTCAGGAACCAGAAAGAAGAAAGTCAATTCCAAGAAAGTCGGAACAGGTAAAAGAAATATCATGAAAAGCAGAAATAGTGTTGGTACCTCGACGCCGAGCATATGTACCGGATCCGAAGAGTCTTGTTGCGAAATCAACCCCAGAGGATGTCCCTACGGAGACTATCCCCGAGAAGCCAAGACATGTAGAAGAACGTGCTGGGGTTGAGCCATACGTCCCGCAGTATGTTACTCGACACCGAGGACTTCAGATAATCCAGGAATACGAGCTGGAGAAAATGCAACTAGTTGAGAAGAAAACCTTTGAGTACTTTGAAAGATTTGGAAACAAGAGGGTCAACATCTTGGAAGGCCTCGAGCTACATACAGATGTTTTCTCAGATTATGAGCAACAACAAATTGTGGATTGCATCCTTGATTTGCAGAAAATGGGTCCAGCTGGCCGCCTGAGAGAAAAGACATATTCAGAACCCCGAAGATGGATGCTAGGAAAAGGAAGAGTTACAATCCAATGCGGATGTTGCTACAATTTTGCCATAGACAGAAAAGGAAATCCACCAGAGATACTCCATCGCAGTGAGGTGGATCCAATGCCAAGAGTCATCAAGAGAATAGTGAAAAGGATGATAACATGGAGAGTGCTTGCTGCAGATTGAATACCCAACAGTGCATTATCGACATCTACAAGGAAGGCGGCGCATACGCCGCATATAGATCCATCATGACTTTGTTAGACCCTTTTGCACGGTGTCATTCCTCGGCGAGTGCAACATCATGTTCGGATCCGACCTCCGGATTGTAGGCCGAGTGAGTTCGAGGGCCGGTGGAGATACCACTACCGGTAGGTTCCGTCCCGGTGTTAAAAGGAAACGGAAGCGGACATTGCGAAGCATTGCATTCCAGGAGTGCATGTGGAGCGGATCTCAGTTACTTTTAGAAGAATGGACGACAGAAAGATGCCTTACCACTTTCAGCCAGATCCAGAATTGGAGAGTCTCCGGCCCTATGAGCTGTGAGTTACATGTGCAATAACATACCTCCAATGCACATCCATGCGGCATTCCTGCCAAGGGTGGTTTGGAAGGTGATGTTATTGCCCATGTTTCTTACTATTCAGACATGGATTTTTGACAGACGCTTTTGGATGGATCAACAAGAAGTTTATACAGTCCGTTTTGGATTTACATGGATTATATGAAACATTAAGTTTCAGAGGAAAATGTCATCATGACTATATCAAGTTGTATGATGTACTTTCAGCAAATTGGAATGAAAATGACTACGTCATATTTTACCTTCACCACTTTTTGTGCAAATTGACTGGGAAACACCATTAGAGTTAAATGAACTTTGAACGAAGAACAGAAAAGAAAAAGAAAATAAATGAGATTTTTTCCTAAAAGAAAATCTGAATATTAAAATGAACTTCAAAATTTACATGAACACTAAATAAACAAAAAAGGGATCATTAAAGGACAAACAAAACGAATCTAAATCTCAAATTGAATTCTGATCTGAATCCTCTGATTCGAATCTTTCAATTCTTCTCTCAATCGAAATCTGTTTGAAACTCTTTTGAAATTTAAATACTTTCCTCGACTTATTGCTAAGTCAAGTCTATTCAGCTTGGTACACTTACCAGCTCCTTTCAATTCTTTTTCTTCTGTGTCTTTGAGGATTGACTAGTTCTATTGACACAGAGCCACGAACTTTGTTCGATTTGGTTTTGATGGCATGAGACTGGGTCCCTCTTCATACAGATAAATCCTCGAGGCTAGAGCCTAACTTCTAGTCCTCTTTCAAACTTCCGAGACTGGTACCTAAATTCCAGTTCTCTTCCTTCGAGGTCGGTACCTAAATTCCAACTCTCATTCGAGATCGATACCTAAATTTAGATTCTCTTACGAGGTTGATACCTAAATTTCAATCCTATAACTTTTAAGACTGGTGCCTAAATTACAGTTCTCTTCCTTTGAGGTCGGTACCTCAATTCCGACTCTCATTCGAGATCGATACCTAAATTTTGATTATCTTCCGAGGTTGATACCTAAATTTCAATCCTAAAACTTCCGAGACTGGTACCTAAATTCCAGCTCTCTTCCTTCAAGGTCGGTACCTAAATTCCGACTCTCATTCGAGATCGATACCTAAATTTCTATTCTCTTTCGAGGTTGATACCTAAATTTTAATCCTCAAACTTCGGAGACTGGTACCTAAATTCCAGTTCTCTTCCTTTGAGGTCAGTGCCTAAATTTCGACTCCCATTCAAGATCGATACCTAAATTTTGATTCTCTTTCGAGTTTGATACCTAAATTTCCATCCTCTAAATTCCGAGACTGGTACCTAAATTCCAGTTCTCATTTCGAGGTCGGTACCTAAATTCCGACTCTCATTCGAGATCGATACCTAAATTTCGATTCTCTTTCGAGGTTGATACCTAAATTTCAATCCTCTAAATTTCCGAGATCGGTACCTAAATTCCGGTTCTCATTTCGAGGTCGGTACCTAAATTCGACTCTCATTCGAGATCGATACCTAAATTTCGATTCTCTTTCGAAGTTGATACCTAAATTTCAATCCTCTAAATTCGATATCCGGTACCTAAATTCCAGTTCTTGTTTCGAGGTCGGTACCTAAATTCCGACTCTCATTCGATATCGATACCTAAATTTTGATTCTCTTTCGAGGTTGATACCTAAACTTCGATCCTCTAAATTTTCGAGACCGGTACCTAAATTCCAGTTCTCATTTCGAGGTCGGTACCTAAATTCCGACTCTCATTCGAGATCGATACCTAAATTTCGATTCTCTTTTGAATTTATACCTAAATTTCAATTCAAAACTTCCGAGACTGGTACCTAAATTCCAGCTCTCATTTCGTGTCAAGTACCTAAATTCTAGTTCTCATTCTGAGATCAGTACCTAAATTCTGATTCTCATCCTTTTCAAGATCGATACCTAAATTTCGACCCTCTTCCGAGACTGGTACCTAACTTCGAGCTCTCATTTCGAGACTAGTACCTAAATTCTAGTTCTCATTCTGAGATATGTACCTAAATTTTGATTCTTATCCTTTTCGAGTTTGATACCTACATTTTGACTCTCTTCCGAGACTGGTACCTAAATTCCAGCTCTCATTTCGAGACTAGTACCTAAATTCTAGTTCTAATTCTGAGATCAGTACCTAAATTCTGATTCTCATCCTTTTTGAGGTCGATACTTAAATTTCGACTCTCTCCCGAGACTAGTACCTAAATTCCAGCTCTCATTTCGAGACTAGTACCTAAATTCTAGTTATCATTCCGAGATCAGTACCTAAATTCCGATTCTCATCCTTTTCGAGGTCGATACTTAAATTTCGACTCTCTTTCGAGTTTGATACTTAAATTCCAAATCTCACTCTCTTGAGATCAGTACCTAAATTCTGATTCTCATCATTTTTCCATCGATACTCAAACTCTGATTCTCACTCCGAGGCTGGTATCTAAATTCCAGTTCTCTTCGCAAATCCCGAGATTGAAATCCAGGTTTCAATTCTCATTTCAAATCCAAATATCAAATTCAAAATTTCCTTAAATCGATTTTAAATCAAACTTTAATCAGAACCCAAACTCACACATTAAAACTTGAAATATAAAAGTAAACTGAAATCTAAATCGAATTCCCCAGATTTTATTATTTGGAGTTCACCTTCTTTTCCATTCCCCAGCGAGAGTTCACGGATCTCCAGTCTTGGAAATGTACCTGATACTCCCTAGCGGAAATTATTCTACTTCATCCTAAGTTTATCACTTGGACATCTGTGTTGGTTTTGTTGATCTCTTCGGTCAACGCCAATACACGCGGTGTGCTTGGTTAGCACACCACACCTATTGGGGGCCATTTGTTGACCTCATTTTTGATGAGGTCTTTCTCTCCTCTCTTTAGTACTTAGGATCTAGCCTTAGACTTTTCCTTTGACTAATCTTAGAGGACTAGAAGTGAAACCCACCCTTTAGAAATTCAAACACCTCTTGACTCCCTGCAAACCCCACAAGCTTGATTGTAGACCCCTAATCACCTAGAGGGTTGAAATCAAATGTAGAGGTTTAAAGGATGAGTTCCCTATAGGACTTCTTGGCCTTAGGAATACCCTGAATGGCCTGGTTTGGTGAGGTTGACTTGCACATACACTACACTCTAACACACATTCCAAGTCCTAAAACCACACTCTTACCGAACATGAATTCGTGACTCATGTAGGTAATTCACATGGATGATCATTAACCCCTAACCCCCTGGCTAAGAGGGTTAGGAACAACATAGTGAATGCCTCAAATGAGTCCTCTCATGGCTCATATGTGCTTAATATGGCTTCATGGCTCAACCAAAGTGATTCTATTTCACTCAAATTTGATCAATCTTCATTTTTCCAAAATTTCAATATTTGACCTCCGGGGCCCTACACCCACCAAACCTACCAAAAGCACTTGAAATTACCCAAAATTTACAAAATTACCTAGATTACCAAAAATTCCTCAAAATCAATCCTAAACATTTCCCCCCACTCAAATTGATCATCCATAGCCAAAAATACCAAAAAATCCAAAAGTAACCCCCAATACCCGCCAAATACCCAAAATGCCCTTCTTAGCTCAAAAATCCAAAAATTCATAAAATTCCGAAAAAATTCCAGAAAATCCCAAATATTTCCAATTTAATTTTGTTCATCTACACCATGGGATAATTTTGCCAATTTACCCCACTTTTACCAAAACCCCCAATTTGACCCATTTTAAACCCAAGTGAACCCAATGTCAAACCAAACCACACCAATTGACCTCCATTTTGGTCCAATTCAATTCTAAACATCAAATTAACATCCCCAATATCAATTTAGACCAAATTCAAGTCCAATTTAGTTGAAATTTGGGCCCAATTTCAATTTGAGGCCTAAGGCCCAATTTTGGCTCATGACCTAAACCTAGCTCAAACCCACCCAATTCAACTCCAATTGGCTCCAAATCTTTTCCAAAGCCTTCCTAACACCCCCATAAATAAAACATTAACTGGATTTGCCCAAAATTTGAACCTAAACTCCATCCAAACCTAACCCAAAACCAAAATCCCTTAAATTGACCTAAGACCAAACCTAAACCAAATGGGCCAAAATCCCAAAATCAAAGCCCAACCAAAGTTGAAAACTCTTTGTGACAATCCCATGAAAATTTCTCAACATTAATTTTACATAAATCCAACATTAGCCCAACCTTAGCCCAATTTAACCCAATTTGACCCACTTTGGCCCCTTTACTAAAAGTCCCAAATTAAACTCAATTCAACTCCAAACTATTCCAAACCAATTCCAAATAATTCATGACACATCCCTAAACTAAACCCAACACTTGCTTGGCCCAAGTCTTTACCAAACTTTCATCCTAAAATCCATTTGAAAATCCAAAAGCCCACTTCCCTAAACCATTTTAAAAGCCCATCTCCACTAAATTTCGAAGGCACATACTTCATGCTAAAGCCCATATGACATTCTTTTCATCACCTCATTAATTGATATCATCCCTTAAGTCCTAAATCAATCATCAAATAATCCTAATTAATGCCTCATGCAAAAATCACCCATAAATCCCAAAAATTCAAAAAAACCTTCTTTCATGTAAATGACCAACCTTTGTCCCAAGCCACATGGAGACATGAGCAAGCCATTTACAAGCCATATGAAGCCATGGAACGTTTGACATGTGACCAAGCAATTAATGGCAAAAGTAGGGCCCCCTTTCTTAATCCTTCATTAAGCCTTTTTAACCATAACCATGTCACACACTAAACCAAGTTTAGCCACCTCACCATGGATGGAGACTTCACCACTCCATAGCGGTATTGACCCAACCGATCCACTCGGCACAAAATCAGACCATGGGAAGGTGAACCAAGCCCAAAAACATGGGTTGACCAAATTGAACCCAAAATGAGCCCTTCCCCCTTCCACTTTGATTCAACTCCTTTACACTTGGCACTTGCCAATTGAACTCACAAACCTCAAGCGCTGACCTCCCTGATGACAACAGTGACCTGACCCTGGCAGGCCAGACACCAGGCCACCGGAAAACACCATGGCCGGAAGATTCAATTCTCCTTTGCTGACATGTCTCAACCCAAATGGACAGCATAGTTGTTCTTCTCCTCCCCTGAGCAGCTGATCCCAGCCTTCAATTGCCCCTGGAAAGCCCTCCAGCCATGCCTATTTAAACACCACAACCTCTTGGCCAAATTAGGTGCTGAACAGAAACTTAACAAAACTTTGCCAAAATTGCTCCAGAACTTTCTCCCAGCCTGGAGCAATTGATCCCCAGTGTCCATTTGCCCTAATCCCCATTAACAGAGCCCAATTTCTCAGTAAAAAATCCACCCAAAAACTAGGACACTTCACCACAGCGAGCCAATCCTGAAATTGATTGACTCTACGCCTTCACCAGACCAAGAGGAGAATTTCCCCATCAAAAGTCCCCTCACCAGGCCAGCCATTGCTTCAAGCCTCCAAGCTTTGTGATCGGCCTTGGTCACTTTTGTACCTAGGCATTTCCCCAGGGCAAGAGACTTCATCTGGAGCTTGCATGGACTCAATCGAAGGTGACACAACCCTCAGATTGAAGCTTCACTTCTCTGAGCAAAGGTATGAACTCACTCTTCCTCCCGAGCTTCTGGATATTCTCCATTTTGTTTGAGTCGATTTCAATGCATGTTTACTGTATGGATATGTTCGTCTCTTCAAGACAAATCCATAGAGCTTAAGAACACAAAAATCCGTTGAGAATCGAGTGAGTTCTTAGGGTTTTAGTGTGGACGGTCACACGTGCACACCAGTTGTAGAAGATTACCAGGAGCTATTGGATCGCGCGTGTATCGAACGGAAGGTCTAGATCAAGCCGGACAACACAATGGTATGTGAATTGCGGGCCCCTGGAGCTCTGAGTCGGATGGCAGCGTCGAATAGGAACGCGCCGCATGGGCTTTTGGAGCTGCCGAGGATTGCGTAGTGCCGCTTGGATAAGTAGAAAAAAGGTTATTTTCTATTTATTTAAATCCCAGAACCTCAAAAATCCATATCTTTACATAGAAAAATAATAAAAATAAAATAAAAATACCATCTTGCTTAGTGAACATAGGAGAATAATGTGGAAAAGAAATCAAATTAATTGGATGAGTACTTTATTTTTAATAATTTATTTACTGAATTAAAATCATTTAACAACAAACTTAAATCAAATCATTAAGAATTAAATCTAAAATAATTTGAACACTATTCCAAACTTAAAATTATTAATTAAAACCTCATTATTAAATTAAAACACTTTAAACCATTAACTCAAACTTTTAATTAATTATGATTAAAATTCTAGATAAACCAACTTGCCCTTAAAGGCTTTAATTGTTACTACTCTTAAATAGAGTATTGAGTGAGATGTCACTTCAATCATCAGGTAATCAAATACCTATGTTCATTGAGCAAGAAACAAAGTTTAACTGAACTCCCGGATGATTAATTCATCTGTACAATAAAATTCATTTGGACTCGAAATGATTCCAGAAGTATTGAAAAGATCTATAGGACTTTTCCGAAGCACTTCCTCAGTATGACGGGATGTCTTAGAAAAACAAATGAATCTAATTTTTCTTTGATGAAGAAAATCATCCTTAAAATCAAACCAAGAACCTAGACATCATAGGAGATGACTAGTTATATGATTAGAAATTTGGTAGACAACCAAAACCTTTCCCTTAGCTTTACCGAGGTATCTGTTGAAATATTTAAATGCCTTAACTTGTGTTTTAAGTGCAGCTCGGGATGACGGGAAGACCCTCCAGGTATGCTTTTATTTTATTGCAATTTACTTACATGCACTGTACTTTACTTTTCTTGCATGATAAACAAGACTGTTGCATGAAAACCAAAACCTTTAGGGTAGTCCTTGAACTGAAACCAAAACTAAATTAAAAATCATTGCAAGATAAAATTCACCGCCACAACATTTCAAAATATAAAACAACTCAAAATTTAAACACAAACAAAACAACAAAACTATAATTATAAGTAAATTAAAACGTCTCGTTGAATGATCGGGAATACCTTGGATGATGTAACCCATGTTTTGCTAACGGGATTTCCCACGGTCTAAATAAAAGTGTGGAACTCATTAAGTTGAGTTTAGTAAATTCATCTGGACTAAGTGAATTCAATAAAAATAACGGTGCCGGGATGACGAAACGTGAGATCTTAATCGGTTCTGTTTAAATAACTTTAAGATTTATTTTAATTAAAATATTAAAAAACACTTGGATTTTAAGATTCTCTATAAACCAAAACACTTCCCTCATCTCCTGATTTATGACTTCTAAAACTAAACCTCTGCAACAATAAGGAGCTCGGAGCATGGTGGGCAGCACGACCATCGTCATCAGCAAAACTCGAATCTACTTCAGCAAAACCTTTCTTAGAATTAAATAACCAAGCCATAGGATTTCGAGGTAGTTTGCCTAGTGCAACATAAATCCTCAACTCTTCATTAGGCATTTGCATGATCATGCCATGTAAATTAAGCCCTAACTGGTCTTAGGATTCCGAGGTAGTTGTTTGGTACGACATAAACCCTCATATCTTCCATGCTATTTGTATGATCATATTATACAAATAAAAATCCTAATTAACTAAAATTGATAAGATTGCAATATCAGATAAACTCCCAAATTGAAGCCAAACATTAGGATAGTTTGAGAAGTTGCCAAGATTCTTCTTGGATCCTCAGCTTCTCCTACTTCTCTTCCATTGGACTCCTGAAAATAACTGTTCCAAATTTGATCCATTCCCTATTGAAATTTCCAAAATTAAATCCTTTGAAAACCTTAAACTTTGAAATTCTTGAGAGCAAAACCACTGATCATTATCGAGAGTTTTTTTATGTGATCCCCGTTACTTAGGATGTAATTAACTATAAGGGCTTGCCCTTATAGGGAACTTTAAGAACCCAGGTAATATAAATCCTACTTAATTCCTTTATACTAAGCAGGGGAACTTGTCGGCTTATAAAATTGGTTCGCAGACCAAACGAATGTCACAAATCTACTAGTTTATTTAATCGAGCCCTATTATCAAGCAGTGTGTCTATTCTTCGGGATAGAAACACGATTTGTGATGCGGTGCTCGTTTATATAAACTATTCGGGATGTGAGTTCGGTTTGATTTCATATCTTAAAATTTTCAAAGTTAAAAATATTTTTAAAATCAAATGCTACTTTCCAAATTATATATATTTAAATTAAATTTAAAACCTAAAATTTGCCGATAATTTCTGTTAGGTGACCCCTTTTCAAAAATAAAACACACAAACCTAAAAATAAGCCATACACCTGCTAGCTCACGTCAATGATGAGGGAACAAAAATGCTCTCTACTACATTAGTCATCATCTCATTCCGACGGAAGTAAATTATCCTTCGATTGAGAAGCATTGTTTGGCCCTGATCTTCGCCGCTCAAAAGCTCAGGCATTACATGCATTCTCATAAAGTCAACCTTATTTCGAAGTTCAATCCATTGCAATATTTGATGACCCGACCAATGCTTTCCAGCAGACTTGCTAGGTGGTCGATGATACTGTTGTAATTCGATATAACTTTCGTGCCGCTTCGTGCTATAAAGGGACAAGTCCTAGCAGACTTCCTTGCAGCACACCCTTTACCGGCAGAATCGCCTCTCAACGATGATTTGTCAGACGAGCAGATAATGAGTCTAGAAGACCCCGATGATCGACGTTGGGAATTGTACTTCGATGAAGCATCCTCAGCACAGAAAGACAAATAATTGTAAACGATAGTGCCAAGTAAGGTAGGAATTGTACTAATCTTTATAACACCGGAGCGAGGGATGTTAAGGTATTCATACCATCTAACAGAGCCATGTACAAACAACGAAGCAGAAAACGAAGCCCTTATAACCAGATTGGAATTAACCATTCAGATGGGGATAATGGATATCAACATCTATGGGGCTTCTTTGTTGATAATTCAACAGGTCGCAGGGAAATACGGAATTCTATAGCCAAGACTCGGCAGTACTTTCAGTATTCCATGAAATTGCTGGAGCAAATTCTGAATGTACCAATCTACAAAATTCCCAGAAGAGAAAATGCTCTCGCAGATGCCTTAGCCCGCCTTACAAAAGAATTTTCCTGCCTACAGGATGAGTCAGTTGAAATGTCAGTTCAAGGATGACAGGTCCTATCACAGCTCTACATGGATACAATACACAAATCAGAATGAAAAGAAAAAGAATCAGTTACAACAGTAACAGAAGTTACAGAAGATTGGTGGCAACCATTAATAGACTACTTGCAAATAGGAAACCTACCAGACGATAAGTCGTTAGCTCATCAAATCAAGAAATGAACTCTGTCTTACGCATTAATAAATAATATGTTATACAGAAGGTCTTTTGATCAGATGAGGCTAAGGTGCCTCAGCGAGTCTGAGGCTCATGAAATTGTTAAAGAAGTACACTCAGGACTTTGTGGCACTCATCAGTCGGGTCCGAAAATGAAAATGAAGATAAAAAGACTAGGGTACAACTGGCCCTCAATGATGACTGATTGCATGAAGATTGCCAAAAGTTGTCACCAGTGCCAAGTGCATGGAGTGGTTCTACATCAACCTTCAAAAGTGCTACATCCGACAATTGCATCGTGGCCGTTTGAGTGTTGGGACACAGATATTGTGGGTCTGATAGAACCACCTTCTTCAAGAGGACATCTCTTCATTCTTACAGCTACATATTACTTTTTTAAGTTGGTAGAAGCAGTACTGCTCAGAGAAGTGAAAGCACATCACGTGCTACAGCTCTTCAAGAATCAAGTAGTCTACCGTTTTGGGGTACCATGCAGAATTATCTCAGATAATGGTTATGCATTCAGAAGCACGAAGATCAAGAATTTTGTCAGAAGACACGGGATCGACTGATGCTATTCAATAATCTACTACCCAAGAGCGAACCGCTTGGCCGAGGCTTTTAATAAAACTCTCGTCCAAGTCCTAAAGAAAACTTTGGACGACAATAAGAGAAATTGGCACAAGAAGTTGTTAGAAGCCTTATGAGCCTACAGGACGACTTTCAGAACTCGCACCCAGTCTACGCCTTATGCTTTGGTGTATGGGTCTGAGGCCATTCTACCCTTAGAGGTTCATCTTTCGTCTCTCAGAATTGTAGTTGCAAACAAAATCACTACAGAAGAAAATGCCAAACTAAGACTAGAAGTGTTGGAAAGCTTGGAAGGGAAAAAACTTTCAGCACAGTAGAATTTGGAACTGTATCAAGCCAAGATGATCCAGGCCCATGATAAATTAGTCCGTCCAAGGACATTCAATGTTGGTGACTTGGTTTTGGTTCTCAGAAGACCTATTCTGGTACATCGCAAGATAGGTGGTAAATTTGAACCGACTTGGGAAGGGTCATTCGTGGTCGAGACAATCTACTCTGGAGGTTCATATCAACTGATGAATTGTCGTGGAGAACGACCTATGCTTCCAATTATTGGACGATATCTAAAGAAGTATTACGCAACCTGATGTTTCGAAGGATGAATCTTCATTCCTAGAAGCACGAGCATAGTAATTACTTATGACTGGGTCCGAACCCAAAAATATAAAAAAAAGTGGATGATAAAGAAAATCGTTAAAAAAAATGTTAAAAGAAAACATGTGAAATCATGATAATAAATTTTTTATCCTTCCTTTAAAATCAAGTCTCAATCTTGATCTTTCTTCATCTTTTCCTACTCTTGTTGAAATTTGAAAAAAACAAATAAAATTTTCCATTAATAAATTTTTCTATTGGTCTTGTTCTTAGTACGTACCCATGATCCTTTCCTTGTTTTTCACAGGGAAATGTTGAACGGGCGGTTGGTTCTGAGCTTTAAGAATGTCGTGAGTCTAGCACTCGATAAAAAGAGGATGAATGATGGAGCCGTGATTGAGATTGAATCTGACTTCACACTAGCCGGTCTGCAGTACGAAGAAAATGATTGGACTCCGATTGATCGGGAAGAGCTCCACAGCCATACAATGATGAATTTGGGTGGCTCAAGTCAACCATCTACCAGCAAGAAGAGAAAAGTAAATACCGATCATGCAATGGGAAAGGAAAAGAAAGTTAAGTCCATGGTTGCTACAGTAGAAGGCAGGCTCGTCAGCGCAATGCCCACATAAATTCAAGAGGTAAGGAGAGCTACTCTCACTCCAACCCAGTGAAGAAACAAGAACCGACGCATCCGCAAGATGCTAACCCAGCTAGTGGCGGATCAACGTGAAGAGACAGCTGCTACCGTCAGTGTAAATACTTCAAAGAAATCGGTTCGTCAGGAACCAGAAAAGAGGAGACCAACTCCAAGAACAACATAAAAGATAAAAGAAATCCCAAGGAGATCAGAAACAAAATTTGTGCCACGACGCCAGACAAATGCACCAGTTTTAAAGAGTCTTGTTGCGAAAGCAACCCCGGAGGATGTCCCGACAGAGATTATCTCCGAGGAGCTGAGACATGCAGGAGAACGTGCTGGGGTTGAACCATACATCCCACAGTACGTTACTAGACCTCGCCAGTTGCAGATAACTTCGGAATATGAGCTGGAAAAGATGCAAAATGTTGAAAAGAAAACTTTTGAATACTTTGAAAGAATCCGTGGCAAGAGGATTAACATCATAGAAGGCCTTGAGCTGCATACAGATGTGTTTTCGGACTACGAACAACAGCAAATTGTAGACTGCATCATTGAACTTTAGAAAATAGGCTGAGCTGGTCGTCTGAGGGAGAAAACTTATTCAGAACCCCAAAGATGGATGTTAGGAAAAGGAGGAGTTACGATCCAATGCGGGTGTTGCTACAACTTCGCGGTAGACAGAAAAGGATATCCACCAGGGATACTCCATCGCAGTGAGGTGGATCCGATGCCGAATATTATTAAAAGAATGGTAAAGAGGATGGTGACATGGAAGGTATTACCCGCAGACTGCATACCCAACAGCTGCATCATTAACATTTATAAGGAGGGCGACTGCATACCTCCACACATAGACCATCATGATTTCATTAGACCTTTCTATACAGTGTCTTTTGTCAACCAGTACAATATCATGTTCGGATCTGACCTCTGGATCGCAGGCCGCGGAGAACTTTGAGGGCTGGTGAAGATACCACTACCAGTAGGTTCCGTCATGGTGTTAAAAGGGAATGGAGTGGACATCGCAAAGCATTGCATTCTAGGAGTGCCTGTTGAGCGGATCTCTGTTACTTTCAGAAGAATGGATGACAGAATGATTCCTTTTCGCTTTCAGCCAGATCCAGAGTTAGAGAGCCTCCGACCTTACGAGCTGTGAGTTACATGGGAGATAATACACCTCCAATGCACATTCGTATGGCATTCCTGCCAAAGGTGGCTTAGAAGGTGATGTTATTGTCCATGTGTCTCACTATTCAGACATGGATTCTTGCAGATGCTTTTAGAAACAACTTGCACGAATCTTACACAATCCGTTTTGGATTTATGTGGATTGTATTAGATATTGAATTCTCAAAGAAAATATTATCATGTTTTGGATCAAGTTGTATGATGTATTTTCAACAAGAGTGGAATGAAAGTGACCATGTCATGTTTTGCCTTCACCTCTTTTTGTGTAAATTAACTGAGAAATGCCATTAAAATAAAAGAACTTCGAACAAAGAACAAAGGAAAAATTAAAATAAATGAGAACTCTTTAAAAAAAAATCTAAATGTCAAAACAAACTACAAATAAACACGAACTCTAAATAAACGTGAACTCTAAATTGAAAATCAAGCTGAAAATCAAATTACAACAAATGATGAAAACAAATTCCTGAATCTGAAATCCCCAGCCTTCGGCTATTCTCAAATAACTTTTTGACTCTCCATATTTCATTCCCTCTTCTGAGAAGGTCGACTAAATCTACTGACACAGAACCACGAAAACATTCGACTTGGTTCTGATGGCATGGATTCATATCCTTCGCCAAATAATCAGACATTGATCGATCCTAGTGGGACGTGAAACACTTTCACATCTCATTCCAAGTATTCCGCTAAACTCAAATCGCCACACAGCAAATTTCAACCCTTTAAACCTTCGAGACTGGAACCAGATTCCAAGTTCTCTTTAAACCTTTGAGACTGGAACCAGATTCCAGTTCTCTTTAAACCTCCGAGACTGGAACCAGATTCCAGTTCTCTTTAAACCTTCGAGATTGATACCAAATTTCAATTCTCTCCATTCGAGGTTGGTACCAAATTCCGACTCTCTTCCCGAGATTGATACCAAATTTCAACTCTCTCCTTCTAAGGCTGGTACCAAATTTCAGATCTTATTTCGAGATCAGTACCTAAATTCTGATTCTCATCCTTTTCAATCGACACTTAAACTCTGATTATTCTGATTCTCATCCTTTTCAATCGATACTTAAACTCTGATTCTCACTCCGAGGCTGGTACCTAAATTCCACTTCTCTTTGCAATCCTGAGGTTGGAACCTAGGTTTCAATTCTCATTTCAAATCCAGATTTCCTTGAATTGATTTTAAATTAAACCTCAACCGAAATTGAAACTCAAAACAAATCGAAATCTAAACTCACACATTAAAAAACTCAGAATAGAAAATGAAATGAAATATAAATCAAATTTCCCCCGATCTTATGATTTGGAATTCACCTCCTTTTTTTTTCCCCAGCGAGAGTTCAAGTATCTCCAGTCTTGGAGATATACTCGATACTCCCCAGAGGAAATTTTTTTCTACTCTGTTCTACGTGTGTCACTTAGACTTCTGTGTTGGTTTTGTTGATCTCTTCGGTCGACGCCAATACGTGCGGTGTACTTGGTTAGCACACCCCACCTATTGGGGGTCCATTTGTTGACCTCATTTTTGATGAGGTCTTTTCTTTTCTCTCTCCTTAGTACTTAGGATCTAGCCTTAGGCTTTCCCTTTGACTATCTTAGAGGACTTGAAATGGAACCCACCACCTAGAAATTGAAACACCTCTTAACTCCCTGCAAACCCCATAAATTTGATTGTAAACCCCTAAGTCACTTGAAGGGTTAAGATCAAATGTGGAGGTTTAAAGGATGAGTTCCCTATGGGACTCTTTGGCCTTGGGACTACCATGGGTGGCCTCGGTCCGAGTGAGGGTTGACCCGCACACATTACACTTTCACACACATTCCAAATCCTAAAACCATTCATACCTAGCTTGACTTCCTGACTCATGTAGGTAATTCATATGGATGGACCTTAATCTCTAGGCCCTTGGCTAAGAGGGTTAGGAACAACATAGTGAATGCCTCAAATGAGTCCTCTCATGACTCTTATGGGCTTGATATGGCTTCATAGCTCAACCAAAGTGATTCCATTCTACTCAAACTTGATCAATCTTCAATTTTCCAAAATTTCAATTTTTGACCCCCGGGGCCCTACACCCAACAAACCTACCAAATGCCCTTGAAGATGCCCAAAATTTGCAAAATTACCTATTTTACCCAAAATCAATCAAAATAAATCCTAAACATTTCCCACCACTCAAATTGATCACCCATAGCCAAATATACCAAAATTTCGAAAAATACCCCACAATACCCTCCAAATACCCAAAATGCCCTTTTAACCCAAAAAAATCCATAAATTCCAAAAACTCCCAGAAAATTCCAAAAAATCCCAAATATTCTCAATTTAATTTTGTTCAACTACACCATGGGCCAATTTTGTCAATTTCACCAACTTTTACCAAAACCACCAATTTGGCCCATTTTTAACCAAAGTAAGCCCAATGTCAAACAAAATCAACCCAATTGACCTCAATGTTGATCCAATCAAATTATAAACTTCAATTCAATATCCCCAATATCAATTTAGACCAAATCCAAGCCCAACTTGATTAACATTTGGATCCAATTCCAATTTGAAGCTTAAAGCCCAATTTTGGCCCATGACCTAAACTTAGCCCAAACCAACCCAATTCAACTCCAATCAGCCCCAAATCTTTTCCTAAACCTTCCTAATATCCCCACAAATAAAACACTAACAATATTTTCCCTAAATTCGAACCTACACCCACCCAAACCTAACTCAAAACCAAAATCCCCATTTTTGGCCTAAACCAACCATAAACCCAAATGGGCCCAAATCTCAAATTCAAAGCCCAACCAAAGTTGAAAACTCCTTATGAAACTCCCATAAACATTTCTCAACATTAATTTTACATCAAATCTAACATTAGTCTAACCTTAGCCCAAGTTAGCCCAATTCGACCCACTTTGGCCCATTTACTAAAAAGGCCCAAATTGAACCCATTTCAACTCCAAATCACCTCAAATTTGTTTCAAATCACTCATGACACATCCCTAAACTAAACCCAACATTTGTTTGGCCAATTCCTTCAAAAAATTTCCATCCACCAATTTGTTTTCAAACCTAAAGGCCCACTTTCTTAAACCGATCTAAAAGCCCATCCAAAATGATTTCAAAAAGCCCAAATTTGGCTCTAAAGCCCACTTGACAAATTCTCCTCACCATACCTTTAAGTGAAATCATCTCTAAGTCATAAAACAATAATCAAATAATTCTAAATAAAGCTACATCCAAATTTCCACCAAAATTCCAAAAATCCCTAAAACCTACTTCCATGAAATTGACTAAGCTTGTCCCCAAGCTCAATGGAGCCATTGAGCCGTGCATAAGCCATATGCAAGCCATGAGGACCCCTTTCCAACTCACCATGCCATTAATGGAAAGAAGGGGGGATATTTCTTAAACCTTCATTAAGCATTTTAACCTCATTTATGCAACACTCTAAACCAAGATTAGCCACCTCACCATGGATGGAGACCACACCACCTCCACTAAGCTGACTCACCTGACCTCCCACAGCTCAAAATCAGAGCTTTGGATGGTGCACCAAGCCCTAAACCATGGCTAAACCAAAATGAGCCTAAAATGACCCTTCCCCCTTATCACTTAAATCAAACCTCTTTACACTTGGCATTGGACAATTAAATCCAAAAACTTCAAGCCCTGAACCTCCTGATCAGAATGGTGACCTGACTCTGGCCGGCCACCCACCAGGCCACCGGAAAATGACATGGTCGAGGAGCTTGGAATGAGCCAAATTTCAAATTCTCACCTGCTTAGTTGTCACATGCCCAATAGCCACCACAGCTCTTCATCTCCTCCCCTGGGTAGCTGATCCCAGCCATCAATTATCCCTGGGAAGCCCTGGCCATGGCTATTTAAACCAGCCACCCCCTCTCAGCCAAAAGGTTGGCTGAAATCAACCTTCATAGAATCCCTCCAAACTCCTCACAGAGCTCCCCTAGCCAAGAGCAATTCATCCCCACTATTCTCATGCCCTAAATCCCATTGATTGAGCTCAATTTTGGAGCTCAATTCTCAGCCCAGAACAGGACATCCCTGGAACCTCCACCAAAATCAAATTAAACTCACCCACACCTGCACAGGACCAAGAGAAGGAATTCCCCAGTGAAAGCCCCCTCACTAGGCCAGCCATCCTCTCTATCGGCCAAGCTTTGAAATTGGCTTAGTTCATTTTCATACCTAGGAAATTCCCCACAACCAGAGACTTCATCTGGAGCTTCCTTGGGTGCAACCGAAGCTGCCACAACTCTCTGATTGAAGCTTCACTTCTCGGAGCTAAGGAATGGACCCTTTCTTCCTCCCGAGCTTCTAGCAATTCTCTATTTTGCTTGGCTTAATTTCAGAGCACATAAACCATATGGATGTGTTCGCCTCCTCAAGACAAATCCATAGAGCATAAGAACACAAAAATCTATTGAGAAATGAGAGAGATCTTAGGGTTTTAGTGTGGACGGTCACAGATGCACACCAGTCGTAGACGATGACCAGGCATCGTCTGATCACTCGTGTATCGAGTGGATGGTCCAGATTGCGCCGGATGGAAGGATGGAGAGAGACCGCAGGCCGCGTGGCATCCGAGTCAGATGGCGGCGTCAAATGGGAGCGCTCCGCGTGGGCCTTCGGAGCTGCCGAGTTTGACGCGGCGCTGACTGGGTTAAGTAGGAAAATAGGTTATTTTCTATTTATTTAAATACCAAAAAATTGAAAAATTCATATCTTTGCATAGAAAAATCACAAAAATAAAATAAAAATACCCTCTTGCTCAATGAACAGAGGAGAATAATGTGGAAAAATAATTGAATTAATTTGATGAGTATTTTATTTTTAATTAATTATTTACTCATTTCAGTATTTTATTTCTCCATTTGCATAGATAATTCATTATAGCATGAGACCATAGGGCTTTTGAAGCCTCTGATCTTGGGAACATTCCCTGAATTTTTTAAGGTCAGAGGCTATCTCTATGGCAACTTATGTATTTTTCAAGTTTATATCACTGTTTTTGGTATTTTAATTCCATTAATTAGCATATTGCTTTGAAAATTCTAGGAAAATTTGGGGAAGTTTTCTAAGACTAGAGGACCCTAGGATAACTATGTTTTGAGTTAATTAATTAAGAATAACCCTGATTGGCCTAATTACTCAAAACTAAACTTTAATTAATTAGGGTTAACCACACATCAAAATAACTTGAAAATAATTCTCCCCTAATCTTTAGGATCAGAGGGACCTCACATAAAAATTTGGGATCAATTGGAAATGTTTAACCCCACCAAATGTATTAATTAGGTCACATGAGTAAAATTAAACTTTAAAAATTCATAACTTCAAAAATACATTTTAAAAATTAACAAAATTGGTTTTATAGGCTCTCTGATATTAGAGGAGTCTAAAATAATTAAAATTGTAATTTTTCAAAAATCTTCTTTTTTCAACATATTTTAATATTTTAAATAATTTAAAAATAATAAAAATCAGAAAAATAATAAAAATCACAAAAATGTCATATTTTTTGCTGTTAATCACTTAGGAACAAACCAAATATCTTTCCCAAGTCTCAAAGTAAAGATATTGAATTTTAAATGCTTAAGATAATTTTTAATATTAAAAATGGATTTTTCATCATTTTCACTAAATTAATTCTAATAAATCAAAGAAAAATCAGAAAATTATAAAATTTATTTCGTTGAACTCCTTGACATCAGAGAGATTTATGAAAAATATAAAACTTAATTTTTAATTTTTATTTTATTTTATAATTAATTAACACTCTAAAATGAAAAATAATTATAATAAATAAAATATAATTCAAAAACTCACCAAAATTGGTCCAAGTGGTCCTCTAGTCAGTAGAAACATCTCATAGTTTTCCTAAGGACATAAAGCTTAACTTGGTCGTTTTGTTGAATTTTCATTGATAACCCTTATTTTTACCAAAAAATAATTATATAAATTAAATTAAATTCACAAAAATCACACTTTCTCCTCTAATGACTTAATTGATATATGAGTGAAGTGAAAAAAAAAATTCAAGTTCATTTGAGCTCAATTTAGTGAGTTATGAAATAAATAAGCTTAAGAGGGCATAAAGGTAATTAAAAAAATTTTAACCCTAATTAATGTTTAGGTCTAATCAGAGGGAGGGTAAAATATCTGATCTTAAATTTTCTCATAAATGATTGAAACTTAGGGAATTAAGGGGTAGAAACCTACTAATTATCTTAAAAATATTTGAAGTGAATTTTAATAAATTAAATAATTTAAATTTTGGAAGAATAAATTAAAATTTGGATTATTAAGGTTAGGGTAATAACTTTGGAAGATATTAATTCTTTAATTTAAAATTCTCTAAATAAATCACTTCAATAAGATCTAATTCTTAATTAAACTTAAAATAATAATTGGAATTAATAAATTAAAAATTAAAAGAAAATAACCCTTAATTAAATTAATATTTAAAATATTAAGTGATTTAACAATTAAATTAAATTAAATTTAAAAATTAATTCAACATCACTTAATAACAAACTTAAAGCAAATTTGAAATATTAAATAATATTGAAATAATTCATAATTAAGCATATAAAACAAATTAAGCTAATCAAAACTAACCTAAAATATCATAATTACCTTGAATCAAACCATAAAAAATATATGAATAATTCAAACACTTCTAAGTAAATTTAAAACATCAAAATTAATCTGAAACATTAAGATAATAAAAAAAGGTTTAAAGATTTAAACTAAATTTAAAATAACTTGAACAAGATTCCAAACTTAAAAATATTAAAATTTCATAACTAAATTAAACCACTTTAAATCATCAATTCCAATTTTAAATTATTAAAATCTTAAATAAATTGATTTGCCCTTAGAGGCTTTTGTTATCATAACTCTTAAATGAAGCATCAAGTGAAATGTCACTTTATTTGTAGGATAATCAAACATCCTAATTCACTGAGCAAGAAACAAACTAAACTAAATTTTTTTGGTTGATTAATTCACCTGTGTAATAAAACTCATTTGGACTAAAAAATAATCCCAAAAATATTAAAAAGATGTTTAGGACTCGTCCTAAACACATCCTCAATATGATGAGATGTTTTAGAAGAACAATTGAATTTAATTGTTCTTTGATGAAGAAAACCATCCTTAACAAAATACAAGAATCTAGACGTCATAGAAAATGACTAGCAATAGGATTAGGAATTTGGTAGACAACCAGAACCTTCCCTTAGCTTTACCTAGGTACTTGTTATAAATATTTAAATGCCTTAACATGTGTTTTAAGTGCAGCTTGGAATGACGTGAAGACCCTCCAGGTACGCTTTTGTTTTATTACAATTTAGTTTATTGCAATTTATTTATATGAGCCGCACTTTACCCTTCTTGCATGTTAAACAAGATTGTTGCATGAAAACTGAAACTTTTAGGATAGCCATAAAACTGAAACCCAAACTAAATTAAAAATCAACACAAGATAAAATTCACCGCCACAACATTCAAAAGATAAAACAACTCAAAATTAAATCACAAACAGAACAACAAAACTACAATTGCAATTAAAATAAAACATCTCGTTGGATGATCAGGAATACCTCAGATGATGTAACCTACGTGTTGCTAACGGGATTTCCCACGTTCTAAATGAAAGTGTGGAACTCATTCAATTGAGTTTAGCAAATTCATCTAGACTAAGTGAATCCAATAAAAATAATGGTGCCGGAATGATGGAACCGTGAGATCTTAACCAGTGTTGTTATAATCAACTTTAAGATCCCTTAATAAAACATTAAAGACATTTGAACTTTAAGACTCTTCTAAACCAAAACACTTTTCTCATCTCCTGTTTTTCACCTTCTAAAACTAAACCTCTCTAACAACAAGGAGCTTGGAGCATAGTCGGCAGCACGACCATCATCGTCAGGAAAACTTGAATCTACATCAGCAAAACATTTCTTAGAATTAAATAACCAAACCATAGGATAGTTGGGAAGTCACCGAAGTTCACTTCGGGTCCGTGACATCCCCTACTTCTTTTCCTTTGGACTCCTGAATTATACTGTTCTAAATTTAAGCTAATCCCTTTTGAAATTTCAAAAATAGAATTATTTGAAAACCTTAAACTTTGAAATTCTTGAGAACAAAACCATTTATCATTATCGAGAGTTTTCTTAAATGATGCCCGTCATTTAAGATGTAATTAACTATAGGTGCTTGCCCTTATAGGGAACTTTAAGAACCCATGTAATATAAACCCTGCTTAATTCCTTTATATTAAGCAGGGGAACTTGTCGGCTTATAAAATTAGTTCGCAGACCAAACGAATATCACAAATCTTCGGGATAAATACACGGATTCTGATGTGATGCTCGTTTATATAAACTATCTGAGATGTGAGATCAGTTCAATTTCATATCTTAAATCTTTTTTTTTAAACTTATTTTCAAAATCAAATGCTACTTTCTAAATTATACATATTTAAATTAAATTTAAAATCTAAAATTTGCCGACAATTTCTGTAGGCGACCACTTTTTAAAACAATAACATAAAAATCTGCCAACACAACCACATCTGTGTCATAAACACTAGCCACCTTTTTAGGATTTACCCTTGTAGAGGGCCATTGAAATTCATTTGTAGTCATTTCTTTAATTAATGCATATGCTTCATCAAATGATTTTGACATTAATTAAACACGAGCAGCAGCATCAGTTATATACCTAAGGGATCCTATTAACCCATTGTAAAAAGTTTGAATTATTAACCAATCGAGCAAAGCTTGGTGTGGACACTTTCTTAGAAGTTCCTTAAATCTTTCCCAAGCTTCGTATATTAATACCCCTTCATACTGTCAAAATGAGATAATATCGTTTCTATGTTTAGTAGTCCTTAAAGGTGGAAAATACTTAGCTAGGAGTTTCCGAGTTAACTCCTCCAAATTTTTAATAGAGTTGGGTGCCAATGAGTAAACCACATTTTAGACTTATCCCTTAGTGAGAAAGGAAGAAGCCTTAGTCTAACAGTATCGTCTGACATGCCGTTATAAGGAAATGTAGTACAAAGTACTAGAAAACATGATAACTGTAAATAGGGAGCCTCCAAAGAAGTTCCCCCAAACTGGTTGTTCTACACCAGTTAGATCATCTCTAGATTAAGTTCAAATGAGTCAGCATCTATGATAGGGTTTTGTATACTTGAGTGAATTTCACCTATCGTAGGATTTATATAATCCCTCAATAGTTTGTGATGATTTTCCAAGTTATTATTTTGAATGTTTTCCATTTCCATTTCTAGTTTTTCAAGTCCTTTTTTATTTTTGAATTTTTCTTTTTTTCTAACCCAGGATCATAAGGCACATGTTCTGCAGATCCTTCAGTTCTTTTATATAACACAACAAATAATATATTAATTATTAAACAAAAGATAATTTCAACATGTCGACATATTTTTAGGTTGTGTTGTATTTTGAAAGGGGGGTCGCCTATAGAAGTTATCGGTGAATTTTAGATTTTAAATTTAATTTAAATTTGTATAATTTAGAAAGTAGTGTTTGATTTTGAAAAAAGAGTTTTTTTAAAAAGATTTAAGATATGAAATTGAACCGATCTCACGTCTCGAATAGTTTATATAAACGAGCACCGCATCACAAACCGTGTATCTATCCCGAAGAATAGACACACTGCTTGATGACAGGGCTCGATTAAATAAACTAGAAGATTTGTGACATATGTTTGGTCTGCAAACTAATTTTATAAGCCGACAAGTTCCCCTACTTAATTTGAATGAATTAAGCAGGGTTTATATTACATGGGTTCTTAAAGTTCCCTATAAGGGCAAGCCTTTAAAGTTAATTACATCTTAAATGAGGGGAATCATTTAAGAAAACTCTCGATAATGATTAGTGGTTTTGTTCTCAAGAATTTCAAAGTTTAAGGTTTTCAAAGGATTAAATTTTGGAATTTTCAATAGGGATTAGCTCAAATTTGGAACAGTGTATTTTAAGAGTCCAATGGAAGAAAGGTAGGAGAAGTTGAGGATCCAAGAAGAATCTTGGCAACTTCCCAAACTATCCTATTATTTGGTTTCAATTTAAGAGTTTATTTAATATTGCAATCCTGCCAATTTTAATTAATTAGGACTTATATTTATATGACATAATCATACAAATAGCCTCGAAGATGTGAGGGTTTGTGTCGTACCGAACGACTACCTCAGAGTCCTATGAACGGTTAGGGATTAATTTACATGACATGATCATGTAAATGCCTAACAAAGAGTTGAGGATTTTTGTTGCACTAGGCAAACTACCTCGAAGTCCTATGGCTTGGTTATTTAAACTAAAGAATGCTTTTGCTGATATAGATTCCAGTTTTGCTGATGACGATGGCCGTGTTGCCCACTATGCTTCCAAGCTCCTTGTTGTTGCAGAGGTTTAGTTTTAGAAAGTGACAATCAAGAGATGAGAAAAGTGTTTTGGTTTAGAAGAGTCTTAAAGTTCAATTGTCTTTAATGTTTTATGAGGGGAATCTTAAAGTTGATTATAACAACACCGATTAAGATCCCACGGTTCCATCATTCTGACACCATTATTTTAACAGATTCACTTAGTCCAGATGAATTTGCTAAACTCAACTGAATGAGTTCCACACTTTCATTTAGACCGTGGTAAATCCCGTTAGCAACACGTAGGTTAAATCATCCGAGGTATTCCCGATTATCCAATGAAATGTTTTAATTTAATTGAAATTGTAGTTTTGTTGTTCTGTTTATGATTAAATTTTGAGTTGTTTTATATTCTTTGAAATGTTGTGGCGGTGGATTTTATCTTGTTGTATCTTTTAATTTAGTTTTGGTTTCAATTTTGTGGCTATCCTAAAGGTTTTAGTTTTCATGCAACAATCTTGTTTAACATGCAAGAAGAGTAACGTACAGCTTATATAAATAAATTGCAATCAAGTAAATTGCAATAAAATAAAAGCGTACCTGGAGGGTCTTCTCGTCATTCCAAGCTGCACATAAAACACATGTTAAGGCATTTAAATATTTCAAAAAGTACTTAGGTAAAGCTAAAGGAAGGTTCTGGTTGTCTACCAAAATCTTAATCCTATTGCTAGTCATTTCCTATGACGTCTAGGTTTTTGTGTTTTGTTTAAGGATGATTTTCTTCATCAAAAAAGAAACAGTAACTTCCATTGTTCTTCTAAAACAACTCATCATATTGAGAAAGTGCTTAGGACGAGTCCTAAACATCTTTCGATACTTCCGAGATTATTTTGAGTCCAAGTAAATTTAGTTGCACAGGTGAATTAATCATCCAGGAGTTTAGTTAAGTTTTTTCTCTTGCTCAGTTAACTTAGGCATTTGATTACATGATGAATGAAGTGACATCTCAATACTCCATTTAAGAGTTATAATAATTAAAGCCTTTAGGGGCAGTTTGGTTGTTGGGAATTTTAATCATTCCTAATTTTAAATTTGAGTTAATGTTTTAAAATGATTTAGTTTAATTATGAGGTTTCAATTAATAATTTTAAGTTTGGAATAGTGTTCGAATTATTTTTGGTTTAAATCTTTATACGTTAAGTGATCTTAATATTTTAAATTAATCTTTGGTGTTTCAAATTCACTTAGGTTATTCATATATCTTAATGATTTAGTTTAGGTTAATTATGGTATTTTAGATTAATCTTGATTAGTTTGATTTTTTTATATTCTTAATTATGAATTATCTTAATATTTCAAATTTGTTTTACTTTTATTATTGAGTGATATTAATTAATATAATTTAAATTTAGTTTAATTGAATTTAACTTAATTTAATTTAATTTAATTTCAATATTTTAAATTTAATTTAATTTAATTGGTAAAATGCTAATTTAATTTAATTTTAATTTTAATTTAATTTTTACTTAATTTAATTAAATTTAATTTATTTTATTTTAATTTAATTTAATCTTGATTAAAATGAAGTTTAATGAAAATTTGAATTATTAAAAATAGGAATGTAACTTGAGAGGATATTAATTCTTTAATAAAAAAATCCCTAAATAAATCACTTCAATAATATTTAACTCTTAATCAAGATTAAAATGATAATCTAAACTAAGTAAAACTGATAATTAAAGTTTCATTTTTGGTTTATTAAAAGTGATTAATGGGTTCATACCCTTTTAATTTCCCAAAGTTTCAATCATCCAAGAAAGATAGAATCAAATATTTTACCCTCCATTTTAATTAAACCTAAAATTTTAATGAAGGGGTTTAAATTCTTTTAATTACCTTTATGACCTTTTAGGCTTATTTATTTCATAACTCACTAAATTGAGTTCAAATGAACTTGAAATTTTTATGTCACCTCACTCACATGTCAATCAAGACATTAGAGGAAAATATGTAATTTTTCTGAATTTAATTAATTTATATAATTTTTTTTAGTGAAAAATAGGGATTTTCAATGGAAATTCAACATCATGACCAAGGAAAAGTTTCTGTCCTTAAGAAAATTATGAGATGTTTCTAAGCACCAGAGGACCACTTTGACCAATTTTGGTGATTTTTAAATTATATTTTATTTATTATAATTATTTTGAGTTTTGAAGTATTAATTAATTATAAAATAAAATTAAAGTTAAAAAATGGATTTTATATATTTTTTAAATCTCTCCGACCTTAAGGAGTTCAGAGAAACAAATTTTACAATTTTCTGATTTTTCTTTGATTTATTGGAATTAATTTAGTGAAAAGGTTGGAAAATACATTTTTTAATATTAAAAATTGTTTTGAGCCTTTAAAATTCAATATCTTAACTTAGAGGCTTAGGAAAAATATTTGGTTGGTTTCTAAGTGATTAGGAGTCAAAATGTGACATTTTTATGATTTTTATTATTTTTGTGATTTTTATTATTTTTTAATTATTTAAATAGCAAAAATATCATTAAAACATGAAAAATTTTAGAAAATTCCAATTTTAATTTTCATAGACTCCTCTGATATCAGAGAGTCCACAAAACCAATTTGGTGAATTTTTGAAATGTATTTTTGGAGTTATGAATTTTTAAAGTTTAATTTTGATCATGTAGCTTAATTAATTCATTTAGTGGGGTTAAACATTTCCAATTAACTTCAAATTTTTATTCAAGGTTCTCTGTATCCTAAAGATTAATGGAGAACTAATTTCAAGTTATTTTAATGTGTGGTTAACCCTTTTAATTAAAGTTCAGTTTTAGGTATTTATGCTAATTAAGGTTATTCTTAATGAATTAAGCCTAACCATGATTATCTAGGGTCCTCTGGTCCTAAGAAACTTCCCCAAATTTTTCTAAAATTTATTGAGCAATATGCTAATTACTGGAATTAAAACACCACAAACAGTGACATAAACTAAAAAAATACATAACTTTCCATAGAGATAGCCTCTGACCTTGAAAAATTCAGGGAATGTTCCCAAGATCAGAGGCTTCAAAAGCCCTATGGTCTCATGTCATGGTGAATTGTCTATGCAAATGGAGAATCAAAATACTAAAATGAGTAAATAATTAATTATAAATAAAATACTCATCAAAATAACATGATTTCTTTTCCACATTATTCTCATCTGTTCACTGAGCAAGAGGGTATTTTTAGTTTATTTTTATGATTTTTCTACACAAAGATATGGATTTTCTAAGTTCTCGGTATTTAAATAAATAGAAAAAATTCTATTTTTCTACTTATCCGACTCAGAGCCGCGTCAACCTACGGTGGATCGAATGACCACGTGGCACGCTCCTATTCGACGCCGCCATCTGAGTCAGCCTCCACACCTCCCGCAGTCTCGCTCCTTCCTCTGATCTGACGCAATCTAAGCCGTTCAACCAATACACGCGCGATCGGAAGACCCCTGGTCATCGTCTACGACTGGTGTGCACTCGTGACCGTCCACACTAAAACCCTAAGAACTCTCTCATTTCTCAACGAATTTTTGTGTTCTTACGCTCTATGGATTATTCTTAAGGAGACGAACACATCCATACAGTTTACATGCCATGAAATTAACTGAAATGAAATGGAGAATTACTGGAAGCTCGGGAGGAAGGAATGATCCATACTTTTGCTCTGAGAAGTGTAGCTTCAATCAGAGAGTTGTGTCACCTTTGATTGCACCAAAGGAAGCTCCAGATGAAGTCTCTGGCTCTGAGGAATTGTCTAGGTATGAAACTGTCCACAACCGATTTCAAAGCTTGGAGGCTAGAGCAACTGGTTGGCCTGGAGAGGGGGCTTTCACTGGGGAACTCCTTCTCTTGGTCCTGTAGGTGTGGGTGAGTTTAATTTGGATTTGGTGGAGGTTTGGGAGATGTCCTGTTTTTGGGCTTGAATTTGAACTCAGAAATTGAGCTCAACTGGGGGAAATTGGGGCTGGAATCCAATGGGGATCAAGTGCTCTATGTGTGGAGAGTGGTCGGGAACAATTTTGACAGAGTTTCAATAAGATTTTGTTCAGCACCTTGTTTGGCCGAGAGGTAGTGTGGTTTAAATAGAGGTGGCTGGAGGGCTTCCCAGAGGGGTTTAATGGCTTGGATCAATTGCTCTGGTGAGGAGAAGAACAACCATGATGGCCATCAGGAATGGGCCAAGTCATCAAGGAAGAATTCAAAAATTGGCTCATTTGGGTGCTCTAGGCCTGGTGGTTTCCAGCGGCTGTGGTGGCTGGCCGGCCAAAGTCAGGTCACCCTCAAGGTCAGGGAGGTCATGGCTTGAACTTAGTGCAAGCAATGGAGGTTGGCCATGTGTCCATGGCTTGATTTAAATGGAATGAGAGAAGGCTCATTTTGGCTTGGTTTGGTTCAACTCATGTATTAAGCTAGGTGCACCTCCCCAAGGCTTGACTTTGGGCTGGGAGGAATTATTTGGGTCAGCCAAGAGAGATTGGTGAGGTCTCTTTCCATTGTGAGGTGGCTAAGCTTGGTTAAGAGTGTGACATGAATATGGTTAAAAGGGCTTAATGAAGAATTAGGAAAGAATCCCCTCCATTTGCCATAAATGACATGGTGAGTTGTAAAGTGACTCCCATGGCTTGTATATGGCTTACGCATGGCTCTGTGGCTTCATTTGGCTTGGGAAAAGATTTGGTTAATTTCATGAAAGAGGATTTTATGAATTTTGGCATTTTGGTGGAAATTTGGATGAAGATTGATTTGGAATGGTTTAATGATGATTTTGAAACTTAGGGGTGATATCAATTAAAGGTATAATGAAAAGAAATTACCATTCGGGCTTTATAGCCAATTTTGGGCTTTTGGATTTGGTGAAAATGGGCTTTTAGAATGGTTAAAGAAAGCGGGCCTTTAGGTTTGAAAAAAAATTCGTGCATGGAAATTTTGTGAAGGATTGGGCCAAACAAATGTTGGGTTTATTTTAGGGATGTGTCATGAACATTTTAGAAAAGATTAGGTGTCAATTGGAGTGGAATTGGATTTAATTTGGGCTTTTTTGGTAAAGGGGCCAAAGTGGGTCAAATTGGGCTAACATGGTTTAAGGTTGGGCTAATGTTGGATTTGATGTAAAATTAATGTTGAGAAATTTTTATGGGGGTGTTACAAAGAGTTTTCAATTTTGGTTGAGCTTTGATTTTGGGATTTGAGCCCATTTGGGTTAGGTTTGGGTATAGGCCAAAAATGGGGATTTTTGTTTTGGGTTAGGTTTGGGTGGTTTTAGGTTCAAATTTGGTGCAAATCTTGTTAGTTTTTTTGTTTGTGGGGATATTAGCAAGGTTTAGGAAAAGATTTGGGGTTAATTGGAGTTGAATTGGGTTGGTTTGGGCTAAGTTTAGGTCATGGGACAAAATTAGGCCTTAGGCTTCCAATTGGAATTGGATCCAAATGTTAATCAAATTGAGCTTGGATTTTGTCTAAATTGATATTGGGGATATTTAATTGAAGTTTATAATTGAATTGGGTCAAAGTTGAAGTCAATTGGGTTGATTTGGTTTGACATTGGGCTTACTTTGGTTAAAATGGGTCCAATTGGGGGTTTTAGTAGAAGTGGGTTAAATTGACAAAATTAGCATATGGTGTAGTTGAACAAAATGGAATTGGGAATATTGGAGATTTTCTAAAATTTTCTAGGAATTTTTGGAATTTATGGATGTTTTGGTTAAAAAGGGCATTTTAGGTATTTGGAGTGTATTAGGGGTATTTTTGGAAATTTTGCTATATATGGTTAAGAATGATCAACTTGAATGGTGGGTAATGTTTAGGACTGATTTTGAGGAATTTTGGGTAATTTAGGCAATTTTGCAAATTTTGAGTAGTTTCAAGGACTTTTGGTAGGTTTAGTGGGTGTAGGGCCCCGGGGGTCAAAAATTGAAATTTTGGTAAAAATGAAGATTGATCAAGTTTGAGTAGAATGGAATCACTTTGGTTGAGTCATGAAGCCATATCAAGCCCATAAGAACCATGAGAGGACTCATTTGAGGCATTCACTATGTTTTTCCTTACCCTCTTAGCAAAGGGCCTAGGGGTTAAGGTCCATCCATATGAATTACCTACATGAGTCAGGAAGTCTAGCTAGGTATGAATAGTTTTAGGATTTGGAATGTGTGTGAAAGTGTAATGTGTGCAGGTCAACCCTCACCAGACCAGGCCACCCAGGGTAGTCCTAAGGCCAAAGAGTCCTATAGGGAACTCATCCCTTAAACCTCCACATTTGACCTTAACCCTCCAAGTGACTTAGGGGTTTACAATCAAACTTATGGGGTTTGCAGGGAGTTTAAGAGGTGTTTAAATTTCTAAGTGGCGGGTCCCATTTCTAGTCCTCTAAGATAGTCAAAGGGAAAGCCTAAGGCTAGATCCTAAGTACTAAGGAGAGAGAAGAGAAAAGACCTCATAATAAATGAGGTCAACAAAACAAATGAAAACATTTTCACAAACACTTTTTTTTCACAAAAATAGTTTTTTCACAAAACTTTTTCGTACGAAAAAAAGTTTTCACACAAAAATAGTTTTTATGACACTATAGTTTTCCAAGTCTAAGCCAAATTACTTCAACTAAAATTCTCTTAAATGTCAAAATCAATTGATGTGATCCTTGGCAACAACGCCAAAAAGATGATCCAAGATATTTACGCATACGTTTTATTTATTCTTTCGTTTTATTGATGTGATCCTTGGCAAAAACTTGATGCTGATGCAAATGATAGTTCAATTGATATTATTATAAAATGGGATTTTCCCCAAGTATAAGTATCGTTATCAAGTAATATAGGACTTCTAATTAAGCCCCAAATATCGATCCCACAGAGATTGTAGTTAATCACACTGGCTTTCAAGAGAAGTTCTAGTCTATAATAACACCCCCTAGCATGGAAAGTTGATAAATTTTTGGTTTTAATTAAATCCTAAAATATTACCACAATACTCCTTCTAAACTAAAATACTTAGTGAAAATCAGAAAAGTGGAGTTTAATAGATTAAAAGTACTCTTCCGCATCAATGAAATTAGTGACATGTTTTAAAGTAAAACAAGTAGCGAGAGAGATTGTGAAAAATATGAGCAATTATGTTCTTTACCCTTACTTGGTTCTATAAAGAACATAAAATAATTTGATGATTTGAAATTTTGTAGATGGGTTAGGCAGGGAAGATACTAGCTCTCACTCTAGAGTTCCCTCTTCTCCCTCCACCTGGGGGCTAACATCTCATAACGAAACTTTTCACATCAAACCAAATTAGGGGCTTTAGTTTGTCACCATAAAGTCCTCTAACTATACACCTCTTAAACATGCATACCTCCCTATTTATTTGCACTCAATTATATGGACTACATTCTCACTCATATAATCTCATGTGATTCTTACCAATAGTTGATGAGACAATACCGCATTGGTTCTGACATGTTCTGACAACAGATTTTAACATGCAAGTTGATCAACTTTACATGTAAATGAAGAAAAAAGTAAAATCATCACAATATATTCTCACTCTACTCAATTCTATATTTTAAACATGCATACTATTTCATTGTAAGAGGAAAGAGTAAAGAAAACTACTCACTACACATGGAGAAACAACAAGAACTTTTCATTGAATAAGTCTTTAAAACCATACAAATAAAGTACTAGATTCAAATTAAAATACAATGAAAATACTTATCTTTGATGGAAATAAAACTCTCCTTGGATAGAAAAATGAATCTCCTTATAATCCTCTCCAAGAACAAAGTGATAAGAAAAGAAGAAAATCTCACACTCTCTCTTTCTCTCTCACCTTATAGCCCCATTTGGGGCTCACACCCAAGTCTTCTTCTCCTCTTCTAATAGTTCCCCTCACTTCTCTAAATCTTCTTTTTAAAGAGCTAACAAACCTTAATTATATTTTTCCGAGAGATGCTTAAGTTTCTCTTCAAACAGAGTCCACATTCAATGAATCATCCAAAAGGTGCCTAAAGTGCCTTTTCACTCCTAGAGACACATCCCTTCCATAATAAATCCTTATAACCGACTAAAACTCTTCTAAAAAGTTTATTTTATCATTCCCCATGAATTCCCCATGAAATAAGCTTTGCAACGCTTTGAAAATCGTCCAAATCTGACATTTCTACAAGACGTTATGCTAAAAACCGTCACCAACTGTCACTGGCGGCTATGCATCGACTGTTTGGCGCATAGGCACCACTAGCTGGGTGGCACTTAGGCACCATACATAGGTACAAATGTGTTCAGTTTTACCCAATTTGCTCTGGTATGCTCCGGTTCGACCCGTTTTGCTCCGATGTGCTCCATTTTGGTCCATTTTTGTTCTTTTTGCTAAAATCAATCCAAATTCTTCAATTTGATGTACTTAAAACCAAAAACACAAGAAAAAATACATTTAAAGTGCAATATCATTATAATATATGGCATAAAAATAGTACATTTTTAGGTTGATAATTGACCTAACATTAGGACTTCATCAAATATAAGCATGTTTCCACCAATGTAAGGTTTCAGTCTGTGTCCATTTACCATAAATATTCTTTCAGTTTTCAGATCTTTAATATCCACAACACCATATGAATAAAATTTTATCACAATAAATGGGCCTGACCACCTAGACTTAAGTTTTCCGGGAAATAATTTCAATCTTGTTTTATATAAAAAAACTCCTCTTCAAGCTTCAAAATATTTTCTTAAACCTTCTTATCAAACCAAATTTTCATCTTTTTCTATAATTTTTTTGCATTCTCAAATGATTCATATAATATTTCCTCGAGCTCATTTAGTTGCAGTAATCATTTCTCACCATCATATTTAAAATAATAATTTAATTTCATTACAATTTATTATGTTGTACCCTCAAGTTCTACTAGTAAATGAAATGATTTTCCAAATATGATTCTATATGGTGACCTTCCTATAGGAGTTCTATATGCAGTCCCATAGGCCCATAATGCATAATCAAGTCTAGCAGACCAATTCTTTTAATCAGGATTAACAGTTTTTTCCCAAATTTTTTTAATTTCATGATTGGAAACTTTTGGTAGACCACTGGTCTGAGGATAACAAGTTGGGGCAATTATATGTTTAATTCCAAAATTTTCAATTAATTTTTCCATTCTATTATTTTTAAAATGACTTCTCCCATCTGTAATGATTACACTTGACATTCCAAATCTGGTAAAAATATTTTCTTTAAAAATTTTGCAACGCACTGAGCATCATAGTTAGGTAAATAAACAACTTCTATCAATTTAAAAACATAATCCATATCTATTAAAATATATAAGTTTCTTAAAGATGGAATAAATGGTCCCATAAAATCCAAGCCCCATACGTAAAAAATTTCAACTTCTAAAGTAAAACTTATGGGCATTTCATTCTTATTAGAAATATTGTTTACTCGCTGACATTGATCACATATTTTTAAATAAATAATAACATCTCTAATTAAAGTACGCTAATAAAATCCAGATTGTAAGATCTTAAATGTAGTTCTATAGACTCCAAAATATTTCCCAAACTCAGTATCATGATATTTTTGAATAATTTCATGGGTTTCTTCAAATGGTAAACACCTTCAAATAACTTGATCCAGACATTTCTTCTATGAATAAGGGTCATCCAAAAAGTAATATTTGGTTTCATATATACATTTTTTTCATTTTTAATAGCTCAATCCGAAGAGTACAATATCACTTACTATAAAATTAACTATATTATCAAACTATCGAACACGCCACTTAGTAACAATGTATAATTTTTCATCAGAAAAAATTTCATTTATTTCATCATCAAAATTCAAAAAGATTTTCTTATTCTAGCTTTAATAAATGATCAAGAATTTGATTTTCAGATCCCATTCTATCAATCACCTCGAAATCAAGTTCATGTATCAGAAGGACTTATCTAATAAATCTTTGTTTAGTATCCTTCTTATGCATAAGATATTTAATCGCATAATGATATGTATAAACTTTACATTTTGCTCTAATTAGGTATGGTTTAAATTTATCAAAAAATATATATTATTGCGAATAATTCCTTTTCACTGGTAGTATAATTTATATGAGCTTCATTAAGAGTTTTACTGGCATAGTATATAACTTTAAAAATCTTATCACATTTTTTCCCTAACACCGTCCCAATAGCATAATCAATCACATCACACATTAATTCAAATAGTTTTCCCCAATCAATTGAAATAAAAATAAGTGCAGTGATTTATTTTTCCTTTAATAAATTGAAGACATGTAGGCATTGACCCAACCTACAATTATGCAGTAATTTAGCATCTAATAAATAACGGCTAGTGTGTAAAATCAAAATTTCATAAATTTTAGAAAATATTTTATAAACTATAGGTACTATGCAAGTATACGCATCATTTAATGTAATTTAAGGATTTCTTCTAAAACCTAGTGTCGATCCGACAGAGAAGCGAGGTAAGAAATCCTTTAGGCTAACTCTAGTCTAATACTATCAGGCCTTAGTTTGGAATGCCGATTAAAGTGTTTTTTCTAATAACTATTCCTAAATAAAAATCTTAAATATAAAGATAATTTATCTAGAAAAATTGGTTTGGACAATTTTAAGATAATAAGGACTACCCTTCCCATGCAACGATCTAGAAAATGTGTAGAAATGAAATGCTTAGACTATTAATGTAGTAGTGATAACTAAGAACATACCAATTCTTCACCCTTTGGTCCAACCATAAAGAACATTGACTAGTTTAAAGGTTGGTGCAAGATGTGTTATTAGTAGTGTTGAGTAGATTCTAGGCTCTAACTTCATGATTACCTACTGTGCCCTCTCTATAGGAACTACCAGTGACCCATTTTCCTCACTTTAAACCAAATTGATAGAATTTATCCTATCACTCTAAAAAAATTCAATTATACACCCTTCAAAACTTATCTCCCTATTTATTTGCACTCCCCATTAAAGGATTTACTCTCTACCTTTCCAAGAGAAGTGTGGTACACACTAGTCAAGAACTCCTACCCCACAGTTAGGTTGTAAGAACTCTCCACAGATTTTAACAATACAAGTTATCAACTAATAAAGTAAATTAAGATCCACTGAAAATACCATCACATTAATAAAATAAGAGAAAATCTAAGAAAATCTAGATCCTAAACATGCATTTATTTAATTGCAAATAAAAGTAACATGAAGACAGTGACATAAGATGTAAAAGAGTTGATAGAATTATGTAATAAATTACGTGCCAACAAGGAACATGTTTCATTAGTATTCAATTAGATTTATGCAACTATCTGTCACCTAGAAGCATCTAATAGATAATTCTATCATAAAAATAATTTTCCTACACGTGCCACTACTTCATATTAAAAGAAAGAGAAAAAGAAATTACTTATGAAGCATGGATAAAACACAATGGAAAACTTCATTTAAATTAAAGGAAATCTACTAGAAAGTGTTTACAATAAATACAAAGAGATGAAGAACACAATACTTAGCTTTTTTCCCTTTGAATGAAAGAAGAAAATTTCTCCACCAAAGTATCCTGCTAATCCACGAGCCACTCATACATTCCTTACATATATCTCTCAAATTCTCTCACCAATTTCTCCAGAAAATAGAGAAATCTACATCTCCTTACTCATGAAAAACTATACACACTCACACCCTATAGACCTTATGTAAAACAACCCCAAAACAACTCCCCTTGGTAGCCAAAATAATCTATATTTATAGAGCTTTGAAAATGACCAAGGGTTGTTTCAGGCACCTCTTCAAATTTTTTGCCACATTCAACAAATCTTCTAGGAAGTAATTGTGGCGCCTTAGCGCCGGTTTTGGCACCTAGGCGCCAGACTCATTTTTCCAGGAGACACACCCTTTAATCCAAAAGACACATCTCTTCCTTTCAAAACCACTCCAAGTGTCTAGATTCATTGCATGACTCATTTGGGGCACGCAAGTTGTCAAGAAACTTCCAAAACATCCTAGATTGACCAAAAATTGTCAAAAAAGTCCATAACCGCCCCTAGACGGGTTTTAGCGCTTAGGCACTGGTTATGGCGCCTAGGCACCGGTTCCGGCACCTAGACAATGGTTATGGCACCTAACCGTTGTTTTATCATCGTCGATGGTGCCTAGGCACCTGTTCTGGTGCCTAGGCTCCACTTTATGGGCAGCTTTACTGTTTTGCTCTGTTTGGCTCCGTTTTAGCTATGTTTCACCCCATTTCAGTTGCATTGTGTTCCAAACATCTTCACCTAAAAAATAAACATAAAAATCCTTCATTTAAAGTGTAATTTCATTCAAAACATATGATAAATGTAAAATACATCAAGTATATAAAGACATATCGAAATGTGCTAGATCATAATTTTCTTCCTTGCTCACCAAATTGCACCTTTTTTGCTTAATTTTCTTTAAAAGTCCTTTTCTTGTTCTTGAAACCATAAACATGCAAAATAACTTCCTTTAAAGAGTAATATCATAAAAAATATGCAAAATGTGAGCATGAAATGTACATTAAAAATAGATAATTTTTAGGTGATCAGGCATTTCTGGTTGAAATCAAACATTGCATATTTCTCCAATAGATGAAATGAAGGCTTGGCTATTTTTGAAAGCTTCAATATATGGCTTGTAGAATACAACAAGTCATAAAAAGCTCGTAACTCCTCTCACTATAGTAGGATGAGGTAGTTTAGCAGTAACTACATTTTAGCTATATCTACTTCCATACCATTTTCAAAAGTTTTATGTCCTAAAATAGTTCCTCCTGTGACCATAAATTGTCATTTTCTCAATTGAGAACTAGATTTGTTTCTTCACAGCATTTTAAAACTCTTGCAAAATGATCTGAACAAGAATCAAAGGGGTTGCAAAAAGTAAAAAATCCATCCATGAAAACTTTAATGTCTTTCACAATTATATCATTGAAAATGAATGTCATGCAACTTTAAGAAGTTGCAGGTGCATTGTACAAACCAAAGGACATTATTCTAAATGCAAATGTTCCATAGGGTCTTGTGATCATTATCTTTTTCTTGATCCTCAGTAGCTATATATATCTGATGCCATCTTAAAAATTAATCCAAAAAACAAAAATATTAATGTCTAGCTAGCGTATCGAACTTTTAGTCCAAGAAAGGAAGAGGAAGTGATCTCTTTATGTGGTGAGATTTAATGTTATATAATCAATACAAATTTGCCACCCAGTGACTTGTCATGTTGTAATTAATTCAATCCGTTCATATACAATATAATTGATTATCCTTTCTTAGGAATGCAGTGAATTAGACTAACCTAAGCACTATCAAAAATAGAGTAGATGATTCTAGAATCTAACCATTTTAAAATTATTTTCTTATAACTTCTTTCATGACAGGATTCAGTCTCCTTTGAGGATCTATCTTAGACATATGATTATCTCTCATTAAAACTCTATGCATACAAATTGTAGGGTGAATACCTTTATTATCTACTATCATCCATTAAAAGGCTTTCTTATAATTTGTCAATGTTTGCATTAATTTTTATTCTTGAATATGAGTCAAATATGAGGATATTATAACTGGTAGTTTAGATGAGTTTCTTAAGAAAACATAATTTAAATACATAAAACATATCTTCATCTGAAATGTAAGAATTAAAGATTTATTATTTCTTTAGTATCTAAAATCTCAAACCTCTCTTGAACATAGTATGAATCCTCAGTAAACAACATCTGCAATCGTGAAGGTTCATTTCAATCTCTTCTTTTAACTCATGTTTTTCACTCTTATTTTCAATATTTTCTTTGAAATGGTTACTACTTAAATAATCCATTATCATTATATGAAAACATTCATCATCTTTTTTTTAGCTGGATACTTCATAGACTTTAGCACATTATCTGTAACTTCCTGGTCATTAACTCTCATGGTTAGGTCTCTTTTATGTATCAATAATTATCTAGTAACACGGAATGTTCTCCCTAAAATGATTGGTATTTCTTTATCTTCTTTAATTTCTAATATGATAAATCTAGAGGGAAACTAAATTTATCTACATTAATAAGAACATCCTCTATAACCCCTTTAGAACACGTGATTGATCGATCAGCTAACTGAAGTGTTACAGTAGTGCTAGAAAACTCTCCTAAGCCTAACCTTATGAATATCAATAAGGGCATGAGGTTATTGCTAGCTCCTAAATGACATAGAGATTTTCCATAGAATCTTTCTCCCATCGCATAAGGAATAGTAAAGCTACCGGATCTTTAAATTTTTTAGGGAGCTTTTATTGAATTATTACACTGTATTATTCACTCAATGCCATAGTTTCATCATCACCAAACTATTTTTTCTTATTTAAAATATCCTTCATAAAATTCACATAATTTGGCACTATTCTAAAGCTCTAGTGAAGGGAATATTTGTAAATAGTATATTATAAATCTCAAGGAACTTCAAAAATTGTTGATCCAGCTTCTACGATCTATGTTTTTGAGAGAATGATGGCAGTTGTTTTTCTAAATTAATTTTAGCTGGAAAAAATGGTTTTTTCCAGTTCCTTAGAACATTTTCATCAGATTCTTCAGTTACCTTCGGTTCTCTCTAAACTTTAATTTCTTTTTGCACTTTAGTATCCAAGTCTCTACCACATCTTAGCTTGACAGCTTTAACTTGATCATTGTTTTTATCTTCAGAATTAGTTTTATTATTAATAGGAAGAGATCCTTGTGGCCTATTGCTAAGTAAGTTAGCAATTTTTTCCAGTTGATTATCAAAACTTCTAATTACTATACTCTAACTTTGCAAATGATTCCCCATCTGTAACACCACTTCTTCTATAGACAAATTCTACTCCTTAAATTTTTAATTATTATTAAATCTAGGAGGATAAGAAGTTCTATATTTAGAAATACCCTGGTTGTTCCAGTTTCCTAATATGTTCACTTGATTGTTTCCCTATTGTTGGTTACAACCACCGAGATTATTATTCCAGTTAAGTTAGGATGGTTCTTCCAACCTACGTTATTAGAGTTAGAAAATGAATTATTGGGTTTATTATTAATTTCATAAAAGTCTCATATGACTGTGATTGAGAATTAATCATTTACCTCATTGAGCATTATTTAATCACATGAGGTGTTTGAGGTAAGTTTATTCTGAATTACTCTAACTTCCTAAATATTACAACAACACTCGTAGCTAAAATAGACATCACTTCAGTATCATGAACACTGGCTACTTTATTAGGGTTCACCCTTTCAGAAATCCATTAAAAATTCTTCGTGGCCATCTCTTTGATTAAAAAATATGCATCATCGAATGGTTTTAACATCAAGGACCCACCAACAATATCATCAACAATAGATCTAAGGGATCCTTTTTACCCATTATAGAATGTTTGAATAATCAACTAGTCTGGAAAAGCGTGAAATGGATACTTCCAAAGATGTTCTTTAAATCATTCCCAAGCTTTGTATATTGACTGGCCTACACACTAAATAAATGAGGTATTATCACTTCTTGGCTTAGTGTTTTTGAAGGTGGAAATTACTTAGCTAGGAATTTTTGTGCTAAATCACCCCAAGTTCTGATAGATCCAGATGCTAAGGAGTTAATCTACATCTTAGCTTTATCCTTTAAAGAAAAGGGAAAAATTCTATGTCTAACGACATCATTTGATATGCCATCGTACTTAAATGTAGCACATAGTTCTAGAAAACTAGTTTGGTGTATGTTTGGATCAACTGACGGAGTTCCCCTAAACCGATTGTCTGTAACAATTGGATTATAGAAGGTTTTAATTCAAATGAGTTAGCTACTACAACAAGAGTTTGTATGCTTAAGTGAATTTTATCTACTATAGTGTTTTATGCAATCCAATAATGTTCTTTGTATGTGATGATGTTCTTTTTTAGTTTTTTGATTATCTATTTTGTTCACGATTTCTTTTAAATTGTGAAATTCTTTTGTTTTTGAATTTTCTAATAGTCTGTTTTAACTCAGAATTGTAAGGTACTAAACCTTCAGATCCTGAACTACGCATACAAATGTGAAAGTTTAGAAAACAAAATTAAATAGATTGCTAAAAAATAATTAATATTATTATTATTTTTTATTATTTCCTTATTTAAAAATATTTTTAACACACGAGCAAGCACTTAAAAAGGAATATGAAACTAAAATTTTCCCAAAATAAAGTCTACATTTCAATTAAAATTTTTAAGTAATAAATTTTGTCTATTCCCCGACAACGGCGTCAATAACATGAACATGACACAATATGTTTGTGCTTAGTGTGTAATTACTTGAATTTCAAACCTAGACAACGACGCTAAAAACTTGACTTTGACTGCCCATATGAGTTTGCACCCTTAATTCTCAACTGAGTGTTATTTAACAAATAATTCTCATTTTTCTCCACAATTCAATTTTACACTCTAGGAATACTGACCCTCGATCCGCAGCAATGCACCAAAAACTTGGTTTGCAATCGCCAATCAATGCAGTAATATATGCTATCAAAAATATGTTATAGTCAATACTTTGACTTAAATAATAATAGCAGATAGTGTATAAAAATATAATTTTATGGATAATATTTTACACACTAGGGGTACTACGCAAGTATAGGTATCGCTTCATGTAATATAGGGCTTTTAAATAAAGACCCCAATATCGATCTCACGAGGAGGATTATAGATTTTTCTTTTTAAATATATTGATTTTATTTTTATGTATTTCTTTTAAAGTTAAAAAGTTGATATTTAATTTACTAGATGCATAAATAAAGCAGTAATGAAGTAATGATTGATATAATTAAAATAAGCAAACAACTTTCTTCCTTTCAATTAATCCATGACTTTTTTTTAGATAATGTAATATTCGTGGAGAATATAAATTTATGGTATTGTGCCAAATAGAATTATTTCTATTCTTTACCTTCACTCGATAGTATAAAGAACATTGGCTAATCTATAGATCAGGTCCGGATGTATTGTTAGTAGAATGGGTTAATCTAGGCTCACACTACTAGACGTCCAAGGGTGGCTATGGTCGGCCCTACTAGTGACCCTTTCCTTCTCTATAAACCAAATTACTAGAATAAGGCCTGTCACTCTAAAAAATTATCAATTCTACGCCCATTAAATATTATCTTCCTATTTATTTGCACTTCACCTTGAATAACCCGTGCAAGGCTTTCGACTACCCAAAGATTCATGTGATATCTACTAGTTAAGAATTCATCTCCTTCTAGGTCTCAAAACTCTTCAACAGATTTTAACAATTTAAATGGCCAATTTTAATAGTAAATTAAGATCTGGTATTAATATCATCACAATGTTTAAAATATAATATATAGTTTTTAATTCTCCAACGAATGTTATATTATCTTATTTATCTTTTCATAATTGAAAGGAGAAGGTAAAGTAACTACTCAGAACACATTGAATTTAAACAACAAAACACGTAAATGAAACTTTGAATAAAAAAGAAATACTTATCTCAAGTATTTCTCCAACTGAACCTCTGAATCCTTCTGACTCCAAAGTAAATAAACTTCAAAAGCAATGACTCTTCAAATACTCTCAATACAAACTCTGAAAAAACTAACTAATTAATAAAAGTAACTATAAATATGGCCCTTAAAATATTTCTCTAATCTCTCTCTAAATGGAACTATAGGATCTCTCTCTAATTTTAGGCTATATGGGGCGTGGGGCTAAGTTGGGCATTTTTTCTCTTAACGAGTAGCCTCCTATTTATAGGCTTCAAGGGTTACCTTGAAGCACCTCTTCAAAATGTGTCCATGTTCAATGAATCTTCTAGAAGGTGTGTCGGGCGCCTAGGCGCCAGAATCTGGCCGGCGCCTAGGCGCCGGGCTCCGCGTGCTGTTCTTCGCACCTCTTCACTTTGGATCGCACCTCTTTGCGATCCTAACCATTTTCAAGCGTCCAAATACAATGTATCACATTTCCTATAATCCAGCAATAACTGCCAATCTTCTAGATAGTCCAATAACCGCTTACATCGTGAAAATAACCGTCCAAAAGTCGTCAAAAATCTTACAGAATTCTGCATCGAACTGGCACTTAGGCGCCGAATTCTGGCGCCTAGTTGCCAGGCTAATTATTTTGACAATTTTGTATTTTGGCTCCATTTTTGCTCCTTTTTGCTCCTTTTTCATCTTTTTTTCTTTCTTGAACATTTTTGCATCACTTACATCCAAAACATAAAAAAAACTTTCATTAAAGCATAATATCCTTAAGAATTTGATAAAAATCAAGGCATAAAAATAGGTGTATTTTTCATGGATCAAAATCCCTAAAACTTAAACGTTACTTGTCCTCAAATAACCATTTTTACTATATAAAATGTATAACAATTGGAATAAAAGGTAAATATTTAAGATTTCTTATAATTTTTTATTTTATAAAGGCTTTAGTAAATCATTAACCAAATTTTACTAAGTTTAATTTTAAGAATTTAAAGAATATTTAACTACCAAATCATAAGATTTCAAAAATTTTTCATTCACTTCGAAAATAAATGTAGTTTATTATATTAAGATCACATAAATTATTTACAAGAAAAAGATCTTCATGAAAATCTTTTCTAATAAAGATTCATGCATAAAAATTAAGTAAAATATGTAATCAGTTTTTTTCTTATAAGCTAATTCAAGTGAAGCCAATTTTTGATTAGACATCTCCTTAAGCTTCTCCTCTCTCTTTTTTTTTTCTTTTTTTTTTTTTACACAGAGAGGATTACTATATCTGGATAGCCTGTTAATGGTTTTGAACTTCACTATCCTTAACTTATATTTTCAAACTTATACATTTTCACTTAATTATTATAACATGAATAAATTTCAAAAAGAATTTCAATCTTTTCTTTTTCAAGTTATAATTTTTGATTTCTTAATACTTCTAAAATTCAATTATTTCTACTATGAATAGAAAAAAAATTTAATCTTACTCTTCTTTAAGTTCAATAATTATATTCTTAAAATCAATCAAATTTATTAAAATTTTTGTTATGTCTACTAAATTTTTTATAATTTTAAAATTTAAATGATCTTAAATAGATTCTTCATTCCTTATATTATGTTAATATATTTTTTAGAAAATATTAGTTCATTAAGGACAAATAAAATTTAAATTTGCATGTATTTTCCCTTCCCCCAAATTTAAGTTTTGGTATATCATAAAAAAAAAGATAAAGTATGAGAGAAAGAAAGGTATAACTTAAAAAGGAATTTTTATAAGTATGTAAAAATAGTCTAAAAAGAAAAATTTACTTCTAGACATGCTTTTTATGAATATTACTGAAATAACAAAGCATATACAAAAGTAAGCAGACTCATTCATTTTTTTTTTCTTATATATAAATCAATAGCTGAATTAAATGACTATACTACTCAAAGTAACAGAAACAGAACAACATTACTAACTATTTAAGAATACTAAACAGTAGGTTGAAATAGAAATAAACATTAATTCATCCAAATTTCAGTCTTCAACACAATACACTAAATGTCTAAAACAGTCTCGACATTGAACAATCCACACCATGTTTCATAAACAAATCTACACTAATAAACAACAAACAACAAACAACCAACATTACTAGTAAATAAGAAATAAACTAACAACAGAATCAGCACATCTCAGTGGTAAATCAAGCTACTAATCACTATCTGTAGCCTCGTCATCGTCATCACCAAAAGAAAACACCACATATTTTGGATCAACATACAGTGTAAATCTAGGACAGGTAGGAAACTGAATATCATGCTCACCTTTCAAGAATCTCACTAAAGACTCGAAATACTCAGCATCATAATCACTTTTCCTTTGGGTATAATCAGATGGATGATCAATCTTCTTATCTATAGTATCTACTCTGCAGTGAGTTAGAAATAACTCATTCTGCTGCTCCAGAAATTGATCATGCATCGATTCCCAAAAACTAGATGCTGGCTCAGCAGTAGAAGTAGGTCTAGAAGTAGAAGTTCTACCTGGAGTAGGTACAAATATAGAAGGACAAGTAGATCTCTTCCCTCGAAGACAATCATAAATGCTCACACTCTCCTACCCAATTGGCTTTGTAGACTTCAACTTCTCCTCTGATATATCAGCAGAAACTCTATTGCTCATGCATAAAGAATGAATCAAGGATGGGAATCCTAATCCCACAGAAGTGCTGGATCTAGCAATCAATTTCACTGACTCATAAAAAATACTGCCAACATCTATCGACTTCCTCTCCTGAATGTAGTAGTTAAGGATAGCTCGATCTCTGGTAACTTCGCTCAGGTGGTTGGAAGGTAGAAGTCTAGCATAAATAAAATAATGTCATGCCTTTGAAATACCATTTAGCTTAGAAGTTTTGAAGTTTACTCGTTTGTCATTCTGGATCTTCTAAGTTCCAGTGTCATCAGTCAAATATGCAATAATCATCTCAAGATCTCCCTCTGATGGAGATAAACTAGAATAGTAGCACTCGATGGTAGGTGGCAGGCCGTAGAAAATATTGATCCGTTTCGGAGTAAATCCTACTCCGACATCTCTAACGAAGACTTCGTATTCTTCCGCATCCAAAAAGTTAGCATAAAACTTGCGTACAATAGGAATAACGGAAACAACAGTGAAATAACAGAATCGTTGCTAGTTGTGTGCAACGATCGTGTTCTCGATCATTTCACCATGATTGTAAAAACTGTATTCTGAGATAAACTTTCTTGACGTCGTAAATTTGTGATAACGAAAATGCACTGCCGCAGTCAAAAACTTGTTGTTGTCGAAATTTTCTCGTGCCTTTCCTCGCTTAGATTTTGGTGTCATCTAAACGTGAAAGAAAACACAAATAAATGTAGGAATCAAAGATTTAAACTCTTTTTAAGCTTGAGAAACTTAAAATGAGTTTAAGAATCCTTGGAGAAACTCTAAATATCAAAAATTTTCTCAAAATTTCATTTTTTAGCAAAAAAATAGGGAAAACTATCGTAAGAATAAAAAATAAATTGAATAGAAGGTAGATCTGACCTTGAGATGAAGAAATCAAGTGATTTCGGGCTCAAAAACTTGATGTTTTGACCTCAAATTGGATCTAGAGGGTGGATTTTCGTGAAAAAGAGGAAGGGGATGAAGCTTATGCGTTAACCATGGCTAACGCGGTTTAAATGTTAATTTTCGGTAAGCAGGCCGAACCGGCGCCTAGGCATCGAATTCTGGTGCCTAGGCGCCGAATTCTGGCACCTAGGCGCCGGGCTTGACTTTCACAAAAATCACTTTAAAAATTTTATTCTCTACCAAAACTCATAAATTAAACTTCCAATTACTCATATTAGAGTAGCACTTCAGTTTCCAACTTCCAAAATATTTTCCAACAATTTTAAAAATTAAAAATTAAATCCACCAATTAAACACAAGGTTTACATCAAACTCTTCTAATTTCATTCATATTCTTCAATTTTGGCTCAATACAATACAGATAAGTATAGTAAATATGATTCAAGTCATAACAAACATTCATACAAAATTTCAAAGCAAATACAACACACACTGAACAATAAATCAAACACTCCAACAATACAATCGATTTACTAAATCGATACAACGACACACTAATAAAAGTCTAGATCACACCACAATAACTATCTAATTTACGAATCAGAAATTTCCATTCTCTTTGCAATGAAGATTACTCGGCCCACATGGGAAGAACGCTAATGCCCTCGAAAAATCCGTAGTCATTTTCTCGTCGATCCATTTGTTCTTCGCATACATCTCCACTTGAGCATCTTGATAAGTAGCTAGATGATCAAATTGAAGCTTCACCTCCCATTCCACATGTTCAATTTGATGATACATCTCATGTAGGTGATCTCCAATACTTTTGAATTCTGCTTCAAACTTATATAGACGACTTGAAATTTTCTCCATACTTACAGCGATAAAACCATTGAAGTAGGGTTAAGGATCCTTTGAACCTTTGTCTCTAACCTCTTCTCCAAGATTTCTTCTCTCCATTTCTTCAAAAATCCTCTCTAATCTCTCAAGAATGAAGTGTATAGGTCGTAATTTTGGTTGCTTAGGGATTGGGGACAATGATGGGGTGATATAAATGAGAAAATAGTGTGAAAAACTGAAAATTTTCAGTTTTTACACGACCCAGTAACTATGGCGCTTAGGTGCCAAATTTGGCGCCTAGGCGACGGACCCATCAATACATAGTTTATTCTGGCGCTTAGGCACCGAATTCTGGCGCCTAAGCGCCGGAACCATGTTCGACTTTGTTTCGCCTATCGTCAAATTTCAAAGTTTTGTTCTCCAAAATAGGTAAATTAGAATGGTAAGATCAATATAGACTTGGTAACACAAATTAAAAATAATCATAATGAAGGTTAACTTGATCTCCTTTTTACTTACATATGAAATGGAGTGATCCAACATCCAAACTTTATATACTTCGAGGTAATTATTAGCTTAAGTCAATGAAGACTTGGTAGCATCCAATTTTCTAAAGTTGTATAAAATTAGTCAAAACCGAGGCATAACCTTACATTGAAAATGTAAAAACACACACAAAAAAAACTATGGGTTGCCTCCCACAAAGCACTTGGTTTAACGTCGTCAGCCCGACCTAAATAAGTCTTTAATCAAATTGACTTAACTCGTAAGCCTCTTTATAAATCATTTTAATGTCTCCCAAATAAGGCTTCAGTCTTAATCCGTTAACTTTAAATATCTTTCCTGTTTTGGGGTCTTTAATATCCACAGCTCCATAATGGTATACTTTCTCATTTATATATGGTCATATCCATTTAGGTCTTGTTGACCTAATTTTTGATGAGGTCTTCTCTTCTTCTTTTTAGTACTTAGGATCTAGCCTTAGGCTTTTCCTTTGACTATCTTAGAGGATTAGAATTGGGACCCACCACCTAGAAATTCAAACCACTTCTTAACTCCCTGCAAACTCCACAAACTAGATTGTAGACCCCTAATCACCTAGAGGGTTGAAACCAAATGTGGAAGTTTAAAGGATGGGTTCCTATAGGACTCTTTGGCCTTAGGATCGCCTACAGGTGGCCCGGTACAGTGAGGCCTGACCTACACACACACTACACTTATACACTACACTTCCACACACCTCCTAAAAACACACCCATACCTAACTTGACCTCCTGACTCATAAAGGTGATTCACATGGATGGTCCTTAACCCTCGACCCTTGGCTAAGAGGGTTAGGAACAACATAATGGATGCCTCAAATGAGTCCCTTCATGGCTCATGTGGGCTTGATATAGCTTCATGGCTCAACCAAAATGATTTTATTCCACTTATATTCACCCAATCTTCAATTTTCCAAATTTTCAATTTTTGACCCCCGAGACCCCGGACCCGCCAAGCCTACCCAAAACCCTTGAAATCACCCAAATTTTTCAAAAATCCCAAATCACCCAAAATTCGTCAAAAACAATCCCAAACATTTCCATATTACTAAAATTGATCACTCATAGACAAAAATACCAAAAATTCCAAAAATACCTCCCAATACCCTCCAAATACCCAAAATACCCCTCTTGACCAAAAAATCCAAAAATTTTGAAAATTCGCAGAAAATTCCAGAAAATCCCAAATATTCCCAATTTCATTTTGTTCAACTACACCATGGGCCAATTCTGTCAATTTACCCCACTTTTGTCAAAACCCCCAATTTGACCGATTTTAACCCTAAGTGAACCCAATGTCCAGCCAAACCTACCCAATTGACCCAAATTCTGGTCCAATTCAATTCTAAACTTCAATTCAACATTCCCAACACCAATCTAGACCAAATCCAAGTCCAATTTAATTGACATTTGAATCCAATTTCACTTTTGGCCTTAAAGCCCAATTTGGACCCATGACCCAAACCTAACCCAAACTAACCCAATTCAACTCCAATTAACCCCAAATCTTTTCTAAACCTTCCTTAACATCCCCACAAACAAAACACTGACATGATTTGCCCAAAATTTAGACCCAAACCCCACTCAAGTTCAACCCAAAGCTAAAAGGCCCAATTTTGACCTAAACCCAAACCTAACCCAAATAAGCCCAAACCCCAAAATCAAAACCCAACCAAAGCCAAAACCTCTTTGAAACGCTCTCATAAACATTTCCCAACATTTATTTTACATCAATTTTAACCCTAGCCCAACATTGGCCCAAGTTAGCCCAATTTGACCTACATTGGTCCATTCACCAAAGAGGTCCAAATCCAACCCAAACCTAGCCCAAACACTTCAAGTTTATTCCAAATCATTCATGAAACATTCCTAAACTAAATTCAACAATCATTGGATCCAATGCTTTGCAAAATTTCCATCCACCAATTTGTTTTCAAACCAAAAGGCCCACTTTCCTAAACCATTCTAAAAGCACATTTCCACCAAATACAAAAGCCCAAAATTGGCCCTAAAGCCCACATGGCAATTTCTTTTCATCATACCTTTAATTGATATCACCCTAAGTTTCAAAATCATCATTAAACCATTCCAAATCAAACTTCATCCAAATTTCCACCAAAAATGCCAAGATTCCTAAAATCTACTTCCATGAAATTGACTAAGCTTTGCCCCAAGCCAAATGGAGCCATGAAGCCCCATGCAAGCCATGAACAAGCCACACGAAGCCATGGAAGGTTTGACATGTGATCAATCCATTAATGGAAAAAAGGGGAACCCCATTCCTAACCCTCCCTTAAGCAATTTTAACCCTTTTTTATGCAACACCTAAACCCAAGATTTACTTAAACCAAGTTGATAGGGACTTCACCACTCCATCTCAGCTAGCCTATCTGATTCCCCACAGCACCCAAAGCCCCTTGGAGGGTGCACCATGCCCAAAACCATGGGTTGACCCAAACTAAACCAAAATGATCCCTCCCCCCTTCTACTTTGATTCAACACCTTTACACATGGCCAACTGCAATTGATTTCACCATTGCCAAGACCTGACCTCCCTGAGCCTGAAGGTGACCTCACCCTGGCCGGCCAGCCACCACAGCTGCCTGAAACCACCAGGCTGAGAGCTCACATGTGAGCCCAAACATGGAATTCTCACCTGCTGAGCTGCCCCATCCCCAGTGGCCATTATAGTTGTTCTTCTCTTGCCAAGAGCAGCTGATCCCAAGCCCTAACTCCCCCTGGGAGGCCCTCCACCCTCTTCTATTTAAACACCACCCCCTCTCGGCCATGAAAGGTGCTGAACGAGATCTTACTGAAACCCTGCCAAAATTGTTCCAGAATACTCTCCATACTTAGAGCAGTTGATCCCCAGTGGCAATTTGCCCTAATCCCCACCACCGAGCCCAATTTCTCGACCAAAATTCCACCCAAAACCAGGACACTTCTCCACAGTGGATCAATCCTCAATTTGATTGGTCCTACACCTTCACCAGACCAAGGGAAAGAGTCCACCAGCAAAAGCCCCCTCTCCAGGCCACCCATCTGTTCTAGACTCCAAGCTTTGTGATCGGGCTTGGTCGAAATCATACCTAGGCGATTCACTGGACCGGGAGACTTCATCCGGAGCTTGTCGGGATCCAATCGAAGGTGACACGGCCCTCGGATTGAAGCCACACTTCTCTGAGCAAAGGTATGAGCTAATTCTTCATCCCGAGCTTCTGGAGATTCTCCATTTCAAACGCTTTAATTTCAATGCATGATCACCATATAGATGTATTCGTCTCTTCAAGACGAATCCATAAAGCAAAATAACATGAAAATCTGTTGAGAAATGAGTGAGTTCTTAGGGTTTTAGTGTGGACGGCTCTCGGGTGAGGACGCTCGGGGACGATGAACGGATGTCGTTCATTCCAAACACGCGCGGACGGATGGCCAGGATCGCGCCGGATGGGGAGATGGAACGATACAGCGGGCCCCCGGAGCGCTGAGTTGGATGGTGGCGTCGAATGGCAGCGCGACACGCGGCGTTTCGGAGCTGTCGAGGTTGACACGGCGCCACGTGGATAAGTAGGAAATTAGGGATTTTTTGATTTATTTAATTCCCTAAACTTCAAAAATGCATAACTTTGTGTAGGAAAATCAGAAAAATAAAATAAAAATACCCTCTTGCTCGGTGAACAAAGGAGAATAATGTGGAAAAGAAATCATTTAATTTCATCAAGTATTTTATTTTTAATGATTTATTTACCCTCTGCATTGTTTTAATTCTCCATGCATATAGGGAATTCACCATGGCATGAGACCATAGGGCTTTTGAAGCCTCTGAATTTGGGAATATTCCCTGAATTTTCCAATGTCAGAGGCCATCCCTATGAGAAGTTATTGATTTTTCAAATTTATGTTGCTTTTTTGAGTATTTTAAATCCAATAATTAGCATGTTGTGAAATAAATTCTAGAAAAATTTAGTTATGTTTCTTATGACCAGAGGACCCTAGGAAAAATAGGTTTTAATTTAATTCACTTGAAATAACCCTAATTGGCCTAAACACCCAAAATAGGTCCTTAATTAATTAGAGCTAATCATACATCAAATTGGCTTGAAATCAATTCTCCACTGACCTTTAGGATCAGAGGAACCCACCATATAAATTTGAAGTCAATTGGACTTGGTTAGCCATACTAAATGGGTTGATTAAGCCATTTAGCTAATTTAAACTTTAAAAATTCATAACTTTCAAAATACTTTTAAAAAATTCACCAAATTGGTTTTGGAGCCTCTCATATATCAGGGTAATTTATGAAAATTAAAATTTCAGTTTTATAAAAAAGTTTATTTTTTATATTATTTTAATATTTTAATAAATAAAAAATAATAAAAATCACAAAAATAATAAAATTCACTAAAATGTCACATTTTGAATTATAATCACTTAGGAACAAACCCATATTTTTTTAGGTCTATTTGATGAGATATTAAATTTTAAAGCCCTAAGGTAATTTTAAAATTAAAAAAATGTATTTTTTTTAGAATTTCCACTAAAATAATTCTAATAAATAAAAAAAATCAGAAAATTGTAATAATTGATTCTCTAATTTCCTTGATATCAGAGAGATTTTTGAAAAATATAAAATTCATTTTTCAACCTTTATTTTATTTTTAAATTAATTAATACTCCAAAACTTAAGATAATTATAATAAAAATAATATATTTCAAAATATCACCAAAATTGGTCCAAGTGGTCCCCTGGTCATTAGGAATGTCTCATAATTTTCTTAAGGACAGAAAAATTCCCTTGGTCATATTATTAAATTTTCCTTGGAAATCCCTATTTTCCACCAAAAATAATTACATAAATAAATTAAATACAGAAAAATCACATTTTCTCCTCTCATGTCTTTATTGGCATATGAGTGAAGTCACATAAAAATTTCAAGTTCATTTAAGCTCAATTTAGTGAGTTATGAAATTATTAAGCTTGAAGGGCAAAATGGTAATTAAAATTTTAACCCTTAATTAAAACTTTAGGTTTAATTAAATTAAAGAGTAAAATATTTGATCTTAATCTGATTTGGATGATTGAAATTTAAATAATTAAAGGGTAGAAACCTATTAAACAATTTAAAAATAATTAAAATAAACTTTAATTAAAGAATTGATTAAATTTGGAAGAATAATAAAATTGAAATTATTAAAATAGGGATATTATTAGGAAGAGATTTGTTCTTTAATTTAAAAATCCCTAAATTAATCATCTCAATAATATTTAATTCCTAATTAAAATGATAATTCAAATTTAAGATTTAAAATGTTAAAAGACTTAATCATTAAATTAAATTAAAGTTAAATTATTAAACTCTTTTAAAATTTCAATTAAATTAAAATTAAAAATAAAATTAAATTAAAATTTAAATTAAATTAAATTAAACAAATTAAATTAAATTGAGTTAAATTAAATTAAATTAAATTAAATTAAATCAAATTAAATCAAATTAAATTAAATTAAGTTAATTCACATCAAATCAAACTAAATTGAATTAAATTAAATTAGATAATAAAATCAAGTTAAAATTAAAATTAATTTAAATTAAATAAATTAAATTAAAATTAAATCTAAACTAAATTAAATTAAATTGAAATTAAATTAAATTGAATTAAAAATAACATCACCTAAGGCATAAAGAAATTCAAAAACAAATATGAAGCAACTTGAACACTATTCCAAATTTAAACCCGTTAACTGAAATTAAATTAAATCACAAACCATTTGAACACCAATTTGCCCTCGAAAGCTTTGGTTATCATAACTCCTAAACAGAACAATAAATGGAATGTTACTTCACTTATAGGATATTCAAATGTCCTAGTTCACTGAGCACGATAACAAAACTTGAATTCTCGGACGATTGATTCATTTGTATAATTAAATTCATTTGGACTTAAAACAATTCTAGCAATATTGAAAAGATGTTTAAGATTCTTCTTAAGCACTTCCTCAATATGATAGATATTTATAAGAACAATTGAACTTAATTGTTCTTTCATGAAGAAAATCGTCCTCAAACCAAAACACAAGAACCTAGACGTCATAGGAAATGACTAGCTATAGGATTAGGAATTTGGTATAAAACCATAACCCTTCCCTTAGCTTTACCTAGGAACTTGTTTAAATATTCTAAATTGTGTTTGAGTGCAGCTTGGGATGAAGGGAAGACCCTCCAGGGACGCTTTTATTTTGTTGCAGTTTACCTTATTGCAATTTATTTAATCGCATCGTACTTACTTTTCTCGCATGATAAACAACTGTTGCATGAAAACCCACACTTTTAGGATAGTCCCTAAAACTGAAACCAAAACTAAATTAAAATTCATTGCAAGATAAAATTCACCGCCACAACATTTCAAAATATAAAACAACTCAAAATTTAATCACAAATAGAACACAAAACTGCAATTACAACTAAATTAAAACGTCTTGTTGGATGATCGGGAATTCCTCGGATGATGTAACCTACGTGTTGCTAACGGGATTTCCCACGGTCTAAATGAAAGTGTGGAACTCATGCAGTTGAGTTTAGCAAATTCATATGGACTAAGTGAATCCGATAAAAATAACGATGCCGGAAGGATGGAACCGTGGGATCTTAACCGGTGTTGTTATAATCAACTTTAAGATTTGTTTTAATTAAAACATAAAAAAAAACATTTGGAAAATTAAGAATTTCTCTAAACCAAAACACTTTTCTCATCTCCTGATTTATGATTTCTAAAACTAAACTTCTGCAACAACAAGGAGCTCGGAGCATAGTGGGCAGCACGACCATCGTCATCGACAAAACTCTGAATCTACTTCAGCAAAACTTTCTTAAGAATTAAATAACTAAGCCATATGACTTCGAGGTAGTTTGCCTAGTGCAACATAAATCCTCAACCTTTTGTTAGGCATTTGCATTGCAAATTAAGCCCTAACCGGTCTTAGGACTCCGAGGTAGTCGTCCGATACGACATAAACCCTCACATCTTTGAAGTTATTTGTATGATTTTATCATACGAATATAAGTCCTAACTAATTAAAATTGGCAAGATCAAAATACTAAATAAATATTAGGGCTTTCCTAAATCCAAGCCAAATAATAGGATAGTTGAGAAATTACCGAAGTTCGCTTCGAATCTGTGATTTCTCCTACCTTTCTTCCTTTGAATTCCCAAAACAAAATGTTCCAAATTTGATCCATTCCCTATTGAAATTCCAAAATTCAATCCTTTGAAAACTTAAACTTTGAAATTCTTGAGAGCGAATTACCGATTATTATCGAGAGTTTTCTTAAGTGATTCCCGTCACTTAAGATGTAATTAACTATAGGGGCTTGCCCTTATAGGGAATTTTAAGAACCCGAGTAATATAAACCCTACATAATTCATTTATATTAAGCGGGGAACTTGTCGGCTTATAAAATTGGTTCGCAGACCAAACGGATGTCACAAACCTTTCTAGTTTATTTAATCGAGCCCCATTACCAAGCAAGTGTGTCTATTCTTCGGGGTAGATACACGGTTTGTGGTGCGGTACTCGTTTATGTAAACTATTCGGGATGTGAGATCAGTTTGATTTCATATCTTAAGATTTTCAAACTTAAAATTATTTTCAAAATCAAATGCTACTTTCTAAATTATATATATATATTTAAATTAAATTTAAAATATAAAATTCGCCGACAATTTCGTTGGGCGACCCCCTTTTCAAAATAAAACACACCAACCTAAAAATATGCCGACAATTTCTGGCGACTCCGCTGGGGAAAATTCCTCTCTCCATTTTAATCAGACAATTCTGCTTTCAAAAATCGATAGTGTATCAATGTTCCTAGTGGATCAAACTACCCTTCTTTCCGTTGGAATACTATGTTCATTTCTACCTTGAACAAGTATAACCAAAATTCTCTTGGATTTAGGAGCCACCGTTTAGACACCCCTAAACGGAGAGGTTCCGAGATCCTTTTACCTCATTTCGAGGTGGGGTGGACCCCCAATAGGTATTAGTTTAGGAGCGGTCTTGCGGGTCGAGAAGTTTCGCAAGACTTTCTCTTCCTTTTCCAGTTCCTAATCAATTCCTTTTACTCTTCCTACAACTCTCCTTCTTTTATTAATTCTCTGTCTTAACGAACAAATCTTTCCGAAAAAATAATCTTCTTTTTATACCACAAATACACTAAGATAAACGAAAATGTATTCGGACTCTTTCTTTTTCGTCATAAGTTATACGATAAGAAGAAGCACGATTCGGAGACTAACACTTGGAATCTGCCCTGCAGAAATGGAAGCCCCAAAACTGATCTTCTCCTTCATCAACGGACTCGACCTGGCCGTGTTCAAGGTCGAACTGCCTGATAATGGAATCATTCGATTCAGACAAGGATTCGGGGATACTGACATCAAAATCCCTGACGTCACTCTATTTTCACTCACAAGCAAAGTACTAGAAACTGAGAAGCCGTTGATTGAGTTTAACCTCAAGTCAACTCATGAATTCCCTCCTCTGCAAAAGATTCCAACTGAGAGGAGTACTGTTGTTCATAGAAGGACTGTTGTTGTTACCCCCACTGGTCTAGTTGTCTCGCACCTACCCCGGCTCTCCGCCAAACTAAAGGGGAAGGAAATTCGGAACTATGGTGAACCCGTTACCGTGGAGGGTACGGACCTTCTCGTGAGACCTTCGTTTTTGAAATCGGGTCCGAGCTCCGAATTCCATCGGCGACACGGACTCAAAGAAGGAACAAGTAGAAGGATCGCTAGAGAAACCGTAGCCGCCGAAGTTGCTTTCCTGGAGGAAATCCCAGAACTGCCCGAGTATACACCGCTGCCTGAATACATATCACTTTTGGGAGGAAGTAGATTCCATCCCCTTTCCGCGCAGAGGATGAAGAAATTGTTCACAAGATTGCTGCCGCATTGCCTCAGCCTGTATATTACAACGATAGTCGTAAGAAAAGGGCCAGAATTACGTCATTTGCTCGACTACAGACTTTGATAGAGAAGTTAGCAAAGAAGGAAAGGTGCCCTGTATCAGAAATTTTAAGCAGGATAGGGCGGGTGCCAGTCAAATCTCGTCTTGGGCCGCGAGTAGAACCTGCTATCGCTGCAGAAAAGCCAAATAAGAGAATGAAAGCTAGTCCACCTGTCGTTGTTTCGGGATTGCAAATTAGGGAGGATACCACCTTCCAGGCATTTGGTCGACAGACCATCCGGTCCTGAACCTTCTGCTGCTAGAAGGATGGTATGGCATCCCACTACTGGACAATTAAGATTGAAACAACAGCCTGAGAAGGAAAGTCTCGTCAGGAGACTTGAGTCCGAAGAAAGTGCTATCGCAGTAAAGGGGACTCATGAGAAGGAAACCCGACAGTTATCACATGACAACTGCAAGGATGTACAGAAAAGACCACTAAAAGATGCTATGGAAAAGCTAAGAACCGATATTCGGTGATTAGAGGGGGAAAGAGAAGAGAAATTCGGAGATGAGATTGACTCGTCAGAGTTCATGGATGATGAGTATGCAGAAATTAACATGGTTGAAATGCGAGCTTCGTCAGCTTCACAAGGTGCTCCTGCGACCGCGCAGAGAGAGGAGCCGGAAGTAATGAGGAGGCGACTTCAAGAGAAAGATGATACGATCGCCCAAATGGCAACAAGGATGGAAGAGATGGTCAGTAGCCCAGCCACTCTCCGAGTCAAGTGCAACCCCAAAGAGAAACACCCCCAGAAGTCATTCACATTGTCGACGGAGGAAAGGAGATTACGTCCGTCAACGGGGATGATCAATTAAAGAAGGATACAACACAAAGCATGATTCCGGAAAAGGAAATTAAAAACATGGTGGAACAGCAGGTGCGAGAAGCCTTGGCACAATCAAAGAGCGGGACATCCATTATGACGGGTAGGCCTTACCCCGAAGAATTCGACGCTGTCCAATATCTGAAAGGCTTTGTACCACCTCTGTTCAAGACCTTTGATGGAACCAGAAACCCTTGGCATCATGTTGCACATTTTCGTGCCAGTTGTGGCAATGTCGGCGGAAGTGATGCTTTACTCTTCCGACAATTTGTCAGCAGCTTATCAGGGATCGCCTTTGATTGTTATGCGGAATTACCAAAAGGTTCGGTGAAGACATTTTCAGAACTAGAGAACCTCTTCATCAAACGATTTGCCGGAGCTCAGCACCACATCACTATAGGTGATTTAGTGGTAGAGAAGCAGAAGCCGAACGAAACTTTAGTGGACTACATACTTCGATGGAGGAATCTAAGTATGAAGTGTGAGCCACAGTTACAAGAACAACATGCAATCGGCATTTTACTTAGGAGCATTCATGGCCCGATAGCACTTCTCCTCAAGGGATTTACTATTAAGACTTTCGAGAAGTTGTTAAGCAAGGCCGGAAGCTTGCAAGAGGAGGCGAAGCAATTAAGTTTCACCGACAAAACGAGACAAACGAAGCCCGTGAAAACTTTTGAAAAGAAGTCCGGGATCGTCGCGGCCGTTGATAAAGGCAAGCAACCGATACAAATATCATCGAACGGCCGCGAGCAACCTCAACGGAATTACCAAGCAACCCCGACCCAGCTATCGGTCATCTCAACGAGTATGAACAACCTCCTCGTCCGCAACGTACGTTAAGGGAGCTTACGAGCGAGGAGTATCCATTTAAGAATGAGACAAGTGCCGAAAATGTTCCGCAGCTTGATGAAGACTCCGGATTTCCAACTACCGTAACCTAAAAACCCGAAGAAGTCGACAAGAAAGGTGATCCCAACTTTTTCCCTTACCACCGGATGCTTGGGCATAAGATAAAAGATCGTATTACCTTCAAAAGTTGGCTCAACGACAATCTTCGGAAAGGGAATATAACGATCCCGAAGGAGTACATGAAGGAACCCCAGAAAGGAGGTTCCGTCAATGTTATCTCGACGGATCTCATTGTGCTGATAGACCCTTATGCGACTGATGATGGATGGGTTACCGCTTGGACAAAGTCTTTGAAAAAGATTTTGGATCACATCCAAACCGCTTCGGTGCGTTCCTCAATTCAGAGTTCGAAACCTGTCAAGTCGGCACTATCACTTGCGATAGAAGAACCACCTCAACGAGAGACGATTGAAGAGAAGAAGAAAATCGACGAAGAAGAGAAGACCGAGGCTCTTAAGGCTAGACTAGGGGCCGCTTATCCTAGGATAGTTGTTACGGTTCGGGGAGAAATCCCTCGAACCTCCGACTCGTATGATTATCCGCTCACTCCGGTGGGATCTTATAATGATAAGGGTTATGGCGTTGGCTACGTTTTGACTGTTTTTAACGATTACGTAACTAGTGACAATCCAGACATCGATTTCGATACAAATGACAATTCTCAAATCATACACAATCTCGACGATCATAATGACGAAGAAGACATCCATCAAGGAGGCTACAAGATTTCAACAAGCAACGAATCTATTTGCGAGTTTCGAGGAGCTCCAGTCACAATAGAGTTAGAGCCTTCAGACTCCGAAGCTAATCCGGAAGAACCCGTCATTCGATTCGGGAGGAAACACCAACAAACTCAATACTAGATTCAAAATAAATTACAGAAGTTAACTTAAGAAGTGGAAGAGTTCTACCTCCGAGAATGGGTCCAAAGGACAAAGGAAAGCAGGTGGTTGTTCAAGAAGAATCAACCCCGACAGAAGAAATACCCATTCGGGAAGAAGCTGAAACACTTGAAAATAAAGTGGACTACAACGTGCTAGCCCATCTTAGGAAACTACCGGCCAAACTGAGCATCTACGACGCTCTCATCTTATCAAAGGAGATGAGAGAAGCTCTGATCAAGGCCTTACTTGGTCCGGAAATTTGCTTAGCTCAAATGGTCAGAGATTCCTTAGATGAGGTTTGTTCGTTAAAGGAACAACGAGGTGTCACCTTCACGGACAATGATCTACTACTTGGGACAGCAGACCACAACCGACCGTTGTACATTTCAGTTACAATTGGAAAGTTTACACTCTCCAGAGTGTTGGTGGATCCATGAGCATCAATTAATATAATGAGTCTTCGAACACTAGCATATTTGGAAATTGATGCTCACGAGCTCGAAGCAGACAAAATGTTATTAAGAGGATTCAACCAGAAAGGAGAAAGAGCCCTCGGATCAATAACGTCGCTAATGAAGACCGGTGACTTGGCAAAGACAACCGCAAAATTTCACATAATTAATTCGAAACGTCATTCAACGCTCTCTCGGGCCGACCATGGATACATTAAAACAGGATGGTACCATCATCTCTACATCAGTGCATCAAATACTACGATGGAGGAGAACAGTGCATCAAAGGTTACTTACAACCATTTTCCGTACATGAAATTGGAATCCATGAAGATGCAGCTTATTATGCACCTCCGAAGAAAACAATCTTCTCTAGAGATACCATAACGAATGAAGAAAAGGGAATTCGGGATGACGAAGAACCTGAAGTTCTAGTCCAACAGTCACTCACCACTCCCTTACGGCGAGATGGTGAAGGTTTCTCCACAACTCGCATCCGAGGTCGAGGTCGGGGACGAGGTCGGGGACGAGACGTTAGGACAGTTGGACAAAGGAAACCAGCCATTAATGTTGATTGGGGAGACAGTCCTGAAGAAGAAAAAGAGATCAAACAAGAAGCAGCGACAATAAGTCGGAAGAAGCCGCAATTCAGTATCCCGCTCGAAGATGAAAAGAATGAAGAATATAAATCGATGTACGAGAAGATTAACCACTATGTACATACTATTACCCTGACCCCGATCCATTCTAATAAGGTCAATGGTATGGTGGTCAAAGAGGTACATAGCGGCGGTGCAAATCCCATCAAATTCTACCGTGGTGCTCCTTCCTCCAAAACTGAAAATAATGTACAATTTGAAGATGTCACTTCATTAGAATTAATGGAATTACCTTTTGAGTGGTACTCTCCCTGTGTTCAAAATTTAATTCAGCGTGGTTTCTAACCTCGACAATGGACAAAAGGTCAATCACAACATTTTGAAAAATTATGGAATAACTCCGGTCGTCCACCCAATTCAAAGCATGGTCTCGGATTCGGCACAGTAGGATCGGTTGACGATACTGAATTTTGCTTGGTTGTCACTTGCGAGTCCGATGAAAGCTGCATGGAAACTACGGAAGAATTTGAAGATTTACAAATTGGAGACGCTCCACCGAATTCGAAGAAGAGATTAAATCTACGATAGATGAGTTAATGGAAGTTAACTTAGGTACTAGCGAAGAACCTAGACCTACCTTTGTTAGCTCCTTACTCAATAAAGAAGACTCCGAAGAAATAATCAAGTTATTAATGGAGTTTAAAGACTCGTTTTGCTTGGAGCTACGATGAGATGCCGGGTTTAGCTCCGGAGGTCGCGGTCCATAAGCTAGGAGTGGATCCTACTTCTGTCCTAGTCAGATAAGGTCCCAGAAGAATGCGTCTAGAAATCGAACAACAAGTCATAGCTGAAGTTAAAAAGCTAATAGACGCTAAATTTTTCCGTGAAGAGCAATACCCGACTTGGTTAGCCAATGTGGTGCCAGTCAGAAAGAAGAATGGTCATATCAGAATTTGTGTGGATTTCAGAGATTTAAACAAAGCATGTCCAAAGGATGAATTCCCACTACCGATCCCAGAATTAATGATCGACATTGCTTCGACACATGAAATATTCTCATTCATGGATGGATCTTCAAGATACAACCAGATAAAAATGGCTCCGAGAAGATGAAAAACTTACGAGCATTCGAACACCGATCGGAGTATATTGCTACACAGTGATGCCATTCGGACTGAAGAACGCAGGAGCAACCTATCAGAGAGCAATGACAAGAATTTTTTATGATCTCATCCACAATCAAGTCGAATGTTATGTGGACAATGTGGTCATCAAGAGCAAAGTAAAGGACAACCACCTATATGATTTGAGAATTGTTTTAGAACGATTAAGACAATTTAACCTTAAGATGAATCCCTTAAAATGTGCCTTCGGCGTCACCTCCGGGAAATTTTTAGGATTCGTTGTCCGACATCGTGGAATTGAAATCGACCCGGAAAAGATTAAAGCTATCTTAGAAATGCCGCCTCCCAAAACCTTAAAGCAACTACGATCTTTTCAAGGGAAGTCGGCATATCTTCGACGCTTTATCTCGAAACTTGTTAGGTAGGTGTCGGCCTTTCTCGGCACTAGTTAAAAAGGACGCCAAATTTAATTGGGAAGAAAAATGCCGGAAGGCCTTCGAGGACATTAAGCAATATTTAATGACACCTCTCGTCTTAGCGGCCCCGGTCTCGGGTAGACCGGCGATACTTTATACCGCGGCTTTAGACTACTCTCTCGAGCCACTGTTAGCCTGAGTCAATGATGAGGGAAAAGAAAATGCTCTCTATTACTTAAGCTGTCGTTTACTTCCGATGGAAATAAGGTATCCTGCAATTGAAAAGCATTGTTTGGCTCTGATCTTCGCTGCTCAAAAGCTCAGGCACTACATGCTTTCTCATAAGGTCAACCTGAGCTCGAAATTTAATCCATTGCAATACTTGATGACTCGTCCAACGCTTTCCGGCAAACTTGCCATATGGTCAATGATATTATTGCAATTGGATATAACTTTCGTGCCTCTTCGTGCTGTAAAGGGACAAGTCTTAGCAGACTTCCTCGCAGCACACCCTTTGCCGGCAAAATCTCCTCTCAATGACGATTTTCCAGATGAACAAATAATGAGCCTAGAAGACCCTGATGATCGACGTTGGGAATTATATTTCGACGGAGCATCTTCAGCACACAAAGACGAACAATCGCAAGTGATAGTGCCCGGTAAGGCAGGGATCGGATTAATCTTTATAACACCGGAGCAGGGGATGTTAAGATACTCCTACCACTTGACATAGCCATGTACAAACAACGAAGCAGAATACGAAGCCCTCATAACAGGCCTGGAATTAGCTATTCAAATGGGAATAACAAACATCAACATCTACGGGGATTCGCAGTTAATCATTCAACAGATCGCCGGACAGTACAGGATTTTAAAGCCAAGACTCGAGCAATACTTCCGGTATGCCATACGGTTGTTAGAACGGATTCCAAATGTGACGATCTACAAAATTCCCGTAAAAGAAAATGCTTTAGCGGATGCGTTAGCTCTCCTCGCAAAAGAATTTGCACTGTTTGCAAGATGAGTCGGTAGAAGTGTCGGTTCACGGACGTCGAGTCCTATCACGACTCGACATAGACACAATACACAAATCGAAAAAGGAAAAGAATCGGTTGCAACGGTGACGAGAGAACACGGAAGATTGGCGACGGCCATTAATGACTACCCGCAAACGGGGAAACTACCGGACGATAGGTGGCTAGCCCATCGGATCAAGAAAAGAACTGCGTCCTACGCATTAATAAACAACATGTTATACGGAAGGTCTTTCGATCAAATGTGGCTAAGGTGCCTAAGCGGGTCCGAGGCCCGTGAAATTGTTAAAGAGGTGCATTCGGGACTGCGTGGCGCTCACCGGTCGGGTCCGAAGATGAAAATGAAAATGAAAAGATTGGGGTACTACGGCCCTCGATGATGACCGATCGCATGAAAATCGCCAAGAGCGTCACCAATGCTAAGTGCACGGAGTGGTTCTACACCAACCTCCGAATGTGCTACATCCGACAATTGCGTCGTGGCCATTTTGAATGTTGGGGCACGGATATAGTGGGTCCAATAGAACCACCATCTTCAAAAGGACATCGCTTCATTCTTGCGGCTACAGATTACTTTTCCAAGTGGGCGAGGCGGTTCCACTCGGAGAAGTGAAAGCACACCACGTGCTACGGTTTTCAAGAACCAAGTTGTCTACCATTTCGGAGTGCCACGCGGGATCATCTCGGATAATGGGTCGGCATTCGAAGCACACAAATCAACAATTTTGTCGGGAGACACGGAATCGACGGCGGTATTCAACAATTTACTATCCAAGAGCAAACGGCCCAGTCGAGGCTTTTAATAAAACTCTCGTTCAAATTTTAAATAAAACTTTGGACGATAATAAGAGAAATTGGCACGAGAAGTTATTAGGAGCCTTATGGGCCTACCGGACAACCTTCGAACTCCTACTCAAGCTACACCTTACGCTCGGTGTATGGGTCCGAGGCGATGTTACCCTTAGAGGTCCAGGCTTCCTTCACTCGGAAGCTGCAGCTTGCAAAAAAAATCACGATAGAAGAGAATGCCAAATTACGACTAGATGAATTAGAAAGCCTGGAAGGGAAAAGACTTGCAGCACAGCAGAATTTAGAACTATACCAAGCAATGATGGTTCAAGCCCATGACAAACTGGTTCGCCCAAGAACCTTTAAAGTTGGTGACTTAGTTCTCGTTCTCAAAAGACCTATTCTTGCACACCGCAAGATAGGAGGAAAATTTGAACCCACTTGGGAAGGATCGTTTGTGGTTGAGGCAGTCTACTCAGGAGGCTCCTACCAACTAGTGAATTGCCAAGGAGAACGACATATGCTTCCGATCAAAGGACGATACTTGAAAAAGTATTACGCTACCTGATGTTTCGAAGGAATGAATTCTTCATTCCTAGAAGTACGGGAGAAGTAATTACTTATGACTGGGTCCGAACCCAAAAATAATAAAAAATGTGCTAAAATAAATAAAATCATGATAATAAAGTTTTCCTTGTTTTCTCTTCCATATCAAAGTCTCTTTCCTGATATTTTCCCACTTCATTCCTGTTAAATTTGAAAATATAAAAAGAAGTAATAAAAAAAACTGTCTTTAATAAACATTTTCTTAATGTTCTTGTTCTTAGTACAGCCCCTGATCCTTTTCCTTGTCTTTTCGCAGGGAAATGTCGAACGGGCGGTTGGTCCCGAACTTTAGAAATGGCGTAAGCCTTGCACTCGACGAAAAGAGGGTGAAAGATGGAGCGATAATCGAGATTGACTCAGACTTTGCACCAGCAGGCCCGCAATACGAGGAAAGTGACTGGGTCCCAGTTGACCGATAGGAACTGCCCAATCAGACGGTAATGAAAGTGGGTGGCCCAAGCCACCAATCCAGTAGCAAGAAAAGGAAAACAAACACTGAAGAAGACAAGAGAATCAAGTCTGTAGTCACTACAGCAGAAGGCGGGCTTGTCGATGCCGCACCCACGTAAACTCGGGAAGTACGAAGAGCTACTCTCACGAAGACTCGACAAAGAAATAAAAATCACCGTATCCGCAAGATGTTAACCAAACTAGCAGCGGACCAGCTCGACGAGGCAGTTGCTACTGCCAGTGCATATAATTCAAGGACGCCAGTCCACCACGTACCTGAAGGAAGGAAGCCAGCTCGGAGGATAACAGAAGAAACCAGGGAAATCTCAAAAAGATCAGAAGAAGGAAGGCTACCACGCCACCAGATAGAGTCACCAATAATGCATAACCTTGTTGCAGAAGCAACCCTGGAGGATGTCCCGACGGACACCATCCCCGAGGAGCCGAGGTATGCAGGAGAAAGTGAAGGGATTGAGCCATATATCCCACAATACGTCACCAGGCCTCGCCATTTAAACATTATTCCAGAATACGAGCTAGAAAGAATGCAGAATGTCGAGAAGAAAACTTTTGAATACTTCGAGAGAATCAGAGGCAGGAGGATCAATATACTAGAAGGCCTCGAGCTACATACAGACGTGCTCTCAGAATACGAACAACAATAAATCGTGGAATGCATCCGGGATTTGAAAAGAATGGGCTGAGCGGGCTGCCTAAGAGAAAACACTTACTCGGAACCCCGGAGATGGATGCCAGGGAAAGGGAGAATTACAATACAATGCGGATGCTGCTACAACTTCGCAGAAGACAGGAAGGGAAACCCACCGGGGATACTCCGTCATGGCCGAGTGGATCCAATGCCATTAGTCATCAAAAGGATGGTAAAGAGAATGATAACATGGAGGGTACCGCCGCGGATTGTATACCCAACGAGTTGCATCATTAACATTTACAAGAAGGGTGATTGCATACCCCCACACATAGATCACGGGACTTTGTCGGACCTTTACGCACGGTTTCTTTTCGAACGAGTGTAATATCATGTTCGGATCTGACCTCCGGATAGCAGGCCCAGGTGAGTTCCGAGCGCCAGTAAAGATACCATTACCGGTAGGTTCCGTCTTGATACTAAAGGGAAACGGAGCAGATGTCGCTAAACATTGCATACCGGGAGTACCAATGAAGCGGATCTCAGTTACTTTCAGAAGGATGGATGACAGGAAAGCACCTTACCACTTCCAGCCAGACCCGGAGCTAGAGAGCCTCCGGCCTTATGAGCTATGAGTTACAAGGAAAATATCACACCTCCAACGTACATCCATACGGCATCCTTGCTAAGGATGGCTTGGAAGGTGATGTTATTGACCATGTATCTCACTATTCAGACATGGATTTCTGACAGATACCTTTTTTTTGGATGGATCGGCAAAGATCATACATATTCCGTTTTGAGTCCACATGCATTGTATGAGATGTATTCCAGATCGAGTTGTATGATGTATCTTCAGCATGATTGGAATGAAAGTGACCATGTCACATTTTTGGCCTTCACCTTTTTTGTGCAAATTGACTGAGAAATGCCATTAAAGTTAAATGAACTTCGAACAAAGAATAGAAAAGAAACAAAAAAAAATAAAAGAAAACTTTCCTTAAAAATCTAAATAAAAAAATGATGAACGCCAAATTCACATGAACATTAAATGAACGATAAAATAAATTTGAATCGTTAAAAGACAAACAAAATGAACACAAATTTTAAATCAAAATCTCAATCAAATTTCAAATTCAATCTTTCCAAATCTCAAATCAAATCTCAATCAAATTTCAAATTCAATCTTTCCAAATCTCAAATCAAATCTCAATCAAATTTCAAATTCAATCTTTCAAGATCACAAATCAAATCTCAATCAAATTCAAACTCAATCTTCCAAATCTGAAATCCAATCCGTTTTGCTCTCTCCCTTGTCTGGGATGGAAGCGGTCGATTCCATTGACATGGAGCCACGAGGTTTTCGATTCGAATCTAGTGGCAAGGAATTATATCCAATCTAAACCAGCAACTCTCAATCAACTCTTTTGATTGGGATATGTAGCATCTACATATTCCCTTCTAATTTGTTTCTTTCCACAAAAAAAAAAATCTCTTACAACTTTCATGAAATTCTCGAAAAACCAAAATTCCACACTTTTCAAATCAACACTGCAAATCTTTGCAAAATGAATTATACATCAAATTCAAACTTTTGGAGTTGAGGATTTTACATCCGAGACTGCATTGTTTTAAGATTCTTTCCATATCGCAATGAAATACATCGAATTCAAACTTTTGGAGTTGAGGATTTTACATCCGAGACTGCATTGCTTTAGGATTCTTTCCCTATCGCAATGAAATACATTAAAATTCAAATTCTTGGGGTTGAGGATTTTACATCCGAGACTGCATTGCTTCAGGATTCTTTCCCTATCGCAATGAAATACATCAAAATCAAACTTTTGGGGTTGAGGATTTTACATCCGAGACTGCATTGCTTTAGGATTCTTTCTCTATCGCAATGAAATAGATCAAATTTAAATTCTTGGGTTAAGGATTTTACATCCGAGGCTGCATTGCTTTAGGATTCTTTCCCTATCGCAATGAAATACATCAAATTCAAATTCTTGGGGTTGAGGATTTTACATCCGAGACTGCATTGCTTTAGGATTCTTTCCCTATCGCAATGAAATACATCAAAATTCAAATTCTTGGGGTTGAGGATTTTACATCCGAGACTGCATTGCTTAAGGATTCTTTCCCTATCGCAATGAAATACATCAAAATCAAACTTTTGGGGTCGAGGATTTTACATCCGAGACTGCATTGCTTAGGATTCTTTCCCTATCGCAATGAAATACATCAAATTCAAATTCTTGGGGTTAAGGATTTTACATCCGAGACTGCATTGCTTCAAGATTCTTTCCCTATCGCAATGAAATACATAAAAATTAAACTTTTGGAATTGAGGATTTTACATCCGAGACTGCATTGATTTAGGATCCTTTCCCTATTGCAATGAAATACATCAAATTCAAACTTTTGGGGTTGAGGATTTTACATCTGAGGCTGCATTGCTTTAGGATTCTTTCCCTATTGCAATGAAATACATCAAAATCAAACTCTTGAGGTTAAGGATTTTACATCCAATACTGCATTGCTCTGAGATCTCTCCTCATTGTAATGATTCAATCCAATCAATTCAATTTTCTTTTGAGGTTGAAGATGTTACATCTAAAACCACAAAATTCCAATTTTCATTTCATGTTCAAATACCTTCAAATTAATTTTAACAAAACTTCAATCTAAATTAAAACTCAAGCTAAAATCTGAAATTACACATCAAAACTTAAACTGAAACAAAATAAAATCTAAATTGAAATTCCCCCAGATCATGTGATTTGGGATTCACCTCCTTTTCCTTTCCCCAGCGAGAGTTCAGGGATCTCCAGTCTCAGAGATATACTTGACACTCCCCAGCGGAAACACTTCTACTTTGTCCTAAGTTTGTCATTTGGACATTTGTGTTGGTTTTATTGATCGCTTCGGTCAACACCAATACGCGCGGTGTGCTCCGTCAGCTCACCACACCTATTGGGGGTCCATTTGTTGACCTCATTTTTGATGAGGTCTTCTCTTCTTCTTTTTAGTACTTAGGATCTAGCCTTAGGCTTTTCCTTTGACTATCTTAGAGGATTAGAATTGGGACCCACCACCTAAAAATTCAAACCACTTCTTAACTCCCTGCAAACTCAACAAACTTGACTGTAGACCCCTAATCACCTAGAGGGTTGAAACCAAATGTGGAAGTTTAAAGGATGGGTTCCTATAGGACTCTTTAGCCTTAGGACTGCCCTGGGTGGCCTGGTCTGGTGAGGGCTGATCTACACACACACTACACTTATACACTACACTTTCACACACCTCCTAAAAACACACCCATACCTAACTTGACCTCCTGACTCATAAAGGTGATTCACATGGATGGTCCTTAACCACTAAGCCCTTGGCTAAGAGGGTTAGGAACAACATAATGGATGCCTCAAATGAGTCCCTTCATGGCTCATGTGGGCTTGATATAGCTTCATGGCTCAACCAAAATGATTTTATTCCACTTATATTTACCCAATCTTCAATTTTCCAAATTTTCAATTTTTGACCCCCGGGACCCCAGATCCGCCTAGCCTACCCAAAACCCTTGAAATCACCCAAATTTTTCAAAAATCCCAAATCACCCAAAATTCCTCAAAAATAATCCCAAACATTTCCATATTACTCAAATTGATCACTCATAGCCAAAAATACCAAAAATTCCAAAAATACCTCCCAATACCCTCCAAATACCCAAAATACCCCTCTTGACCCAAAAATCCAAAAATTCAGAAAATTCCCAAAAAATTCCAAAAAATAGTAAATATTCCCAATTTCATTTTGTTCAACTACACCATGGTCCAATTCGGTCAATTTACCACACTTTTGTCAAAACCCCCAATTTGACCCATTTTAACCCTAAGTGAACCCAATGTCAAGCCAAACCTACCCAATTGACCCAAATTATGGTCCAATTCAATTCTAAACTTCAATTCAACATTCCCAACACCAATCTAGACCAAATCCAAGTCCAATTTAATTGACATTTGAATCCAATTTCGCTTTTGGCGTTAAAGCCCAATTTGGATCCATGACCCAAACCTAACCCAAACTAACCCAATTCAACTCCAATTAACCCCAAATCTTTTCTAAACCTTCCTTAACATCCCCACAAACAAAACACTGACATTATTTGCCCAAAATTTAGACCCAAACCCCACTCAAGTTCAACCCAAAGCTAAAACGCCCAATTTTGACCTAAACCCAAACCTAACCCAAATAAGCCCAAACCCCAAAATCAAAACCCAACCAAAGCCAAAACCTCTTTGAAACACTCCCATAAACATTTCCCAACATTTATTTTACATCAATTTCAACCCTAGCCCAACATTGGCCCAAGTTAGCCAAATTTGACCTACATTGGCCCATTCACCAAAGAGGTCCAAATCCAACCCAAACCTAGCCCAAACACTTCAAGTTTATTCCAAATCATTCATGAAACATTCCTAAACTAAATTCAACACTCATTGGATCCAATCCTTTGCAAAATTTCCATCCACCAATTTGTTTTCAAACCTAAAGGCCCACTTTCCTAAACCATTCTAAAAGCCCATTTCCACCAAATACAAAAGCCCAAAATTGGCCCTAAAGCCCACATGGCAATTTATTTTCATCCTACCTTTAATTGATATCACCCCTAAGTTTCAAAATCATCATTAAACCATTCCAAATCAAGCTTCATCCAAATTTCCACCAAAAATGCCAAGATTCCTAAAATCTACTTCCATGAAATTAACTAAACTTTGCCCCAAGCCAAATGGAGCTATGAAGCCCCATGCAAGCCATGAACAAGCCACATGAAGCCATGGAAGGTTTGACATGTGATCAAGCCATTAATGGCAAGAAGGGGAACCCCTTTCCTAACCCTCCCTTAAGCAATTTTAACCCTTTTTTATGCAACACCTAAACCCAAGATTTACTTAAACCAAGTTGATAGGGACTTCACCACTCCATCTCAGCTAGCCTATCTGATTCCCCACAACACCCAAAGCCCCTTGGAGGGTGCACCATGCCCAAAACCATGGGTTGATCCAAACTAAACCAAAATGATCCCTCCCCCCTTCTACTTTGATTCAACACCTTTACACATGGCCAACTGCAATTGATTTCACCATTGCTAAGACCTGACCTCCCTGAGCCTGAAGGTGACCTGACCCTGGCCGGCCAGCCACCACAGCCGCCGGAAACCACCACGCCGAGAGCTCACATGTGAGCCCAAACTTGGAATTCTCACCTGCTGAGCTGCCCCATCCCCAGTGGCCATTATAGCTGTTCTTCTCTTGCCAAGAGCAGCTGATCCCAAGCCCTAACTCCCCCTGGGAGGCCCTCCACCCTCTCCTATTTAAACACCACCCCTCTCGGCCATGAAAGGTGCTGAACAAGATCTTACTGAAACCCTACCAAAATTGTTCCAGAACACTCTCCATACTTAGAGCAGTTGATCCCCAGTGGCAATTTGCCCTATTCCCCACCACCAGAGCCCAATTTCTCAGCCAAAATTCCACCCAAAACCGGGACACTTCTCCACGGTGGATCAATCCTCAAATTGATTGGTCCTACACCTTCACCGGACCGAGGGAAAGAGTCCACTCGCAAAAGCCCCTCTCCGGGCCACCCATCCGTTCCGGACTCCAAGCTTTGTGATCGGGCTTGGTCGAAATCATACCTAGGTGATTCACCAGACCAGGAGAATTCATCTGGAGCTTGCTGGGATCCAATCGAAGGTGACACAACCCTCAGATTGAAGCCACACTTCTCTGAGCAAAGGTATGAGCTAATTCTTCATCCCGAGCTTTTGGAGATTCTCCATTTCAAATGCTTTAATTTCAATGCATGATCACCGTATAGATGTATTCGTCTCTTCAAGACGAATCCATAGAGCACAAGAACACGAAAATCCGTTGAGAAATGAGTGAGTTCTTAGGGTTTTAGTGTGGACGGCTCTCGGGTGAGGACGCTCGGGGACGATGAACGGATGTCGTTCATTCCATACACGCGCGGATAGATGACCAAAATCACGCCGGATGGGGAGATGGAACGATACAGCGGGCCCCCGGAGCGCTGAGTTGGATGGCGGCGTCGAATGGCAGCGCGACACGCTGCGTTTCGGAGCTGCCGAGGTTGACGCGGCGCCGCGTGGATAAGTAGGAAATTAGGGTTTTTTTATTTATTTAATTCCCAAAACTTCAAAAATGCATAACTTTGTGTAGGAAAATTAGAAAAATAAAATAAAAATACCCTCTTGCTCAGTGAACAGTGGAGAATATTGTGGAAAAGAAATCATTTAATTTCATCAAGTATTTTATTTTTAATGATTTATTTAACCTCTGCATTGTTTTAATTCTCCATGCATATAGGGAATTCACCATGGCATGAGACCATAGGGCTTTTGAAGCCTCCGAATTTGGGAACATTCCTCGAATTTTCCAAAGTCAGAGGCCATCCCTATGAGAAGTTATTGATTTTTCAAATTTATGTTGCTGTTTTTAGTATTTTAAATCCAATAATTAGCATGTTGTGAAATAAATTCTAGAAAAATTTGGTGATGTTTCTTATGACCAGAGGACCCTAGGAAAAATAGATTTTGATTTAATTCACCTGAAATAACCCTAATTGGCCTAAAAACCCAAAATAGGTCCTCAATTAATTAGAGCTAATCATATATCAAATTGGCTTGAAATCAATTCTCGACTGACTTTTAGGATTAGAGGAACCCACCATAAAAGTTGAAGTCAATTGGACTTGCTTAACCTTACTAAATGGGTTGATTAAGCCATTTAGCCAATTTAAAATTTAAAATTTCATAACTTTCAAAATACTTTTTAAAAATTCACCAAATTGGTTTTGGAGCCTCCCTGATATCAGGGGAATTTAAGAAAATTAAAATTTTAATTTTATAAAAAAGTTCATTTTTTATATTATTTTAATATTTTAATAAATAAAAAATAATAAAAATCACAAAAATAATAAAATTCACTAAAATATCACATTTTGAATTCTAATCACTTAGGAACAAACTCCATATTTTTCTTAGGTCTATTTGATGAGATATTAAATTTTAAAGCCCTAAGGTAATTTTAAAATTAAAAAAATGTATTTTTTTTAGCATTTCCACTAAAATAATTCTAATAAATCAAAGAAAAATCAAAAAATTGTAAAAATTGATTCTATGATTTCCTTGATATTAGAGAGATTTTTAAAAAAATATAAAATTCATTTTTCAACCTTTATTTTATTTTTAAATTAATTAATACTCCAAAACTTAAGATAATTATAATAGAAATAATATAATTCAAAAAATCACCAAAATTTGTCCAAGTGGTCCTCTGGTCATTAGGAATGTCTCATAATTTTCTTAAGGACAGAAACTTTCCCTTGGTCATATTATTAAATTTTCCTTGGAAATCCCTATTTTCCACCAAAAATAATTACATAAATAAATTAAATACAGAAAAATCACATTTTCTCCTCTCATGTCTTTATTGGCATATGAGTGACGTCACATAAAAATTTCAAGTTCATTTAAGCTCAATTTAGTGAGTTAAGAAATAATGAAGCTTGAAGGGCAAAATGGTAATTAAAATTTTAACCTTTAATTAAAACTTTAGGTTTAATAAAATTAAAGAGTAAAATATTTGATCTTAATCTGATTTGGATGATTGAAATTTAAATAATTAAAGGGTAGAAACCTATTAAACAATTTAAAAATAATTAAAATAAACTTTAATTAAATAATTGATTAAATTTGGAAGAATAATAAAATTGGAATTATTAAAATAGGGATATTATTAGGAAGAGATTTGTTCTTTAATTTAAGAATCCCTAAATTAATCATCTCAATAATATTTAATTCCTAATTAAAATGATAATTCAAATTTAAGATTTAAAATGTTAAAAGACTTAATCATTAAATTAAATTAAAGTTAAATTATTAAACTCTTTTAAAATTTCAATTAAATTAAAATTAAAAATAAAATTAAATTAAAATTTAAATTAAATTAAATTAAACAAATTAAATTAAATTGAGTTAAATTAAATTAAATCAAATTAAATTAAATTAAATCAAATTAAATCAAATTAAATTAAATTAAGTTAATTCACATCAAATCAAACTAAATTGAATTAAATTAAATTAGATAATAAAATCAAGTTAAAATTAAAATTAATTTAAATTAAATAAATTAAATTAAAATTAAAACTAAACTAAATTAAATTAAATTGAAATTAAATTAAATTGAATTAAAAATAACATCAAATGGAATGTTACTTGAACACTATTCCAAATTTAAACCCGTTAACTGAAATTAAATTAAATCACAAACCATTTGAACACCAATTTGCCCTCGAAAGCTTTGGTTATCATAACTCCTAAACAGAACATTAAATGAAATGTTACTTCACTTATAGGATATTCAAATGTCCTAGTTCTCTGAGCACGATAACAAAACTTGAATTCTCGGACGATTGATTCATTTGTATAATTAAATTCATTTGGACTTAAAACAATTCTAGCAATATTGAAAAGATGTTTAAGATTCTTCTTAAGCACTTCCTCAATATGATAGATATTTATAAGAACAATTGAACTTAATTGTTCTTTGATGAAGAAAATCGTCCTCAAACCTAAACACAAGAACCTAGACGTCATAGGAAATGACTAGCTATAGGATTAGGAATTTGGTAGAAAACCATAACCCTTCCCTTAGCTTTACCTAGGAACTTGTTTAAATATTCTAAATTGTGTTTGAGTGCAGCTTGGGATGACGGGAAGTACCTCCATGTACGCTTTTATTTTGTTGCAGATTACCTTATTGCAATTTATTTAATCGCATCGTACTTACTTTTCTCGCATGATAAACAACTGTTGCATGAAAACCCACACTTTTAGGATAGTCTCTAAAACTGAAACCAAAACTAAATTAAAAGTCATTGCAAGATAAAATTCACCGCCACAACATTTCAAAATATAAAACAACTCAAAATTTAATCACAAATAGAACACAAAACTGCAATTACAACTAAATTAAAACGTCTTGTTGGATGATCGGGAATAACTCCGATGATGTAACCTATGTGTTACTAACGGGATTTCCCATGGTCTAAATGAAAGTGTGGAACTCATTCAGTTAAGTTTAGCAAATTCATCTGGACTAAGTGAATCCGATAAAAATAACGATGCCGGAAGGATGGAACCGTGGGAAGTTAACCGGTGTTGTTATAATCAACTTTAAGATTTGTTTTAATTAAAACATAAAAAAAACATTTGGAAAATTAAGAATTTCTCTAAACCAAAACACTTTTCTCATCTCCTGATTTATGATTTCTAAAACTAAACTTCTGCAACAACAAGGAGCTCGGAGCATGGTGGGCAGCACGACCATAGTCATCAGCAAAACCTGAATCTACTTCAGCAAAACTTTCTTAAGAATTAAATAACTAAGCCATAGGATATCGAGGTAGTTTGCCTAGTGCAACATAAATCCTCAACCTTTTGTTAGGCATTTGCATTGCAAATTAAGCCCTAACCGGTCTTAGGACTTCGAGGTAGTCGTCCGATACAACATAATCCCTCACATCTTTGAGGCTATTTGTATGATTTTATCATACAAATATAAGTCCTAACTAATTAAAATTGGCAAGATCAAAATACTAAATAAACATTAGGGCTTTCCTAAATCCAAGCCAAACAATAAGATAGTTGAGAAATTACCGAAGTTCGCTTCAAATCTGTGATTTCTCCTACCTTTCTTCCTTTAAATTCCCAAAACAAAATGTTCCAAATTTGATCCATTCCCTATTGAAATTCCAAAATTCAATCCTTTGAAAACTTAAACTTTGAAATTCTTGAGAGCAGAACTACTGATTATTATCGAGAGTTTTCTTAAGTGATTCTCGTCACTTAAGATGTAATTAACTATAGGGGCTTGCCCTTATAGGGAATTTTAAGAACCCGAGTAATATAAACCCTACTTAATTCATTTATATTAAGCGAGGGAACTTGTCGGCTTATAAAATTGGTTCACGGACCAAATGGATGTCACAAACCTTTCTAGTTTATTTAATCGAGCCCCATTACCAAGCAATGGTGTCTATTCTTCAGGGTAGATACATGGTTTGTGGTGCGGTGCTCGTTTATGTAAACTATTCGGGATGTGAGATCAGTTTGAATTCATATCTTAAGATTTTCAAACTTAAAATTATTTTCAAAATCAAATGCTACTTTCTAAATTATATATATATATATTTAAATTAAATTTAAAATATAAAATTCGCCGACAATTTCTATTAGGCGACCCCCTTTTCAAAATAAAACCCACCAACCTAAAAATATGCCGACAGGTCTTAATTTTCTAGGAAAAAGTCTTAAACAAGTATTAAATAATAATACTTCTTGTCCAGGCTCGAATATTTTTCCTGAAACCTTTTTATCATGTAATATCTTCATTTTCTCTTTATAATTTTTTGCATTTTCATACGATTCATTTCTTATTTCATCCAACTCATTTATTTGTAATAATCATTTTTCTCCTGCAGTATTCAAATCAAAATTAAACTCCTTTATCGCCCAATAAGCTTTATGTTCAAGCTCAACAGGTAAGCGACAATGTTTTCCATAAATTAACTGGTAAGGTGACATTCTGATTGGTGTCTTATCAGCTATTCTATAAGCCCATAATACAGAATCAAGTCTATCTACCCAATAAGTTCTTTTAGGATTAACTGTCTTCTCTAAAATTTTTTTAATTTCTCTATTTTATTCTTTAGCCATTCCACTTGTTTGAGGGTGATACGCAGTTGCAATTCTATGTTTGATTCCAAATTTTTCCAATAATGATTGAATTCTTATATTTCTAAAATGACTTCCACCATTTGTGATAATTACCTTAGGCATTCCAAATCTTGAAAAAATCATTTTATTTATAAATTTTGAAACACTTTTGGAACCACAGTTAGTTAAAGCTACAGCTTCAATCCACTTTGAAACATAAGCATCTGTTAATAAAATATAAATCTTTCCAAATGATGCTACAAATGATCCCATAAAGTCTAAACCCCATATATCAAAAATTTCAAATTCCAATATATAGTTTAAAGGCATTTCATCTTTTCTGATTATATATCATATCCTTTGACATCAATCACATGTTTTCACATAATGTATTACATCTCATTTATTTTAAATACAGTTTTATCTACTCCAAAGTGTCCTCCAAAATAGGAATCATGACATTTTTGAATAATAGCAAAAGTTTCTTCAAAAGGTACACATCTTCGAATTACAGAATCTCTTCCTAATTTAAATAAATGAGGATCTTCCCAAATATAACATTTAACATCATTTTTAAATTTTTTAATATATTTGTTATCCAATCCATAGGTAGAATATTGCTAACTAAATAGTTAACTATATCCGCATACCAAGATGTTTGGCATCCTTGAATAACATATAAATGTTCATCAGGAAATTTTTCATTTATATTTTCCTCAGTAATAACATCATTCTTAATTCTAGATAAATGATCAGCAATTTGGTTATCAGTTCCTTTTCTATCCACTATTTGAAAATCAAATTCTTGTAGAAGTAAAACCCATCTTATCAGTCTAGGCTTAGCATCTTTTTCTTACCTTAATTATTTAATAGCGGAATGATCAGTATGAACTATGCATTTGGACCAAGAAGATAAGGTCTAAATTTAACAAAGGCATAGACTATACCAAAAAGCTCTTTCTCAGTCGTAGTGTACTTTTTTTGAGTTTGAGTAAGAGTTTTACTAGCATAATATATAAATTTGAAAATTTTCTCATATTTTTGTCCCAATACAGCTCCAATTGCAAAATCACTTGCACCACACATTAATTTAAAGGGTTTATTCCAATTAGGTGCAATAATTATAGATGCAGTTTTTAATTTTTCTTTTAAAATATTAAAAGCATTAATATAGTCTTCATTAAATTAAAATTTAGCTTCATTTTCTAATAAATGACAAAGAGGTTTAAAAATTTTAGAAAAATCCTTCATATATCTTCTCTAAAATTCAGCATGTCCCAGAAAACTTCTCACATCAGTAATAGTAGTAGGTGGTTGCAGTTCAGCAATAATTTTCACTTTTGCTTGATCAACTTTCATCCCTTTTTGTGAAATTTTGTGACCTAGTACAATGCCTTATGTGATCATAAATTGACATTTTTCCCAGTTCAGAACTAAATTTGTTTCTTCTTTTCAGAACTTTGGAAATATTTTCCAAACATGATTCAAAAGAAGTTCCAAAGACTGAAAAATTGTCCATAAATATTTCAATTCCTTTGTCAATCAAATCACAAAATATTGACATCATACATCTTTGAAACGTTGCAGGTGCATTACATAAACCGAAAGACATTCTTCTAAATGCAAATGTTTCATAAGGACTTGTAAATGTTGTTTTCTCTTGGTCCTCAGGAGCGACAAGTAATTGATGATAACCAGAATATCCATCCGGAAAACGAAATATGAGTGTCCAGCTAATTTATCATGCATTTTATCCAAGAAAGGTAAAGGAAAATGATCCTTTCTAGTGGCGTCATTTAATTTCCAATAATCAATGCATATTCGCCATCCAGTAACTTGTCTTGTAAGAATTAGTTCATTTTTATCATTGTTAATGACAGTTACTCCTCCTTTCTTCGGAACACAATGAATAGGACTTACCCATTGGCTATCCGAAATAGGATAAATAATTCCAGCATCTAACCATTTTAAGATTTCTTATTTAACAACCTCTTTCATGATAGGATTTAATCTTCTTTGAGGTTCAATAGTAGGTTTAAAATCTTCTTCCAATAAAATTTTATGCATACAGATGAAAGGGCTTATTCCTCTTATATCAGCAATAGTCCAACCAAAAGCTTTCTTATAATTCTTTAACACTCCTATTAATTTTTCTTCTTGATCTAAACTTAGTTTAGAAGAAATAATAATAGGTAAAGTTAATGAATTTCCAAGGAAAGCATACTTTAAATGTGCAGGTAACATTTTTAATTCAAGTTCAGGGGCTTTTTTAATTGAGGGTAAAAGTATATCATTTTGTGTTAAGTCTAAAATTTCTCAATTATCTTTAATATAATGAGTTTCTTCAGATAATTCTTCTCCTTTTAGTTCTTCATTTTCATGAGTTAATAATTCAAAATTTTCTTCATAAATGACTTTACATCTTTCTTGATAATGTTTTTCAACTATATAATCAATAATATCCATTCGATAACATTTTTCTTTATCAGGGTACTTCATTAATTTAAAAACATTGAATTTAATCTCTTTATCATTAACTCTCATGGTTAATTCTCCTTTTTTCACATCAATCATAGCTCGTCCAGTAGCTAGAAAATGTCTCCCTAAAATAACTGATATTTCTTTATCTTCTTCCATATCAAGTACAATGAAATCCACAGGGAAAATAAATTTATCCACTTTAAAAAGAACATCCTCTATAACTCCTTTAGGGTAGGTGATAGATCTATCAACTAACTGAAGGGTTAAGTGGTAGGAGTAATCTCTCCTAAATTCAACCTTCAAAAAATAGAAAATGGCATGAGATTAATATTTGCTCCTAAATCACATAAAGCTTTTCCACAAAATTTTTCTCCAATAGCACAAGGTATAGTAAAACTTCCAAGATCCTTAAGTTTCTGAGGTAATTTCTTTTGAATTATTGCACTACATTCTTCATTTAATGCAACAGTTTCCAAAGCTTCAAATTTTCGTTTCTTACTTAAAATATCCTTCATAAAGTTTGCATAAGTTGGCATCTATCCCAAAGCTTCAGCAAAAGGTATGTTAATAGTAAGTTTCTTAAAAATTTCAAAGAACTTAGAAAATTGATGATCAAGTTTCTGTTGTTTTAGTCTTTAAGGAAAAGGTGGTGGTGGTTTTTCAACTTCTACATTATAAGAATAACAGTCTGATCTTGACTAGGAGAAGGAGTTTCTTTAGGTTTTTCAATCTCTTCAACCTCAATCTCATTTTCAATTTCATTATGCATTCTTTATTTTAATTCCTTTCCACTTCTTAGTTACACAGCTTTAATATATTCATGTTCTTTTCCAGTTTCTTATGGATTGATTTCAACATTACTATGAAGTTTTCCTGGAGGTCTGTGATTAATTAAATTAGCGATTTGTCCCTTTTGATTCTCAATATTACGAATAACAGTGTTTTGATTTTGTAATTGATTACTCAATTGTAAAATTAATTCTTCTATAGATAAATTTTTCTGTTGATTATTAAATCCAGGTAGTTTATAGCTTGAATTTACTTGATTGTTCCAATTTCCAGTTAGATGGGATTGATTATTACCCCATTGTTGTTGTGAATTATTCCAGTTAAATCTAGGGGTGATTTTTCCATCTAGGATTATAATAATTTGAATAAGGGTTATTTTTAATATCAATAGCTTGTAAAGTTTAAATAGTTTGAGAATCTTCATTATTAGCAGAGTTGTTATGTGATATATTGATAGCAAAATTATCAAATTTCTTAGATATTGCAACTACTTGTGAAACTAAGATAGAAAAGGCTTCGTTATGATGAATACTTGTCATTCTTTTAGGATTAATCCTTTTAGAAGGCCATTGAAAATTATTGTTAGTCATTTCTTCAATTAAAGCGTAAGCTTCTTCAAATGATTTAGCCATTAAAGATCCTTCAGCAGCAACATCAATAATTTAAGTGATCCAATAAGTCCGTTATAAAAAGTTTGAATAATTAACCAATCAGGTAAAGTATTATGAGGACACTTTCTTAATAGTTTATTAAATCTTTCCCAAGTTTCATAAATTGTCACTCCGTCAAATTGACTAAATGAAGTAATATCATTTCTTAATTTAGCAGTTTTAGAAGGAGGAAAAAATTTAGCAAGGAATTTTTGTGTCATTTTAGCCCATGTTTTAATAGAACCTATTGCTAATGAGTTCAACCTCTTCTTTGCTTTATCTCTTAAAGAAAAAGGAAAGAGTCTAAGTCTAATATCATCATTAGAAACATTGTTATATTTATAGGTAGCACAAAGTTTTAAAAAACTAGCAAGGTGTAAATTTGGATCCTCATTTGGTGTTCCCCCAAATTTATTATTTTGATCCATTTGAATAATAAACTGTTTAAGCTCAAAAGAATTTGCATCTACAGTAGGTATTTCAATACTACTATGAAGTTCATCAACTGTAGGGTTAGCATAATCCCTTAATGGTTTGTAAACATTTTGTTCATTAATTTCAATTGGATTTTGTAAATTATTATGTAAATTAGCCATCTCTTGATATTGTTGAATTTTTTTTCCTTTTTAATTCTTCCAACAGTTCTTTCAAATTCAGAATCTAAAGGTAATAATCCTTCAGATCCAGAACAACGCATAAAAAGTAAATAAAAAAAGTAATAAAAATATATTATTATTATTTTTTATTTTTGTTTTTGTTGTTTTTTTTGTTTTTTTTATATTTTAGACAATAAAAGAAATAAATAAAATAAAATATTTAAAATAAAAATCTTTGCCCCCCTGGCAACGGCGCCATAAACTTGACTCTAGATCCGCAGCAATGCACCCAAAACTTGGCTTACAATCGCTAAACAATGCAGTAATATATGCTATCAAAAATATGTTATAGTCAATACTTTTACTTAAATAATAATAGCAGTTAGTGTATATAAATATAATTTTATGGAAAATATTTAACAACCAGCGATACTACGCAAGTATACGTATCGCTTCAAGTAATATAGGGCTTTTAAATAATGACCCAGTATCGATCCCACGAGGAGGATTATAGATTTTGCTTTTTAAATATTTTGATTTTATTTTTATGTATTTCTTTTAAAGTTAAAAAGTTGATATTTAATTTACTAGATGCAGAAATAAAGCAGTAATGAAGTAATGATTGATATAAATAAAATAAGCAAACACATTTCTTCCTTTCAAATAATCCAAGACTTTTTTTAGATAATGTAATATTCGTGGAGAATATAATCTTATGGTATTGTGCCAAATAGAAGCATTCATATTCTTTACCTTCGCTTGATAGTATAAAGAATATTGGATAATCTATAGATCTGGTCCGGATGTATTGTTAGTAGAATAGGTTAATTTAGGCTCACACTACTAGATGTGCAAGGGTGGCTATGGTCGGCCCTACTAGTGACCCTTTCCTTCTCTATAAACCAAGTTACAAGAATTTAGCCAGTCACTCTAAAAACTTATCATTTCTAAGCCCATTAAATATTATCTTCCTATTTATTTGCACTTCACCTTGAATAACCCGCGCAAGGCCTTCGACTACCCAAGGATTCATGTGATATCTACTAGTTAACAATTCATCTCCTTATAGGTCTTAAAACTCTTCAGCATATTTTAACAATTTAAATGGCCAATTTAAATAGTAAATTATGATCCGGTACTTATATTATCACAATGTTTAAAATATATGTATATATAGTTTTTAATTCTCCAATGAATGTTATATTATCTTTATTATCTTTTCATAATTGTAAGGAGAAAGTAAAGTAACTACTAATAACACATTGAATTTAAACAATAAAACATGTAAATGAAACTTTGAATCGAAAAACAAATACTTATCTCAAGTGTTTCTCCAACTGAACCTCTGAATTCTTCTGACTTCAATGTAAATAGACTTCAAAAGCAATGACTCTTCAAGTACTCTCAATACAAACTCTGAATAAACTCACTAACTAATAAAAGTAACTACAAATATGGCCCTTAAAATATTTCTCTAATCTCTCTCTAAATGGAACTATAGGATCTCTCTCTATATTTAGGCTATATGGGGCGTGGGGCTATGTTGGGCGTTTTTCTCTAAAGGAGTAGCCACCTATTTATAGGCTTCAATGGTTGCCTTGAAGCACCTCTTCAAAATGTGTCCATGTTCAATGAATCTTCTAGAAGGTGTGTCTGGCGCCTAGGCACCGGAATATGGCGCCTACGTGCCGGGCTCCTCGTCTAGGTCTTCGCACCTCTTCACTTTGGATCGCACCTCTTCGTGATCCTAACTGTTTCCAAGCGTCCAAATACAATGTATCACATGTCCTATAATCCAGAAATAACTGTCAATCTTCTTGATGTTCCAATAACTGCTTACACCGTAAAAATAACCGTTCAAAAGTCGACAAAAATCTTACAGAATTCTATATCAAACTAGCACCTAGGCGCCAGATTATGGCGCTAGGCCAATTATTATGACAATTTTGCATGTTGGCTCTATTTTTGCTCCTTTTTGCTCCCTTTTCATCTATTTTTCTTTCTTGTAAATTTTTGCATCACCTGCATCCAAAACAAAAATTATCTTTCATTAAAGCATAATATCCTTAAGAATTTGATAAAAATCAAGGCATAAAAATAGGTATTTTTTTTCATGGATCACATACTACCTGAAGTATACATATCACTCAGTTAATATAGGGCACTAATGGAGTCCCGATAATCGATCCCATAGAGAAGCAGAAACTCTTTTTATCAACTTAGAAAAACACTACTTAAACTGTAGGTAAATTATATAGGAATTAAGGTCTAAATTATACGTGTATAAAGAAGTAATTAATACTTACAAATTCTATTTACAAGCTTAAATGTTACTAAACTTGTTTTATGTAGAAGACTTCAAATTGTATGAAAATCCTTCTCCCTATACTGAAATTATACTCAGTGTAGGAATCAAATTTTTATGAATTTAAATGTAGTTTTGTGACAAATAAGAGCATAAGTAATCTTTACCCACTTCTAAGTGCATAAAGAACATTTGCTAATCTCGAGTTAACTTAACAACAGGTTTTATGGTCCACAATAGGTTTTAACTTAACAATTAGTTGGATCTTATAAGTAAATTAAGTATGAAGTAATGAATCATCACAATTATAGTAAAAAAAGATGTGTTAAACAAGTCTAATCCTACACATGATTTTTTCTCATCACAAGAAGAAAGATAAAAGAAACTACTCAGAATCATGAGGAACATATAAAAACACGTGGATTGATATAAAAAGTTAGGTTTACACAAAAAGTATAACAAAACTCAAACAAAAGAACCAAACACTTTTCTCAAAGTCATCCCAAAGGAAATCTACTAAAGTTCCTTTGATGTATTCTCAAACTCTCCATCCACTCTGATTTACCTAAAATATATAATATTTAATACACATTTCTATACCTATTTTTGATGATATTACAGTTTAATGGAAGGTATGTGTGTTTTTTTTCTTTTGGGTACAATTAAATGGACTAAATATGTCAAAAGGAGTGAACAAGGTTTAAATTTTGAGAGAAAATGAAGAAGGTATTTAAATGAACTAAGTTGCCTAAGTGCCCGGATCTGACCCCTATGCGCCAGCAGATAGTGAAGGTCATGCCTAAGCATCAGGAGCCTCACGTTTAAGCACCAGGTAGTTACTTTACATTTTTAAGGAATTTTTCACAAATTTTAAAGCGGTGTTTGAGGCACCCTTTTGTATAAACGTGGGTAATTGATCAAGGGCGCCAAGAAAAATTCAAATTTCACTTGAAAGGATGCATCTCTTAGGTAGTTTCATTGAATATAGACACATTTTGAAGATAAACCAATGCACCTTTTGAGAAAGTAAAAAGGGAAGAACTTGAAGAAGAATTAGAGAGGTTCTAGAAGTTTAGAAAGAGTTTTTTTATAGATTTTAGAGAGTAGTTATAGTAAGAAGTTCTTGGACTCTTACATAGGGTTCCTAGTGAAAGGGAATGTATGTAAAGATTTCTAAGTAAAAATCCATTGTTTTAGAGAGATTTAAACCTTCTTGAGTTGGACGACTAGTCCAAGGGAGTCTTGTAAGGGAAAGGAAGAGATTCAAAAGAGCTTTAAGAGTCTGGTGGAGAGGAACTTGAGATAAGTTTTTATCTTTGTACTTCGTTTGATTCAATTGAGACTTCTTGTGTTTTCTACATGATTTCTACTCTTAAAACAATTTTTTTTTATGTTTTCTTCATGGATTCTATGTAGTCTTCTTTATCTTATTCCTTAAAATGAAAAGTAATTAAGTGTTGGATGGGAGTTGTGGAAGTGTTGATCTTTAATGTTGGAAAAAGTTGTGTTGATTTAATCTATGCACTTCATTTACTTCTTGATTTGGCCAATTAAGATGTTAACATTTATTGAGAGAACATGTAAGATCCTAGTAGGTATTGTCTCAATCAACAATAGGTAGAAATCACATGAGATTGTATGGATGAGAAAGTAATTCATATAATTTTGTGTAAATAAATATGGAAATATACTTTGATGGGTGTATTATTAGAGGACTTTAGGGTGTCAGACTAAAGCCCCCAATTTAGTTTATAATTTTTGATTTTGATGTCAAATGTTAGCTCCAGGTGTCGGGAAAATAAAGAACTCTAGTGTGAGAGCTAGTATCTTCCATACCTAACCTATCTTCAGAACTATTAAAACTTTAAACTGGCCAATGTTCTTTATAGCATCTATAGTAAAGGTAAAGAATATTACTGCTCCTATTTGGCATAGCACATTTTGAATACTTCCAGAACAGAAGTCCTGTACTTATTACTTTTTCATGGTAAGGAAAATGATATTTTAATCTATAATTATTTAATCTTACAAAAATCTCGTTATAGTTAGTTAATTATTACTTTATTTCAAAATTTATGAAAATACCAAAAATAATCACATTTTTAAGTTTTTTATTTTATAAACATTATTTAAGTATCTCTTTCTAAAGATTTTGTGATCTAAAAAACCTTTTTATCTTTTAAATATCCAAAACTTTTCCCTACGAGATCGATATTTCAGAGCTTAATCAAAAAGCCCTATATTACTTGATAATGATACATATATTTGCACAGAATCCCTAAATTTAAATTTAACTGTTGAATTCTTATTTAAATTAGAATCAAGTTTGTGGTCCCATTGTAGAGAAGAATATTTAATATCTTAAATATAATTTTACACTTATAATCATAAGTAATAATATACGTGTATTCGTGTGTCGGTATCGTGATCCACTGAAAATTTGATAACTTTATACTATTCATTTCATACTTTTTTTTAGATGATACTGCACATTAAAGAAAGGTATTTTTCATGATTTCATGCAGGTACAATGATTTTAGGCCTAAGGAGCAAATTTGCAGCAAAAAGAGATAAAAGTGCATTTTATTGAACTAGCGCTGAAAAGCGTTGTCATCAGCGCCAGACCGTGCTATTTTACAGAGTTGAGACTGTATTGGTAAAATAATGTGCTGAACAGTGCCCTCTCCAGCGTCGGACCCCGCCCTATCTAGATTGCAAACTAGATTCAATGTATTTGGCCGGATTTTGGAGGGTTGCTTGAGGAAACTCTTGGGAAATCAGTTTTGACTGAATTTAAACTTCTTTGGAGCCAAGTTTAGAAAGGGGAAGAAGAACAGAAAAGAGTTTAGAGAGATTTTCTTTCCGTTTTTGTTTAGGAAATCTTGGTTTTGTGTTCTCTCTTATAAGGAATGTAAGAGGAGAGGGAAATTAAGAGATTTCTTCTTCCTTACTTATCTAAAGTGATAATTATATGTTGTTGTAAAGAAAGAAAAAGAGTCAAAGAAATTCCTTGAGATTCGCTTGGGGAAGAGTTTGAGATAAGTTTTCTTTTCTTTACTCTGTTTGTATGACGTTATTTTTATATATAAAATCCATGTTTTGTCATCTTTTCTTTATGAGTCTTGAGTAGATTTCTTTGTCTTTCTCCTTTTCATGTGATGTGTTGATGTTGTGATATGGAAATGATGTGTCAATTTATTATGGAGAATTTTTATGACCTTTTCACTTCGAACTTCATTTACCTTTTGATCTGACCAATTGGATTGTTAAAACTTGTTGGGAGACATATGTTCTGAAAGGATTATGAGTTCAACAAAAGTGAATGTCACATTCAATTTCCATGAATGAGAGACGTAGTTCATTGTGATTGACTGTAAATAAATAGGGAAATTTACTTTGATAGGCGTAGAATTAGAGATTTCAGAGTGACATGCTAAAATCCCCAATTTGGTCCTAATCTTTGGAAACTGAACCGAGATTTAGCCTTCAAGAGAAGGGAAGTGGGAGCCCTGAAGTGAGAGCCAGTATCCTCCCAGCCTAACCACGGATTTGGGGACTAAACTTAGAATTAGCCAATGTTCTTTATATGTTGAAATATGGGTAATGAATAGGAATTCTCCTTTTTGGCACAATACATTTGCATCACTGATCTATGTCACAATAATCAACACATTATGATTGGAAAGGAGGAAGACTCTTTCTTATAACTATACTTTGTTATAAATTTAATCTTGTGTTAGTTTAACTTGCTAGAGTCTAGAACGTACTTTAATAGAAATAGTAACTACAACTCTTTGTCTATATTTTAAGAATTGAACTTACTTACAATTGTGCTATGATTCTATAAGTGATTTCTATGCTACGCCATAAAATTAAAGCCTCCCTGTAGATTGATATCCAGGACTCCACTAGAGCCCTGTATTACTTGAGCAATACGTATATTTGCATTTAATAGTGTGACTCATTATCAAACTAAATCAATATATATATATATATATATATATATATATATATATATATATATATATATATTTAAAAGGAAGAAAATTGATTAATCAAAAGGAAAGTTACATCTAAGATGGGGTATGTCCAAATGATCCACATGTAGCAAAAAAGACAAAACAGTGGAAGGAATATTTGACAAATAATAAGCTGTGAGAAAGAAGCCTAATAGGCAAGATGGTTAGCCGGTTTGTTTCTTTCTCTAGGGACATGGGACCAAATGATCTGGATAGGAGCAGACAGTTGCTGAATTTTTTTCAGCCAAGTGATCAGATACCAGGGGGGAGATCTTCAGTTTAAGTATTTGTAGTAGTTGTAGGTAATCCACTTCCACATGGATATTATTCAGTTTAAATGCTCTGGCCAAACTTCAGTCCCCAAAAGACAGCAACAGTTTCAGATTCAAGAGCATTTAAGACCTCAAGAGGAGCAGCAAAATACCATAAGCAATGCCCTTTAAAGTTCCTACAGAGTCCCACAATTTCAGCCCTGCAGTTAGAGTAGCTTCCATCAGTATTAATTTTCATCCAATGTTGAGAAGGTGCCCTCCAAAGAACCAACTATATATTAGGTGAAACTTCCTTCCTAGGTGAGTTAACAGATGTTCCATTCAGCTTTCTGTTGAAGGATTGGCAATGTATGTTAATCTTGTGAGGGCTAGCAGTAATGTTTTGGTACATGGCAGCATTTCTGGCAACCCAGATAAACCAAAAAATGATTAAGGGAATGTTTTTTTTTAATGAAGTTTCCAGGTATCCCAGCAGACATTAAAGTCAGACCAGTTGGATAGTAGGTCCTGCAGCTATTCAGATGCTAAAACAATAGCTCAAACAATCCTGGTTATTCCACAATGCAGCAACAGATGATTCAAGCTTTCCTCAGCAGAGTGGCAGAGCTGGCATCTTGATGGTCCTCTAATACCTTTAAGTTTTAAAATGTCATCAGTGGGAAGGAATTTTCTAAATAACCTCCAGCAGAAGAAGGCCATGGAAGGGGTTATGTTAGCTTGCCAAACATCCTTTCCCCAATTAGTAGACTGCCATTGGTAGTGTGAGTGATAACTAAACTTGGACAAACTTTGATGGGAGACATTTTTTGTCACAAGAATATCAGGAGTAGATGGATTTATGGGAAGATCCAAGATAGTACTGATAATTTGAGGAGAGTTAATTTCCCTTAGCTTGGAGGGGTTCCACTTACCATTTATCCAGTAGTCAGCTACCTTGATAATAGTAGAGCTGGTAGGTTGTTATTCCTTTAAGGACTGATTCCCCATCCAGTTGTCAATCCAGAAATTGATTTGGCCTTCCCCACATCCTAAATGAAATAAGTCTCAGCAGCATCTTTAACTTGAAGAAGAGCTTTCCAATATATGGAGTCTCCCAATTTAGGTGTCACAAGAGAAGGGTGAGTATTGGGACAGTATTTAACTTTCATAAACATAGCCCATAAAGAACGTTCTTGCCTGAGTCTAACCCATTGTTTACAATAGAAAATTTGACTCAAAAGAGACAGGTTTTTGAAACCCAATCCCTAGAGGCAGTAGGATGGCATAACTTATTCCAAGAAGTTCATAGATGTTGTTTATGTTGACCAGTCCATAGGAACTTGTTGAATGAAACTTCCAGCATTCTTTGGGTGCTCTTCTTCATCTTGATCATTTCAAGGATATAGAGAGGGTAGGTAGAGAGAACAGATTTGAGGAGGGTCAGTATACCTCCATTAGACAAGAATGAAGTGGTCCAGCATTGGATTTTGGAGGTCACCTTCTTCACCACCTCATCATATTGGGACTGCTTTCTCCTGCCCTTGATCAATGGAAATCCTAAATATTTGAGGGGGTAGGTAGAAGTGGAGAATCCAGTGAGATTTTTATCCAGTAAATCTGATGAGGGGCAGCTTGTTGCTAGGGAGGAAATGACATTTAGAGTGGTTGAAGGAAAGTCCTGAAGCATACTGGAAATATTCCAACCTAGCCATCACCTTCCTAATAGCTACTTTGCTCCCATTAGTAAATAACATCGTCAGCATATGCAAGGTGAGAAACCAAGCAGTTGGATCTATGTTGGTATCTTAGATAAGGGAATTTCTAACCCGACCGCCGCGCTTAACGCAGTGATGTTGCTTCCAAAAGATAGCCAAAAAGCTTTGACTCGATTTATAATTAGCGGCTAGTGTATAAAATTAATATTATATAAGTAATATTTTTACACACTAGGGGTACTACGCAAGTATACGTATCGTTTCAAGTAATATAGGGTTTTTAAACAAAGACCCCAGTATCGATCCCACAGGGAAGATTTATAGAAATAAATTTTCTATAAAGCGAAAGAGAAATATAATAGTAAAAATATTTTTTATTTTGATTATAATTACTATTTAATTTACTAGATGCAATTTAAAGAAAACAATAATAAGAAAATAATTTTATAAACTCTATAAAAAATAAACAACTTTCTTTCCTTCAATTAATCTAAGATTTTTAAGATAATTTAATATTCATTGGAGAATTCAATTTATGGTATTGTGCCAAATAGAAGCATTCCTATTCTTTACCCTTTGATCCAGGTGCAAAGAACATTGACTAATTTACAGAATAGGTCCGGATGTAATGTTAGTAGTAATGGGTTAATCTAGGCTCACACTTCTAGATGTCCAAGGGTGGCTATGGTCGGCCCTACTAGTGACCCTTTCCTAGTCTATAAATCAAATTATAAGAATTTAGTCTGTCACTCTAAAAACTTATCAATTCTACGCCCTTTAAATATTATCTTCCTATTTATTTGCACTTCACCATGAATAGCCCGCACATGGCCTTCGATTACCCAAGGATTCATGTGACATTTACAAGTTAAGAGTTCTTCTCCTACAAGTTTTTTAAACTCTTCAACAAGTTTTAACAATTCAAACGGCCAATTTAAAAAGTAAAGTATGATTAGGTATTAATGTCATCACAATGTTTTGAAAATAATTTGAATTTTAATTCTCCATCGAATCTTTATATAATCTTATCTATCTCTTCATAATTGAAGTAAGAAAGAAACTAACTACTCAGAAAACATTGAAAATAAATAACAAAATATGATAATTAAACTTTGAATCAAATATAAAAATATACTTATCTCAAATATTTCTTCTATAGATCTTCTGATTCCTACTGACTCCACAGTGTAATGAACTCCAGATGCAATAACTTAAAAATAAACTCACTAAACTAAACAAAAGTGGCCCTAAATTTCACTCTCTAATTCTCTCTCTAAGGATGAGAGATCTTAAAGTAGATAAGAGAAAGGGGTACAATGGGAGGGGCTATTTTTCTGAAGAATTGGACCTCTATTTATAGGCTCCAAGAGTTGCCTTGAGGCACCTCTTTAAAACATGTCCACATTCAATGAATCTTCTAGAAGGTCGTTCTGGCGCCTAGGCGCCGGAATCTGGCGCCTAGGCGCCAGACACCGCGTCCAGTTCTTCGCACCTCTTCACTTTAGCTCGCACCTTTTTGCGATTAAAACCGTTTTGGAGTGTCCAAATGCATAGTATCACATGTCCTATTATCAAGGAACAACTGCCAGCCTTCTAGAATGTCCAATAACCGCTCACTCCGTTAAAATAATTGATCAAACGTTATCAAAAACATGACAGTTTTCATATCGAGTCTGGCGCTTAGGTGCCAGTTTCTGGCGCCTAGGCACCAGTTTCTGGCCCCTAGGCGCCAGACCATAATTTTTTATACTTTTGGTATTTTGCTCCATTTTTGCTCCTTTTTGCTCCTTTTTCCTTCTTAGACCTTTTTAAATTATCTACATCCAAAAATACAAAAAATACCTTTCATTAAAGCATAAAATCCTTAGAAATTAATAAGAATTAAGACATAAAGAAATAGGTATTTTTTTATAGATCAAAATCCCCCAAACTTAAATGTTACTTGTCCTCAAGTAACTCTTTTTACTACATAAAATAAAACTTTTGGAAATAAAAGATAAATATTTAAGATTCCTTATATTTTTTTATTTTATAAAGTCTTTAGTAAATTATTAACCCAATTTCACTAACTAGGTTTAATTTTAAGAATTTAAAGAATATTTAACTACCAAATCATAAGATTTCAAACTTTTCATTCATTTTGAAAATAATAGAAGTCTATTATATTAAGATTTCATAGATTATTTACAAGAAAAAGATCTTCTTGAAAAATCTTTTCTAAATAAATATTTATGCATAAATATTAAGTAAAGTATGTAATTAGTTTTCTTCCTATAAGATAATTCAAGTGAAGCCAATTTTTGATTTGTCATTTCCTCAAGCTTCTCCTTTCTATCTTTTTTCTTTTTTTTCCTCTCTTTTTTTTTATAGAGAGGATTATTATATCTGGATAGCTTGTTAATGGTTTTGAATTTCACTATTTTTAACTTATATTTTTCAAAACTTATACATCTCCCCTTAATTATTATAACATAAATAAAAATTCAAAAAGAATTCCAATCTTTTCTTTTTCAAGTGATAAATTTTGATTACTTAATATTTCTAAAATTCTATGATTTCTATCATGAATAGAAAAATTCTTTTTCTCATTCTTCTGTAAGTTATATAATTCTATTCTTAAAATCAATCAAAGTTAGTAAAATTTTGGTTAATTTTCACTAAATTGTTTATAATTTCAAAAATAAAAGTGATCTAAAATAAATTCTTCATTCCTTAAGTTATGTTAAAAAGTTTCTATTTTTAAGAAAGTATTACCTCTTTAAGGACAAATAAAATTTAATTTTGAATGGATTTTCCCTTCCCCCAAACTTAAGTTCTGGTATACTATGATAATTTGAAAGTATGAGAGAAAGAAAATCATAAGTACTTTTAGTAAGTATGTAAAAAAAACAATCTTAAAAAGAAAATTAACTTCTAAATATGCTTTTATGAATAATTAAGATAAAATTGAAGCATATATATAGAAAGGTAAGCAGGCTAATTTTATGATGATATTAAATTTGAAACGAAATTAAAACGAGCAAAATAATTAAGTACTAAACATTAAACTAAAACAACATATAAATTAACTCTAACATCAGTCTCAACACAATATACTAAAAATGTTTTAACCACAGAATCCATCTACAAAAGTACATAAACTAAACAACACACATCAAACATAAAACTAACAAACAATCCAAACAAAACAAACTAACAACAGAGTAGCACTACATAAAAGTTCTCTCTACTACTAATCACTAGCTGTCGCCTTATCATCATCATCATCATCACCAAAGGAATACTCAACGTCCTTATGATCAACAAATGGTGTAAAGCTAGGAAAAGTAGGAAAACTAACATCATGTTCACCCTTCAAAAATCTGAGTAGGGCTTCATCACACTCTGCATCGTAACTACTCTTCCTCTGGGTATAATCAGATAAATGATCTAGTTTTCTATTAATAGTATCTATCCTGCAGTGAGTTTGAAATAACTTCTGCTACTGTTCTAAAAACTGATCATGCATTGATTCCAGAAATCTAATGGTGGCTCAGACGAAGTAGAAGGTCTAGAAGTAGAAGGTCTACCTGAAGTATGTGCAGAAGTAGAAGGAGCGGTCGATCTCTTCCCTCAAAGACGATCATAGATACTAACACTCTCCTGCCCAATTGGCTTAGTAGACTTCAGGTTCTCCTCAGAAATATCCGCACTGACTCCATCATTAACACATAACGAATAAATCAAAGAAGGAAATCCCAATCCAATAGAAGTGCTGGATCTCGCAGTAGACTCCACAGAATCATAAATAATGCTTTCGACATCAATAGGCTTCCTCTCCTGAATGCAGTAATTTAAGATTGCTCGATCTCTAGTCACTTCACTCAGGTGGTTGGAAGGTAACAATTTTGCAGAAATAAAGTAGTGCCATGCTTTAGATACACCATTCAGCTTGGAAGATTTGAAATTTACCCTTTTGCCGTTCCTGATCTTCCAAGATCCAGTACTGTCAGTCAAATAGGCAATAATCATATCCAAATCACCCTCAGATGGTGATAATCCAGAATAATAGCACTCAATAGTCGGTGGTAGGCCATAAAATATGTTGATTCTTTCTGGAGTAAATCCTACTCCGATTCCTCTAACAAAGACTTCAGAATCTTCAGCATCTAGAAAATTTGCATAAATTTCTTGAACAATCGGGATAACAGCAATTGCAGTAAAATAACAAAATTGTTGCCAGTTATGCGCAACGATAGTGTTTTCAATCATCTCCCTAGGATGATAAAAACTTCATTCCGAGATGAACTTTCTCGACGACGCAAGTTCGTGGAAGTGAAAATGCGCAGCCGCAGTTGGAAATTTGCTTATATCAAAGTTTTCTCGTCCTTTCTCATGCTTAGATTTTGGAGCCATCTAAACATGAAAGAAAATAAGAACTAATTTAGGAATCAAAGATTTAAACTCTTTTTAAGTTTATAAAACTTAAAATAAGTTTAAACATCCAAAGAAATCACTAAAATAAAAAAAATTTCAAAATTTCAGTTCTTAGCAAAAACTAGGAAAATCTATGGTGAAAATAAAAAATAAATGGTTTAAAGTGTAGATCTGACCTTGAGACGAAGAAATCGAGTGGTTTCGCGCTCAAATCCTTGATGTTTTGACCTTAAAATGGATCTAGAGGATGTATTTTCGTGAAAATGGGTACGAAGATGAAGCTTAGGCGTCAAAAATGACTTTTGGGGGTTTAAATGGTAATTTTCGGGTAGCAGGCCAAACTGGCACTTAGGCTCCAAATTCTGGCGCCTAGGCGCCAGACTCGCCTTTCACAAAAATCTTTTTTAAAATTTATTTTTCCACCAAAATTCATAAATTCAACTTCCAATTACTCATATCAGAGTAGGGCTTCAGTTTCTAACTTCCACAACACTTTTCAAAAATATAAAAATTAAATATTGAATCCACCAATCAAACATAAGGTTTTCAATCAAACTCACTAATTTCCATTTAAAATCTTCAATTTTGACTCAATACATTCCAGATAAGTACTACATTTGATTCAAGTTCCTAATACACACTCAATCATAACAAGTTCAAGGCAAATACAATACACATTGAATAGGAAAGAAAATATACTAACAAACATAATCGATTCTCTAAATCGATACAACGACACAACAAACCATAATAACTATCTCTTTACCAGAATATTCTAATCTTTGCAAGGGAAATTGTGTATTCCACTTGGAAAGAATACTAACGCTCTTGGGAAATCCGTAGCTGTCTTTTCATCAATCCACTTGTTCTTCGCATACATTTCAACTTGAGCATCTTGATAAGCCGCAATATGATCAAATTGAAGTTTCATTTGCCATTCTAGATGTTCAACTTGATGAAACATCTCATGATGGTGATCTCCAATCCTTTTAAAATCTTCTTCAAACTTATCTAAATGACTAGAAATTTTTTCTAAACTTACAGCGATGAAATCATTGAAGTAGGGTTGAGGATCTTTTGAAACCTTGTCCCTAACCTCTTCTCCATGATTTCTTCTTTCCATTTCTTCGAAAATTTCTCAAATCTCTCAAGAATGAAATGTAAGGGACGTAATTCTGATTGTTTGATGGTTAGGGAAGAAGATGGGTAGATTTAAAGGGGAAATTCGTGTGAAAAACTGAAAATTTTCGATTTTTGCACGACCTAGTAACCATGGCGCTTAGGCGCAGAATCCGGCGCCTAGGTGCCGGACCTACTGATACATAGTTGATTCGGGCGCTTAAGCGCCAAATTCTGGCGCCTAGGCCCCAGAACTATGTTCAATTCCATTTCGCCTAATCGTCAAATTTTCAAAATTTTGTTCTCCAAGATAGGTAAATTATACTGATAAGAGTATTTTAGACTCGATAACTCACATCGTAAACTATCATAATGAAGGTTAACTTGATCTCCTTTTTACTCATATTTAAAATAGAGTGATCTTATTTTTAAATCTTACATACCTCAAAATAATTTTCAGCCAAAGTCAACCAAGAATTATGAGCATCAAATTTTTCTAAAGTAATATAAATTAATCATGATCGAGGCATAACCTTACATTAAAATAAAAAAACATAAGATAATTATGGGTTGCCTCCCATAAAGCGCTTGGTTTAACGTCGTCAGCCCGACATAAGTAAGTCTTTAATCAGGTTGACTCAATTCATAAGCCTCTTTATAAATCTTCTTAATATCTCCCAAATAAGGCTTCAATCTTAATCCATTTACTTTAAAAAAATTTATAGTTTTGGGATCTTTAATATCCACAGCTCCATAATGGTATACTTTCTCAACAAAATAAGGTCCAATCCATTTAGATCTTATTTTTCCAGGAAAAAGTCTTAAACGAGTATTAAATAATAATACTTCTTGTCCAGGCTCGAAGATTTTTCCTGAAATCTTTTTATCATGTAATATCTTCATTTTCTCTTTATAATTTTTTGCATTTTCATATGATTTATTTCTTATTTCATCCATCTCATTTAATTGTAATAATTGTTTTTCTCCTACAGTATTCAAATCAAAATTAAACTCCTTTATCGCCCAATAAGCTTTATGTTCAATTTCAACAGGTAAGTGACAATGTTTACCATAAATTAATCGGTAAGGTGACATTCTGATTGGTGTCTTATAAGTTGTTCTATAAGCCCATAATGCAGAATCAAGTCTATCAACCTAATCAGCTCTTTTAGGATTAACAGTCTCCTCTAAAATTCTTTTAATTTCTCTGTTTGTTACTTCAGCCATTCCACTTGTTTGAGGGTGATACGTAGTTGCAATTCTATTTTTTATTCCAAATTTTTCCAATAATGATTGAATTTTTATATTTCTAAAATGACTTCAACCATCTGTGATAATTACCTTAGGCATTCCAAATCTTGAAAAAATCATTTTCTTTAAAAATTTTGAAACATATTTGGAACCACAGTTAGGTAAAGCTACGGCTTCAATCCACTTTGAAACATAATCAACTGCTAATAAAATATAAGTCTTTCCAGATGATGTTACAAATAGTCCCATAAAGTCTAAACCCCATATATCAAAAATTTCAACTTCCAATATATAGTTTAAAGGCATTTCATCTTTTCTAGATATATTTCCTATTCTTTGACATCAATCACATGTTTTCACATAATGTCTCATATCTTTGAACAAGGTAGGCCAATAAAATCATGAAATTAAAATTTTAAGTGATCTACTCCAAAGTGTCCTCCAAAATTGAAATCATGACATTTTTGAATAATAGCAAAAGTTTCTTCATAAGGTACACATCTTCGAATTACAGAATCTTTTCCTAAATTAAATAAACGAGGATCTTCCCAAATATAAGATTTAGCATCATTTTTAAATTTTTTAATATATTTGTTGTCCAATCAATGAGGTAAAATATTGCTAACAAAAGAGTTGACTATATCTGCATACCAAGGTGTTTGGCATCCTTGAATAACATATAAATGTTTATCAGGAAATTTCTCATTTATATTTTCCTCAGTAATAACATCATTCTTAATTCTAGATAAATGATCAGCACTTTGGTTATCAGTTCCTTTTTTATCTACTATTTGAAAATCAAATTTTTGTAGAAGTAAAACCCATCTTATTAGTCTAGGCTTAGTATCTTTTTTTGACATTAAATATTTAATAGCGGAATGATCAGTATGAACTATGCATTTGGTACCAAGAATATAAGGTCTAAATTTATCAAAGGCATAAACTATAGCTAAAAGCTCTTTCTCAGTCGTAGTATAATTTCTTTGAGTTTCAGAAAGAGTTTTACTAGCATAATATATAGCTTTGAAAATTTTCTCATATTTTTGTCCCAATATAGCTCCAATTGCAAAATCACGTACATCACACATTAATTTAAAGGGTTTATTCCAATTCGGTGCAATAATTATAGGTGCAGCTATTAATTTTTCTTTTAAAATATTAAAAGCATTAATACAGTCTTCATTAAATTCAAATTTAGCTTCTTTTTCTAGTAAATGACAAAGAGGTTTAGCAATTTTAGAAAAATCCTATATATATCTTCTATAAAATCCAGCATGTCCCAAAAAACTTCTCACATCAGTAACAGTAGTAGGTGGTTGCAGTTCAGCAATAATTTTCACTTTTGCTTGATCAACTTCCATCCCTTTTTGTGAAATTTTGTGACCAAGTACAATGCCTTCTGTGACCATAAATTAACATTTTTCCCAGTTCAGAACTAAATTTGTTTCTTCACATCTTTTCAAAACTTTGGAAATATTTTCCAAACAAGATTCAAAAGAAGTTACAAAGACCGGAAAATCGTCCATAAATATTTCAATTCCTTTGTCTATCAAATCACAAAATATTAACATCATACATCTTTGAAAAGTTGCAGGTGCATTACATAAACAGAAAGACATGCTTCTAAACGCAAATGTTCCATAAGGACTTGTAAATGTTGTTTTCTCTTGGTCCTCAGGAGCGACAGGTAATTGATGATAACCAGAATATCCATCCAGAAAACAGAAATATGAGTGTCCAGCTAATTTATCAAGCATTTGATCTAAGAAGGGTAAAGGAAAATGATCCTTTCTAGTGGCATCATTTAATTTCTGATAATCAATGCAAATTCACCATCCAGTAACTTGTCTTGTAGGAATTAGTTTATTTTTATCATTGACAATGACAGTTAATCCTCCTTTCTTCAGAACACAATGAATAGGACTTACTCATTGGCTATCTGAAATAGGATAAATAATTCCAGAATCTAATCATTTTAAATTTTTTTTAACAACCTCTTTCATGATAGGATTTAATCTTCTTTGAGGTTCGATAGTAGGTTTAAAATCTTCTTTCATTAAAATTCTATGCATACAGATGGAAGGGCTTATTCCTCTTATATCAGCAATAGTCCAATCAAAAGCTTTCTTATAATTCTTTATCACTCCTATTAATTTTTCTTCTTGATCTAAACTTAGTTTAGAAGAAATAATAACAGGTAAAGTTAAAGAATTTCCAAGAAAAGCATACTTTAAATGTGCAGGTAACATTTCTAATTCCAGTTCACGGGCTTTTTTAATTGAGAGTCAAAGTATATCATTTTGTGTTATGTCTAAAATTTCCCAGTTATCTTTAATATAATGAGTTTCTTCAGATAATTCTTCTTCTTTTAGTTCTTCATTTTCATCAGTTAATAATTCAAATTTTTCTTTAGAAATGACTTTACATCTTTCTTGATAATTGACCCGACGGCCGCGCTTAACCCAGTAATGTTGCTTCAAAAAGATAGCCAAAAAGCTTTGACTCGATTTATAAATAGCAGCTAGTGTATAAAATTAATATTATATAAGTAATATTTTTACACACTATGGGTACTACGCAAGTATACGTATCGTTTCAAGTAATATAGGGTTTTTAAATAAAGACCCTAGTATCGATCCCACATTGAAGATTTATAGAAATAATTTTTTAATAAAGCGAAAGAGAAATATAATAGTAAAAATATTTTTTTATTTTGATTATAATTACTATTTAATTTACTAGATGCAATTAAAAGAAAACAATAATAAGATAATGATTTTATAAACTCTATATAAAATAAACAACTTTCTTTCTTTCAATTAATCTAAGATTTTTAAGATAATTTAATATTCGTTGGACAATTTAATTTATGGTATTGTGCCAAATAGAAGCATTCTCATTCTTTACCCTTTGATCCAGGTGCAAAGAAAATAGAATAGGTCCGGATGTATTGTTAGTAGTATTGGGTTAATCTAGGCTCACACTTCTAGATTTCCAAGGGTGGCTATGGTCGGCCTTACTAGTGACCCTTTCCTAGTCTATAAATCAAATTATAAGAATTTAGTCTGTCACACTAAAAACTTATCAATCCTATGCCCTTTAAATATTATCTTCCTATTTATTTGCACTTTGCCATGAATAGCCCGCACATGGCCTTCGACTACCCAAGGATTCATGTGACATTTACAAGTAAAGAGTTCTTCTCCTACAAGGTTTTTAAACTCTTCAACGAGTTTTAACAATTCAAACATGCCAATTTAAAAAGTAAAGTAAGATCGGGTATTAATGTCATCACAATGTTTTGAAAATATTTTGACTTTTAATTCTCCATCGAATCTTTATATTATCTTATCTATCTCTTCATAATTGAAGTAAGAAAGTAACTAACTACTCAGAACACATTGAAAATAAATAACGAAACATGATAATTAAACTTTGAATCAAATATAAAAATATACTTATCTCAAATATTTCTTCTACGAGATCTTCCGATTCCTACCTGACTCCACGAGTGTAATGAACTCCGGATGCAATAACTTGAAAATAAACTCACTAAACTAAACAAAAGTGGCCCTAAATTTCTCTCTCTAATTCTCTCTCTAAGGATGAGAGATCTTAAAGTAGATAAGAGAAAGGGGTACAATGGGAGGGGCACATTTTCTGAAGAATTGGACCTGTATTTATAGGATCCAAGAGTTGCCTTGAGGCACCTCTTCAAAACATGTCCACATTCAATGAATCTTCTAGAAGGACGGTCTGGCGCCTAGGCGCCGGACACCGCGTCCAGTTCTTCGCACCTCTTCACTTTGGATCTCACCTCTTCGCGATTAAAACTGTTTTGGAGCGTCCAAATGCAATGTATCACATGTCCTATTATCAAGGAACAACTGCCAGCCTTCTAGAATGTCCAATAACCGCTCACTCCATCAAAATAACTGATCAAACATTGTCAAAAACTTGACAATTTTCGTATCGAGTCTGGCGCTTAGGCGCCAGTTTCTGGTGCCTAGGCGCCAAGCCATATTTTTTATACTTTTGGTATTTTGCTCCATTTTTGCTCCTTTTTGCTCCTTTTTCCTTCTTAGACCTTTTTACATTTCCTACATCCAAAAATACAAAAAATACCTTTCATTAAAGCATAATGTCCTTAGAAATTAATAAGAATTAAGACATCAAGAAATAGGTATTTTTTTATAGATCAATAATGTTTTTGAATTATATAATCAATAATATCCATTCGATAGCATTTTTCTTTATCAGGGTACTTCATTGATTTAAGAATGTTGAATTTAATCTCTTGATCATTAACTCTCATGGTTAATTCTCCTTTTTGAACATCAATCATAGCTTGTCCAGTAGCTAGAAAAGGTCTCCCTAAAATAATTGGTATTTGTTTATCTTCTTCCATATCAAGTACAATGAAATCCATAGGGAAAATAAATTTATCCACTTTAACAAAAACATCCTCTATAACTCCTTTAGGGTATGTGATAGATCTATCAGCTAACTGAAGGGTTACAGTGGTGGGAGTAATCTCTCCTAAATTCAACCTTTAAAAAATAGAAAATGGCATGACATTAATACTTGCTCCTAAATCACATAAAGCTTTTCCACAAAATGTTTCTCCAATAGCACAAGGTATAGAAAAACTTCCAGGATCTTTAAGTTTCTGAGGTAAATTCTTTTGAATTATTGCACTACATTCTTCACTTAATGCAACAGTTTCAAAAGCTTCAAATTTTCGTTTCTTACTTAAAATATCCTTCATAAATTTTGCATAAGTTGGCATCTGTTCCAAAGCTTTAGCAAAAGGTATGTTAATGGTAATTTTCTTAAAAATTTCAAAGAACTTAGAAAATTGATGATCAAGCTTCTGCTGTTTTAGTCTTTGAGGAAAAGGTGGTGGTTTTTCAACTTCCACATTAATAAGAATCACAGTATGATCTTGACTAGGAGAAGGAGTTTCTTTAGGTTTTTTAATCTCTTCAACCTCAATTTCATTTTCAATTTCATTATGCTTTCTTTCTTTTAATTCCTTTCCACTTCTAAGTTGCACAGCTTTAACATGCTCATGTTCTTTTCTAGTTTCTTTTGGATTGATTTCAACATTACTAGGATGTGTTCCTGGAGGTCTGTGATTAATTAAATTAGCGATTTGTCCCATTTGATTCTCAATATTACAAATAACAGTGTTTTGATTTTGTAATTGATTACTCATTTGTAAAATTAATTCTTCTACAATTAACTTTTTCTGTTGATTATTAAATCTAGGTGGTTTATAGTTTGAATTTACTTGATTGTTCAATTTCCAATTGGATGGGATTAATTATTACCTCATTGTTGTTGTGAATTATTCCAGTTAAAATTAGGGTGATTTTTCCATCAAGGATTATAATAATTTGAATAAGGGTTATTTTTACTAGCAATAGGTTGTAAAGTTTCAGTAGTTTGAGAATCTTCATTATTAGCTTAGTTGTTATGTGATATATTGATAGCAAAATTATCTAATTTCTTACATATTGCAGCAACTTGTGAAGCTAAGATAGAAAATGCTTCATTATCATGAATACTTGCCATTCTTTTAGGATTAATCCTTTCAGAAGGCCACTGAAAGTTATTGTTAGTCATTTCTTTAAATGATTTAGCCATTAAAGATCCTCCAGCAGAAGCATCAATAATTGATTTAAGTGATCCAATAAGTCCGTTATAAAATGTTTGAATAATTAACCAATCAGGTAAAGCATGATGACGACATTTTCTTAATAGTTCTTTAAATCTTTCTCAAGTTTCATAAATTGTCTCCCCGTCAAATTGACTAAATGAAGTAATATCATTTCTTAATGTAGCAGTTTTACAAGGAGGAAAATATTTAGCAAGGAATTTTTGTGTCATTTCAGCCCATGTTTTAATAGAACCTGTTTCTAATGAGCTCAACAACATCTTTGCTTTATTTCTTAAAGAAATTGGAAATAGTCTAAGTCTAATAGCATCATCAGAAATATTGTTATATTTAAAGGTAGCACAAAGTTCTAAAAAATTAGCAAGGTGTAAATTTGGATTCTCATTTGGTGTACCCCCAAATTGATTATCTTGAACCATTTGAATAATAGACTTTTTAATCTCAAAAGATTTAGCATCTATAGTAGGTATTTGAATACTACTATGAAGTTCATCAACCATAGGGTTAGCATAATCCCTTAATGGTTTGTAAACATTTTGTTCATTAATTTCAATTGGATTTTGTAAATTATTATGTAAATTAGCCATCTCTTGATATTGTTAAATTTGTTTTCCTTTTTTAATTCTTCTAACAGTTCTTTCTAATTCAGAATCTAAAGGTAATTATCCTTCAGATCCAGAACTACGCATAAAAAGTAAATAAAAAAAGTAATAAAATTATATTTATATATATTTTTTTTAATTTTTGTTTTTGTTGTTTTTTTTTGTTTTCTTAGACAATAAAAGAAATAAATAAAATATTTAAAATAAAAATCTTTGCCTCCTCAGCAACGGCGCCAAAAACTTGACCCTCGATCCGCAGCAATGCGCCAAAAACTTGGTTTGCAATCGCCAAACAATGATGTAATATATGCTATAAAAAATATGTTATAGTAAATAATTTAACTTAAATAATAATAGTAGCTAGTGTATATAAAAAAAATTTTATGGAAAATAGTTTACACACTAGGGGTACTACACAAGTATACGTATCGCTTCAAGTAATATAGGGCTTTTAAATAAAGACCCTAATATCGATCCCACGAGGAGGATTATAGATTTTTCTTTTTAAATATTTTTATTTTATTTTTATGTATTTCCATTAAAGTTAAAAAGTTGATATTTAATTTACTAGATGCAGAAATAAAGCATTAATAAAGTAATGATTGATGTAAATAAAATAAGCAAACAGCTTTCTTCCTTTCAATTAATCCATGACTTTTTTTAGATAATGTAATATTCGCGGAGAATATAAATTTATGGTATTGTGCCAAATAGAAGCATTCATATTCTTTACCTTCACTCGATAGTATAAAGATCATTGGCAAATCTATAGAACAGGTCCGGATGTATTGTTAGTAGAATGGGTTAATCTTGGCTCACACTACTAGATGTCCAAGGGTGGCTATGGTCGGCCCTACTTGTGACCCTTTCCTTCTCTATAAACCAAATTACAAGAATTTAGCCTGTCACTCTAAAAACTTATCAATTCTACGCTCATTAAAAATTATCTTCCTTTTTATTTGCACTTCACATTGAATAACCCGCGCAAGGCCTTCGACTACCCAAGGACTCTTGTGATATCTACTAGTTAAAAATTCATCTCCTTCTAGGTCTCAAAACTCTTAAACAGATTTTAACAATTTAAATGGCAATTTAAATAGTAAATTAAGATCTGGTATAAATATCATCGCAATGCTTAAAATATATTTATAGTTTTTAATTCTCCAATGAATGTTATATTATCTTTTCATAATTGAAAGGAGAAAGTAAAGTAACTACTCAGAACACATTGAATTTAAAGAACAAAACTTGTAAATGAAACATTGAATCAAAATACAAATACTTATCTCAAGTGTTTCTCCAACTGAACCTCTGAATCCTTCATACTCCAAAGTAAATAGACTTCAAAAGCAATGACTCTTCAAATACTCTCAATACAAACTCTGAATAAACTAACTAATTAATAAAAGTAACTATAAATATGGCCCCTAAAATATTTCTCTAATCTCTCTCTAAATGGAACTATAGGATCTCTCTCTAATTTTAGGCTATATGGGGCGTAGGGCTAAGTTGGGTGTTTTTCTCTGAAGCAGTAGCCTCCTATTTATAGGCTTCAAGGGTTGCCTTGAAGCACCTCTTCAAAATGTGTCAATGTTCAATGAATCTTCTAGAACGTGTGTCTGCCGCCTAGGCGCCGGGCTCCGCGTCTAGTTCTTCCCACCTATTCACTTTGGATAGCACCTCTTCGCGATCCTAACTGTTTCCAAGCGTCCAAATACAATGTGTCACATGTCCTATAATCCAGGAATAACTGCCAATCTTTTAGATGGTCCAATAATTGCTTACACCGTCAAAATAACCGTCCAAAAGTCGTCAAAAATCTTACAGAATTCTGTATCGAAATGGCGCTTAGGCTCCGGATTCTGGCACCGGGCCAATTATTTTGACAATTTTGCATTTTGGCTCCATTTTTGCTCCTTTTTGCTCCTTTTTGCTCCTTTATTCTTTCTTGAACATTTTTGTATCGCCTACATCCAAACCACAAAATTTCCTTTCATAAAGCATAATATCCTTAAGAATTTGATGAAAATCAAGGAATAAAAATATGTATTTTTTTCATGGATCAGAGGCAGCAAGAGCACACTGACTCCAGCAGGAGACCAAACTGGCAGCTACCACCATGGTGAGGGGGGCCATGGTCGGACTAGCAGAGCAGTAAACCATCGCCGCCATCCGTATATATATATATATATATATATATTTATTTATTTATTTATTTATTTATTTATTTATATTAAATATATAATGGCAGCTGGGAGGAGGGGAGCTCTGCTAGGGTTCTCAGGATGAGCCTGGCGGCGGATTTTGCTCTCGCGGCTTTCATGTGGTCGGTAGAGCTCTGTTGATCTAGTGGTAAGGTGGGTAAGCTATTGGCTGTTGCTCTGGTGGTTTTGGCCTTTCAAGGGTGGATTCATTTCAAATATTTACTGTTACACTGGCTTTCCCACTAGTTGGGGAGTTCTTTCCTCTGCATTCTTGTTCATTGATTGTTTCTGCAGTGGAAGGTTTGGTGTACTCTTGTAGCATCTGGTTTTACTACATCTAGTTCCATCTTTTTGTCTTTGTATTGATTTGTCTCCATCTGCTGTGGGGTTCTCCTGGCTTAATGACCAGCCCTATAGACCTGGACACTCACATTAATTGGGCAAAAGCTTCTTATACTGGAGTGGTAGGGAGGGCTCCCTCTACTATTGACCCAGCTGCTTTAGTTTTTCCCTTGAGAATGCATGATGCAGCTGCAGGGAGGAGTACCATTCCATTTATCAGACCAATTGGTGAAAAGGATGGTTGTCCTGCAGTTTACTTTACTGATCAGGAGCTGGAAGAACTTAATAATGAGGTTAAGTTATCATTAATTGGAAATTTTGAATTGGGACACACAAAAATGGAACTAGTGAGAAGCTTTTTTGAATCCCTACAATTCATAGGAAATTGGAGAATTAGGCTGTTGGATGGTAGGCACATGCTTATTAATCTTTCTGCTGAAGAGGATTTTGCCAAACTTTTTGCCAAACATCAAGTTACCATAGCTTGTATGGAGTTGAAAATCATTAAATGGACTCCAAAGTATGATCCTAGCAATGAACCCCCAATAGTGCTTATTTGGTTTAAGTTTCCAAACCTCCCCTATAGATATTTCAACCAAACAGCTCTTTTCCAAATTGGGAGGTCTCTGGGTACTCCACTTAAGCTTGATGCTACTACCATTAATAAGGCTAAACTAGAGGCAGCAAGAATACAGATTGAAAGAGATATTTCCATTCTAGAAGTCAAGAAAACTTGGATTGGTTCAAGGAATGATGGACAATGGCAAGAAGAAGTGATGCAGCAAAAACCATACTTCTGCTCTCACTGTAGAATGTTTGGGCATACCAATGACAGATGTTATAGCCTTCATCCTCCCCCCAAGAAACCAGTGTCTCAGCATAAATATCCTAATCCTGCTGCCCCTACTGCTGCTCCTCTAGGTCCTCTGGTTTGTATGCAGGAGTCTACTCAGTCCAAAAGGTTGTTAAATGATATCAGGGACCTTACTAAATCCAATTCTCAAAATTCAATACCTTTTACTGCCAGGCAGCCCCTAGACCCCCCGACCTCCCCTCAGATCCAAATCCACCTCTTAACCCACCCCCCTCTGAACTGTGCACCCCCCATCCTGCCTTGGTAGTGAAAGCTCGTGACTCCATGGAGGAGGAATTGGTCATTCATACAGCTAGGAAGAAAAAGAAAAATTTTACTGAAAGTCAAAAGCTAGCTGAAATCTCTTCATCCAAAGGTAGGGAGGTTTCTCCCCCATTAACCAGAGGAAGAACTAAATCCAAACCCCACCATTCCATTACTCCCCCTCCCCCTACCAATGATAAATCTACTTTGTTGGAACATTAGGGGGGGTGTCTAATCCTCCCTCTCTCAAAAGACTTTTTTATCTTTATAATAAGTACACCCCTTGGTGTATTGCTATATTGGAACCTTTGGTTCACCAAGCCTCAATCAAAATCCTAAAAAAGTTAGCTGGCTTTACTTACTACACTAATTCCAACAATAAAATTTGGATATTATGTAGGAAGGAGGTGAACTGTACTGTCCTCATTTATCATCCCCAACTGATTCATCTTTCTCTAAATTTTGCTGGCCACAATATTTTTGCAACCTTTCTGTATGCTGGCTGTAGAGAACAAGACAAAATTCTACTTTAGGACCACATCCACCAGATTAGCAGCTCTTTGACCCTCCCTTGGGTGGTGAGAGGGGACTTTAATAGCATTGTCACTTCTGCAGAGAAAATGGGGGGTAGAACTCCCACTCTTAGCAGTATGAACAATTTCAGTAATAATATCCATAAATTTGCCTTATTTGATCTTAGGTAAAAAGGAACCCACTTCACTTGGAAAAGAAGCAATACTTGAGAAAGATTGGATAGGTTCTTGGTGAATGAATCCCGGTACTCTCATTTTTTACACACTGCTGTCTCCCATCTCCCTCTCAGCTGCTCTGACCACAGACCCCTTCTGCTGACCATATCTGCACCCCCACCTAATACCTTTAGACCCCCTTTCAGATACCAGAATTTCTGGTCCACTCACCCAAATTTTGTTCAGTTAATCCATTCCATATGGCAGAGAATTTCTCATCATGATCCTTGGACCAAGCTGGGTAGGCTGCACATCAAAGTCAGCAATCTTCTCAGGAGTTGGGGATGGAAGGAGTTTGGGAATGTTTACACTGCTGTGAATGAGGCTGAGCAGGAGGCTCATCAGATGAAAGATTTGGTGCAATCGGGGAGTGCTACTAAACTTCAACTCTTAGCTGCCCAAACCAAGCTCCTGAAGTCCATTGAAATATAGGATTTATTTTTAAAATAGAAAGTCTAACTCCAAGGATTCATTGAAGGTGATAGAAACACAAAATTTTTTCATGCTTGCATCAAATATAGGAGAAAGTGTAATACCATTTATAGCATCAAGAATGTTGATGGTCCCTAGCTTCATACCAGTGGGGAAATTGGCAAAAGTGCTCATAATTATTTTCAGAAACTTGTCCAGCAGCCACATTCTGAAAGACCTTCTATTAACACCTCCATTCTCCAAGATCATTATAGTTACATTAACCAACTTTCCCTCACCAATCCCCCTACTGAACAGGAAATCTGGTTGGCCTTAAATTCTATTGACTGCAATAAATCTGCAGGCCCTGATGGTTTCACTGCAGATTTCTACAAGAAGACTTGGACTGTTATTAAAGAAAATGTTATTGAGGCTATTTCCAGCTTCTTCTCTGGGAAGGACCTCCCTCACTACTTCAGTTCATATAGCATTGTGCTGATTGCCAAGAATAATGATCCAGTTAGCTGGGATCTGTTCAGGCCAAAAACATAAGTAAGATTATTGCAGCTAGACTTCAACCTCACTTAAGTAAGCTGATCAGTTTAAACCAATCTGCTTTTGTTAAGGGGAGATCTATAGCAGATAATGTCCTCCTAGCCCAGGAATTGCTACTGGATCTTGATAAACAGTGTAGGGGTGGCAACATTATTTACAAGTTAGATATCAGAAAGGCATAGGATACAATAAACTGGGATTTCCTTCTTCATGTGTTATCTGTTAGGGGGTTCACTAATTCATTCTACAATCTGATTCAGAGATGGCTAAGAAATAATTCCCATTCCATTCTAATTAATGGTTCCATCTGGGGTCCTTTTATTGCTACTAGAGGTCTAAAGCAAGGGGATCCACTCTCCCCTACTCTCTTCATCTTGGCTATTGACTACTTCTCTCTAATGTTGAACAATCTACTGAGCTCCAACAACTCCCACAGGTATCATCATAAATCTCATATCCCAATTACTCATCTAATCTATGCAGATAATGTAATGCTCTTTTCCAATGCTTCCAAGAGTGTTGTCAAGCTCATCCATAAATGCATCCAGAACTTCCAAGATCAATCTGGCTTATACTTTAATACTACTAAATGCCAAATCCTCTTTCCTAAGAAGCTTTCCCAAGATATGAAGAACTGGATTCTCACCTATACAGGTTTCTCTCCTGTCCAGTTACCATTGAATATATTGGGGTTCAGCTATCTGCTGGGAGATCCAAACAGAACCATTTTGATGAAGTTTTGAATAAAATCAGTAGCTATCTTTCCAACTGGACACACATTTACCTATCTTCTGGAGGGAGACTTACCTTACTCAAAAGTATTCTCACTACCCTCCCCTCTTATGTCATGTAAATGACCACTATGAAGAAGAGCACCCAGGCCCAATTTGAATGGATTTTCAATCAGTTTCTCTGGTCTTGCCACAGGAAGCAGATCCATTGGGCTTCCTGGATTAAATTGGCTAAACCTGAGTGGGCTGGGGGCCTGGGTTTCAAGGGTTAAGTCAGATTATCCAAATGAACTTCTGCAAACTTTGGACAAAGTTTAGATCCCAGAATTCCTTGTGGGCCAAATTTCTTAATGGAAAATATTGCAAGCACTCTCACCCCTCCCTAGTCACCAGTAAGTTGGGGGATTATATTCTTTGGAAGGCTATGTTAAAGAAAAGGCAGCAGACTGAAAAACTCTACCTCTTGAATCTTGGAAAAGGTGAACTCAATTTCTGGTTAGATCATTGGTTCCCTCAGGATTGGTTGCAACCATGCACCACCCATATCAACTTGAATCTCCAGGTTTCTGATTGTTGGGATGGGGACACCTGGTCTTTACCACTTCTTCATACCATCCTCCAAGCACCCTCTGTTAGGAGAATTGCTTCCATTAATTTCAACAGAACTACAACTGATTTTATAGTCTGGAAGGCTTTTACAATCCAAAATCTATCTAAAGCCATTTACTCTCAAATGTTCCAGTGGGAGTCTGTCCCTTGGGGTGAAGCTATTTGGCACAGGCAACTTTCACCCTTTATGAACCTTTTCTGCTGGAGAATGTTTAAAAAATTTTTACCCACTGATGACATTTTGAAAATGAAAGGATTGAGAGGTCCATCTTGGTGCAGTCTCTGTCATCAGGCTGAGGAATCCATTTCCCACCTTTTCTTTGCTTGCAACTTCTCCCAAAAGGTCTGGCATAACTTGACAGGGAAGCTGAATATCAATACTATGCATCTCCAATGGCATCACCTGACAAATTGCTGGCCTGAATAGCATAAACTGGGTGCTGGTGCTATCCCCATGTTAACTGCTTGGTTCATATGGATGGCCATAAATAAAGCTATTTTTGAAGATCAAGTCCCTACTGCTGGGGATGTGACTAGAAAGTGCCTCTCTTATCTCCAAAAACTGATCCAAGCCAGGCAACTCCCTAACATTTGCCACACCTCTTCACCAAGTCAAACCCAGCAGTTCAAAATTATTCCAGTTTTCTGGCACCCCCCTAGCCATAATTTTATTAAAGTAAATACAGATGAGAGTTTTAGGGAGCGTGTTGCTGGTATGGGAGGATTATTCAGAAACCATAGAGGAGATTGCTTGTTGCACTTCCACACTCCCCTTATTGCTATAGACCTTTTAGAGACTCAATTGATTGTTGTTTTCTGGGCTATTAAACTGGCCCTGATTTTCCAGTGGACTAATCTGATTGTAGAATGTGACTCCATGGAATTGATCTCCCTGCTCCATTCCAGCTGATCTTCTGCTTGGCATCATTCCTAGTGGATAATGAAGATCAAGACCATCACTGTTCAACTTGAGGTAAAGTTTCAATTCATATTCAGAGAAGGGAATAAACCTTCCAACTTGCTTGCTAAAAGAGGTGCCCTCTCTGCCTATGTGGGTATGTCAACTTCACCCCCACTCCAGTTAAGTTTACTGCTGGCTGGGGACCTCCTTGCTGCTCCTCACCTCAGAATTCAACCCAATTATTCTGTGGGATAATAATTTTACCTTTTATAGATGAATGGGCTGTGCATAGGAATAGTTTCCTCTTTTTGTAGTTCTTTTGATTTCTGTTTGAGGTATATTTCTTTTGGTCCCCTTTTGGGATGGGTGCTTTTACTTTGTTTGCTGATGTAACTTTGGTGAGAAGTTGTAATGGGTTGGATTGATCCCTTAAGGGATTTATTGTATTTTCACTTTTGATTAATATATATATATATATATATGTATATATATATATATATATATATAAATTAAAAAGGAGCAGACACAGGCTCCCTACATGTTAATCAAATCTGGAGTTACAAAACTGCCCCCTGGGGACCACATCATTCACAATAAAACTCCACACTACCAAAAATAAAATGCATACATTTACCAATATGTAAGTATACCTAAAAAAAGCAAAAGATCCATCATATCAATAGGAGGGTTGGAGAAGAGAGATCTACAAACAACACAGATTAAGGGGGAAGCAGCTTCAATCCACAACAATCCTGAAATGTGGGGCGTGGAAAACATTAGCTTCCAAGAGAAAGTTCAGCTGTGGTGGTGGAATGTGTGAGATTCTAACTTCCTGGTTGGAGAGGGCAGATTTGGCAAGCCAGTTAGCAGGCCTGTTGCCTTCCCTATGTATGAATTGAAAGTGAACACAAAGCTGATGTGTGAGAGCCTTGATACTGTTAATCAATTGAAAATGATGTCAGGGGGATGCAAGGCCCTACTGCATGTACTGAAAGATAGAGGTGGAGTCTCCCTCCACAATAATGTTAGCCCATTGGTTCTGTACAACAATATAGATAGCCTAGAAAACTGCTGCCAATTCAGTTTCAAGTGGATCTGCTGCCATAATGGGAGATAGAAAATAACATATGCAATTACCTTTGTGGTTCCTGAATATGTCTCCAATACTAGCACCCTGATCTCTGAAATCTCCATCAGTGTTCACTTTTAGTGTAGGGTGAGTAGGAGCCTTCCAATGGATGAGTATAATTTTGGTTTGTTTATGATGGTCGGGAAGAGGGGTTTTTAGAATGCTGGGGAACTTCTTCTGAGTGATCAATTTGGAAATGAAAGATTGATAGTTGGCAATAACCATTTCAACTCTACATACCTTCTCATCATATTTCACCCCATTCCTATGCATCCAAATGAACCAAGCCACAATGAAAGGGATACAGCCAACCTTGGTCTTCTATCAGGATTCCCAGCACACTAGCAGGTTATGCCAATCCAACATTAAAGTGTTGATATTTAATAGACTTAAGACACCGGTCCAAACTTTTTGAGAAAATGGGCAGGAGAAGAATAGATGTTGAACAGTCTCAGCATGAATACCACATAAATAACAATTGGAAGGTCCTCTCACGCCTTTCAACTTAAGAATGTCATCTGCGGGGATGTAATTATGAAACACTCTCCATATCATTAAAGACATTGAAGGGGTGAGCTACTTGTTCCAAACCACCTTGCCCCAGCTGGTAGGAGTCCAGTTATGAATATTTTGATAAATATGTTTGGTGAGGGTGTGATGCCTACCAGACTTCGAGTTAATTCTGTCAGGGAGGGATTTGTCAAAGCGAATTTTGGATATTTGACTAACTGAAGTCTCCTCCAAGAATTGTTGAAGTTTATGAATAGACCAGTTGTCCCCATCCCAGTAAGTAGCCATTGGAAATTGAGTTTCTTCAGTGTTGGGTAAAGCAATCAACATCTCTCCAGGGCACCACTTATCCTGCCAAAATAGAATGTCCCCTTTACCCAGCTCCCACAGGAAAAGAGATTCAGCAAGCTCCTTATTAATAACCATGTGTTTCCATATCCATGAAATACCAGGTTTAATAAGAGCTAAAGTGGGTTGAGTGTCCTTGCAGTATATACCTTTCATGAACTGAGCCCAAAGAGAATTCTACTGCCTAAAAAGAATCCAAAGCTTGCAAAAATTCACTTTCTACAGATGCTTCAGCCCTTTAAAACCCAGACCCTCAGCTTCCTGAGGTTTAGCCAGCTTTTGGCAACTAGCACAGTGGATTTGTTTCCTTTGCCCAGACCAAAGGAACCTGTTGAAAATTCTCTCAATCTCGAGTCTTAAACTCTTCTTAATGCAAGTCATCTAAATGACATAAGATGGGAATATGGTTAATATACTCGCTAGGAGGGTAATTCTCCCCCCAGTAGAAAGGTAGGAGTTTGCCCAATTGGATAGTTGTTCATTGAGTTTCCCAATGATTTCATCAAACTGCACCTGCTTGGATCTCCCTTTGATAAGCAGTACTCCTAAATATTTCAGTGGGAGATGGGCTCTAGTAAATCCAGTGAACTGAGTGATCCAATGAGTACTGTTAGGGGGAATGCACCTGGGGCAGATCACCTCACATTTAGTGTGGTTGAAATGGAGGCCTGAGATTTATTGAAACTGAGTCAAACGGTCATAGACTCTTTTTACAGCAGGTTTGGATGCACTGGAGAAAAGCATAATATTATCTGCATACATCAAAAGGGAAATAACCATGTTAGACTTGTGGTGATATCTAGCATAAAGGAAGAGGGTGACTTTGGACTCCAGCAACTTTGAAAATAGTAGGTGATAGTGGATCCTCTTGTTTCAGCCCCCTGATAGCTTGGAACCTTCCCCAGCAGTTTCCATTAATGAGAATTGAATGATGATTGTGTTGAAGCCATCTTTTAATCAGTTGACATAAACCCCACATTGAATCCTTTAGCTTGCAGAACCTGAAGAATGAAGTTCCAGTCAATTGAGTCATAAGCTTTCTTAATATCAAGTTTGTAAATGATGTTTCCCCCCTACAAGGTCTGTCTAAATCTAGCAGCAACTCTTGTTCAAGGAGAACATTATCAGCAATGGATCTACCTTTAATAAATGCAGACTGATTGGGACTTATAATTTTATCAAGGAGGGGTTGGAGTCTTCCCACTAGGATTTTACTAATGATTTTGCTAATAACTGTAGTGAGGCTAATGGGTCTGTAATGGTTCCAGGTCTTGGGAGCAATAGTTTTGGGTATGAGCACTATAGTAGAAGCATGGAAGTAATTTGGTAGATCATTTCCCTGAAAGAAGCTCTGAACAACAGCAGTAACTTCCCCCTTGCAAGTAGCCCAGGTCTTTTTATAAAAATCAGCAGTGTAACCATCAGGACCAGCTGCTTTAGAACTATCAATGGAGCTAAGGGCTACCCAGATCTCCTCCTGTGAAGGAGTCTCAGTAAAATTAATGTTGGTGAATTGATAATCTGCCCTGAATAGACTACTGTCGATTGTGGGTCTAGAAATAGGTGAGTAAGTAAAGAGTTTATGAAAGTAATTGACAGCATCCTCAGCTATTTCAGTCTCCTCCTTGAGCAAAACTCCCTGATCGGTTTCAATTGTGTGAATAGCATTGCACTTCCTTTTATATTTGATCCAAGCATGGTAAAATTTTGTATTTCTGTCTCCTTCTTTGAATTTAATGCTAGTGCGCATTCGCCTCGACAATTGTTCTTGCCAGTTGAGTAAAGTAAGAAGGTTTCTTAAGCAGCTATGAAAGAACCATATTTGGAGTCATCAATCTGAGAAGCAACTTCCAAAGCAGCAGCTTCCTCCTCAGCCTTGGTGACATCTTGGAAGAGATCCCCAATAATTTCCCAGTTCCATTGTCTGAGAACACCTGGTAGTTTAACTTGAAGCAGCTAGAATCTAATCAAAGGGTTGGGATGAGAACACCCAGTCCAGTGTTCAGTGATAAGAGACTAGAAATTGTGATGTGAAGCCCAAAAATTCAAATATCTAAATGGAGTAGGGGTGGTTTGTTTAGTGGGTGTAGTGATGAAAATAAGGAGTGGTCTATGATCAGACCCAGGAAAATTCAGATGTTTAATGGTGGTGTAGAGTAAACTTTGATGCCAAACACTATTGGCCAAGAATCTTTCCAACCTTTCCTAAATTTTGCCTCTTCTCCAGGTGAACTTGTTATCCTGAAAGCCCAAGTAAAATAAGATAGCCTTCTGGATATTATCATTGAACTAAGAAAGTTTATTGAGGTTGGGTGATCTTCCACCAAGTTTTTCTTTAGTAGAGGCAATGCTATTGAAATCTCCTCCTACAATCCAGCTGGAGGTTTCCAGAGTGCTGATATGATGAATTTCCTGCCAAAGCTCAATTCTTGCTGACTTGGTACAGCCAGCATAAACAAAAGTTGTTGCAAATTTACTGTTGTTAAATGAGTAATGAAGATGGATCAGTTTGGGGTGATCAACATTCACCTTCCACTGAATCTCTTTTCTACAAATAACCCAAATCTTATTAGTGGAGTTAGCAAAAAAGGAGCACCCAGGGAACTAGTAAGGATTTTATTTTGGTGTTTTTATACCATGGGATCCAAAAGCACCAAGCACCAAAGTTGGCGCTTTTTATATAAATGAACCAATCTTTTGTAAATTAGAGGGTGGGCTAATCCCCTAATGTTCCAGCAGATGAAATTAAACATTGTTTGGATCTGGTGGGTGTTTATGTGGTAAGGGTTGAGCAGAAATGGATATGGATCTGGATCTACCCCTTCTAGGTCCAGTGGGGGAGGCAATATTCTTGCCCTCTAGTTCAGCAGCCTGTGGGAAACATTGTAGTTCAGTATGAGTTTTCTTTGTTTTCCTTGTCTTTTGTTCCTTTCATTTTGTTTCCATTTTGTTTTGTACTACCTCCATCTGTCGAATAGAGGGGGTGTTCTCCTGTGGCAAATCTTCTTATATTTTTTTATTTTTTTCATAATTTTCATGGGTCTCCTTGCTGTGGTGCTGCTTGTATCTCCATATTTAAGCCTAGATGGGGTGCAATAGCAGCTGTCTCCGCTGTTTTGGTTTTTGCTTTCTTTCTGATGGGGTGGTTCAATCTATGACATTTTTCTAAGGAGTGACCAAACATTCTGCAGTTTTGGCAGAATAGTGGTTTATGTTCAAGTAACACCTCTTGCCATAATCCATCCCCATCATCTGAGGTGGTAATATAGATTTTTTCAATTTCAGGAAGTGATACATCTCTCTCCACCAGAACTCTAGCTCCTATAGAATTTCCCATCTCCTGAGTTGGGGTATCAACCTTAAGAGGTGTCCCCAAAGCACACCTAATCTGGAAAATGGCATGAGTGTGGTAAAGTTGGATAGGAAGGTTGGGGAGGGTGAACCATAATGGCTTCAGAGGGGGTTCTTTTGCAGGATCAAATCTAGGGTACCATTTTATGAACTTCATAAAGGAGTTAGCAATCTGTATTCCTTGCATTCCCAGTAGTCTTGCATAATCCTCTTCCTTAGATAGCCTTATTAGAAGGTGTCTCCCATCCATAACCCCTAATTTCCACTGTCCTGAGAGGTTGAGATTCTCAAACTGGTTTCTAACAAGCCCCATTTCAGGGTGCCAAAATTGAAACTGTCCAACTATTGTGAATTTGATAGCTTCAGCTAATACTTCCATCTCCTGTGAGGTAAAAATAATGGCAGGCATTCCTTCCTTAGACCCCAAAGGCCTAATAAATGGGCATTCAGATTTGCCTGCTGCAGCATCATTCAGACATTGGGGAAATGTCAAGTTATGTGCTTTTCTAGCCATCTGAGGTCCCTTGCTGACAGCAACAACATAAGAAAGGGGAGCATTAAATATGTTACCCCCAGCCATAGAAACAGGTAGGGGTACAATAAATGTCCTCAGCACACAGTCAATGGAACAGTAGTTCCAATTCAAAAACTCTTTACCCGGGAAAAGCAAATCAAGGCCAGCCGCCAAAAACAGAAGTCACCACCCTTACCTGACCTTCTAAAAACACCTACCTCCCGAACAACACCACCAAGGTGAGCCAGCCGCTGCCAGGCAGACTCCATCACAGCCCAAACCCTAGCAGAGCAAGCATCCTAGCATATATATATGTATATATATATATATATATATATATATTTTCACACGCCAAAAACAGTGCTCCATTAACCAAATTCTAAAACGTGCCGATAAAGAACAAATACATAACATAGACCACCAAGAAATCCACAAGCGAAAAAAATAAAAACAAGTCACATCCAGCAGAGAAAATTCAGGTAGAGTCAACAAATTCACCCTTAATAAAAACCAAAACCAGATATAAATCCTGAATGAACAATAGTCAACACTTTTTGTTCCCCTCTAACGTTCCCTACAAGAACTAATCTCAGGGACCAAAGCCATCATTCAGAGATAAAGCGGCCAACTGATCAGAGGGCACATTACCTGACTGTTGCTGCTGCTGCTGTTGCTGGGCAACATTTCTCAGAACATCCATGGCTTCAGCAACTTTGGCTTTCAGAGCATCAGGTGATTCCAACAAATGCAGCACCTCGGTTTGGTCCATTTCCAGCAGCATTCCAGTCACTTTTGCAGCATAGTCACGTTCCAGTTGCTCGACGAGTGGGTACAGGCTTTCACCCAGCATAGTTCTCTGCTGCTCAGGTGCGGCGTTTGCAAGAGCAGAAGCCAGTGTACCAATTGGAATAGGCTGCGATAAGGTGGTGTCTCTAATGGACATGCCACCCATGTCGTAAGGGACGGAGAGCATTCCTCCAGGAACAGCAGGCATTGGAATATCGGGCATATTGCGGCCTGAAGGATAACGGTAGACTCGTCCCCTAGGAAGCATCTGTTGCTGAAGTAGAGGAATTGGCTGCTGAGTCTGCTGCATTGGTCCCGCCCCAACTCGCCTACCTGCTGGTCGTTGGGTCTGTTGACCGGGCTGTACCAAGGGAACGAAAAAATTTGGCATTGGAGCTCCAGCAGGCCGCATCCCAGGAACAAGCTGCTGTTGGTATCCAAATCCAGGCTGTGGTGGTATAAGAGTAGGTGGAGCTTGACCATAAAATAGTTGTTGCCCGATTCCAGGAGCTCCTGTAGGATAAATTGGAACTCGAGGATTAACATTAGGAGGCAGTGATACGGGCCGCATTTGTGAAAATTGAGCCTGCAATCTAGCTCTCCTCTCTTCTTTGCGCTGGGCATGTGCAACATAAATAGGTTTGCTACCAACCATTTTTCCATTCATCTCTGCAAGAGCACGAGAAGCATCATCAGGGTTTGAGAAGGCAACGAATCCTGAACCCCTACTGATACCATTAGGATCCCGCATGACCTTGTAAGAAGTAATTGTACCAAACACGGAAAAAAGTTCCTTCAACTTCTCATCTCCAATGTTGTCGTCCAAATTTTTTAAGTATAAGTTAGCCCCGTGATGCTTATCTGCAGTCTCCTTCATACTTTGTTCAAATCTCACTCTCAATTCCTGCTCCCTTTCAGCTTTCTTCTGTGCTCTGCCAATAAACCACTCCTTATCATCAAATTTCTTCCCATTAATCTCCTGAACTGCCCGTGCAGCATCATCTGGATTCTCGAAATTAACAAATCCAAAGCACTTGGACTTACCATCAGCCTCTCTCATCACAACAACACTTGTCATTTTTCCATATTCTCCAAAAATTTCCGTTAAATCTTCTTCAGTTGTGTTGTTGGAGAGATTTTTCACAAAGACGTTATTGAACTTTGTCTTAAACAAAGAATTCTCCCTTTCATGTTTACGAAGGAAAGGTCCAACGTAAACTTGTTTATCATTCAAAAGCATACCATTTAACTTTTCTATTGCGATTTGTGCAGCTTCCTCCCGATCGAACTGAACGAATCCATACCCTTTTGACTGTCCGGAGGGATCTGTAGCAACCTTACAGGAAAGAATGGTACCAAATGCAGAAAATGTTTCTTGAAGAGCTTTGTTGTCTATTGCCTTATCCAGGTTCTTAATAAATATGTTAGCTGTCCCACTTTTTCTGGCACTAGGATCCCGATTTGAGTACATAATTCGAATTGGTTTATTATTAAGCGGGGTAAAATTCAGCACTTCTAATGCCCTCATCGCATCCACAGGGTTGCCGAAATTGACATACGCGTAGCCAAGAGATCGGCAGGTGTTCATGTCCCTGCAAACGCGCACAAACAACACATGCCCCACCTGACTGAACAGATCGAACAGTTGTGAGTCGGTTACGTTCATCTCCAAGTCCCCCATGTATAGCGACGTTGAAGGGAACTGCCCTACTCCGCCGTTAGTCGCCGCCGCAGCTGCACCGGAAACCGGCGCCTGCGGCTGTACTTGAACCTGCGCCATCCGATCGATCGCCAAATAAACACCTTCCCTGAACTTACTCTTTTTTTTTCTTTTTCGTATTCCTCTACCGCTACAAGAAAACCCTAAACCTAGAAAAACTGCTGACTATTTTTTTGGGATTTTCTCTGGGTATTCTTCCTTTGGGGGAAGAAGATAGATCTCCTGAAGGAGAAGCCTTGGGAGGGCAGCCCGAACTGCACCGCATATATATATATATATATATATACATATCTAAACCTGAGTTCATAAATATTGGCAAATTAAAAAGTCGCACCAAGTTTTTGGCGCCATTGCTGGGGAGGTAAGGAAAGGTACGGTAATAAAAGGTAACTGCTAAAATTTAAATTTGTGGTATTAGAAATCTTATATTTGAATTGCAAGTCATAATTGTGTGTGTTTGTTTATTGTTAGTGTGCTTATTGTGTTTGTATGCGTAGTATCAGATCTATAGGTTTAGTGCCTTATGATTCTCAGTTATAGTGTACTATTAGAAAAATTCAAAAACAACAAAAGCAATCTGCAAATCCTCACAAAATGGCAAACAATTTAAACAATCAAAATGAAAATTCACTAAGACCATTAAGAGATTATGCTAATCTAACAACAGATGAAATTCACTTAACTATCCAAAACCCTGATGTTGCTGCTAATTCATTTGAGCTTAAACCTGTTATTATCCAAATGGTACAAAATAATTAACTTGGAGAAATACTTAATAAAGATCATAACTTACATCTCGCTAGTTTTCTAGAACTGTGTGCTACTTTTAAATTTGATGAAGGGTCAAACGATGATGTTAGGCTTAGACTTTTTCCTTTCTCATTAAGGGATAAGGCTAAAGCATGGTTAAATTTGTTAACACCTGGATCTATTAGAACTTGGGGAGAGCTTTCACAAAAGTTTCTGTCAAAATATTTTCCTCCTTCCAAAACTACTGAGGAATGATATTACATCTTTTAGTCAGTTTGATGGAGAATCCATATATGTAGCTTGGGAAAGATTTAAAGATCTTCTGAGAAAATGTTCACACCATGCTTTACCATATTGGTTAATAATTCAAACCTTTTATAATGGATTAGTGGCTGCTAGTGGATCATTAATGTATAAACCTTTTGATGAAGCATATTCGTTAATTGATGAGATGGTTACAGATAGACGTAAAATATATTGTGTTTTTATGCACATTTTTATACATATTTTTGATGATATTGCACTTTAATGGAATATATTTTGTATTTTTCTTGCAGGTATGATGAAAATGAGTGATTAAGATGAAAGGAGAAAAATTGGAACAAATTTGGAGCAAAAAAATGAAAAAAAATGAAAAATTGGACATTGGCGGCTAACCGCCGCCTAGTCGGAGCTTAGGCGCCAGTTAAAAAATCAGATTTTCTTCATTTTTGTCACAAATTACAAGGGGTGTTTGAAGCAACTTTTTGTGGTGACTTCCTTAGCTTCCCATGTGTGGCAAATTTGAATGAAAGGACGCATCTTTTGGTGGATACGTTGAATCTCAGCATAATTTTAAGAGACACCAGGGCACCTTTTGGTTTATTATTTTAATTTGCCAATGGGATTCCTTAGTGTGATGTGTGTGAGTCCTCTTTTAGTTAGTCCTCTTCTAGTTTCAAAGAGTAATCTTCTAGTTTTACTTTTATTGTTTATTATTTAGAGTTAGTTAGTTTAGTTTTAAAGGAGAAAAGGTTGGTGTGAAACATTCTTTCCACCAATTTTCTTTCATCCATCTATCTAATTTTTACTGAATTTTAAAGTCAGAGTTGGAGTGAACAGAGTTGGGCGCCAACCTCTGTAGTGTTGTCCTATGAAAATTCAAGTTTAAAAGAAACATCCGGAGTCTTGTGGAGAAGATTTTCAGATAATTGTTTACTTCTATTTTTATCTTTAGTTTTTAGTTAAAGCTTGTTGTGTTTTTATTATGATTTCTATTTTCAAATCAATGTGTGCTTGTGTTTTATCCATGAATTCTGAGTAGTTTTATTCATCTTTTTCTTTCTTAAATGAAGAAGTAATTCGATTATGTAGGATTGTTGTAAAATTTTTAAGTTTTTAAAGTTGGAATAAGTTGTGAAAATTTAATTCCTTGAACTTAGTTTACTTCTTAATTTGGACAGTTAAGATGTTAAAATTTTTTGTGAGATTGTGTAAGATTCAATGCGGTATTGTCTCAAACAACAATTGGTGAAAATCACAAGCAATTATATGAGTGAGAATTGTAGTTCATATAATTGAATGCAGATATATTAGGAGATATGTTTTTAATGGGGAGTACAATTAGAGGTCTTTAGAGTGACAGGTTAAAGCCCCATAATCTGGTTTAATATTTTAAATTTTGTTATGAGAAGTTAGCCCCCAGGTTGAGGGAATCGAGGGAACTCTAGAGTGAGAGCTGGTATCTTCCCTGACTAACCATTTTCAAAATTTTAAAATTTTAAATTAACTAATGTTCTTTACAGAACCCATTAACGGTAAAAAATAAATTTACTCTTATTTGTCACGACACATTTAAATACTTCCAAAACAACACTTTCATAATTATTACTGCTTTATAAGGGAAAGAAAAAGATATTATATTTCCTAGTGTTTTATATCCTGTTTTAATGTTCTGATAGTTTTTATTTATTGCTTAGCTTTTTATCAAAAATAGCAAAAATAAATTTCAAACTTTACAAATAAAAACATACTTTCAAAAGTCATTTAAAAATTAAAAATATAATTTTTTTATTTCCTTAAAAAGTTTTTACATTTACCTGTGGGTTCGATATCTCGGGGCTTAATCAGAAAGTCTTATATTACTTGATAAATGATACGTATACTTCCGTAGTATCCCATTTTATAAAATCATAATTTTTATATATAAATTGTAAGCACATATATTCAGCGCGGAGTCAAGTTTTGGGCATCGTTGCCGGGGAGATTAATTAAAACTGCATTTTTAAAGAAAATTAAGAAAAATTTAAATTTTTACTTTTCTTTATTTTTGTTAGTGTGTTGTGTTTTATTTTATTTTATTATTGTATGCGTAATTCAAGTTCTGAGGGACTTGTGCCTTACCATTCTAAATTAGAAAAAAATATCAGAAAAAAAATTATAAATACAGAAAAAGAAAAAAATATTCAAGAAATGGAAAATAATCAAAATCAAAATATTGGCATCCATCAAGAATTCAGACCTTTAAGAAATTATGCTAACCCTGCAATGGATGAACTTCATGGTAGTATTCAATATCCTGCTATAGATACTAATTTTTTTTAGCTTATACCTGTTATTATCTCAATACTGTCAAATAATCAGTTTGAGGGACACCAACAGAAGATCCTAATTTGCATCTTACTAATTTCCTAGAGGCATCTGCTACTTTTAAATATGATGGTGTTTTGGATGATGCTATTAGACTCAGACTTTTTTCCTTCTTCACTAAGGGATAAAGCTAAGATATGGTTAAATTTGTTAGCTCCGGATCTATCGAACTTGGGGTGATTTAGCACAAAAATTCCTTGCTAAAGATTTTCCACTATCAAAGACTACAAAACATAGGAATGATATTACATTATTTTATCAGTTTGAAGGTGAATCAATATATGAAGCATGTGAAAGATTTAAAATCTCCTCAGGAAATGTCCACAATATTTGATACCAGATTGGTTAATAATTCAAACCTTTTACAATGGATTACTTGGATCTCTTAGATCAATTATCGATGTTGCTGCTGATGGATCATTAATGTCTAAACAATTTTCTGATGCTTATACTTTAATTAAAGAAATGACTACTAATAATTTTCAATGGCCTTCTGAAAGGTTAAATCGTAAAAAGGTAGCCAGTGTTCATGAAAATGATGCTTTCGCAATGTTAGCAAATCATATTGCTGCAATTTTAAGGAAAATAGACCAATTTGGGATGAATCTTTCTCAGCCAACTTACATGATTGATGAAAATTCATTAGGCCAAATGGTTGATTCTTTTTCTTCACCAGAAATTTTGAATGTTATAAGCAAGCCTAATAACCCATATTCCAATTATATAACCCGATTTGGAAGAATCATCCAAACTTTAACTGAAATACCAATAATCCAGGTGGTATTAATCAACATTGAGGGGACCACCAAGTAAACTCATTGGGGAACTAGAACAACCAAGAAAATAATAATTATAGACTAACCTATCCTCTAGGTTTTAATAATGATTTACAATTAAAGGAGAAGATGTTGTCTATCGAAGAAGTGGTGTCACATATGGGAAATCAATTGCAAATTCAAGGAGCAACCATCAGAAATATTGAAAATCAATTGGAACAAATTGCAAATTCATTAAGTGATAGATCCCAAGGAATGCTTCTAAGTAATACTAAAGTGAATCAAAGAGAAAAGAATAAACAACATGTCAACTGAGAAGTGGAAGAGAGTTAGAAGGTAGAGTTCAGAAAGAAATTGAAGTAGAGAAAGAAGAGATTGAAGAGCCAAAATAGGACGCTCCGAAAGGTTTGGAAAGACCAATTTCTCCACCTAAGGTTGATTTGGAACAACCACCACCTCCATTTCCTCAAAGACTTCATCAATAAAAGTTGGATAAGCAATTTTCAAAATTCATGGAGATCTTTAAGAAGCATACCATTAATATTCCATTTGTTGAAGCCTTAGAACAAATCCCAAGCTATGTGAAATTTATGAAGGATATTCTCAACAAAAAGAGGAAGTTTGAAGATAATGAGACTGTTTCACTTAGTGAGGAGTGCAGTGCAATAATTAAGAAGAAGTTTTCTGAAAAGCTTAAAGATCCTGGTAGTTTCAAAATTCCATGTGCGAATGAAGATAGATTCTGTGGAAAAGCTTTATGTGATTTTGGTGCAAGCATTAACATTTTGTCTATATCAATATTTAAAAGACTGAGGTTAGGTGAAATAACCCTAACTAATATAACTCTGGAACTAGCAGATCGTTCGATCACATATCCAAAAGGAGTTATAGAAGATGTTTTGGTTAAAGTGGATCAATTTATCTTTCTTATTGATTTCATTGTGCTTGATATGGAGGAAGATAAAGAGATACCCATCATTTTTGGAAGACCTTTCTTAGCCACAAGCAGAGCAATGATAGATGTGTAAAAAAGGGGAATTAACGATGAGTGTTATGATCAAACTGCTACATTCAATATTTCTAAATCAATGAAATATCCTACAAAAGGTAAAGATGATGAATGTTATAGGATGGATGTTATCTGATATTTGAGTGAATGTCATTTCAAGTCAAATTATGAAGAAAAACCTGAAAGAGAAGAATCAAAACATAAGCAAGAAGAGGAGTTACATCATTCTGAAGATTTTCAAGAGGAAGAATTAAATTATGTTCATGAAAATTTTGAATTGTTGGATATGACTGAAAAAGAGAATCTTATGGTTCATCAATTGAAAAACCTCTTGAACTCGAGTTAAAAATGCTTCCTGATCAATTGAAATATGTTTTTCTGGATGAATCCTCAAACTTTCCTATTATAATTTCATCACAATTGACTGAAAAGAAGAAGAGTGTTTGCTTGAAATTTTAAAGAAGTACAAGAAAGCCTTTGGATGGAAAATTGTTGTACTTAAATTTTTATGCACAAAATTCTTATGGAAGATAATTTCAAACCTCGGAATGAACCCGAAAGGAGATTAAGTCTTATCATGAAAGATGTTGTAAAGAAAGAAATTTTTAAGTGGTAGGATGCTTGAATTATCTACCCTATTTCAGATAATGCATGTGTTAGTCCTATTCACTATGTTCCTAAGAAAGGAGAAGTAATTGTGACTGTTAATGAAAAGAATGAAATGATTCCAACAAGATAAGTTAAAGGGTGGTGAATATGCATTGACTATAGAAAATTAAATCTTGCCATAAGGAAAGATCATTTTCCACTCCCATTTCTAGATCAGATGATGGATAGACTTGTCGGGCATAAATACTTTTGTTTTATGGATGAATATATTGGTTACCAACAAATTCAAATTTCTCTTGAGGATCAAGAGAAAACTATCTTTACCAGTCCTTATGGTACGTTTGCTTTTAGAAGAATGCCATTTGATTTTATGTAATGCCCTGCTTACATTTCGGAGATGTATGATGGCTAATTTTTGTGATTTAATTAAAAAAGGGATTGAAATTTTTATGGTTGACTTTTCATAGTTTGAAATTTCATTTGAATTATATTTAGAACATTTGTCTAAAGTTCTAAAACACTGTGAAGAAACAAATTTAGTCCTTTATTGGGAAAAATGCCAATTTATGGTAGCAGGAGAGATTGTATTGGGACATCGGATTTCGGAAAAAGGTTTGGAGGTAGATCCCGCAAAAATTCAAGTTATCTCTAATATACCTTGTCCAACCAATGTAAGGAGAACTAGAAGTTTTATTAGACATATTGGATTCTACAAGTGTTACATCAAAGACTTTTGAAAAAATACAAAACCTTTATGTCGTTTACTGGAAAAGGATGTATTTTTTTATGATGATTGCCTCAAAGCTTTTGAAAAATTAAAGGAAAAATTAATTACTACACCAGTTATAATTTTACCAAATTGGAAAAAAACTTTTGAATTAATGTGTGATGCTAGTGATTATGATATTGGTGCTGTTTTGGGTCAGAAATATGATAAAATTTTCAGATTTGTTTATTATGCTAGTAAAACTCTTGATGATGCTCAAATTAATTATACCACTACTGAGAAAGAGTTATTAGCTATAGTATTTACCTTTGATAAATTTTGATCATATTTAATTGGAACTAAATGTGTGGTGCATACTGATCATTCTGCTATCAAATATTTAATGAAGAAGAAGGATGTGAAGCCGAGATTGATAAGATGGATTCTTCTTTTGCAAGAATTTAATTTTGAGATAGTAGATAGGTAGGGTGCTGATAATCAAATTACTGATCATTTGTCCAAGCTTGAAAATGAAATATCTCTCTGTGATGCTGAAGAAATTAATGAACATTTTCCTAATGAAAAATTACTCACTGTTAATGAGTGGCGTGTTCCGTGGTATGCCGGCATAGTAAACTTTATTGTCAGCAATATTATACCTTATGGTTTGACCCATTTTTGTCTGATGCTAAGAATTATTTTTTGGTTGACCCATTTTTATATAAACAAGGAAAGGATTTTATAATTAGAAGATGTGTACCTTTGGAAGAAACTTATGAAATTATTCAAAAATGTCATGATTCTGATTATGGGAGCCATTTTGGAGTTGAAAGAGCCGCATATAAAATCTTACAATCTAGATTTTATCGGCCTACAATTTTTAAGGATGTGAATACTTATATTAAAAATTGTGATAGATGTCAGCGTATAGGCAATATTTCTAGAAGAAATGAGATGCCCCTCAAATATATGTTGGAAGATAAAATATTTGATGTTTGGGGATTAGATTTCATGGGTCCATTTACACCATCATTCAGAAATGTTTATATTTTTATAGCTGTAGACAATGTTTCCAAATTGATTGAAGCTATTGCTTTACCTCGATGTGATGCTCAAAGTGTTGCAAAGTTTTTAAGAAAGAAAATATTTTGCAGATTTGGAATAGCAAAAGTAATCATAACTGATGGTGGAAGTCATTTTAAAAATGTGATTATTGAGAAGTTAGCAATGAAATATCATGTAAAATCATTGCATTACTACTGCTTATCATCCTCATATACGTGGTTTCGTTAAATTATCCAATCATGAAATTGAAAGAATGTTGGAAAAGACTATTAATCCAAACAGAAAGGATTAGTCAACCAAACTAGATTATGCTTTGTGGGCCTATAGGATTGCCTATAAAACCCTTATAGGAATGCCCCATATAAGCTGATTTTTGGAAAAGCTTGTCATTTGCCTTTTGAACTCGAGCATAAAGTATAATGGGCTATTAAAGAGTTCAATTATAATTTGAAAGATCCTGCTGAGAAGAGATTATTGCAATTAAAAGAGCTTGAAGAGATAAGGAACGAATCTTATGAAAATCTTAAGATTTATAAGGAAAAGATGAAGTTATGACATGATTGGAAGAACTTACTAAAAAACTTATTCCAGGACAAAAAGTTTTGTTGTATAATTCCAGATTATGAATTTTTTCTGGGAAACTTAAGTCCAGGTGGATGGGTCCATTTATTGTGATAAATGTTTATTCGTATGGAGCTGTGGATATTCAAGATCCTGAGACTAGAAGAATATTTAAATTTAACGGTCATAGACTTAAACCTTATTTTTTAGTCAATCAACTTAAATCTGATTAGAATTTGATGTTGGGCAACTCAGAAGGAGATCTGGGAAGGTTAGGCTAAAGACGTTAAACCAAGTGCTTTGTGGGAGGCAACCCATAGTTATCGGTGTGCTTTGCTTTATGTTTTCTTTGTGTGCTATGTTTGGTTTGTTTTTATATTTTGATGGTAGTATTTTTTATTTTTTATGTTATAGTAATGTTTCTTTAACCTTATTTTATGACTTAGAAAAGTCGAAATGATTTTGGACATTTGGCAGACCTGTGCTAAATTTAGCACTGGCGGCTAAGCGCCACCTAGTTGGCGCTTAGTCACCAAAGTTATAAAACATGTGATAAATGAGGTCCTAGAAGCCTAGATCGTGGGGAGGTGGTTTTTAAAGTTGTTTTGGAGTTTTAAAATGTTTAAGGGTGTTGACCTAATTTTTGATGAGGTCTTCTCTTCTTCTCTTTAGTACTTAGGATCTAGCCTTAGGTTTTTCCTTTGACTATCCTAGAGGATTAGAATTGGGACCACCACTTAGAAACTCAAACCCCTTCTTAACTCCCTGCAAACTCCACAAACTTGATTGTAGACCCCTAATCACCTAGAGGGTTGAAATCAAATGTGGAAGTTTAAAGGTTGAGTTCCTATAGGGCTCTTTGGCCTTAGGACTACCCTGGGTGGCCTGGTCTGGTGAAGGGCTGACTTACACACACACTACACTTATACACTACACTTTCACACACCTCCTAAAACCACACCCATACCCAACTTGACCTCTTGACTCATGTAGGTGATTCACATGGATGGTCCTTAACCCCTAAGCCCTTGGCTAAGAGGGTTAGGAACAACATAGTGGATGCCTCAAATGAGTCCCTTCATGGCTCATATGGGCTTGACATGGCTTAATGGCTCAACCAAAATGATTTCATTTCACTTATATTCACCCAATCTTCAATTTTCCAAATTTTCGATTTTTGACCCCGGGACCCTACACCCGCTTAACTTACCCAAAACCTCGAAACTACCCAAATTTTTCAAAAATTTCCAAATCACCCAAAATTCCCCAAAATCATTCCTAAACATTTCTCTCCACTCAAATTGATCATTCATAGCCAAAAATACCAAAAATTCCAAAAATACCTCCCAATACCCTCCAAATACCCAAAATACCCCTCTTGACCCAAAAATCCAAAAATTCAGAAAATTCCCAGAAAATTACAGAAAATCCCAAATATTCCCAATTTCATTTTGTTAAACTACACCATGGGCCAATTTTGTCAATTTACCCTACTTTTGTCAAAACCCCCAATTTGACCCATTTTAACCCTAAGTGAACCCAATGTCAAACCAAACCAACCCAATTGACCCAAATTCTGGTCCAATTCAATTCTAAACTTCAATTCAACATTCCCAACACCAATCTAGACCAAATCCAAGTCCAATTTGATTGACATTTGGATCCAATTTCACTTTTGGCTTTAAAGCCCAATTTGGACCCATGACCCAAACCTAACCCAAACTCACCCAATTCAACTCCAATTAACTCCAAATCTTTTCCAAACCTCCCTTAACATCCCTACAAACAAAACCTTAACATTATTTGCCCAAAATTTAGACCCAAACCCCACTCAAATTCAACCCAAAGCTAAAAGGCCCAATTTTGACCTAAACCCAAACCTAACCCAAATAAGCCCAAAACCCAAAATCAAAACCCAACCAAAGCCAAAACCTCTTTGAAACACTCCCATAAACATTTCCCAACATTTATTTTACATCAATTTCAAACCTAGCCCAACATTGGCCCAAGTTAGCCCAATTTGACCTATTTTGGCCCATTCACCAAAGAAGCCCAAATTCAACCCAATTCAAACCCAAATCACTCCCAATTTGCTTCAAGTCACTCATGAAACATCCATGAGCTAAACCCAACATTTGTTTGGCCCAATCCTTCACAAAATTCCCATCCATAAATTTATTTCTTAAACCAAAAGCCCACTTTCTCAAACCTTCCTAAAAGCCCAAATTTCATGTTAAAGCCCATATGATAATTGCTCTACATCATACCCTTAATTAAAATCAATCCCTAAGTTTCAAAAACTCATCATGAAGCCATTCCAAATTAAGCCCCATACAAATTCCCATCAAAATACCAAAATTTTCTTAAAACCATTTCCATGAAATTGAGTTAACTTTTCCCAAGCCAATGATGAGCCATGAAGCCATGCATGAGCCACATGAAAGCCATGAGAGCCTCTTTACATGTCACCATACCATTTTGGGCAAAAGGAGGAGACTCTTTCCTTAATTGCTAAAGGTGATTTACCACTCCCATGATTCCCCTTAACCATGCTTATGCCTAATTGTGCTTGGATGGTGACTTGACCCTACTGATTATGCTGAGCCAAATCACTTTCTCTTCAGCCTAAACCAAGCCTTAGGTGATGCACCTAGCCCAAAGGGATGGGTTGACCTTTTTTCAAGCCAAAATGAGCCCTCTCCCATTCCATTCTAATCCAAGCCTTTTACACATGGCATTTGCCAATTGCCTACACTAAACCCCAGCCCTGACCCACCTGAACAAGATGGTGACCAGGTCACCGGAAAACACCATGGCCGAGACCTTGGGAGAAGCCAAACTTTGGAATTCCACCTTGCTGAGCTGCCCCATGCCCAATGGCCACCATGGCTGTTCTTCCCATGCCCACAGCAGCTGATCCCAACCCTTGGCCATCCCTGTGAGGCTCTCTAGCCACCTCTTTTTAAACCCGACCCCCTCACGACCATGGGGGAGAGTTGCACAAACCTTGCCGAAACTCTACCAAAATTGTTCCAAACCCTATTCCATACTTAGAGCAGTTGATCCCCAGTGTCAATTTGCCCTAATCCCCACCGACGAATCCAATTTCTCAGCCGAAATTTCACCCAAAACCGGGACTCTTTGCCACAGTGAGCCAATCCACAAATTGATTGGTCCTACACCTTCACCTGGACCAAGAGGAGAAGTTTCCCACCGAAAGCCCCATCTCCGGGCCACCCGGTTGTTCCGGCCTCCAAGCTTTGTGATCGGCCGTGGTCACTATCATAGCTAGGCAATTCACCGGACCAAGAGACTTCATCCGGAGCTTGCTGGGATCCAATCGAAGGTGACACGACCCTCGGATTGAAGCCACACTTCTCCGAGCAAAGGTATGAGCTAATTCTTCATCCCGAGCTTCGGAGATTCTCCATTTCAAATGCTTTAATTTCAATGCATGATCACTGTATAGATGTGTTCGTCTCTTCAAGACGAATCCATAGAGCACAAGAACACCAAAATCCGTTAAGTATTGAGTGAGATATTAGGGATTTAGTGTGGACGGCTCTCTGGTGAGGACGCTTGGGGACGATGAACGGATGTCGTTCATTTAATACACGCGCGGACGGACGGCTAGGATCGCGCCAGATTAGGAGATGGAACGACATAGCGGGCCCCTGGAGCGCTGAGTCGGATGGCAGCGTCGAATCAGAGAGCACCATGCTGCGTTTCGGAGCTGCCGAGGTTGACGCGGCGCCGCGTGGATAAATAAAAAATTAGGGTATTTTATTATTTATTTAATTCCCTAAACTTCAAAAATGCATAACTTTGTGTAGAAAAATCAAAAAAATAAAATAAAAATAAACTCTTGCTCAGTGAACAGAGGAGAATAATGTGGAAAAGAAATTATTTAATTTCATTAACTATTTTATTTTTAATGATTTATTTCCCCTCTGCATTGTTTTAATTCCCCATGCATATAAGAAATTCACCATGGCATGAAACCATAGGGCTTTTGAAGCCTCTGAATTTGGGAACATTCCTTGAATTTTCCAAAGTCAGAGGCCATCCCTATGAGAAGTTATTGATTTTTCAAATTCATGTTACTGTTTTGAGTATTTTAAATCTAAAAATTAGCAGGTTGTGAAATAAATTCTAGAAAAATTTGGTGATGTTTCTTATGACCAAAGGACCCTAGGAAAAATAGGTTTTGAACTAGTTCATTTAAAATGAACCTAATTGGCTTATACACCCAAAATAGGTCTCTAATTAATTAGAGTTAACCATATATCAAATTGACTTGAAATCAATTCTCCACTGACCTTTAGGATCAGAGGAACCCACCATAAAAATTTGAAGTCAATTAGACTTGGTTAGCCCTACTAAATGGGTTGATTAAGCCATTTAGTCAATTTGAAATTTAAAAATTCATAACTTTCAAAATGTTTTTCAAAAATTCACCATATTGGTTTTGGAGCCTCTCTGATATTAGGAGAATTTAAGAAAATTAAAAAGATGATTTTTTGGTATTATTTTAATATTTTAATAATTAAAAAATAATAAAAATCACAAAAATAATAAAATTTACCAAAATGTCACATTTTGAATTTTAATCACTTAGGAACAAACCCCATATTTTTTCTTAGGTCTATTTAATGAGATATTAAATTTTAAAGCCCTAAGGTAATTTTAAAATTAAAAAAATGTATTTTTTAGTATTTCCACTAAAATAATTCTAATAAATCAAAGAAAAATAAAAAAATTGTAAAAATTGATTCCCTCATTTCCTTGATATCAGAGAGATTTTTGAAAAATATAAATTTCATTTTTCAACCTTTATTTTATTTTTAAATTAATTAATACTCCAAAACTTAAATAATTATAATAAAAATAATATATTTCAAAAAATCACCAAAATTGGTCCAAGTGGTCCTCTGGTCATTAGGAATGTCCCATAATTTTCTTAAGGACAGAAACTTTCCCTTGGTCATATTATTAAATTTTCCTTGGAAATCTCTATTTTCCACCAAAAATATATATATAAATAAATTAAATACAGAAAAATCACATTTTATCCTCTCATGTCTTTATTGGCATATGAGTGAAGTCACATAAAAATTTCAAGTTCATTTAAGTTCAATTTAGTGAGTTATGAAATTATTAAGCCTGAAGGGCAGAATGGTAATTAAAATTTTAACCCTTAATTAAAACTTTAGGTTTAATAAAATTAAAGAGTAAAAATATTTGATCTTAATCTGATTTGGAAGATTGAAATTTAAATAATTAAAGGGTAGAAACCTACTAAATAATTTAAAAATAAGTGAAATAAACCTTAATTAAATAATTAATTAAATTTGGAAGAATAATAAAGTTGGAATTATTAAATAGGGATATTATTAGGAAGAGATTTATTCTTTGATCTAAGGATCCCTAAATTAATCATCTCAACAATATTTAATTCCTAATTAAAATGATAATCCAAATTTAAGTTTTAAAATGTTAAAGGACTTAATCATTAAAATTAAATTAAAAGTTAAATTATTAAACTATTTTTAAATTTTCAATTAAATTAAAATTAAAAATAAAATTAAATTAAAGATTAAATTAAATTAAATCAAACAAATTAAATTAATTTAATTTAAATTAAAACAAATAAATTAAATTAAATTAAATTGAACAAATTAAATTAAAATTGAATTAAATTAAATTAAAATTAAATAAAATTAATTAAATAAAATTAAATTAAAACATATTAAATTAAATTAAATCAAATTAAATTAAATTAAATTAAATTAAATTAAATTAAATTAAATTAAACCAAATTAAATTAAATTAAATGAAATTAAAATCAAATTAAATTAAATCAAGTTAAATTAAATTAAGTTAATTCACATCAAATCAAACTAAATTGAATTAAATTAAATTTAAATAATGGAATCAAGTTAAAACTAAGTCAAATTAAATTAAATTAAAATTAAAACTAAACCAAATTAAATTAAATTAAATTAAAGTTAAATTAAATTAAAAATAACATCACATAAGACAAAGAAATTCAAAATAAAGCAACTTGAACACTATTCCAAATTTAAACCCATTAACTTAAATTAAATCATAAACCACTTGAACACCAATTTGCCCTCGAAAGCTTTAGTCACCATAACTCCTAAACGGAACGGCAAATGAAATGTTACTTCACTTATATGATATTCAAATGTCCTAGTTCACTGAGTAAGATAACAACAAAACTTAACTAAACCTCGGACGATTACTTCACCTGATTGATTAAATCCATTTGGACTTAAAACAATTCTAGCAATATTGAAAAGATGTTTAAGATTCTTCTTAAGAACTTCCTCAATATGATAGGATATTTATAAGAACAATCGAACTTAATTGTTCTTTGATGAAGAAAATCGTCCTCAAACCAAAATACAAGAACCTAGACGTCATATGAAATGACTAGCTATAGGATTAGGAATTTGGTAGAAAACCATAACCCTTCCCTTAGCTTTACCTAGGAACTTGCTTAAATATTCTAAATTGTGTTTAAGTGCAGCTTGGGATGACGGGAAGACCCTCCAGGTACGCTTTTATTTTATTACAATTTACCTTATTGCAATTTATTTAATCGCATCGCACTTACTTTTCTTGCATGATAAACAATCGTTGCATGAAAACCCACACCTTTAGGATAGTCCCTAAAACTGAAACCAAAACTAAATTAAAAGTCATTGCAAGATAAAATTCACCGCCACAACATTTCAAAATATAAAACAACTCAAAATTTAATCACAAACAGAACACAAAACTGCAATTACAACTAAATTAAAACGTCCTGTTGGATGATCGGGAATACCTCGGATGATGTAACCTACGTGTTGCTAACGGGATTTCCCACGGTCTAAATGAAAGTGTGGAACCCATTCAGTTGAGTTTAGCAAATTCATCTGGACTAAGTGAATCCAATAAAAATAACGATGCAGGAAGGATGGAACCAGTGGGATCTTAACCGGTGTTGTTATAATCAACTTTAAGATTTGTTTTAATTAAAACATAAAAATACTTGGAAATTAAGATTTTCTCTAAACCAAAACACTTTTCTCATCTCCTGATTTATGACTTCTAAAACTAAACCTCTGCAACAACAAGGAGCTCGGAGCATGGTGGGCAGCACGGCCATCGTCATCAGCAAAACCTGAGTCTACTTCAGCAAAACTTTCTTAGAATTAAATAACCAAGCCATAGGACTTCGAGGTAGTTTGCCTAGTGCAACATAAATCCTCAACCTCTTCGTTAGGCATTTGCATTGCAAATTAAGCCCTAACCGGTTTTAGGATTCCGAGGTAGTCGTCTGATACGACATAAACCCTCATATCTTCAAGGCTACTTGTATGATTTTATCATACAAATATAAGTCCTAATTAATTAAAATTGGCAAAATCAAAACATTAAATAAACATTAGGGCCTTCCTAAATTCAAGCCAAACAATAGGATAGTCGGGAAATTACCGAAGTTTGCTTCGAATCTGTAATTTCTCCTACCTTTCTTCCTTTAAATTCCCAAAACAAAATGTTCCAAATTTGATCCATTCCCTATTGAAATTCCAAAATTCAATCCCTTGAAAACTTAAACTTTGAAATTCTTGAGAGCGGAATTATTGATTATTATCGAGAGTTTTCTTAAGTGATTCCCGTCACTTAAGATGTAATTAACTATAGGGGCTTGCCCTTATAGGGAATTTTAAAGAACCCGAGTAATATAAACCACTGCTTAATGCTTTCATATTAAGCAGGGGAATTTATCGGCTTATAAAATTGGTTCGCAGACCAAACGGATGTCACAAATCTTCTAGTTTATTTAATCGAGCCCCATCGTCAAGCAGTGTGCCTATTCTTCGGGATAGATACACGGTTTGTGGTACGGTACTCGTTTATATAAACTATTCGGGATGTGAGATTAGTTTGATTTCATATCTTAAAATCTTCAAATTTAAAATTATTTTCAAAATCAAATACTACTTTTCAAATTATTTATTTAAATTAAAAATTCGCCTACAATTTCTGTAGGCGACCCCTTTTCAAAATACCACACAACCTAAAAAATATGCCGACATATTTCTGGCGACTCCGCTGGGGAAAATTCCTCTCTCCATTTTTAATCAGATAGTTCTGCTTTCAAAAATCGGTAATGCATCCATGTCCCTAATGGATGAAGCTACCCTTCTTTCCGTTGGAATACTATGTTCATTTCTACCTTGAACGAGTATAGCCAACATTCTCTTGGATTTAGGAGCCATTTGTTTAGACACCCCTAAATAGAGAGGTTCCGAGATCCTTTTACCTCATTTCGAGGTGGGGTGGACCCCGATAGGTGTTAGTTTAGGAGTGATCCTTCGAGTCGAGAAGTCTTGCATAAGATTTTCTTTTCCTTTCCAACTCTGAGTCGGGTTCATTACCTTCTTCACACCTTTGAACATTCTGTTCTAAATAAACAAACCCTCTAATGAATGACTCTTTTAACAAATAACTCCTTCTTATAAATACATGAACAAGAATGTGTTCGGACTCTTTTTGATTCCTTTCTTTTCGTCCTGATGAGAAGAAGCATAACTTGGGACTGATAATCAGAATCTACCTCGCGAAATGGAAGCCCCAAAGCTGATTTTCTCCTTCACCAATGGACTGGACTTCGCTGTTTACAAGGATGAGCTGCCCGACAATGGGATCATCCGGTTTGGACAAGGATTCGAGAACACAAATGTCAAGATCACCGATGTTGCCCTTTTCGCGCTGACAAACAAAGTATCCGAGCGAGAAGCCGCCGATCGAGTTCAACCTTAGGTCAACTCAAGAGTTTCCTCCCCTGCAAAAGATTCCAGCCGAGAGAAGTACTGCTTGTCCGCGAAGGATCGTTGTTGCTACCCACCGGTCTAGTTGTCTTTGCACCTACCCCGACTTCTGCCAAATTAAAGGGGAAGGAAATCTAGAACTATGGTGAACCTGTTACCATGGAGGGTACAGACCTTCCTGTGAGACCTTCTATTTTTGAAATCGGGTCCAGCTCGAGAATTCCATCACTAACACGGACCCAAAGAAGGAACAGAAGTAGGAATATTGCCAGGAAGGCCAGAGCTGCTGAAGTCGCTTCCTTAGAAGAAATCCCTGAGTACACACCACTACCTGAATACATACCATTGCCTGAAGATACACCCCTTTTGAAAGGAAGTAGATTCCATCCCCTTTCGCCGCGGTGACGAGGAAAATGTCCGCGGAATTGTTTCTACATTACCTCGACCCGCATACTACAGCAACAACAGAAAGAAAAGGGCTAGGATTACACCATTTGCCCGACTACAGACTGTGATTGAGAAGTTAGCAAAGAAAGAGAAATGCCCTGTATAAGAGATTCTAAGAAGGATAGGGCGGGTGCCAGTCAAATCTCGTCCAGGGCAGCGAGTAGAACTTGCCATCGTTACAGAAAAGCCAAATAAAAGGATGAAGGCTAGTCCGCCTGTCGTTGTTTCAGGATTACAGATTAGGGAGGATACCACCTTCCGGCATTTGGTCGACGGACCATGCGGTCCTGAACCTTCTGCTGCTAGAAGGTTGGTATGGCGTCCCACTGCTTGGGCGATTAAGATTGAAACAACGACACGAGAAGGAAAGTCTCGTCGGGAGACTTGAATGCGAAGAAAGTGCTACTTGCGATAAAGGGGACTCATGAGAAGGGAACCCGACAGCTATCACACGTCAACTGCAAGGATGCGCAGAAAGGACCGCTAGAGGATGCTATGGAAAAGTTGAGGACTGATATTCGACGATTAGGAAAGGAAAGAGAAGAGAAATTCGGAGATGAGATTGATTTGTCGGAATTCATGGATGATGAGTATGCAGAAATCAACATGGTCGAAATGTGAGCTTCGTCAGCTTCACAAGGTGCTCCTGCAACCGCAGAAAGAGAGGAGCCGGAAGCAATGAGGAGGCAGCTTCAAGAGAAAGATGATACGATCGCCCAAATGGCAAAGAGGATGGAAGAGATTGTTGTAGCCCTAGCCACTCTCCAGAGTCAAGTGCAACCCCAAAGAGAGACACCCCCGAGAGGTCATTCACATTGTAGACGGAGGAAAGGAGATTACGTCGCGTCAACGGGGATGATCAACTAAAGAAGGATGCGACACAAAGCATGATTCCGGAAAAGGACATCAAGAGCTTGGTGGAACAGCAGGTGCGAGAAGCCTTAGCACAATCAAAGAGCGGGACATCCATTCGAACGGGTAGACCTTACCCTGAAGAATTCTACGTTGTCCAATACTCGAAAGGCTTCGTACCACCTGCGTTCGAAGACCTTTGATGGAGCCAGGAACCCCCGACGGCATGTTGCACACTTTCGTGCCAGCTGTTGCAATGCCGGCGAAAGTGATGCATTACTCTTCCGACAATTTGTCAGTAGCCTATCAGGGATCGCCTTTGATTGGTATGCAGAATTATCGAATGGTTCGGTGAAGACATTCTCAGAACTAGAGAACCTCTTCATCAAGCGATTTGCCGAAGCTCAGCACCACATCACTATAGGTGATTTAGTGGTAGAGAAGCGAAGCCGAACGAAACTTTGGTGGATTACATACTTCGATGGAGGAACCTAAGTATGAAGTGTGAACCACAACTACAAGAACGAGCATGCGATCGGCATCTTACTTAAAAGCATTCACGGCCCGATAGCACTTCGCTCGAGGGATTTACTATTAAGACTTTCGAGAAGTTGTTAAGCAAGGCCGGAAGCTTGCAAGAGAAGGCGAAGAAATTAAGTTTCGCCGACAAGACGGACAAGCAAAAGCACTGTGAAGACTTTTGAAAAGAAATGCGGGATTGTTGCGGCGAGTCGACAAAGGCAAGCAGCCGATGCAAATACCGCCGAACGGCCGCGGCAACCTCAACGAGTACCGGCAACCCCTACCCAGCTATCAGTCATCTCAACAGTATGAACAACCGCCTCGTCCGCAACGTACATTAAGGTAGCTTCTGAGCAGGGAATACCCGTTCAGGAATGAGGCAGTACCAAAAATGTTCCGTAGTCTGATGAAGACTCCAGATTTCCAACTGTCAGAGCCTAAGAGACCAGAAGAAGTCAACAAAAAAGGTGATCCCAACTTTTGCCCTTACCACCGGATGCTTGGACACAAAATAAAAGATTGTATTACCTTCAAAAGTTGGCTCAACGACAATCTTCGGAAAGGGAATATAACAATCCCGAAGGAGTACATGAAGGAACCCCAGAAAGGAGGTTCCATCAATGTTGTCTCGACTAATCTCATTGGTCCGATAGATCCATATGCGACTGTTGATGGGTGGACTATCGCTTGGACAAGGTCTTTGAAAAAGATTTTGGATCACATCCAAACCGCTTCGGTGCGAGCCTCAATTCAGAGTTCGAAACTTGTTAAGCCGCCGCTATCACTTGCAATAGAAGAACCACCTCAACAGGAGACGATTGAAGAGAAGAAGAAAATTGATGAAGAAGAGAAGACCGAGGCTTCTAAGGCTAGGCTAGGGGTTGCTTATCCTAGGATAGTTGTTTCGGATTTGGGGGAGAAATCCCTCGAACCTCTGACTTTGTATGATTATTTGCTCACTTCGGTGGGATCTTATAATGATAAGGGTTATGGCGTTGGCTACGTTTTGACTGTTTCTAACGATTACGTAACTAGCGACAATCCGGACATCGATTTCAATACTAATGACAATTCTCAAATCATACACAATCTCAACGATCGCAATGAAGAAGAAGACATCCATCAAGGAGGCTACGAGAGTTCAACAAGCAATGAATCTATCTGCGAGTTTCGAGGAGCTCCAGTCACAATAGAGTTAGAGCCTTCAGACTCCGAGGCTGATCCAGAAGAACCTGTCATTCTGATTCAAGAGGAAACACCAGCAAACTCAATACTAGAGTCAGAAGAAATTACAGAATTCAACTTAAGAAGTGGAAGAGTTCTACCTCCGAGAATGGGTCCAAAGGACAAAGGAAAGCAGGTGGTTGTTCAAGAAGAACCAACCCCGACAAAAGAAATACCCATTCGAGAAGAAATCGAGACACATGAGAATAAAGTAGACTACAACGTGCTAGCCCATCTTAGGAAACTACCGGCCAAACTGAGCATCTACGACGCTCTCATCTACGACGCTCTCATCTTACTTGATCCGAAAATTTGCTTAGCTCAAATGGCCGGAGATTCCTTAGATGAGTTTTGTTCGTTAAAGGAACAGCGAGGTGTTACCATCACGGACAATGACCTATTACTTAGGACAGCAGACCACAACCGACCGTTGTACATTTCAGTTATAATTGGGAAGTTTACACTCTCCAGAGTATTGGTGGATCCAGGAGTATCAATCAATATAATGAGTTTTCGAACGCTAGCATATTTGGAAATTGATGCTCGAGAGCTTGAAGCAGACAAAATGTTATTAAGAAGATTCAACTAGAAAGGAGAAAGAGCCCTCGGATCAATAACACTACTAATGAAGACCGGTGACTTAGCAAAGACAACATCAAAATTTCACATAATTGATTCAGAAACGTCGTTCAACGCTCTACTGGGCCGACCATGGATACATGAGAACAGGATGGTACCATCATCTCTACATCAGTGCATCAAATACTACGATGGAGGGGAACAGTGCATCAAAGGTGACTTACAACCATTCTCCGTACATGAAATTGGAATCCATGAAGACGCAGCTTATTATGCACCTCCGAAGAAAATAATATTCTCCAGAGATACCATAACGAATGAAGCAAAGGAAGTTCGAGACAACGAAGAACCTGAAGTTCTAGTCCAACAGTCACTCATCACTCCCTTACGGCGAGATGGTGAAGGTTTCTCCACAACTCGCATCCGAGGTCGAGGGCGGGGACGAGGTCGTGGCAGAGACGTTAGGACAATTAGACAGAGGAAACTAGCCATCAATGTTGATTGGGAAGACAGTTATGAAGAAGAAAAAGAAATCAAGAAAGAAGCAGCGACAATAAGTCTGAAGGAGCCACAATTCAAGATCTCTCTCGAAGATGAGAAGAACGAAGAATATAAATCGATGTACGAGAAGATTAACCACTATGTACATACTATGACCCTGACCCCGATCCATTCTAATAAGATCGAGGGTATGGTGGTCAAAGAGGTATGTAGCGACGGTGCAAAGCCAATCAAATTCTACCGTGGTGCCCCTTCCTCCAAAACTGAAAATAATGTACAATTTGAAGATGTCACTTCATCAGAATTAATGGAATTACCCTTTGAGAGGTACTCTCCCTGTGTTCAAAATTTAATTTAGCATGGTTTCTTACCTCGACAATGGACAAAAGGTCAATTACAACATTTTGAGAAATTATGGAATAACTCCGGTCGTCCACCCAATTCAAAGCATGGTCTCGGATTCGGCACAGTAGGATCGGTTGACGATGCCGAATTTTGCTTGGTTGTCACTTGCGAGTCTAATGAAAACCGCATGGAAACTACGGAAGAATTTGAAGATTTACAAATTGGAGACGCTCCACCGAATTCGAAGAAGAAATTAAATCTACAATAGATGAGTTAACGGAAGTTAACTTAGGTACTAGCGAAGAGCCTAGACCTACCTTTGTTAGCTCCTTACTCAATAAAGAAGACTCCGATGAAATAATCAAGTTATTAATGGAATTTAAAGACTGTTTTGCTTGGAGCTACGATGAGATGCCAGGATTAGCTCCAGAGGTCGCAGTCCATAAGCTAGGAGTGGATCCTACTTCTGTCCCAGTCAGACAAGGTCCCAGAAGTATGCATCTAGAAATTGAACAACAAGTCATAGCTGAAGTTAAAAAGCTAATAGACGCTAAATTTGTCCGCGAAGAACAGTACCCAACTTGGCTAGCCAATGTGGTGCCAGTCAGAAAGAAGAATCGTCAGATCAGAATTTGTGTGGATTTCAGAGATTTAAACAAGGCATGTCCAAAAGATGAATTCCCTCTACCGATCCCAGAACTGATGATCGACATTGCTTCGACACATGAGATATTTTCATTCATGGATGGATCTTCAGGATACAACCAGATAAAAATGGCTCCAGAAGATCAAAAACTTACAGCATTCAGAACGCCGATCTGAGTATATTGCTACATGTCGGCATATTTTTAGGTTGTGTGTTTTATTTTAAAAAGGGGTCGCCTAACAGAAGTTGTCGGCGAATTTTTAATTTAGTTTAAATAAATAATTTGAAAGGTAGTATTTGATTTTGAAAATAATTTTAAATTTGAAGATTTTAAGATATGAAATCAAACCGATCTCACATCCCAAATAGTTTATATAAACGAGCACCGCACCACAAACCGTGTATCTATCCCTAAGGATAGACACACTGCTTGATGGTGGGGCTCGATTAAATAAACTAGAAGCTTTGTGACATCCGTTTGGTCTGCGAACCAATTTTATAAGCCGACAAATTCCCCTGCTTAACATGAAAGCATTAAACAGGGGTTTATATTACTCAGGTTCTTTAAAATTCCCTATAAGGGCAAGCCCCTATAGTTAATTACATCTTAAGTGACAGGAATCACCTAAGAAAACTCTCGATAATAATCAATAATTCGCTCTCAAGAATTTCAAAGTTTAAGTTCTCAAAGGATTGAATTTTGGAATTTCAATAGGGAATGGATCAAATTTGGAACATTTTATTTTGGGAATTCCAAGGAAGAAAAGTAGGAGAAATTACAGATTCGAAGTGAACTTCGGTAATTTCTCGACTATCCTATTGTTTGGCTTAGATTTAGGAAAGTACTAATGTTTATTTAATGTTTTAATCTTGCCAATTTTAATTAATTAGGGCTTATATTTATATGACAGAATCATACAAATAGCCTCGAAGATGTGAGGGTTTATGTCGTATCAGATGACTACCTCGGAATCCTAAGACCGGTTAGGGCTTAATTTGTAATGCAAATGCCTAACGAAGAGTTGAGGATTTATGTTGCACTAGGCAAACTACCTCGAAGTCCTATGGCTTTGTTATTTAATTCTAGGAAAGTTTTGCTGAAGTAGACTCAGGTTTTGCTGATGACGATGGTCGTGCTGCCCACCATGCTCCGAGCTCCTTGTTGTTGCAGAGGTTTAGTTTTAGAAGTCATAAATCAGGGGATGAGAAAAGTGTTTTGGTTTAGAGAAAATCTTAATTTCCAAGTGTTTGTTATGTTTTAATTAAAACAAATCTTAAAGTTGATTATAACGACACCGGTTAAGATCCCACGGTTCCATCCTTCCGGCATCATTATTTTTATCGGATTCACTTAGTCCGGATGAATTTGCTAAACTCAACTGAATGAGTTCCACACTTTCATTTAGACCGTGGGAAATCCCGTTAGCAACACGTAGGTTACATCATCCGAGGTATTCCCGATCATCCAACAGGACGTTTTAATTTAATTGTAATTGTAGTTTTGTGTTCTGTTTGTGATTAAATTTTGAGTTGTTTTATATTTTGAAATGTTGTGACGGTGAATTTTATCTTGCAATGACTTTTAATTTAGTTTTGGTTTCGAGCTTTAGGGACTATCCTAAAGGTGTGGGTTTTCATGCAACGGTTGCTTATCATGCAATAAAAGTAAGTGCGATGCGATTAAATAAATTGCAATAAGGTAAATTGCAATAAAATAAAAGCGTACCCGGAGGGTCTTCCCGTCATCCCAAGCTGCACTTAAAACACAATTAGAATATTTAAGCAAGTTCCTAGGTAAAGCTAAGGTAAGGGTTATGGTTTTCTACCAAATTCCTAATCCTATAGCTAGTCATTTCCTATGACGTCTAGGTTCCTTGTGTTTTTGTTTGAAGATGATTTTCTTCATCAAAGAACAATTAAATTCAATTGTTCTTATAAATATCCTATCATATTGAGGAAGTGCTTAAGAAGAATCATAAACATCTTTTCAATATTTCTAGGATTATTTTAAGTCCAAATGAATTTACTTAATCAAATGAATTAATCGTCCGAGGTTTAGCTAAGTTTTGTTATTATCTTACTCAGTGAACAAGGATGTTTGAATGTCCTATAAGTGAAGTAACATTTCATTTAATATTCTGTTTAGGAGTTATGACAACTAAAGCTTTCGAGGGTAAGTTTGTGATTTAGTTTAATTTCAATTAATGGGTTTAAATTTGGAATAGTGTTCAAGTTATTTTAGATTTATTTTGAATTCTTTATGTCTTTGGTGATATTATAGTTAATTCAACTTAATTTAATTAATTTAATTTAATTTATTTTAATTCTATTCAATTTAGTTTGGTTTGATGTTAACTTAATTTAGTTTGATTTGATTTAATTTTAATTTAATTTGATTTAATTTAATTTAATTTAATTTAATTTAATTTAATTTAATTTAATTTAATTTAATTTAATTTAATTTAAATTACTTAATTTAATTTAATTTTTAATTTAATTTTATTTTTAATTTTAATTGAAATTTTAAAAGAGTTTAATAATTTAACTTTAGTTTAATGATTAAGTTTTTTAATATTTTAAATTTGAGTTATCATTTTAATTAAGAATTGAATATTAATGAGATAATTAATTTAGGGATTTTTAAATTGAAGAATAAATCTCTTCCTAATAAAATCCCTATTTTATAATTCCAATTTCATTATTCTTCCAAATTTAATCAATTATTTAATTAAGGTTTATTTCAATTATTTTAAATTGTTTAATGGATTTCTACCCTTTAATTATTTAAATTTCAATCATCCAAATCAGATTAGGATCAAATATTTTACTTGTTAATTTTTTTTATTAAACCTAAAGTTTTAATTAAGGATTAAAATTTTAATTACCACTTTACCCTTTAAGCTTAATAATTTCATAACTCACTAAATTGAGCTTAAATGAACTTGAAATTTTTATGTGACTTCACTCATATGTCAATAAAGACATGAGAGGAGAAAATGTGATTTTTCTATATTTAATTTATTTATATAATTATTTTGGTAGAAAATAGAGATTTCCAAGGAAAATTTAATAACATGACCAAGGGAAAGTTTCTGTCCTTAAGAAAATTAGGGAACATTCCTAATGACCAGAGGACCACTTGGACCAATTTTGGTGATTTTTTGAATTATATTATTTTTATTATAATTATTTTAAGTTTTTGGAGTGTTAATTAATTTAAAAATAAAATAAATGTTGAAAAATGAATTTTATATTTTTCAAAAATCTCTCTGATATCAAGAATCAAACTTTGCAATTTTCTGATTTTTCTATGATTTATTATAATTATTTTAGTGAAAATGCTAGAAAATACATTTTTTTAATTTTAAAATTACCCTAGAGCTTTAAAATTTAATATCTCACTAAATAGACCTAAGAAAAATATGGGGTTTGTTCCTAAGTGATTGAAATTTAAAATGTGACATTTTGGTGAATTTTATTATTTTTGTGATTTTTATTATTTTTTAATTATTAAAAATATTAAAATAATATTAAAAATCAACTTTTTTAGAAAATTGAAATTTTAATTTTCTTAAATTCCCTAATATCAGAGAGGCTCCAAAACTAATTTGGTGAATTTTTGAAAGTTATTTTGAAAGTTATGAATTTTTAAAGTTTAAAATGACTAAGTGGCTTAATCAACCCATTTAGTAGGGCTAACCAAGTCCAATTGACCTCAAATTTTTATGGTGGGTTCCTCCGATCCTAAAGGTCAGTGGAGAATTGATTTCAAGTCAATTTGATGTATGGTTAGCTCTAATTAATTAAAGATCCATTTTGGGTGTTTAAGCCAATTAGGGTTGTTTTAAATGAACTAACTCAAAACCTATTTTTTCCTAGGGTCCTCTGGTCATAAGGAACATCACCAAATTTTCTTAGAATTTATTTCACAACATGCTATTTATTGGAATTAAAATACTCAAAACAGTAACATGAATTTGAAAAATCAATAACTTTTCATAGGGATGGCCTCTGACTTTGGAAAATTCAGGGAATGTTCCCAAATTCAGAGGCTTCAAAAGCCCTATGGTCTCATGCCAAGGTGAATTGTATACATGCATGGAGAATTAAAAATATGCAGAGAGTAAATAAATTATTAAAAATAAAATACTTGATGAAATTAGATAATTTCTTTTCCACATTATTCTCCTCTGTTCACTGAGCAAGAGGGTATTTTTATTTTATTTTTATGGTTTTCCTACACAAAGTTATGAATTTTTGAAGTTTAGGGAATTAAATAAAAAGAAAATACCCCTAATTTTCTATTTATCCATGCGGTGCCGCGTCATCCTCGGCATCTCCAAACGCACATGCGTCGCGCTCCCATTCGACGCCGCCGCTTGAGTCAGCAGCCCGGGCCCCGCGGTTCTCATACCGTCTCCTGGTCCGACGCCATCTGAGCCGTCCGTCCGCACGTGTATTGAATGGACGGCATCCGTTCATCGTCCCCGAGCATCCTCACCCGAGAGCCGTCCACACTAAATCCCTAAGATCTCACTCGATACTCAATGGATTTTCATGTTCTTATGCTCTATGGATTCGTCTTAAGAAGACGAACACATCCATACTGTTTATGTGGGATGAAATTTACGCAATAGAAATGGAGAATGTTCAGAAGCTCGGGAAGAAGAGTGAGGCCATACCTTTGCTCGGAGAAGTGTGGCTTCGATCCGAGGGTTGTTGCACCTTCGATTGGATCCCAGCAAGCTCCAGATGAAGTCTCCTGGTCTGGTGAATTGCCTAGGTAGGATTTCGACCACAGCTGATCACAAAGCTTGGAGGCTGGAGCAACTGGGTGGCCTGGAGATGGGGCTTTTGTTGGTGGACACCTTCCCTTGGTCTGGTGAAGGTGTAGAACCAATCAATTTGGGGATTGGCTCACTGTGGAGAAGTGTCCTAGTTTTGGGCTTGGATTTCAACTACGAAATTGAGCTCGCAGAGAAGAAATGGCGGGGGATTTCAGTGGGGATCAAGTGCTCGTGTATGGGGAGTAGTACTGGAACAATTTTGGCGAGTTTCCTTAAGGTTTGTTTCAACACCTCTCATGGCCGAGAGGGGTGGTGTTTAAATAGGAGAGGGTGGAGGGCCTCCTGGGAGAGTTAGGGCTTGGGATCAGCTGCTCTTGGCAAGAGAAGAACAGCTGCAATGGCCACTGGGGATGGGGCAGCTCAGCAATGGAGAATTCCAAAGTTGGCTCACATGTGAGCTCTCGGCCATGGTGTTTTCCGGCGGCCTGGTGGCCGGCCGGCCAGGCATGGGTCACCCTCAAGGTCAGGTGGGTCAGGGCTGGGACTTGGTGCAAGCAATTGGCAATTGCCATGTGTAAAGAGCTTGGATTGAAATGGAGTGGGGGGAAGACCATTTTGGCTTGATTTGGGTCAACCCATCCTTTTGGGCTAGGTGCATCACCCAAGGCCTAGTTTTGGGCTGAAAAGAGTCACTTAGGTCAGCTGCCATGGAGTGGTGAAGTCTCCATCCATGGTGAGGGGGCTAAGCATGGTTTACTGTGTGACATGCTTATGGTTAAAAAGGCTTAATGGAGGATTAGGAAAGGGGGCCCTCCTTTTGCCATTAATGGCTTGATCACATGTCAAGCCTTCCATGGCTTCATGTGGCTTGTCCATGGCTTGCATGGCTCACCTTTGGCTTGAGAAAAGTGGAGTTAATTTCATGGAAATAGATTTAAGAAAAATTTTGGTATTTAAAGGTGATTTGGCATGAGGCTTGATTTGGAATTATTTGATGATGAATTTAGGACTTAGGGAATGGCTTTTATTAAGTGGATGGCAAGTGGAGATGTCATGTGGGCTTTAGGGTAGATTTTGGGCTTTTTGAAATGGTTTTAGGTGGGCTTTTAAGATGGTTTAGGAAAGTGGGCTTTTGAATTTTAAAATGGATTTTAGGATGAAATTTTGGAAAAGGCTTGGGCCAAATAATTGTTGGGTTTAGCTCATGGATGTGTCATGAGTGACTTGAAGCAAATTGGGGGTGATTTAGGTTTGAATTGGGTTGAATTTGGGTTCTTTTGGTGAATGGGCCAATATAGGTCCAAGTGGGCCAAGTTGGGCCAATGTTGGGCTAGGGTTGAAATTTGAGTGGGGTTTAGGTCCAAATTTTGGGCAAATCATGTTAGTGTTTTGCTTGTGGGGATGCTAAGGAAGATTTAGAAAAGATTTGGGGTTAATTGGAGTTGAATTGAGTGAGTTTGGGTTAGGTTTGGGTTATGGGTCCAAATTAGGCTTTAAGGCCAAAAGTGAAATTGGATCCAAATGTCAATCAAATTGGACTTGGATTTGGTCTAGATTGGTGTTGGGAATGTTGAATTGAAGCTTAGGATTGAATTGGACCAGAATTTGGGTCAATTGGATAGGTTTGGTTTGACATTGGGTTCACTTTGGGTTAAATTGACAAAATTGGCCCATGGTGTAGTTGAACAAATGGAAATTGGGAATATTTGGGATTTTCTGGAATTTTTTGGGAATTTTCTGAATTTTTGGATTTTTGGGTCAAGAGGGGTATTTTGGGTATTTGGAGGGTATTGGGAGGTATTTTTGGAATTTTGGTATTTTTGGGTATGGATGATCAATTTGAATGATGTGGAAATGTCTGGGATTGATTTTGAGGAATTTTGGGTAATTTAGGTGATTTTGAAATATTTGGGTAATTTCAGGGGCTTTGGGTAAGTTAGGCGGGTGTAGGGTCCCGGGGGTCAAAAATTGAAAATTTGGAAAATTGAAGATTGGGTAAATTTGAGTGGAATGAAATCATTTTGGTTGAGCCATGAAGCCACATCAAGCCCACATGAGCCATGAAGGGACTCATTTGAGGCATTCACTATGTTATTCCTAACCCTCTTAGCCAAGGGCTTAGGGGTTAAGGACCATCCATGTGAATCACCTACATGAGTCAGGAGGTCAAGTTGGGTATGGGTGTGGTTCTAGGAGGTGTGTGAAAGTGTAGTGTATAAGTGTAGTGTGTGTGTAAGTCAGCCCTTCACCGGACTGGGCCACCTGAGGCGGTCCCTAAGGCCGAAAGGTCCTATAGGAACTCATCCTTTAAACTTCCACATTTTGATTTCAACCCTCTAGGTGATTAGGGGTCTACAGTCAAGTTTGTGGAGTTTGCAGGGAGTTAAGAAGTGGTTTGAAATTCTAGAAGGTGGATCCCAATTCTAGTCCTCTAAGATAGTCAAAGGAAAAGCCTAAGGCTAGATCCTAAGTACTAAAAAGAAGAAGAGAAGACCTCATCAAAAATGAGGTCAACACTACACAGTGATGCCATTCGGACTGAAGAGCGCAGGAGCAACATACCAGAGAGCAATGACAAGAATTTTTTATGATCTCATCCACAATCAAGTCGAATGCTACGTGGACGATGTGGTCATCAAAAGCAAAGTAAAGGACAACCACCTATATGATTTGAGAATTGTTTTCGAACGATTAAGACAATTTAACCTTAAGATGAATCCCTTAAAATACGCCTTCGGTGTCACCTCCGGGAAATTCTTAGGATTCATTGTCCGACATCATGGAATTGAAATCGACCCGGAAAAGATTAAAGCTATCTTAGAAATGCCGCCTCCCAAAACCTTAAAGCAACTACGATCCTTTCAAGGGAAGTCGGCATATCTTCGACGCTTTATCTCAAACTTGTCGAGTAGGTGTCGACCTTTCTCGGCACTAGTTAAAAAGAACGCCAAATTTATTTGGGAAGAGAAATGCCGAGAAGGCCTTCGAAGACATTAAACAATATTTAATGACACCTCCCGTCTTAGCAGCCCCGAGTCTCGTGTAGACCGCAGATACTTTATACCACGGCTTTAGACGACTCTCTCGGAGCCCTGTTAGCCTAGGTCAATGATGAGGGTAAAGAAAATGCTCTTTACTACCTAAGCCGTCGTTTACTTCCGAAGGAAGTAAGGTATCCCGCAATTGAAAAGCATTGTTTGGCCCTGATCTTCGCCGCTCAAAAGCTCAGGCACTACATGCTTTCTCATAAGGTCAACCTGATCTCGAAATTTAATCCATTGCAATACTTGATGACTCGTCCAACGCTTTCCGACATACTTGCTGTCAATGATATTATTACAATTCGATATAACTTTCGTGCCTCTTCGTGCCGTAAAGGGACGAGTCCTAGCAGACTTCCTCGCAGCACACCCTTTGCCGACAGAATCTCATCTCAATGACGACTTGCCAGACGAACAAATAATGAGCCTGGAAGACCCTGATGATCGACATTGGGAATTATATTTCGACGAAGCATCTTCAGCACACAAAGACGTAGAATCACAAGTAATAATGCCCGGTAAGGCAGGAATCGGACTAATCTTTATAACACCGGAGCGGGGGATGTTAAGATACTCCTACCACTTGACAGAGCCATGTACAAACAACGAAGCGAATACGAAGCCCTCATAACGAGGTCGGAATTAACTATTCAAATGGGGATAACGGACATCAACATCTACGGGGATTCGCAGTTAATCATTCAACAGATCGTTGGACAGTATAGAATTTTAAAACCAAGACTTGAGCAATACATCCAGTATGCCATACAATTGTTGGAACAAATTCCGAATGTGACGATCTACAAAATTCCCAGGAAAGAAAATGCTTTAGCAGATGCGTTAGCTCGCCTCGCAAAAGAATTTGCTTGCTTGCAAGATGAATCGATGGAAGTGTCGGTTAACGGACGTCGGGTCCTATCACAGCTCGACATAGACACAATACACAAATCGGAAAAACAAGAAGAATCGGTTGCAACGATGACGGAAAACACGAGAAGATTGGCGACAGCCATTAATAGACTACCTACAAACAGGAAAACTACCAGATGATAGGTCGCTAGCCCATCAGATCAAGAAAAGAACTCTGTCATACGCATTAATAAACAACACGTTATGCAGAAGGTCTTTCGATCAAATGTGGCTAAGATGCCTAAGCGGGTCCGAGGCCCGTGAAATTGTTAAAGAGGTGCATTCAGGACTCTATGGCGCTCACCAGTCGGGTCCGAAGATGAAAATGAAAATTAAAAGACTAGGGTACTACTGGCCCTCAATGATGACCGATCGCATGAAAATCGCCAAGAGCCGTCACCAATGCCAAGTGCACGGAGTGGTTCTACACCAACCTCCAAATGTGCTACATCCGACAATTGCGTCGTAGCCATTTGAATGTTGGGGCACGGATATAGTGGGTCCAATAGAACCACCATCTTCAAAAGGAAATCGTTTCATCCTTGCGGCTACAGATTACTTTTCCAAGTGGGCAGAGGCAGTTCCACTCAGAGAAGTGAAAGCACACCACGTGCTACAGTTTTTCAAGAACCATGTTGTCTACCGTTTCGGAGTGCCACGCAGGATCATCTCAGATAATGGGTCAGCATTCAGAAGCACGCAAATCAACAATTTTGTCAGGAGACACAGAATCGATTGGCAATATTCAACAATTTACTACCCAAGAGCAAACGGCTTGGCTGAGGCTTTTAATAAAACTCTCGTTCAAATCTTAAAGAAAACTTTGGACGATAATAAGAGAAATTGGCACGAGAAGTTATTAGAAGCCTTATGGGCCTACCGAACAACCTTCAGAACTCCTACTCAAACTACACCTTACGCTCTAGTGTATGGGTCTGAGGCAGTGTTACCTTTAGAGGTTCAGCTTCCTTCACTCGGAATTGCGATTGCAAACAAAATCATGACGAAGAGAATGCCAAGTTACGACTAGAAGAATTGGAAAGCTCGGAAGGAAAAAGACTTGCGGCGCAGCGGAATTTAGAACTATACCAAGCTAAGATGGTTCGAAGCCCATGACAGATTGGTCCGCCCAAGAACCTTCAAAGTTGGTGACTTAGTTCTCGTTCTCAAGAGACCTATCCTTGCACACCGCAAGATAGGAGGAAAATTTGAACCCACTTGGGAAGGACCGTTTGTGGTTGAAGCAGTCTACTCAGGAGGCTCCTACCAGCTTGTGAATTGCCAAGGAGAACGACATATGCTTCCGATCAATGGACGATACTTGAAGAAGTATTACACTACCTGATGTTTCAAAGGAATGAATTCTTCATCCCTAGAAACACGGGCGAAGCAGTTACTTATGACTGGGTCCGAACCCAAAAATAATAAAAAAATGTGCTAAAAAATAATAATAATAAAATCATGATAATAAAGTTTTCCTTGTTTTCTCTTCCATATCAAAATCTCTTTCCTGATCTTATCCCACTTCATTCCTGTTAAATTTAAAAATACAAAAAGTAATAAAAAAAATGTCTTTAATAAACAGTTTTCTTAATGTTCTTGTTCTTAGTACAGCCCCTGATCCTTTTCCTTGTCTTTTCGCAGGAAAATGTCGAACGGGCGGTTGGTCCTGAACTTTAGAAATGGCGTAAGCCTTGCACTTGACGAAAAGAGGGTGAAAGATGGAGCAATAATAGAGATTGACTCAGACTTCGCACCAGCAGGCCCGCAATACTAGGAAAGTGACTGGGTCCCAGTTGACCGAGAGGAACTGCCCAGTCAGACATTAATGAAAGTAGGTGGCCCAAGCCACCAATCTAGCAGCAAGAAAAGGAAAATAAACACTGAAGAAGACAAGAAAATCAAGTCTGTAGTCGCTACAAAAGAGGGCAGGCTTGTTAGCGCCGCGCCCACAGAAATTCAGGAAGTACGAAGAGCTACTCTCACAACAACTCAGCGAAGAAATAAAAAACGCCGTATCCGCAAGATGTTAACTAAACTAGCAGCGGACCAGCGCGACGAGGCAGTTGCTACTACCAGTGCATATACTTCAAGGACGCCGACTCACCGTGTACCGAAGAAAGGAGGCCGGCTCCGAGGATAACGAAGAGACCGGGGAAATCTCGAGGAAATTAGAAGAAAGAAGGCTACCACGCCACAAGATAAAGCCACCAGTAATGCATGACTCTGTTGCAGAAGCAACCCCGGAGGAAGTCCCGACGGACACCATCCCCTAGGAGCCGAGGTATGCAGGAGAACGTGAAGGGATTGAGCCGTATATCCCACAATACGTGACCAGGCCTCGCCATTTGCAAATTATTCCAGAATACGAGCTAGAAAGGATGCAGAATGTCGAGAAGAAAACTTTTGAATACTTTGAGAGAATCAGAGGCAGGAGGATCAATATACTAGAAGGGCTCGAGCTACATACAGACGTATTCTCAGAGTACGAACAACAACAAATCGTGGACTGCATCCGGGATTTGAAAAGAATGGGCCGAGCGGGCCGCCTAAGAGAAAACACTTACTCAGAACCCCGGAGATGGATGCCGGGTAAAGGTAGAATTACCATACAATGTGGATGCTCGCTACAACTTCGCGAGAAGACAGGAAGGGAAACCCACCGGGAATACTCCGTCATGGCCGAGTGGATCCAATGCCATTAGTCATCAAAAGGATGGTAAAAAGAATGATAACATGGAGGGTACTGCGCAGCGATTGCATACCCAACAGTTGCATCATTAACATTTACTAGAAGGGTGACTGCTTACCCCCGCACATAGATCACCACGACTTTGTCAGACCTTTTTGCACGGTTTCTTTTCTGAACGAGTGTAACATCATGTTCGGATCTGACCTCCGGATAGAGGGCCCAGGTGAGTTCCGAGGGCCGGTAAAGATACCATTACCGGTAGGTTCCGTCATGATACCGAAGGGCAACGGAGCGGATGTCGCTAAACATTGCATACCGGGAGTACCGGTGAAGCGGATCTCGGTTACTTTCGAAGGATGGATGACGAGAAAGCACCTTACCACTTCCGACCGGACCCGGAGCTAGAGAGCCTCCGGCCTTACGAGCTGTGAGTTACATGGAAAATATCACACCTCCAACGTACATCCATACGGCATCCTTGCCGAGGATGGCTTGGAAGGTGATGTTATTGACCCCGTACCTCACTATTCGGACATGGATTTCGACGGATACCTTTTTTGGATGGATCGACAAAGATCATACATAGTCCGTTTTGAGTCTACATGGATTGTATGAGATGTATTCCAGATCGAGTTGTATGATGTATCTTCAACATGATTGGAATGAAGGTGACCATGTCAACTTTTTGGCCTTCACCTCTTTTGTGCAAATTGACTGGGAAACGCCATTAAAGTTAAATAAACTTCGAACAAAGAACAGAAAAGAAATAAAAAAAAGAATTAAAGAAAACTTTCCTTAAAAATCGAAAAATGATGAACACCAAATTCACATGAACATTAAATGAACGATAAAATAAATTTGAATCGTTAAAGGACAAACAAAACGAAGCACAAATTTTAAATCAAATTCAAATTCAATCTTTCCAAATTTCAAATCAAATCTCAATCAAATTCAAATTCAATCTTTCTAAATTTCAAATCAAATCTCAATCAATTTCAAATTCAATCTTTCCAAATTTCAAATCAAATCTCAATCAATTTCAAATTCAATCTTTCCAAATTTCAAATCAAATCTCAATCAAATTCAAATTCTTGGGGTTGAGGATTTTACATCCGAGACTGCATTGCTTTAGGATCCTTTCCCTATAGCATTGAAATACATCAAATTCAAACTTTTGGGTTGAGGATTTTACATCCGAGACTGCATTGCTTTAGGATCCTTTCCCTATCGCAATGAAATACATCAAATTCAAACTTTTGGGTTGAGGATTTTACATCCGAGACTGCATTGCTTTAGGATCCTTTCCCTATCACAATGAAATACATCAAATTCAAACTTTTGGGTTGAGGATTTTACATCCGAGACTGCATTGCTTTAGGATCCTTTCCCTATCGCAATGAAATACATCAAATTCAAACTTTTGGGTTGAGGATTTTACATCCGAGACTGCATTGCTTTAGGATCCTTTCCCTATCGCAATGAAATACATCAAATTCAAACTTTTGGGTTGAGGATTTTACATCCGAGACTGCATTGCTTTATGATCCTTTCCCTATAGCAATGAAATACATCAAATTCAAACTTTTGGGTTGAGGATTTTACATCCGAGACTGCATTGCTTTAGAATCCTTTCCCTATCGCAATAAAATACATCAAATTCAAACTTTTGGGTTGAGGATTTTACATCCGAGACTGCATTGCTTTAGGATCCTTTCCCTATCGCAATGAAATACATCAAATTCAAATTTTTGGGTTGAGGATTTTACATCCGAGACTTCATTGCTTTAGGATTCTTTCCCTATCGCAATGAAATACATCAAATTCAAACTTTTGGGGTTGAGAATTTTACATCCGAGACTGCATTGCTTTAGGATTCTTTCCCTGTCGCAATGAAATACATCAAAATCAAACTTTTGGGGTTTAGGATTTTACATCCGAGACTGCATTGCTTTAGGATTCTTTCCCTATCGCAATGAAATACATCAAGATCAAATTCTCCGGGGTTGAGGATTTTACATCCGAGACTACATTGCTTTAGGATTCTTCCCCTATCGCAATGAAATACATCAAAATCAAATTCCTGGGGTTGAGGATTTTACATCCGAGAGTGCATTGCTTTAGGATTCTTTCCCTATCGCAATGAAATTCATCAAAATCAAAATCTTAAGGATAAGGATTTTACATCCAATACCGCATTGCTCTGAGATTTCTCCTCATTGTAATGATTCAATCCAATCAATTCAATTTTCTTTTGAGGTTGAAGATGTTACATCTAAAACCACAAAATTCCAATTTTCATTTCAAGTTCAAATCCCTTCAAATTAATTTTGACAAAACATCAATTTAAATTAAAACTCAAACTAAAATCTAAGCTCACACATCAAAACTTAAACTAAAACAAAATGAAATCTGAATCGAAATTCCCCAGATCATGTGATTTGGGATTCACCTCCTTTCCCTTTCCCCGGCGAGAGTTCAGGAATCTCCAGTCTCAGAGATATACTTGACACTCCCGAGCGGAAATTCTTTAATTTCGTCCTAAGTTTGTCACTTCGACATCTGTGTTGGTTTTGTTGATCTTTTCGGTCAACGCCAATACGCGCGGTGTGCTTGGTTAGCATATCACACCTATTGGGGGTCCATTTGTTGACCTCATTTTTGATGAGGTCTTCTCTTCTTCTCTTTAGTACTTAGGATCTAGCCTTAGGCTTTTCCTTTCTATCCTAGAGGATTAGAATTGGGACCCACCACTTAGAAACTCAAACCCCTTCTTAACTCCCTGCAAACTCCACAAACTTGATTGTAGACCCCTAATCACCTAGAGGGTTGAAATCAAATGTGGAAGTTTAAAGGATGAGTTCCTATAGGGCTCTTTGGCCTTAGGACTACCCTGGGTGGCCTGGTCTGGTGAAGGGCTGACTTACACACACACTACACTTATACACTACACTTCAACACACCTCCTAAAACCACACCCATACCCAACTTGACCTCCTGACTCATGTAGGTGATTCACATGGATGGTCCTTAACCCCTAAACCCTTGGCTAAGAGGGTTATGAACAACATAGTGGATGCCTCAAATGAGTCCCTTCATGGCTCATATGGGCTTGACATGGCTTCATGGCTCAACCAAAATGATTTCATTTCACTTATATTCAACCAATCTTCAATTTTCCAAATTTTCAATTTTTGACCCCCGGGACACTACACCCGCCTAGCCTACCCAAAACCCTTGAAATTACCCAAATTTTTCAAAAATTTCCAAATCATCCAAAATTCCCCAAAATCATTCCTAAACATTTCTCTCCACTCAAATTGATCATTCATAGCCAAAAATACCAAAAATTCCAAAAATACCTCACAATACCCTCTAAATACCCAAAATACCCCTCTTGACCCAAAAATCCAAAAATTCAGAAAATCCTAAATATTCCTAATTTCATTTTTTTCAACTACATCATGGGCCAATTTTGTCAATTTACCCTACTTTTGTCAAAACCAACAATTTGACCCATTTTAACCCTAAGTGAACCCAATGTCAAACCAAACCTACCCAATTGACCCAAATTCTGGTCCAATTCAATTCTAAACTTCAATTCAACATTCCCAACACAAATCTAGACCAAATCAAAGTCCAATTTGATTGACATTTGGATCCAATTTCACTTTTGGCTTTAAAGCCCAATTTGGACCCATGACCCAAACCTAACCCAAACTCACCCAATTCAACTCTAATTAACCCCAAATCTTTTCCAAACCTCCCTTAACATCCCTACAAACAAAACCTTAACATGATTTGCCCAAAATTTAGACCCAAACCCCACTCAAATTCAACCCAAAGCTAAAAGGCCCAATTTTGACCTAAACCCAAACCTAACCCAAATAAGCCCAAAACCCAAAATCAAAAACCAACCAAAGCCAAAACCTCTTTGAAACACTCCCATAAACATTTACCAACATTTATTTTACATCAATTTCAAACCTAGCCCAACATTGGCCCAAGTTAGCCCAATTTGACCTATATTGGCCCATTCACCAAAGAAGCCCAAATTCAACCCAATTCAAACCCAAATCACTCCCAATTTGCTTCAAGTCACTCATGACACATCCATGAGCTAAACCCAACATTTTTTGGCCCAATCCTTCACAAAATTCCCATCCATAAATTTATTTCTTAAACCAAAAGCCCACTTTCTTAAACCTTCCTAAAAGCCCAAATTTCATGCTAAAGCCCATATGACAATTGCTCTACATCATACCCTTAATTAAAATCAATCCCTAAGTTTCAAAAAGTCATCATGAATCCATTCCAAATTAAGCCCCATACAAATTCCCATCAAAATACAAAAATTTTCTTAAAACCATTTCCATGAAATTGAGTTAACTTTTCCCAAGCCAAAGATGAGCCATGAAGCCATGCATGAGCCACATGAAAGCCATGAGAGCCTCTTTACATGTCACCATACCATTTTGGGCAAAAGGAGGAGACTCTTTCCTTAATTCCTAAAGGTGATTAACCACTCCCATGATTCCCCTTAACCATGCTTATGCCTAATTGTGCTTGGATGGTGACTTGACCCTACTGATTATACTGAGCCAAATCACTTTCTCTTCAGCCTAAACCAAGCCTTGGGTGGTGCACCTAGCCCAAAGGGATGGGTTGACCAATTTGAGCCAAAATGAGCCCTCTCCCATTCCATTCTAATCCAAGCCTTTTACACATGGCATTTGCCAATTGCCTACACTAAACCCCAGACCTGACCCACCTGAACAAGATGGTGACCAGTGCCTGGCCGGCCAGCCACCAGGTCGCCGGAAAACACCATGGCCGAGACCTTGGGAGAAGCCAAACTTTGGAATTCCACCTTGCTGAGCTGCCCCATGCCCAATGGCCACCATGGCTGTTCTTCCCATGCCCAGAGCAGCTGATCCCAACCCTTGGCCATCCCTGTGAGGCTCTCCATCCACCTCTATTTAAACCCGACCCCCTCACGGCCATGGGGGAGAGTTGCACAAACCTTGCCGAAACTCTGCCAAAATTGTTCCAAACCCTACTCCATACTTAGAGCAGTTGATCCCCAGTGTCAATTTGCCCTAATCCCCACTGACAAAATCCAATTTCTCAACTGAAATTTCACCCAAAATCAGGACACTTTGCCACAGTGAGCCAATCCTCAAATTGATTGGTCCTACACCTTCACTGGACCAAGAGGAGAAGTTTCCCACTGAAAGCCCCATCTCCGGGCCCCCGATTGTTCCAGCCTCCAAGCTTTATGATCGGCTGTGGTCACTTTCATAGCTAGGCAATTCACCAGACCAAGAGACGTCATCTGGAGCTTGCTGAGATCCAATCGAAGGTGACACAACCCTCAGATTGAAGCGACACTTCTCTGAGCAAAGGTATGAGCTAATTCTTCATCCCGAGCTTCTGGAGATTCTCCATTTCAAATGCTTTAATTTCAATGCATGATCACTGTATAGATGTGTTTGTCTCTTCAAGACGAATCCATAGAGCACAAGAACACCAAAATTTGTTAAGTATTGAGTGAGATATTAGGGATTTAGTGTGGACGGCTCTCGGGTGAGGACGCTTGGGGACGATGAACGGATGTCGTTCATTTAATACACGCACGGACGGACGGCTAGGATCGCGCCGGATCAGGCGATGGAACGACACAGCGGGCCCCTGGAGCGCTGAGTCGGATGGCGGCATCGAATCAGAGAGCGCCACGCGGCGTTTCGGAGCTGCCGAGGTTGACGTGGCGCCGTGTGGATAAATAGAAAATTAGGGTATTTTCTTATTTATTTAATTCCCTAAACTTCAAAAATGCATAACTTTGTATAGAAAAATTAGAAAAATAAAATAAAAATACCATCTTGCTCCGTGAACAGAGGAGAATAATGTGGAAAAGAAATTATTTAATTTCATTAACTATTTATTTTTAATGATTTATTTCCCCTCTGCATTGTTTTAATTCCCCATGCATATAGGAAATTCACCATGGCATGAGACCATAGGGCTTTTGAAGCCTCTGAATTTGGGAACATTCCCCGAATTTTCCAAAGTCAGAGGCCATCCCTATGAGAAGTTATTGATTTTTCAAATTCATGTTACTGTTTTGAGTATTTTAAATCTAAAAATTAGCATGTTGTGAAATAAATTCTAGAAAAATTTGGTGATGTTTCTTATGACCAGAGGACCCTAGGAAAAATAGGTTTTGAACTAGTTCATTTAAAATGACCCTAATTGGCTTAAACACCCAAAATAGGTCTCTAATTAATTAGAGTTAACCATATATCAAATTGATTTGAAATCAATTCTCCACTGACCTTTAGGATCAGAGGAACCCACCATAAAAATTTGAAGTCAATTGGACTTGGTTAGCCCTACTAAATGGGTTGATTAAGCCATTTAGTCAATTTGAACTTTAAAAATTCATAACTTTCAAAATGCTTTTGAAAAATTCACCAAATTGGTTTTGGAGCCTCTACGATATCGGGAAATTTAAGAAAATTAAAATTTCAATTATCTAAAAAAGTTGATTTTTTGGTATTATTTTAATATTTTAATAATTAAAAAATAATAAAAATCACAAAAATAATAAAATTCACCAAAATGTCACATTTTGAATTTTAATCACTTAGGAACAAACCCCATATTTTTCTTAGGTCTATTTAATGAGATATTAAATTTTAAAGCCACTAAGGTAATTTTAAAATTAAAAAAATGTATTTTTTAGTATTTCCACTAAACTAATTCTAATAAATCAAAGAAAAATCAAAAAATTGTAAAAATTGATTCTCTGATTTACTTGATATCAGGGAGATTTTTGAAAAATATAAAATTCATTTTTCAACCTTTATTTGATTTTTAAATTAATTAATACTCCAAAACTTAAAATAATTATAATAAAAATAATATATTTCAAAAAATCACCAAAATTGGTCCAAGTGGTCCTCTAGTCATTAGAAATGTCCCATAATTTTCTTAAGGACAGAAACTTTGTCTTGGTCATATTATTAAATTTTCCTTGGAAATCTCTATTTTCCACCAAAAATAATTATATAAATAAATTAAATACAGAAAAATCACATTTTCTCCTCTCATGTCTTTATTGGCATATGAGTGAAGTCACATAAAAACATAGCAAAAATAAATTTCAAACTTTACAAATAAAAACATACTTTCAAAATTCATTTAAAAATTAAAAATATAATTTTTTTATTTCCTTAAAAAGTTTTTACATTTACCTGTGGGTTCGATATCTCGGGGCTTAATCAGAAAGTCTTATATTACTTGATAAATGATACGTATACTTGCGTAGTATCCCATTTTATAAAATCATAATTTATATATATAAATCGTAAGCACATATATTCAGCGCGGAGTCAAGTTTTGGGCATCGTTGCCGGGGAGATTAATTAAAACTGCATTTTTAAAGAAAATTAAAAAAAATTTAAATTTTTACTTTTCTTTATTTTTGTTAGTGTGTTGTGTTTTATTTTATTTTATTATTGTATACTAATTCAGGTTCTGAGAGGCTTGTGCCTTACCATTCTAAATTAGAAAAAAATATCAGAAAAAAATATAAATACAGAAAAAGAAAAAAATATTCAAGAAATGGAAAATCATCAAAATCAAAATATTGGCATCCATCAAGAATTCAGACCTTTAAGAAATTATGCTAACCCTGCAGTGGATGAACTTCATGGTAGTATTCAATACCCTGCTATAGATGCTAATTTTTTTTAGCTTATACTTGTTATTATCTCAATACTGTCAAATAATCAGTTTGAGGGACACCAACAGAAGATCCTAATTTGCATCTTACTAATTTCCTAGAGTTGTCTGCTACTTTTAAATATGATGGTGTTTTGGATGATGCTATTAGACTCAGACTTTTTCCTTCTTCACTAAGGGATAAAGCTAAGATATGGTTAAATTTGTTAGCTCCTGGATCTATCAGAACTTGGGGTGATTTAGCACAAAAATTCCTTGCTAAAGATTTTCCACTATCAAAGACTACAAAACATAGGAATGATATTACATTATTTTATCAGTTTGAAGGTGAATCAATATATGAAGCATGTGAAAGATTTAAAATCTCCTCAGGAAATGTCCACAATATTCGATACCACATTGGTTAATAATTCAAACCTTTTACAATAGATTAGTTGGATCTCTTAGATCAATTATCGATGCTGCTGCTGAAGGATCATTAATGTCTAAACAGTTTTCTGATGCTTATGCTTTAATTAAAGAAATGACTACTAATAATTTTAAATGGCCTTCTGAAAGGTTAAATCGTAAAAAGGTAGCCAGTGTTCATGAAAATGATGCTTTCGTGTTTGTTAGCAAATCATATTGCTGCAATTTTAAGGAAAATAGACCAATTTGGGATGAATCTTTCTCAGCCAACTTACATGATTGATGAAAATTCATTAGGCCAAATGGTTGATTCTTATTCTTCACCAGAAATTTTGAATGTTATAAGCAAGCCTAATAACCCATATTCCAATTATATAACCCGATTTGGAAGAATCATCCAAACTTTAACTGAAATACCAATAATCCAGGTGGTATTAATCAACATTGAGGGGACCACCAAGTAAACTCATTGGGGAACTAGAACAACCAAGGAAATAATAATTATAAACTAACATATCCTCTAGGTTTTAATAATGATTTACAATTAAAGGAGAAGATGTTGTCTATCGAAGAAGTGGTGTCACATATGGGAAATCAATTGCAAATTCAAGGAGCAACCATCAGAAATATTGAAAATCAACTGGAACAAATTGCAAATTCATTAAGTGATAGATTACAAGGAATGCTTCTAAGTAATACTAAAGTGAATCAAAGAGAAAAGAATAAACAACATGTCAACTGAGGAGTGGAAGAGAGTTAGAAGGAAGAGTTCAGAAAGAAATTGAAGTAGAGAAAGAAGAGATTGAAGAGCCAAAACAGGACGCTTCGAACGATTTGGAAAGACCAATTTCTCCACCTAAGGTTGATTTGGAATAACCACCACCTCCATTTCCTCAAAGACTTCATCAATAAAAGTTGGATAAGCAATTTTCAAAATTCTTGGAGATCATTAAGAAGCATACCATTAATATTCCATTTGTTGAAGCCTTAGAACAAATGCCAAGCTATGTGAAATTTATGAAGGATATTCTCAGCAAAAAGAGGAAGTTTGAAGATAATGAGACTATTTCACTTAGTGAGGAGCGCAGTGCAATAATTAAGAAGAAGTTTTCTGAAAAGCTTAAAGATCCTGGTAGTTTCAAAATTCCATGTGCGAATGAAGATAGATTCTGTGGAAAAGCTTTATGTGATTTTGGTGCAAGCATTAACATTTTGTCTATATCAATATTTAAAAGGCGAGGTTAGGTGAAATAACCCTAACTAATGTAACTCTGGAACTAGCAGATCGTTCGATCACATATCCAAAAGGAGTTATAGAAGATGTTTTGGTTAAAGTGGATCAATTTATCTTTCTTATTGATTTCATTGTGCTTGATATGGAGGAAGATAAAGAGATACCCATCATTTTTGGAAGACCTTTCTTAGCCACAAGCAGAGCAATGATAGATGTGTAAAAAAGATGATCAAACTGCTACATTCAATATTTCTAAATCAATTAAATATCCTACAAAAGGTAAAGATGATGAATGTTATAGGATGGATGTTATCTGATATTTGAGTGAATGTCATTTCAAGTCAAATTATGAAGAAAAACCTGAAAGAGAAGAATCAAAACATAAGCAAGAAAAGGAGTTACATCATTCTGAAGATTTTCAAGAGGAAGAATTAAATTATGTTCATGAAAATTTTGAATTGTTGGATATGACTGAAAAAGAGAATCTTATGGTTCATCGATTGAAAAACCTCTTGAACTCGAGTTAAAAATGCTTCTCGATCAATTGAAATATGTTTTTCTGGATGAATCCTCAAACTTTCCTATTATAATTTCATCACAATTGACTGAAAAGAAGAAGAGAGTTTGCTTGAAATTTTAAAGAAGTACAAGAAAGCCTTTGGATGGAAAATTGTTGTACTTAAATTTTTATGCACAGAATTCTTATGGAAGATAATTGCAAACCTCGGGCTGAACCCCAAAGGAGATTAAGTCTTATCATGAAAGATGTTGTTAAGAAAGAAATTTTTAAGTGGTAGAATGCTTGAATTATCTACCCTATTTCAGATAATGCATGTGTTAGTCCTATTCACTATGTTCCTAAGAAAGGAGAAGTAATTGTGTCTGTTAATGAAAAGAATGAAATGATTCCAATAAGATAAGTTAAAGGGTGGTGAATAAGCATTGACTATAGAAAATTAAATCTTGCCATAAGGAAAGATCATTTTCCACTCCCATTTCTAGATCAGATGATGGATAGACTTGCTGGGCATAAATACTTTTGTTTTATGGATGAATATATTGGTTACCAACAAATTCAAATTTCTCTTGAGGATCAAGAGAAAACTATCTTTACCAGTCCTTATGGTACGTTTGCTTTTAGAAGAATGCCATTTGATTTTATGTAATGCCCCTGCTACATTTCAGAGATGTATGATGGCTAATTTTTGTGATTTAATTAAAAAAGGGATTGAAATTTTTATGGTTGACTTTTCATAGTTTGGAATTTCATTTGAATTATATTTAGAACATTTGTCTAAAGTTCTAAAACACTGTGAAGAAACTAATTTAGTCCTTTATTGGGAAAAATGCCAATTTATGGTAGCAGGAGAGATTGTATTGGGACATCAGATTTCAGAAAAAGGTTTGGAGGTAGATCCTGCAAAAATTCAAGTTATCTCTAATATACCTTGTCCAACCAATGTAAGGAGAACTAGAAGTTTTATTAGACATATTGGATTCTACAAGTGTTACATCAAAGACTTTTCAAAAAATACAAAACCTTTATGTCGTTTACTGGAAAAGGATGTATTTTTTTATGATGATTGCCTCAAAGCTTTTGAAAAATTAAAGGAAAAATTAATTACTACACCAGTTATAATTTCACCAAATTGGAAAAAAACTTTTGAATTAATGTGTGATGCTAGTGATTATGCTATTGGTGCTGTTTTGGGTCAGAAATATGATAAAATTTTCAGATTTGTTTATTATGCTAGTAAAACTCTTGATGATGCTCAAATTAATTATACCACTACTGAGAAAGAGTTATTAGCTATAGTATTTACCTTTGATAAATTTTGATCATATTTAATTGGAACTAAATGTGTGGTGCATACTGATCATTCTGCTATCAAATATTTAATGAAGAAGAAGGATGTGAAGCCGAGATTGATAAGATGGATTCTTCTTTTGCAAGAATTTAATTTTGAGATAGTAGATAGGTAGGGTGCTGATAATCAAATTACTAATCATTTGTCCAAGCTTGAAAATGAAATATCTCTCTGTGATGCTGAAGAAATTAATGAACATTTTCCTAATGAAAAATTACTCACTGTTAATGAGTGGCGTGTTCCGTGGTATGCCGACATAGTAAACTTTATTGTCAGCAATATTATACCTTATGGTTTGACCCATTTTTGTCTGATGCTAAGACTTATTTTTGGTTGACCCATTTTTATATAAACAAGGAAAGGATTTTATAATTAGAAGATGTGTACCTTTGGAAGAAACTTATGAAATTATTCAAAAATGTCATGATTATGATTATGGGAGCCATTTTGGAGTTGAAAGAGCTGCATATAAAATCTTACAATCTAGATTTTACTGGCCTACAATTTTTAAGGATGTGAATACTTATATTAAAAATTGTGATAGATGTCAGCGTATAGGCAATATTTCTAGAAGAAATGAGATGCCCCTCAATTATATGTTGGAAGATAAAATATTTAATGTTTAGGGATTAGATTTCATGGGTCCATTTACACCATCATTCAGAAATGTTTATATTTTTATAGCAGTAGACAATGTTTCCAAATTGATTGAAGCTATTGCTTTACCTCGATGTAATGCTCAAAGTGTTGCAAAGTTTTTAAGAAAGAAAATATTTTGCAGATTTGAAATACCAAAAGTAATCATAACTGATGGTGGAAGTCATTTTAAAAATGTGATTATTGAGAAGTTAGTAATGAAATATCATGTAAAATCATTGCATTGCTACTGCTTATCATCCTCATATACGTGGTTTCGTTAAATTATCCAATCGTGAAATTGAAAGAATGTTGGAAAAGACTATTAATCCAAATAGAAAGGATTAGTCAACCAAACTAGATTATGCTTTATGGGCCTATAGGATTGCCTATAAAACCCTTATAGGAATGCCCCATATAAGCTGATTTTTGGAAAAGCTTGTCATTTGCCTTTTGAACTCGAGCATAAAGTATAATGGGCTATTAAAGAGTTCAATTATAATTTGAAAGATCCTGCTGAGAAGAGATTATTGCAATTAAAAGAGCTTGAAGAGATAAGGAATGAATCTTATGAAAATCTTAAGATTTATAAGGAAAAGATGAAGTTATGACATGATTGGAAGAATCTTACTTAAAAACTTATTCCAGGACAAAAAGTTTTGTTGTATAATGCAAGATTAAGAATTTTTTCTGGGAAACTTAAGTCCAGGAGGATGGGTCCATTTATTGTGATAAATGTTTATTCGTATGGAGCTGTGGATATTTAAGATCCTGAGACTAGAAGAATATTTAAATTTAACGGTCATAGATTTAAACCTTATTTTTTAGTCAATCAACTTAAATCTGATTAGAATTTGATGTTGGGCCACTCAGAAGGAGATCTGGGTATGTTAGGCTAAAGACGTTAAACCAAGTGCTTTGTGGGAGGCAACCCATAGTTATCGGTGTGCTTTGCTTTATGTTAGCTTTGTGTGCTATGTTTGGTTTGTTTTTATGTTTTGATGGTAGTATTTTTTATTTTTTATGTTATAGTAATGTTTCTTTAACCTTATTTTATGATTTAGAAAAGTCGAAATGATTTTGGACATTTGGCAGACCTGTGCTAAATTTAGCACTGGCGGCTAAGCGCCACCTAGTTGGCGCTTAGTCACCAGAGTTATAAAACATGTGATAAATGAGGTCCTAGAAGCCTAGATCGTGGGGAGGTGGTTTTTAAAGTTGTTTTGGAGTTTTAAAATGTTTAAGGGTGTTGACCTAATTTTTGATGAGGTCTTCTCTTCTTCTCTTTAGTACTTAGGATCTAGCCTTAGGTTTTTCCTTTGACTATCCTAGAGGATTAGAATTGGGACCCACCACTTAGAAACTCAAAACCCTTCTTAACTCCCTGCAAACTCCACAAACTTGATTATGACCCCTAATCACCTAGAGGGTTGAAATCAAATGTGGAAGTTTAAAGGATGAGTTCCTATAGGGCTCTTTGGCCTTAGGACTACCTTGGGTGGCCTGGTCTGGCGAAGGGCTGACTTACACACACACTACACTTATACACTACACTTCCACACACCTCCTAAAACCACACCCATACCCAACTTGACCTCCTGACTCATGTAGGTGATTCACATGGATGGTCCTTAACCCCTAAGCCCTTGGCTAAGAGGGTTAGGAACAACATAGTGGATGCCTCAAATGAGTCCCTTCATGGCTCATATGGGCTTGACATGGCTTCATGGCTCAACCAAAATGATTTCATTTCACTTATATTCACCCAATCTTCAATTTTCCAAATTTTCAATTTTTGACCCCCGGGACCCTACACCCGCCTAGCCTACCCAAAACCCTTGAAATTACCCAAATTTTTCAAAAATTTCCAAATCACCCAAAATTCCCCAAAATCATTCCTAAACATTTCTCTCCACTCAAATTGATCATTCATAGCCAAAAATACCAAAAATTCCAAAAATACCTCACAATACCCTCCAAATACCCAAAATACCCCTCTTGACCCAAAAATCCAAAAATTCAGAAAATTCCCAGAAAATTCCAGGAAATCCCAAATATTCCCAATGTCATTTTGTTCAACTACACCATGGGCCAATTTTGTCAATGTACCCTACTTTTGTCAAAACCCCCAATTTGACCCATTTTAACCCTAAGTGAACCCAATGTCAAACCAAACCTACCCAATTGACCCAAATTCTGGTGCAATTCAATTCTAAACTTCAATTCAACATTCTCAACACAAATATAGACCAAATCAAAGTCTAATTTGATTGATATTTGGATCCAATTTCACTTTTGGCTTTAAAGCCCAATTTGGACCCATGACCCAAACCTAACCCAAACTCACCCAATTCAACTCTAATTAACCCCAAATATTTTCCAAAACTCCCTTAACATCCCTACAAACAAAACCTTAACATGATTTGCCCAAAATTTAGACCCAAACCCCACTCAAATTCAACCCAAAGCTAAAAGGCCCAATTTTGACCTAAACCCAAACCTAACCCAAATAAGCCCAAAACCCAAAATCAAAACCCAACCAAAGCCAAAAACTCTTTGAAACACTCCCATAAACATTTACCAACATTTATTTTACATCAATTTCAAACCTAGCCCAACATTGGCCCAAGTTAGCCCAATTTGACCTATATTGGCCCATTCACCAAAGAAGCCCAAATTCAACCCAATTCAAACCCAAATCACTCCCAATTTGCTTCAAGTCACTCATGACACATCCATGAGCTAAACCTAACATTTGTTTGGCCCAATCATTCACAAAATTCCCATCCATAAATTTATTTCTTAAACCAAAAGCCCACTTTCTTAAACCTTCCTAAAAGCCCAAATTTCATGCTAAAGCCCATATGACAATTGCTCTACATCATACCCTTAATTAAAATCAATCCCTAAGTTTCTAAAAGTCATCATGAAGCCATTCCAAATTAAGCCCCATACAAATTCCCATCAAAATACCAAAATTTTCTTAAAACCATTTCCATGAAATTGAGTTAACTTTTCCCAAGCCAAAGATGAGCCATGAAGTCATGCATGAGCCACATGAAAGCCATGAGAGCCTCTTTACATGTCACCATACCATTTTGGGCAAAAGGAGGAGACTCTTTCCTTAATTCCTAAAGGTTATTAACCACTCCCATGATTCCCCTTAACCATGCTTATGCCTAATTGTGCTTGGATGGTGACTTGACCCTACTGATTATGCTGAGCCAAATCACTTTCTCTTCAGCCTATACCAAGCCTTGGGTGGTGCACCTAGCCCAAAGGGATGGGTTGACCAATTTGAGACAAAATGAGCCCTCTCCCATTCCATTCTAATCCAAGCCTTTTACACATGGCATTTGCCAATTGCCTACACTAAACACCAGCCCTGACCCACCTGAACAAGATGGTGACCAGTGCCTGGCCGGCCATCCACCAGGTCGCCGGAAAACACCATGGCCAAGACCTTGGGAGAAGCCAAACTTTGGAATTCCACCTTGCTGAGCTGCCCCATGCCCAATGGACACCATGGCTGTTCTTCCCAAGCCCGGAGCAGCTGATCCCAACCCTTGGCCATCCCCGTGAGGCTCTCCGGCCACCTCTATTTAAACCCGACCCCTCGCGGCCATGGGGGAGAGTTGCACAAACCTTGCCGAAACTCGCCAAAATTGTTCCAAACCCTACTCCATACTTAGAGCAGTTGATCCCCAGTGTCAATTTGCCCTAATCCCCACTGACAAAATCCAATTTCTCAACTGAAAATTCACCCAAAACTAGGACACTTTGCCACAGTGAGCCAATCCTCAAATTGATTGGTCCTACACCTTCACCTGGACCAAGAGGAGAAGTTTCCCAGCCGAAAGCCCCATCTCCGGAGCCACCCGAGTTGTTCCGGCCTCCAAGCTTTGTGATCGAGTCGTGGTCACTTTCATAGCTAGGCAATTCACCAAACCAAGAGACTTCATCCGGAGCTTGCTTGGGATCCAATCGAAGGTGACACAACCCTCAGATTGAAGCCACACTTCTCTGAGTAAAGGTATGAGCTAATTCTTCATCCCGAGCTTCTGAAGATTCTCCATTTCAAATGCTTTAATTTCAATGCATGATCACCGTATAGATGTGTTCGTCTCTTCAAGACGAATCCATAGAGCACAAGAACACCAAAATCCGTTAAGTACTGAGTGAGATATTAGGGATTTAGTGTGGACGGCTCTCGGGTGAGGACGCTTGGGGACGATGAACGGATGCCGTTCATTTAATACACGCACGGACGGACGGCCAGGATCGCGCCGGATCAGGAGATGGAACGACACAGCGGGCCCCTGGAGCGCTGAGTCGGATGGCGGCATCGAATCAGAGAGCGCCACGCGGCGTTTCGGAGCTGTCGAGGTTGACGTGGCGCCGTGTGGATAAATAGAAAATTAGGGTATTTTCTTATTTATTTAATTCCCTAAACTTCAAAAATGCATAACTTTGTGTAGAAAAATCAGAAAAATAAAATAAAAATACCATCTTGCTCAGTGAACAGAGGAGAATAATGTGGAAAAGAAATTATTTAATTTCATCAACTATTTATTTTTAATGATTTATTTCCCCTCTGCATTGTTTTAATTACCATGCATATAGGAAATTCACCATGACATGAGACCATAGGGCTTTTGAAGCCTCTGAATTTGGGAACATTCCCTGAATTTTCCAAAGTCAGAGGCCATCCCTATGAGAAGTTATTGATTTTCAAATTCATGTTACTGTTTTGAGTATTTTAAATCTAAAAATTACCATGTTGTGAAATAAATTCTAGAAAAATTTGGTGATGTTTCTTATGACCAGAGGACCCTAGGAAAAATAGGTTTTGAACTAGTTCATTTAAAATGACCCTAATTGGCTTAAACACCCAAAGTAGGTCTCTAATTAATTAGAGTTAACCATATATCAAATATATTGGAAATCAATTCTCTACTGACCTTTAGGATCAGAGGAACCAACTATAAAAATTTGAAGTCAATTGGACTTGGTTAGCCCTACTAAATGGGTTGATTAAGCCATTTAGTCAATTTGAAATTTAAAAATTCATAACTTTCAAAATGCTTTTGAAAAATTCACCAAATTGGTTTTGGAGCCTCTCTGATATCAGGGGAATTTAAGAAAATTAAAATTTCAATTTTCTAAAAAAGTTGATTTTTTGGTATTATTTTAATATTTTAATAATTAAAAAATAATAAAAATCACAAAAATAATAAAATTCACCAAAATGTCACATTTTGAATTCTAATCACTTTGGAACAAACCCCATATTTTTATTAGGTCTATTTAATGAGATATTAAATTTTAAAGCCCTAAGGTAATTTTAAAATTAAAAAATTGTATTTTTTAGTATTTCCACTAAAATAATTCTAATAAATCAAAGAAAAATTAGAAAATTGTACAAATTGATTCTTTGATTTTCTTGATATCAGGGAGATTTTTGAAAAATATAAAATTCATTTTTTAACCTTTATTTGATTTTTAAATTAATTAATACTCCAAAACTTAAAATAATTATAATAAAAATAATATATTTCAAAAAATCACCAAAATTGGTCCAAGTGGTCCTCTGGTTATTAGAAATGTCCCATAATTTTCTTAAGGACAGAAACTTTGTCTTGGTCATATTATTAAATTTTCCTTGGAAATCTCTATTTTCCACCAAAAATAATTATATAAATAAATTAAATACAGAAAAATCACATTTTCTCCTCTCATGTCTTTATTGGCATATGAGTGAAGTCACAAAAAAATTTCAAGTTTATTTAAGTTCAATTTAGTGAGTTATGAAATTATTAAGCTTGAAGGGCAGAATGGTAATTAAAATTTTAACCCTTAATTAAAACTTTAGGTTTAATAAAATTAAAGAGTAAAAATATTTGATCTTAATCTGATTTGGGTGATTGAAATTTAAATAATTAAAGGGTAGAAACCTACTAAATAATTTAAAAATAAGTGAAATAAACCTTAATTAAATAATTAATTAAATTTGGAAGAATAATAAAGTTGGAATTATTAAATAGGGATATTATTAGGAAGAGATTTATTCTTTGATCTAAGGATCCCTAAATTAATCATCTCAACAATATTTAATTCCTAATTAAAATGATAATCCAAATTTAAGTTTTAAAATGTTAAAGGACTTAATCATTAAAATTAAATTAAAAGTTAAATTATTAAACTATTTTTAAATTTTCAATTAAATTAAAATTAAAATTAAAATTAAATTAAAGATTAAATTAAATTAAATCAAACAAATTAAATTAATTTAAATTAAATTAAATCAAATAAATTAAATTAAATTAAATTGAACAAATTAAATTAAAATTGAATTAAATTAAATTAAAATTAAATTAAATTAAAACATATTAAATTAAATTAAATCAAATTAAAATAAATTAAATTAAATCAAATTAAATTAAATTAAATTAAACCAAATTAAATTAAAGGAAAGGAAATTAAAATCAAATTAAATTAAATTAAGTTAAATTAAATTAAGTTAATTCACATCAAATCAAACTAAATTGAATTAAATTAAATTTAAATAATGGAATCAAGTTAAAACTAAGTCAAATTAAATTAAATTAAAATTAAAAATAAACCAAATTAAATTAAATTAAATTAAAGTTAAATTAAATTAAAAATAACATCACATAAGACATAAAGAAATTCAAAATAAAGCAACTTGAACACTATTCCAAATTTAAACTCATTAACTTAAATTAAATCATAAACCACTTGAACACCAATTTGCCCTCGAAAGCTTTGGTCACCATAACTCCTAAACGAAACGACAAATGAAATGTTACTTCACTTATAGGATATTCAAATGTCCTAGTTCACTGAGTAAGATAACAACAAAACTTAACTAAACCTCGGACGATTACTTCACCTGATTGATTAAATCCATTTGGACTTAAAACAATTCTAGCAATATTGAAAAGATGTTTAAGATTCTTCTTAAGCACTTCCTTAATATGATAGGATATTTATAAGAACAATCGAACTTAATTGTTCTTTGATGAAGAAAATCGTCCTCAAACCAAAATACAAGAACCTAGATGTCATAGGAAATGACTAGCTATAGGATTAGGAATTTGGTAGAAAACCATAACCCTTCCCTTAGCTTTACCTAGGAACTTGCTTAAATATTCTAAATTGTGTTTAAGTGCAGCTTGGGATGACGGGAAGACCCTCCAGGTACGCTTTTATTTTATTGCAATTTACCTTATTGCAATTTATTTAATCGCATCGCACTTACTTTTCTTGCATGATAAACAACTGTTGCATGAAAACCCACACCTTTAGGATAGTCCCTAAAACTGAAACCAAAACTAAATTAAAAGTCATTGCAAGATAAAATTCACCGCCACAATATTTCAAAATATAAAACAACTCAATTAAAACGTCTTGTTGGATGATCGGGAATACCTCGGATGATGTAACCTACGTGTTGCTAACGGGATTTCCCACGGTCTAAATGAAAGTGTGGAACTCATTCGATTGAGTTTAGCAAATTCATCTGGACTAAGTGAATCCGATAAAAATAACGATGCCGGAAGGATAAAACCATGGGATCTTAACCGGTGTTGTTATAATCAACTTTAAGATTTGTTTTAATTAAAACATAAAAAATACTTGAAAATTAAGATTTTCTCTAAACCAAAACACTTTTCTCATCTCCTGATTTATGACTTCTAAAACTAAACCTTTGCAACAACAAGGAGATTGGAGCATGGTGGGCAGCACGGCCATCGTCATCAGCAAAACCTGAGTCTACTTCAGCAAAACTTTCTTAGAATTAAATAACCAAGCCATAGGACTTCGAGGTAGTTTTCCTAGTGCAACATAAATCCTCAACCTCTTCGTTAGGCATTTGCATTGAAAATTAAGCCCTAACCGGTTTTAGGATTCTGAGGTAGTCGTCCGATACAACATAAACCCTCATATCTTCAAGGCTACTTGTATGATTTTATCATACAAATATAACTCCTAATTAATTAAAATTGGCAAAATCAAAAGATTAAATAAACATTAGGGCCTTCCTAAATTCAAGCCAAACAATAGGATAGTCGGAAAATTACCGAAGTTTGCTTCGAATCTGTAATTTCTCCTACCTTTCTTCCTTTGAATTCCCAAAACAAAATGTTCCAAATTTGATCCATTCCCTATTGAAATTCCAAAATTCAATCCCTTGAAAACTTAAACTTTGAAATTCTTGAGAGCAGAATTATTGATTATTATCAAGAGTTTCTTAAGTGATTCCCGTCACTTAAGATGTAATTAACTATGGGGGTTTGCCCTTATAGGGAATTTTAAAGAACCCAGGTAATATAAACCCTGCTTAATGCTTTCATATTAAGCAGGGGAATTTGTCAGCTTATAAAATTGGTTCGCAGACCAAACGGATGTCACAAATCTTCTAGTTTATTTAATCGAGCCCCATCGTCAAGCAGTGTGCCTGTTCTTCGGGATAGATACACGGTTTGTGGTACGGTGCTCGTTTATATAAACTATTCGGGATGTGAGATTAGTTTGATTTCATATCTTAAAATCTTAAAATTTAAAATTATTTTCAAAATCAAATACTACTTTTCAAATTATTTATTTAAATTAAAAATTCACCGACAATTTCTGTAGGCGACCCCTTTTCAAAATACCACACAACCTAAAAAATATGCCGACAAAGGGCTGTTTATGCACTTCTAAAAGTCTATAAAAAGGCCCTGGATTAAGAGAAACACTTGCCCCAAGTCCTATTTTCATTCTTGAGTCTTAAGAAGAGTGTTTTGAGTGCATCATGTTTTCTTGGGAGAATGAGATCAAGAAGAAAGAGGATTCTGACAAAAGTAAGTTTATTAGTGACAGTGCTAAAGAGTTATTCAATGGATTTCTCTCTGTTAGGATTCCTGGAATTGTAGAAATGATTGCAAAGAGGAAAGCCCGAGTGATTTCAATCGAAGCAAAGATTAATTAAACTAATACACATTTGGAGCATATGGGATGGAAACACAAGATACTATTCAGTTGTACAAGTCAAGTGGTTAGAAGAAGAAGATGTAAGAGTGTTCAATCATCGCCCGTTCTATTAGATTTACATTCCAGAAGGCTCAAATGGTAATAATAGTGGTTATGGATATATTCCGACCACTGGAGAGTGGAATTAAATGTTAGTTTGATCTTGTGGTTTGTTTAGTGTATCTTGTGTTTTATGTGTTTGATGTTTTAAGTGTTTAATGTTTTATGTTTGTGTTCTATTGCACTTTAATGTGTGATTGCTACATCTTAGTGATGTAAACCTATCTTTATGATTTGAGTCAGTTTGTATATAGGGAATTTCATCCAAAGTATTTGGTTAGAAATTTTTAGTTTGTATTAAGTGTGGTTTGTTTTTAATGAATAAAAGTTTGTGTTTCTTATGAAACTTGACTGTAATCGATGGATATTAAATTTTATATTGGAGCATTAGGAGATTTATGTGAAGAGACAATTATTTTGAGAAGATTAAGAGTGATTAACTAAGTGGTTTAGTGCATTTTCTTAATTGTAAAAATCTGGGCACTGGTGGTAAAGAGCCAGAGTACTAGCGCTTAAGTGCCAGATTTTGTGACTAAGCGCCGAAGACCTCGCGCTTAGGCCCTGGTTTGCAAAAATTGATTTTTTAACAATTAAAAACCTAATGATCACCATTTTTAACTACCTTATCATCTTCAACCTTTAATTTTCATGAAAAAGGAGCCTAGGGCATCAATATATTGGATCATTTGAAAGTCAATCTCATTCAAAATTGTTATATTTGGATTCCTTATGGTAAGAACACTACTCCTAAGAAAATCTTTTTGGATTTTCACCATGTATTTTGAGTACATTTTGGAAAATCTTAAAATCACTATCCATGGTGAAAATTTGAGAAAAATTGCTTGGATTTAGTATAAATTTCTTTTGGAAGTTAAATTAGCAAGTTTAGTTTGATTTTGGAATTTATGGTGAAATATTTCGTGAATTTTTAAAAATGGCTCCAAAGTCAAAGCGAGCAAGAGAAAAGCCCAGATTTGATTCTGACAAGTTTGTTAGTGCAAGGGCTGAGGAACGATACATTGATGCACTACAGCCACAAAAATTGATTCCTGAGCGTGTATTCACTAAGCTAGGAGAAGTTATAGAAGAGATGATTTCTAGAAGGATTTATGAGAATTACTGTTGTTTCACTGCTGTTGTTATTGTTTCTGTGGTTAGAGAGTTTTATGCAACTTACCTGCAACATATGAGAATATGGTGATGGTAAGGAGGCAAGAAGTATTTTTTTCATCTGCAGTATTCAATGTTTTCTATCAACTACCTCCTGATATATTTTGTTTTTATGCCAACTATCATCCTACTGAGGGAGAGTTATATGAGATAATAGCATTTCTAACTGATGGAAGAGGTTTATGAAAGATAACTAATGATAGAAGAGTCAATTTTCAAGCCTCTAAGTTAAATGCCACTTCTAAAGCATGGCATTATTTTATCTCATCTAAGTTGTTACCTTCAATTCATACCAGTGAAGTTACAAGGGAGAGAACTGTGTTGAACTATTGCATTCAACAAGAGAAGCCTATAAATATTGGAGCAATCATTTTTTATTACATTTTCAATTGTGCCAGATCTACCACTACTACAGGTATGGGATTCCTTCCTTGATTCATTCATTGTGTGAGCGGTCTGGTGTGAAATTTGAAACTTGAGAAGAGGTTTTTCAGCCTTTGAAACCAGTTACCACTGTAAACATTGGAGCTTACACTCCACATTTTGAGTTTGGCTCAAGAGGAAGATTTGGTAAGGCTTCTACTGCTTCTGCTTCTGCTTCTACTACTTCTACTTCCCGTGCTACTACTTCGCGAGCTTCATCATCTACTGACTCTCAAACTGGTTTGTTAAGAAAATTTTTGAAGAAAGTGATTATTACTCGTGAGCATGTTAGATACATGGATGCTAGGATGGATAATATAGAAAGGTATGTTGTAAAACATGATGAATATGAGGATAATTATCAGCAATATTTGCATATATTGATTAGAGGTGATCTGAGTGCTGAGATGCCCCCTCATCCATTCTATATTCCTTATGTGCCTTCCAGAGTTTGGAACGAGCAAGATGATGACGATGATGATGATTATTAGTAGATGTGTTTGTTTTTTATGTGATTACTGAGTTTCTGTTAATGTATGATGTGTCTTGTGATTTTTTTGATATTGTGTTTGTGCTATGAACTCTGATAATATGCTGATTGTAGTTGGAATATTTTTCTTATGCATATTCAGATGTATCTTTATGTGATTTGATATTTTATATGTTGTTTTGGGTGATATATGTGTAGTAGTAAATGTTTTAATTTGTATGTTGTGTCAGAGTTATTATAGTGTGTGCTTTAATTCCAAAACTGTTAGGAGAATATAGAACACTATTAAGAATTATTATTTAAAAATTGCATGTTTAAAACATTTCAAAATCTACTACTACCATTTGTTAACTAGTATTGGTATGATTTTAGTTATTTTCAGTTAGTGTGTATTTGCTTTGAAAACCTCCACTATTGCAGAAGTCCTTTAAAACTTTGAGATTTCCATCTAATAAAAATTGAAAAATTGAATTTGATTTCTTTTTACTCCTATTTTTAAATTGTTATACTTACATATTTAGGATATTAAGATTCCTGCATGCATGTTATGTTAGTTTTTAATTCTCACCCATGTATCATTTCTTATGCTTAAATGTTCTATCCAAACTAAAAATTAAAGTTTTGGGGGGGGGGAATTAAAAAACAGAAAAATTTTCAAAAACATAAACTTTTATTTGTTCTCCAGAATACTTTAAATTAATTTGATTTTTTATTTAAAACAATTATGTTTATGAAGTTATATTAGGGGAACAAAAATTTTGAATATAGAAATGGATAAGAGAATTTAGTTAAAATTTATAGTAATATTGAAAATTTTAAAAGTTAAAATTTTCCTAGTAAAGAAGTGTTAAATATTGTTCAACTATCTTCAGTAAGAAATGTTATATTTTTGAATAAATAGAATATTTGACTTTTATTCTTCAAATCATAAATTTCTTTTATTGAGGATTAATTTTCAAATACTATTATTATGATTTTTAAGTGAAAGATGTATATCAGACCTTTATTTTAAATGAAAGGGTGGAATTCAAAATCATTAAAGACCTATTCAGATACAATAATCCTTGCCTTATAAAAAAAAAGAGAAGAGAAATGAAAATAAAAAAAAGAAAAGAAAAAAAAATAAATAGAAAAAATAAAGCAAAAGTGAAAAATAATACGTGAAAAGGGAGGAGGTGCTTGAGGATTTAAGGGGCTAATAAAAATTGTTTCCATACCTAAAGTTTAAGATAAAAGTTTTGAGAAAATCTAAAGCATAAGGTTATAATATAGTAAGTAACATTCTTTTCAAATAAAGATTTTTAAGTGAAAAAAATAAGTATGTGAATCCTATATTTTGAAGAATCTACAAATATTTCTGACTTAGATGGTAACCTATATTTTACATTATCCTTTGCCTAGGAACTTTCTAAACTTTAAGTTGGTCATAATTACTGAATTTTTTTCTAAATTGGACTACTCCATATCTATAACAAAATTCTGTTACCTTCCTAAGAAGTTCATTTCATAATTTGCATGCTAAAATTTTCTAAGTGATTAAGAGCTACTTGAGGACAAGTAACATTTTAGGTTTGGGGGATTTTGATACACCTAAAATATATAGTGTTTTTATGCACATTTTTATACCTATTTTTGAAGATATTGCACTTTAATTGGAAGGTATTTTTTGTTTTTCTTACAGTTATGATGAAAATGAGTGATTATGATGAAAGGAGAAAAATTATAACAAATTTGGAGGAAAAAAATAAAAAAATGAAAAATTGGACTTTGGCGGCTAAGCACCGCCTGGTCGGTGCTAAGGCGCCATAGTTAGAAATCAAATTTTCATTATTTTTGGTGCCAATTTCAAGGGGTGTTTGAAGCAACTTTTGATGGTGACTTCCTTAACTTCCCATTGGCGGCAAATTTGAATGAAAGGATGCATCTTTTGATGGATACGTTGAATATGAACATAATTTGAAGAGACACCATGACACCATTTGGTTTATTATTTTAATTTGTAAATGGGAGTCCTTAGTGTGGTGTGTGTTAGTCCTCTTTTAGTTAGTCCTCTTCTAGTTTCAGAGAGTAATCTTCTAGTTTTACTTTTATTGTTTAGTATTTAGAGTTAGTTAGTTTAGTTTTACAGGTGAAAGGGTTAGTGTGAAACTTTCTTTCCACCAATTTTCTTTCAACTATCTATCTAGTTCTTATTGAAGTTTAAAGTCAGAGTAGGAGTTAACAGAGTTGGACGCCAACCTCTGTTGTGTTGTCCTGTGAAAAAAGTCAAGTTTAAAAGGAACTTACAGAGTCTTGTGGAGAAGTTTTTTAGATAAGTGTTTACTTCTGTTTTTATCTTGAGTTTTTAATTAAAGCTTGTTGTGTTTCATTATGATTTCTATTTTCAAATAAATATGTGTTTGTGTTTTATCCATGAGTTCTGAGTAGTTTTCTTTATCTTTTTCTTTCTTAAATGATGAGGTAATTAGATTATGTAAGATTGATATGGAATGTATAAGTTTTTAAAGTTGGGATAAGTTTTGAAGATTTAATTCCATGAACTTAATTTACTTCTTAATTTGGCCAGTTAAGAAGTTAAAATTTGTTGTAAGATTATGTAAGATCCAATGCGGTATTGTCTCAAACAACAATTGGTAAAAATCACATGCAATTATATGGGTGAGAATTGAAGTCCATATAATTGAATGGAGATATATTAGGAGATATGTTTTTAATGGGGAGTGAAATTAGATGTCTTTAGAGTGACAAGCTAAAGCCCTCTAATTTGGTTTGATATTTTAACTTTTGTTATGAGAAGTTAGCCCCAGGTGGAGGTAATCGAGGGAACTCTAGAGTGAGAGCTAGTATCTTCCCGGGCTAACCATTTTCAAAATTTAAAATTTAAAATTAACCAATATTCTTTATAGAACCAAGTAAGGGTAAAGAATAAATTTGCTCCTATTTTTCACAACACATTTAAATACTTCCACAACAATACTTTTATAATTATTACTTCTTTATAAGAGAAAAAAAAGATATTTTATTTCTTAGCGTTTTATATCGTGTTTTAAAGTTCTGATAATTTTCATTTTCTTTCTTAGATTTTTACCAAAAATACCAGAAACAACTTTCAAACTTTACAAATCAAAACATACTTTCAAAAGTCATTTATAAAGTAAAAATATAATTTTTTTTATTTCTTTAAAATGTTTTTACATTTCCCTGTAGGTTCGATATCTCGGGGCTTAATCAGAAAGTCCTATATTACTTGATAAACGATACGTATACTTGTGTAGTATCCCATTTTATAAAATTATAATTTTCATATCTAAATCGTAAGCACATATATTCATCGTGGGATCAGCTAATAACAATTTTCAATGGCTCTCTGAGCTGGTAAATCCTAAGAGAGTAGCTAGTATTCATGATTCTGATGCGATAACTATGATAGTCTCTCAAATTGCTGCACTTTCTAAGAAAATATATCAATATGGAATGAATTATTCTCCAACACCCACATTATTAGAAGAAAATTCATCAGGACAGATGATATACTCATAAATGTCTTATGAAACCTTGAATGCCATAAATAACAAAGTCAATAATCCTTATTCCAATTATTATAATCCTAATTGGAGGAATCACCCGAACTTCAACAGAAATAACACCAATGATGTTGTTAACCTGCAATGGGTAAACAATCATATGAATCCAGTTGGAAATCCAAACAACCAATGAAATACCGATTATAGACCTTCTTGTCCTCCAAGCTCAAAATTTTGCAATGAAGAACATTGAGAATCAATTGAGATATATCTTTACTGCGCTTATTAATATACCTTATGGGAAACTTCCAAGCAATGTTGAGATCAACCCAAAAGATCAAAATAAGGAGCAAATTAAGGCTATTCAGTTAAGGAGTGGAAAAGAATTGGAACCAAGAGTTCAAAAAGAAGTTGAAGTTGAAAGAGAGGAAGTGAACATTGAGAAAGGTTCTAATAGGATATATCCAGTCAAATATCCAGTAGAACCAATGAATATAACTTTTGAAAGACCACCTCCTCCTTTTCCTCAAAGACTAATGAAACAGAATACGTATAACAGATTTGCAAATTTTTTGGAAATTCTTAAGAAATTAATGATTAATATTCCATTTGTTGAAGCATTATAGCAGATGCTTGATTATGTAAAGTATATGAAGGATATTCTTTAAAAGAAAAGAGAGTTCAAAGACTATGAGACTGTTGCACTTAGCGGTGAGTAAAGTGCATTTATTCAGAAGAAGCTTCCTGAAAAACTTAAAGACCTTGGTAATTTCACTATCCCGTGTGCTATAGGTGAGAAATTTTTTTGAAAGAGCTTTATGTGATCTTGGAGCTAGTATTAATCTTATTCCTTTATCAACTTTCAAAAGATTGGAAATAGAAGAAATTTCACCTACTTTTGGGACTCTTCAACTGGCTGATTGTTCTATCACTTATCCTAATGGATTTGTGGAAGATTTATTAGTAAATGTAGATAAATTTATCTTTCTTATGGACTTTATTATATTAGATATTGAGGAAGATAAAGAAATTCCAATTATTTTGGGAAGACCATTCCTTGCTACTGGGAGAGCTATGATCGATGTTCAAATTCTTTTAATATTTTAAAATCTATGAAATACCCTTCAACTGAAAAAGATGATGAATGCTTTCGAATGGAAATCTGTGATTATTTGAGAGAAGATATTTTTAAAGAAATATTTTAAGAAAATCTGGAATGTGAGGATGAATATGAAAGTTAAAGTGAAGATGATTTGGATGATATGAAGAATGAAAAATTAGAATTTGTGCAGAAAAAATTTGAAAGATTGGATACTATGGAAAATTGAGATAAAAGTTTAATTCCATCTATCATTTAACCCCTTGAACTTGAGCTGAAAAATTCTCTCTAATCATTTGAAGTATATGTTTTTAGGAGAATCATCTACTTTACTAGTCATTGTATATTTGGTTTTAAGTGAATATCATAAACAAAAATTATTGGACACCTTAAAAAAATACAAAAAGGCTTTTGGTTGGTCCATAGCTGATATTAAAGGAATCAGTCCATCGATCTGTATGCACAAAATTTTATTGAATGAACCACATAAACCTAGAGTTGATCCATAAAGGAGACTGAATCCACGAATGAAAGAAGTGGTTAAAAAAGAGATTTTCAAGTGGTTAGATGTTGGAATTATATATCTTATTTCTCATAGTGTTTGGGTAAGCCCAATTCATTTCCTAAGAAAGGAGGAGTGACTGTTGACTTAAATAATCGAAATGAAATTATACTGACAAGACAAGTCACTTGTTGGCGAATATGTATTGATTATAGAAAAATAAATGCCTCTACCAGAAAAGATCACTTTCCTTTACCATTTTTAGACCAAATGCTAGACAAACTTGTTGGACACAAGTACTATTACTTTTTAGATGGATATATCAATTATCACCAAATACATATAGCTCCTGAAGATCAAGAGAAGACTACATTTACTAGCCCTTATGGAACTTTTGCTTTTAGAGGAATGCCCTTAGGATTATGTAATGCACCTGCAAAATTTTAAAGATGAATAAAGTCCATATTTAGTAGATTAATAGATGATGGAATAGAAGTTTTTATGGATGATTTCTCGGTATTTAAAGATTCATTTGATGCATGCTTATACAACAGAAAAAGTTTTAGAGGTATGGGAAAGAACGAATTTAGTTTTAAACTGGGAAATGTGTCAATTTATGGTTGCAGGAGGAATTGTGCTTGGGCATAAAATATCTGAATATGGCATGGAATTAGATCCTGCGAAGATTCAAATTATAGAAAAATTACCACGTCCAACAACTGTGAGAGGGGTAAGAAGCTTTTTGTGACATGTAGGATTCTACAGGCGGTAGATTAAAGACTTTTCAAAAATTACTAAGCCTCTATGACAACATTTGGAAAAAGATAGGAAGTTTGATTTTAACGATGAATGCTTAAAAGCTTTCATTTTATTGAAGGAAAAATTAATCGTTGCACCTATAATAGTTTCACCTGACTGGGAGAACCATTTGAATTAATGTTTGATGCTAGCGATTATGCTGTTAGAGTTGTTTTAGGGAAAAGACATGATAAAATGTTTAAAGTTTTATACTACATTAGTAAGACTCTTACTGATGCTCAAATTAATTACACCACTATTGAAAGAGAGTTACTAGCGAACGTTTATGCCTTAGAAAAATTTAGATCTTACTTAATTGGAGCTAAATGTATAGTTCATACTGATCATTCTACTATAAAATATTTAATGCAAAAGAAGGATTTAAAACCAAGAGTGATTTGATGGATACTTTTAATGCAAGAATTTGATTTTGAGATAATTAATAGAAAAGGGGTTGATAATCAAATAGCTGATCATTTATCTAGACTTGAACAACCTAATTTGGAGAATTTTAAAAGGAAATCACTGAAACTTTTCTTGATGAGCAATTAAATAATATTATTGGAGGAAATTTACCTTGTTATGCTGATATTTTGAACTACATTGTTTGTAATATTTTGCCATCTGACTTAACAATGCATCAGCAGAAAAAATTTAAGCTTGATGCTAAAATTTATTTCTGGGATGATCCTTATCTATACAAGCAATGTAAAGATCTTATTATTAGGAGATGTGTGCCTTCTGAAGAAACTGAAAATATTATTTGAGAATGTCATGATTCTAAATTTGGAGGACATTTCTGAATTGATAGAACAACACATAAGATTTTGCAATATGGATTTTCATGGCCTACACTTTTTAGAGATGTTTATAGATTTATCAAAACTTGTGATCGATGTTAGAGAATAGACAATATATCTAGAAGAAATGAAATGCCTCTTAATTTTAATTTAAAAGTTGAAATTTTTTATGCTCGGGGATTAGATTTTATGGGACCATTTATACCTTCATTTGGAAACATATATATAGTGTTGTTGATTATGTATTAAAATGCATTGAGGAAATTGCTTTACCTAGGTGTGATGCTATTAGTGTTTCGAGGTTTTTAATGAAAAATATTTTCACAAGATATGGAATGCCTAGAGTAATCATCACTAATGGAGGATCCCATTTTAAGAATAATCTGATTCAGAGATTGGTGAAAAAATATAATATTATCCATAGAATCTCTACAGCTCATCATCCACAAACTAATGGTTTTGCATGGGCATCTAATCGTGAGGTTAGACAAATTTTGATGAAATTCATTAATCCTGAGAAAATAGGTTGGTCTGCTGGATTAGATACTACTTTATGAGCATACAGAACTGTTTATAAAACTCTTTTAGGAATGTCCCCTTACAGATTAATCTTTGAAAAAACTTATTACTTGCCAGTTGAGTTAGAATATAAAGCATATTGGGCGATAAAGAAAATGAATATTAATTTGAAAGATGCTAGTGAGAAGAGACTGTTGCAATTGAATGAATTGGAAGAAATTAGAAATAAATCATAAGATAATGGTAGAATATATAAGCAGAGAAGAAAAATATGGCATGATCGGAAGATTGTTAAAAAGGAATTTGAATCAGGAAAAATTTTTTTATTATTAAATACAAGATTGAAATTATTTCCTAGGAAACTGAAATCTAGATGGACAGGACCTTTCACTATCGTAAAAAATATATCTGTTTGGAGCTGTGATTATCGAAGACCTTAAATATGGAATAATATTCAAAGTTAATGGCCAAATATTAAAACCATATTCTGAAGGAAATAGACCGAATTTTAAAGAGGTTTTAATGTTGGATCAACCTGAATAACTGGAAGTTATGTCGGGCTAACGACGTTAAACCAAGCACTTTGTGGGAGGCAACCCACAGTTATTGAGTGTTTTCTTTGTTTGATGTGTTATTTGTGTTTGTTTGTTACTTAATTAAGTCTTATTCTTCCTTTATTATCATTAACAACATTTAAGAAATGAATCGAATCGAAGTTTGGAATGATTTTTGGTAAAGCAAATTTTGGAAAAATTTGAACTAGTGTCGAATGGCTATGTTATCAGCGTCAGACCGCGCCATTGTTCAGAAAATAGTTTCTCATCTTTAAATTCGAGTTTTGGTGGTCCTAGGTGGTAATTCTTCCATTAGAACTCTAAAAAATCGCCCCTATACGCATGATCTACCAAAGGAACAAAGAGGAAGATCCCAAATCTTGTCTAAATGGATTCTGACTCGATGGAAACTTCAAGATTTCAAGTGTTCAACCGTAGAATGTTTGTCAGTTTCCAAGCGCAAAGCTTATTCAACAAAAATGTCTTGAAAATGAGATTAATTAAGGAGCGAGGCTTTGTGAATGGAGTTATGAATTCTCCTACAACTAGAATTAATGAAATTATTGTTCGAAGACAATGGGAAGTACTGCGTTACAATACTATCGCCGTAGCTGTATTGGTTGTGAAAGACTTTTACGTAAATCTTCAAGGAATCAACCAAGGATCAGTCTATGTGTGAGGTAGGTTTTTCACATTTACTCATGCAAAGATTAATGATTTATACATGATTGAAAATGTGTCAATATGCCACTATTCGAATTTTGCTCCGATCAAGGACAATATGAATGATATATACAGATATCTTACGAATGAAAGTGATGAATGGAAGATAAGAGATAACATGTATGTAAGTTTCTTAGCCACACTGTTAAATCCTACATCGAAGCACTTACATTATTTCATATATGCAAAATTTCTCCCTACTATGAAAATTAGTAAAGAAACTAAGGAGTGTGTTATTCTGAACTACTGTATTCAAATGGGGATGCCTATAGATGTTTGTTCGATTATTGTTAAATTTGTTATGGGATTGATTATTCATGGATCAAACTATGGGCATGGACATCCTTCCACCATATTTCTCCTCTGCAGTCAATCACAAGAGACCTATGAGAACTTGGAAAGAGTACTTCGACCTTGGATGCCTATAAACCCAGCAGTGCATATAGTAACCAAGCAGTTGGTAATATGAATGACATGAGCACTATTGAAGATCAACCATCTCAAAGGTTAACACCCATTCCTCCTTACTTTCCTGAAATTTCACAGATCGTCTTGAAGAAAATTAAGAAATTGGAGAAGATAGTGCAAAACCTGATGAATGCAATCAACAATCTATCTGACTTCGTTAATCATCTGGATTGGAGAATGAAGGAGCAATTTGATCATTCTAGATATCTTGAAGGAAGTTTGACACGAAGATGAAAAGGAAAGGTTGGATTGAAGAGGACTCTACTGAAGAATTCCTATTTCATCCATTATAAAATTTGTTTGTTCATGTCCAATCAATTAGAGATCTTAGAATTAATGATAGTTCGGAGGAAGAATGAAGACTTGATTATTGTATTTCTGTATTTGTGTATCTAATAGCTTTGCTTTGATTACTTTGTTTGGATGTTATATTTGGACTTGCTTTCTTGTCTAGTTTTCAGCGTTATTGTGTTGCGGTTGTGATTAACACTGAATTTTAGAATTTTATGGCTTGATGATGTGTAGTATTTAGAGTTATGTGTTTGTGTATGTAACTTGGATTTTATATATAAAAGGATGTTTTGTGTTTTTTGTGTAAAAAATATCATTTTCCATGGATTTAAAATGTTATTCAATGCTTAATCAAACTAATTAGACGTCAGAGTGTGCTTGAAAAGATTGAAACTGCAAAAGAAAGTTGGAAGTCCAAATTTTGAACTAGCAACAAACGGTGCTGTCACCAGCACCGGACCACACCAAAAGACAATAAGTTTGGCCATAAGAGCAGAATAATGCACCGAACAGTACCGCCGCTAGAGCCGGACAGAGCTCGACCAAAAAAAGGCCTGAAACTCAAAATTTTTGTGATTTAATCCTAGGACCCACCATTTTTGCCCAAACCATCATCTTCTACCTCCAGCTAAGGCTGATTTTCGTACCTAGGGCTCACTAGCATTTGGATTTGAAGCGATTTCGTGGCTGGAAAAGTTTTGATTTCATCTTCTTTTGGTAAGAGCTACACTTTAACCTAAAATTTTTTGATTTTGACTATGGAAATCTCCTACATTAGGAAGATTTGAAATTTTGAAGTTTTTAGAAAAACCTTTAGAGATTTTTCATGGATTTTGAGATTTTATCTTGTAAATTTACCTTGGAGTCCATTAGATTTCAATTTTAAGATTGATTTGGATAAATTTGATATTTTTAGACAAATGGCTCCAAGAATTTCAAAGGGGAAGAGAAAATTTGAGTATGTTGAAAGTAAATTTGTGAATTTGAAGGCATATTCGTGCTTTAGTACCTATCGTAGCAATAAGAAATGTATTCAAGAGAAAGTCTTTAAATATCCTAGAGGTATGCTTGAAGAACTTAATACGAATCATCAATGAAAGATTTTCTGTTATTTCACTATCGAAGCGATGTTGTGAATTGTTAGAGAATTTTATGTAAATATTTATTATTCTGAGAGTTAATACATACTGGTTAGAGGATAAATGGTTTAATTTACCCCTTCTCGCATTAATGCATTTTATCAGTTAAGAACACTTTATTCTTGTGAATACAAAAATTTTCATATTTAGAATGAAGCATCAGATATAATTTTGAAGTTTTTGACTGATGGGAAAGGGGAGTGGAAGGTTAAACAAAGGCTAAAAGTTAACTTCCTTTTTCTACTATGAATCCTGTATTAAAAAACTGGCACTATTTCATTTCTGAAAGACTTTTGCCTACCAAACATCACAATGAGGTTACTGTAAATAGAGCTATTTTGAATTACTGTATTCAGAACATTAAGAACATAATTATTGGGGCTATTGTTCATAGAAGTATTTTGACGAGCTCAAAAAGAGAGACTACAGGTAGACTAGGACACCCCAGCTTGATTCATGCCTTGTGTATTCAATCAGGTGTAGCAACTAAAGATAATGATGAGGTAGTCTATCCCCTGAAACCTATTACTAAACAAAATTTGAAAACTTATGAAGCCCATGTAGGATGGAAGTGGTGTAAGAAAGCTGATGAGCCTTCTTCTAGTCATGAGATACCATCTACATCTAGGGAGCCTACTTTGCATGATGTTATGGATCAGTTGGAAAGGTTGAACACCAGAGAAGAGGGACTAGAAGGAACAAGATAAGTGATGATAATCAAGTGCGGTGGTGAGAATATGAGATAGCTTATCCTGACGCACAGATGAGATTTTTCATAGGAGACACTATTGTTGTATTTCCTACTTACTCTGAGTATACTCCATACCAGCCTGAAGAACCTGATGATGGTGGAGCTCTTGCAGAGGATGAAGAATGTTAGTATTATAGTTTTATTCTCATTTTAATTTGTATGTGTGATGTATATGTGATGTATATGTGATGTACCTGAGACTCTTACTGATTAGTATTTGTGATTTCATGTGTATTTAGTTATACATATAGCAGACTTTATGTTTATTTGTGACATATGTGATGTGATTGTAGAGTTTGCATGTGTTTGGTTTGTTAATTTAATTTGTGATAGTAACAGTTAGATGATAATGTTGTGTGTGTAGTTTATGTTTTATGTTTTTAAACTTATTCCCTTGCAAATTTCTAATCCATATTTGTGTATAGAAATGCTCATAATTATTTCAGGCCCACTGTTCTAATTTATGAAGAAAAATCTGCTCAAATTAAAAGGTATGAAAAGCCTAACATATTGTTCTAATTTAAAATTATTTTCAAAATTATTAATATGATTTCCTGTAATAGAGTTAAATTTCAGATAACTGTATTTTGATTTTATTTAAGTATTTTGTAAAGTTGAATGAAAGTATTTGATAATGAAAAGTAATATTGTAGTCTAAGATATTTGGTATAAGAGAATAGGAGTATACTCAACTATTCAAAGTAAGAAAAACTGTATGTTTGAAATATTAAGAATCTTAAAACCTTATATGATAAGGAAAGATTGAGACTCTATGATGAATCATTAATAAGCAAAAAGAAATACCAATATGGTAAAGGAATGTGGTAAGTTTCAAATTTAGAGCAAAAAGGGTTAAGTTCAAAATTATTAAAGGCTATCCAGATATAGTAATCCTCACTTAAAAAAAATAAAAGAAAAGAAAAGCAAAAGAAAATAAAAGAAAGAAAAGTGAGGAGAAGCTTAAGGAGATGCCTAATTAAAAATTGGCTTCACTTGGACCTACCTAAAGAGAAAAACTTAATTACTTTCCTGAACTTATATGTGTGGATTAGCATCCTTACTAATAGTGTTCTCATAAATTTATTTTCATGTAATCCTTTTAATGCCTTCATAGAACAATCTACAGTCATTTTTGAAATGAATAGAAGTCTAGAACTCTTAGACTTGACTACTAGATAGTCTTATACCAGTAGAATTTACTTGAATTACTCAAAGTTCTTTCTGAAAATCTTACTATTGTACTTATCTAAATCAAAATTATGGTATTCTAGAAAGAAAGTTCATTGCAGTTGATCATTATTTTCTGTATTAACTAAATTTACTTGAGGACAAGTAATAGTTAAGTTTGGAGGATCTTAATCCACTAAAAATTTGATAGCTTTTTTTTATTCATTTCATACTTGTTTTTGATGATATTGAACTTTAAAGAATGGTATTTTTCATGATTTCATGTAGGATCAATAATTTTAGACCTTTGGAGCAAAAGGAAGTGAAAAGAAGCAAATTTGGAGCAAAAAGAGACAAAAGTTCATTTTATTGAAATAGTGTTGAACAGCGTTGTCACCAGTGCCTGACCACGCTATTTTTCTAGGGAGTTACGACCGTATTGGTGGAATAATGCACCGAACGGTGCCCTATCCAGTGTTGGACCGTGCCCTATCCCAATTTCAAAAAAGATTCAATGTATTTGGCCGGATTTTTTAGGGTTGCTTGAGGAAACTCTTAGGAAATCAGTTTAGCTGAATTTAAACTTCTTTGGAGCCATGTTTGGAGAGGGGGAGAAGAAGAAAGAAGAGTGTAGAGTTTAGAGAGAGTGTCTTTCCATTTTTGTTTAGAAATCTTAGTTTTTTGTTTTCTCTTATAAGGAGTGTAAGAGGAGAGGGAAAGTGAGAGATTTCTTCTTCAATACTTATCCAAAGAGAGAATTGTTTGTTGTTGTTAAGAAAGAAGAGGAGTCAAAGGAATTTCTTAAGATTCGCTTGGGGAAGAGTTTGAGATAAGTTGTATTTTCTTTAATCTATTTTTATGATGTTATTTATATATATATAATCCATATTTTGTCATCTTTCCTCATGAGTCTTGAGTAGAATTCTTTGTCTTTCTCCTTTTCATGTGATGTGTTGATGTTGTGATATGGAAATGATTTGTTGGTTTATTATGGAGAATTTGTGATGACCTTTTCACTTTGAACTTTATTTACTTTTTCATCTGGCCAATTAGATTGTTAAAACATGTTGGGTAACATATGTTCCGAAAGGATTATGAGTTCCACAATAAAAGTAAAGATCACATTCAATGTCCACGAATGAGAGACATAGCTCATGTGGATTGAGTGAAAATAAATAAAGAAATAACTTCGATGGGTGTGGAATTGGATATTTCAGAGTGAAAGGATGAATCCTCAAATTTGTCCTAATGTTTGGAAACTGAAGCGAGAGTTAGCCTTCAGGCGAAGGGAAGTGGGAGCTCTGGAGTGAGAGCCAGTGTCCTCCTACCCTAACCATGGATTTGGGGACTAAACATGGGATTAGGCAATGTTCTTTGTACATTGAAATATGGGTAAAGAATAGGAATGCTCCTATTTGGCAAAATACATTCGCATCAGTGATCTATGTCACAATAATCAACACATTGTGATTGGAAAGGAGGAAGACTCATTCTTACAACTGTACTTTATTATAAATTTAATCTTGTGTTAGTTTAACTTGCTAGAGTTTAGAACATATTTTGGTAGAAATAGTAACTACAACTGTTTGTTTTTAATTTAAGAATGAATTTACTTGTAATTGTGTTATGATTCGATAAGTGGTTTCTATGCTACGCCATAAAATTAAAGCCTCTCCGTAGGATCAATATCTAGGACTCCACTAGAGTCGTGTATTACTTGAGTGATACGTATACTTGCATTTAATTGTGCGACTCATTATCGAACTAAATCAATATATATATATATATATATATATATATATATATATATATATATATATATATATATATATATGTGTGTGTGTATTTAAATCTGAGTTGATAAATTTTGGCAATGCAACAACCACCCAAAAAACAACACGAAACAACCACACAACACAACATTCCCTTTTACCTTCCCAGGCACCTCTTGACTCTCTTTATGATAACCCTCGAAATAACTAAGAGTCTCTTCAGATGCCTTTTAAAAATTCATCCAAATACATTGTATTATATAAAAAAAAATATTTTGTGCCTAGCCGCCAAACGGTGGTGCATAAGCGTCAACCTTCTAAAAGCTTAAAATAATTGCCTGCTCCTAGGTGCAAGATCCTACTGCCATGGCATCAGGCTCTCTATTTCCATGTATAGGGTATAGAGCTTAGGTGCTAGAAGCTAGCACCTAAGCGCCAGTTCACTTTGTGTTATATTGCTTCATTTAACCCTGTTTTGCTCTATTTTTTCTCCACTTTCTCCAAAACTCCATCTCTTCTACCCAAAAATAAAGACACGCAAAATACTTTCCATTAAAGTGCTATATTATTAAAAATGAGAATAAAATCTATATAATAAATTAGCACATTTTTAAGCATGTCAATATCCAATGTTTCTTTGTTCAAATAATCAAACCTAATGCAAAAGTGTATTTCTACCTTTCAAAGGGGTTTACTAAATTTAATGATGCACTTGATTGTTTGAACAATCAAAATATTTGAATCTACACATCATTCAAATGCCTTGTGTTGAAAAAAAATAAAAAATAAAAAATATGACACTAGACTGAACTCATATGTCACCATGGGCTCCCTCTGATCCTCATAACTGATAATGACATTTATTTTGTTGACCAAAGCGTTATGAACTTTTTGAGATCCAAGTGATAAATCTAAGGATTTCATCTAAGCATTGACCCGACCGCCGCGCTTAACGCAGTGATGTTGCTTCCTTTGATTTCTTCCCCGGCAAAGGCACCAAAAATTTGACCCAACCGCCGCGCTTAACGCAGCGATGTTGCTTCAAAAAGATAGCCAAAAAGCTTTGACTCAATTTATAAACAGCAGCTAGTGTATCAAATTAATATTATATAAGTAATATTTTTACACACTAGGGGTACTACGCAAGTATACGTATCGTTCCAAGTAATATAGGGTTTTTAAACAAAGACCCCAGTATCGATCCCACAGGGAAGATTTATAGAAATAAATTTTCTATAAAGCGAAAGAGAAATATAATAGTAAAAATATTTATATTTTGATTATAATTTCTATTTAATTTACTAGATGCAATTTAAAGAAAACAATAATAGGAAAATGATTTTATAAACTCTATATAAAATAAACAACTTTCTTTTCTTCAATTAATCTAAGATTTTTAAGATAATTTAATATTTGTTGGAGAATTTAATTTATGGTATTGTGCCAAATAGAAGCATTCATATTCTTTACCTTTTGATCTAGGTGCAAAGAACATTGACTAATTTACAGAATAGGTCCGGATGTATTGTTAGTAGAATGGGTCAATCTAGGCTCACACTTCTAGATATCCAAGGGTGGCTATGGTCGGCCCTGTCGGCATATTTTTAGGTTATGTGTTGTATTTTGAAAAGGGGTCGCCTAACAAAAATTGTCGGCTAATTTTAGATTTTAAATTTAATTTAAATATATATAATTTGGAAAGTAGTATTTGATTTTGAAAATAATTTTAAATTTTAAAATTTTAAGATATGAAATCAAACCGATCTCACATCCCAAATAGTTTATATAAACGAGCACCGCATCACAAACCGTGTATCTATCCCAAAGAATAGACACACTGCTTGATAATGGGGCTCGATTAAATAAACTAGGAGATTTGTGACATCCGTTTGGTCTGCGAACCAATTTTGTAAGCCGACAAGTTCCCCTGCTTAATATATATGAATTAAGCAGGGTTTATATTACCTGCGTTCTTAAAGTTCCCTATAAGGGCAAGCCCCTATAGTTAATTACATCTTAAATGACGGGAATCACATAAGAAAACTCTCGATAACGATCAGTGGTTTTGCTCTCAAGAATTTTAAAGTTTAAGGTTTTCAAAGGATTTGAGTTTTGGAAGGTTCAATAGGGAATTAATCAAATTTGGAACAGTTAATTTTAGGAGTCCAAAGGAAGAGGAGTAGGGGAAGTTGAGGATCCAAGAGGAATCTTGGCAACTTCCCGACTATCCTATTTTTTGGCTTCAATTTAGGAAGAATTATTTAGTATTTTGATCCTGCTAATTTTAATTATTTAGGACTTTTATTCGTATTACATGATCATACAAACAACCTTGAAGATGTGAGGGTTTATGTCGTACCAAATGACTGCCTCGGAATCCTAAGATCGGTTAGGGCTTAATTTGCATAATATGATTATGTCAATGCTTAACCAAGAGTTGAGGATTTATGTTGCACTATGAAAACTACCTCGAAATCCTATGGCTTGGTTATTTAATTCTAAGAAAGGTTTTCCTAAAGTAGAGTTGTTTTGCAGACGAAGATGGTCGTGCTGCCCACCGTGCTTCAAGCTCCTTATTGTTGCAGAGGTTTAGTTTTAGAAGTCATAAATCAGGAGATGAGAGAAGTGTTTTGGTTTAGAGAAATCTTAAAATCCAAGTGTTTTTAGTGTTTTAATTAAAACAAATCTTAAAGTTATTTAAACAGAACCGATTAAGATCCCACGGTTCCATCATCCAGGCACTGTTATTTTCATCGAATTCACTTAGTCCAGATGAATTTGCTAAACTCAACTGAATGAGTTCCACACTTTCATTTAGACCGTGGGAAATCCCGTTAGCAACACGTGGGTTACATCATCCGAGGTATTCTCGATCATTCAATGAGACATTTTAATTTAGTTGCAATTGTAGTTTTGTTGTTCTATTTGTGATTAAATTTTGAGTTGTTTTTATATTTTGAAATGTTGTGGCGGTGAATTTTATCTTGCAATAACTTTTAATTTAGTTTTGGTTTCAGTTAGGGACTATCCTAAAGGTTTTTGTTTTCTTGCAACAGTTTTATTTATCATGCAAGAAAAAGTAAAGTACAATGCATGTAAGTAAATTGCAACAAAGTAAATTGCAATAAAATAAAAGTGTACCTGGAGGGTCTTTCCGTCATCCCAAGCTGCACTTAAAACACATGTTAAGGCATTTAAATATTTCAACGGATACCTAGGTAAAGCTAAGGGAAGGATTTTGGTTGTCTACCAAATTCTTAATCCTATTGCTAGTCATCTCCTATGACGTCTAGGTTCTTGGTTTGGTTTAAGGATGATTTTCTTCATCAAAGAACAATTAGATTCCATTGTTCTTCTAAAACATCCTGTCATATTGAGGAAGTGCTTACGACGAGTCTTAAACATCTTTTCAATATTTCTGGGATTGTTTTGAGTCCAAGTAAATTTAGTTGCACAGGTGAATTAATCATCCAGGGGTTTAAGTTTTGTTCCATTCCTCAGTGAACTAGGACATTTCAATATCCTATAAGTGAAGTAACACTTCACTTGATACTTCATTTAAGAGTTATAATAATAAGAGCTTTAAAAGGGAAAATTTATTAGGTATTTTAATGATTTAAACTTAATGATTTAATTTCAATTTTGACTTAATTATAGAAATTAGTCTAAGTTTGGAATAGTGTTCAAGTTATTTTAGATTTAGTTCTTAATGATTTCATTTAGGTTTGTTGTTAAATGATTTTGATTTAATTTAATTCAATTTAATTTTAATTTAATTTGTTTTAATTTTAACTTAATTTGATTTGATTTTAATTTTAATTTAATTTGGTTTAATTTAAATAAATTTAAATTTTTAATTTAATTTAATTTTAACTTTAATTTAATTTAATTTAATTTAATTTAATTTTAATTTAATTTAATTTTAACTTTAATTTAATTTCTAATTTAATTTATTTAATTTAATTTAATTTAGTTTAGTTTTAATTTAATTTTAATTTAATTAATTTTAATTTAATTTAATTTTAATTTATTTTAATTTTAATTTAATTTAATTTAATTTTAATTTAATTTTTATTTAATTTTAATTTACTTTAATTTAGTTTAGTTTAATTTTAATCAAATTTTAATTTAATTTAATTTTTAATTTAGTTTAAATTTAATCTTAATTTATTTTTAGTTTAATTTTAGTTTTAATTATTAATTTGGATTATTATTTTAATTTTTTAATTAAGAATTAAGTATTATTGAAGTGATTTATTTAGGGATTTTTAAATTAAAGAATAAATATCCTCTTAATTATATCCCTATTTTAATAATTTCAATTTCTATTATTCTTCCAAAATTTCAATTAATTAATTAATTAAAGTTTTATTTTAATTATATTTGAAATGGTTAGTAGGTTTCTACCCTCAATCATTTAAGTTTCAATCATCCAAAATCAGTTTAAAATCAAATATTTTACCCTCCCCTTTTTGATTAATCCTAAAATTTTAATTAAGGGTTGAAATTTTTATTACCCTTTTGCCCTTCAAGCTTAATAATTCTATAACACACTAAACTAAGCTCAAATGAAATTGAAATTTTTATGTAACCCCACTCAGATGTCAATTAAGACATTACAGGAGAAAATGTGATTTTTCTGTATTTAATTTATTTATGTAATTAGGGGTTTTCAAGGAAAATTCAATAACATGACCAAGGAAATCTTTCTGTCCTTAAGAAAATTATTGGGGGTTCCTAATGACCAGAGGACCATTTGGACCAATTTTGGTGATTTTTTTAATTATATTTTATTTATTAGAATTATTTTGAGTTTTGGAGTATTAATTAATTTAAAAATAAAATTAAAGTTGAAAATTAGGTTTTATATTTTTCAAAAATCTCCCTAATATCAGGGAAGTCAGAGAACAAAATTTTATATTTTTTTGATCTTTCTTTGATTTATTAGAATTAATTTAGTGGAAATGTTAAAGAAAATCATTTTTTTAATTAAAAAATTGTTTTAGGCCTTTAAAATTCAATATCTTACCCTAGAGACTTAGGAAAAATATTTGGTTTGTTCCTACAAGATTAGAATTTAAAATTTGACATTTTGGTGATTTTTAATATTTTTATGATTTTTATTATTTTTTAATTATTAAAATATTAAAATAATGACAAAAATCAACTTTTTTAGAAAATTACAATTTTAATTTTCCTAAGTTCCTCTGATATCAGAGAAGCTCTAAAACCATTTTTGTGAATTTTTGAAAAGTATTTTGTGAGTAATGAATTTTTAATGTTTAATTTTATCAATTTTGCTTAAGAGGCTTAATCAACCCATTTGGTGAGGTTAATCAAATCTAATTGACTTCAAATTTTTATGTGATGTTCCTCTAATCCTAAAGATCGGTGGAGGATTGTTTTCAAGTTAATTTAATGTGTATTTAATCCAAATTAATTAAAGTTCAATTTTGGGTGTTTAGGCCAATTAGGATTGTTCCATGTGAATTAACTCAAGATCTATTTTTCCTAGGTCCCTCTGGTCATAAGAAAGATCACCAAATTTTTCTAGAATTTATTTCTCAACATGCTAATTATTGGAATTAAAATACTCAAAACAGTAACATGCAATTGAAAAATCAATAACTTCTCATAAAGATGGCCTCTGACCTTGGAAAATTCAACGAATGTACCCAAGCTCAGAGGCTTCAAAAGCCCCATGGTCTCATGCCATGGTGAATTGCCTATGCAAATGGAGAATTAAAACAATGCAGAGAGTAAATAAATCATTAAAAATAAAATACTCAATGAAATGACTTGATTTATTTTCCACATTATTCTCCTCTATTCACTGAGCAAGAGGGTATTTTTATTTTATTTTTATGATTTTTCTACATAAAGTTGTGAATTTTTGAAGTTCTGGTAATTTAATAAATAAGGAAATTCCCTAATTTTCTACTTATCCAGAGCGGCGCCCTATCATCCTCGGCATATCCAAAAGCCCACGCGGCGCGCTCCCATTCAATGCCGCCACCTGAGTCAGTAGCCACGCGTCCCGCGATCTCGTACCATCTCCTGGTCCGACGCCATCTGAGTCGTCCGCTCGATACACGTGCGATCCAAAGCCACCAGTGACCATCCACACTAAAATCCTAAGATCTCACTCAATTCTCAATGGATTTTTATGTTCTTATACTCTATGGATTCGTCTTGAAGAGACGAACATATCCATATGGTTTATGTGGCATGAAATTAACCCAATCAAAATAGAGAATGTTCAGAAGAGAGAGCTCATACGTTTGCTCAGAGAACTGAAGCTTCGATCTGAGAGTTGTGTCACCTTATATTGAGTCCAAGCAAGCTCCAGATGAAGTCTCTGGCCCTGGGGAATTGCTTAGACATGATTTCCACCTGACCCGATTTCAACCTTTGGAGGCTAGAATAAATGGGTGGCCTGGAGAGGGGGCTTTCACTTGAGAACTCCTTCTCTTGGTCTTATGCAGGTGTGGGAGAGTTTAATTTAATTTTGGTAGAGGATTTGAAAGTGTCCTGTTCTAACCTGAGAATTGAGCTCCAAAATTGAGCTCAATCAGTGGGAATTAGGGCAGGAGGACAGTGGGGATCAAATGCTCTTGGCTAGGGGAAGCTTTGTGAGGAGTTTTGAGGGATTTTGTGAAAGTATATTTCAGCCAACCTTTTGGCCGAGAGGGGTTGGCTGGCTTAAATAGCCATAGCCATGGCCTCTCAGAGGGAGTTAGGGGCTGGGATCAGCTGCTTTGGTGAGGACAAGAACAACCACAATGGCCATTTGGAGTGGGGCAGCTCAGCCATAGGGAATTGCAATTTTTGGTTGATTTGGACCTCTCGGCCTGGTGTTTTCTGGTGACTGTGGTGGCCGGTCGGCCAGGGTCAGGTCACTGTTATGATCAGGAGGATCAGTGCTTGAGGTTTGTGAGTTCAATTATCAAATGCCATGTGTAAAGAGGATGAATTGAAATGGAAAGGGGAAGAGGTGATTTTGGCTTGGTTTCGGTCAACCCATGTATTTGGGCTTGGTTCACCTCCCCATGGCCTGATTTTGGACTGAGGAGGTCAGGTGGGCCAGGATCACAAGTGTGGTGAAGTCCACATCCAAACATATTTGGATTAATTTTGGGTTAAGGGTAATAATGGTTAAGGCTAATGACTTTAGGGGAATCTAGAAAGAGCTTCCTCCATTTGCCCAATGTGGTATGGTCACATGTCAAGCCTTTCATGGCTCCACATGGGGCTTAATGATGGCTTCATGGCTCTTATATGGCTTGGGAAAAGTCATGTCAACTTTCATGGAAAAGAGTTTATGTAATTTTGAAATTTTAGGGGTTATTTGATGGGATTTGGTATAATACTCATGATGGATTTAGCACTTAGGGAGTGATATTAATTGAATGAGGATGAGATGAAATTGCAATGTAGGCTTTAGAATGGGTTTGGGCATTTAAAATTTGGTAAAGGTGGCCTTTAAAAATGGTTTAAGGGGAATGGGTTTCTATGTTTCAAAATGGGCTTTTAGATCAAAAAATTTTTAAAGGTACATGCCAAATAAATGTTGGGTTTAGTTTAAGGTTATGTCATGAGTGATTTAAAACAAATTTGGAGTGATTTGGGATTGAATTGGATTGGATTTGGGTTTATTTGGTAAAGGGGCTAAGGTGGGCCAAATTGGGCTAACATAGGCTAGGGTTGGGCTTATGTTGAAATTGATGTAAAATTGATGTTGATAAATGTTTAGGGAAATGTTATGAAGAATTTTCAACTATGGTTGGGGTTCAATCTTAGGATTTGGGCTTATTTGGGTTAGGTTTGGGTTTAGGTCAATTTAAGGGATTTTGGGTTTGGGTTGAATATAAGTGAGATTTGGGTTCAAGTTTTGGGCAAATTATGTTAGTTTTTTTTTATGGGGATGTTATGGAAGGTTTAGAAAATATTTGGGGTCAATTGGAGTTGAATTGGGTTGGTTTGGGCTAAGTTTGGGTTATGGGTTTAAATTGGGCTTTAAGCTTAAAAATGAAATTGGATTCAAATGTAAATCAAATTGAGCTTGGATTTGGCCTAAATTGATATTGGGGATGTTGATTTGAAGTTTGGAATTGAATTGGACCAAAATTGAGGTCAATTGGGGTGATTTGGTTTGACATTGGGTTCATTTGGGTTTAAAATGGGCTAAATTGGGGGTTTTGGCAAAAAGTGGGGTAAATTGGCAAAATTGGCCCATGGTGTAGTTGTAAAAAATGAAATTGGGAATATTTGGGATTTTCTCGAATTTTCAGAGAATTTTTGAAATTTTAGGATTTTTGGGTCAAGAGGGGCATTTTGGTAATTTGGAGGATATTGGGGGTATTTTTGGAAATTTTGGTATTTTTGGCTGTAAATGATCAATTTGATTGGTGGGGAAATGTTCAAGGTTAATTTTAGAAAAGTTTTGGGTGATTTGGAAATTTTGGTGGTTTTGGGTAGTTTCAAGGGCTTTTAGTAGGTTTGGTGGGTCCGGGGCCCCGGGGGTCTGTACGGCTTTATTTTTAGGTTGTGTTGTATTTTGAAAAGGGGTCTCCTACAGAAATTTTCGGTGAGTTTTTTTTTTTAATTTAATTTAAATAAATAATTTGGAAAGTAGTATTTGATTTTGAAAATAATTTTAAATTTGAAAATTTTAAGATATTAAATCAAGCTGATCTCACATCCCGAATAGTTTATATAAACGAGCACCGCATCACAAACTGTGTATCTATATCGAAGAGTAGACACACTGTTTGGTGATGGGGCTCGATTTAAATAAACTAGAAGATTTGTGACTTCCGTTTGGTCTGCGAACCAATTTTATAAGCCGACAAATTCCCCTGCTTAATATGAAAGCATTAAACAGGGTTTATATTACCTGGGTTCTTTAAAATTCCCTATAAGGGCAAGCCCCTATAGTTAATTACATCTTAAGTGACGGGAATCACCTAAGAAAACTCTCGATAATAATCAGTAATTCTGCTCTCAAGAATTTCGAAGTTTAGAGTTTTCAAGGGATTGAATTTTGGAATTTCAATAGGGAATGGATCAAATTTGGAACATGTTGTTTTAGGAATTCAAAGGAAGAAAGGTAGGAGAAATCACAAATTCGAAGCGAACTTCGATAATTCCTCGACTATCTTATTGTTTGGCTTGGATTTAGGAAAGTCCTAATATTTATTTAATGTTTTGATCTTGTCAATTTTAATTAATTAGGACTTATATTTGTATGTTAGAATAACATAAATAGCCTCGAAGATGTGAGGGTTTATATCGTATCAGACGACCACCTCGGAGTCCTAAGACCGGTTAGGGCTTAATTTGCTTATGCAAATGCCTAACGAAGAGTTGAGGATTTATGTTGCACTAGGCAAACTACCTCGAAATCCAATGGCTTGGTTATTTAATTCTAGGAGAGGTTTGCTGAAGTAGACTCAGGTTTTGCTGATGACGATGGCCGTGCTGCTCACCATGCTCCGAGCTCCTTGTTGTTGCAGAGGTTTAGTTATAGAAGTCATAAATCAGAAGATGAGGAAAGTGTTTTGGTTTAGAGTAAATCTTAATTTCCTAGTGTCATTTTTATATTTTATTTAAAACAAATCTTAAAGTTGATTATAACGACACCGGTTAAGATCCCACGGTTCCATCCTTCCGGCATCGTTATTTTTATCGGATTCACTTAGTCCGGATGAATTTGCTAAACTCAATTGAATGAGTTCCACACTTTCATTTAGACCGTGGAAATCCCGATAAGCAACACGTAGGTTACATCATCCGAGGTATTCCCGATCATCTAACAAGACATTTTAATTTAGTTGTAATTGCAGTTTTGTGTTCCGTTTGTGATTAAATTTTGAGTTGTTTTATATTTTGAAATGTTGTGGCGGTGAATTTTATCTTGTAATGATTTTTAATTTAGTTTTGGTTTCAGTTTTAGGGGCTATCCTAAAGGTGTGGGTTTTCATGCAACAGTTGTTTATCAAGCAAGAAAAGTAAGTGCGATGCGATTAAATAAATTGCAATAAGATAAATTGCAATAAAATAAAAGCGTACCTGGAGGGTCTTCCCGTCATCCCAAGCTGCACTTAAAACACAATTAGAATATTTAAACAAGTTCCTAGGTAAAGCTAAGGGAAGGGTTATGGTTTTCTACCAAGTTCCTAATCCTACAGTCTAGTCATTTCCTATGACGTCTAGGTTCCTTGTGTTTTGGTTTGAGGACGATTTTCTTCATCAAAGAATAATTAAGTTCAATTGTTCTTATAAGTATCCTATCATATTGAGAAAGTGCTTAAGAAGAATTTTAAACATCTTTTCAATACTGCTAGGATTGTTTTAAGTCCAAATGAATTTAATTAATCAGGTGAAGTAATCGTCCGAGAATTCAAGTTTTGTTATCTTGCTCAGTGAACTATGACATTTGAATATCCTATAAGTGGAGTAACATTTCTTTTAATGTTCTATTTAGGAGTTATGATAACCAAAGTTTTCGAGGGCAGATTAGTGTTCAAGTGGTTTGTGATTTGGTTCAATTTCAGTTATAGGATTTAAATTTGGAATAGTGTTCAAGTTGCTTCATATTTAATTTCTTTATGTCTTAGGTGATGTTATTGAATTCAATTTAATTTAACTTTAATTTAATTTAATTTGGTTTAGTTTTAATTTTAATTTAATTTTGATTTTTTAATTTTAATTTTAATTTTAATTTTAATTTTAATTTTATTTGATTTTATTTTATTTTAATTTAATTTAATTTAATTTAATTTAATTTAATATGTTTTAATTTAATTTAATTTAATTTAATTTAATTTAATTTAATTATTTATTTTTTTTAATTTAATTTAATTTAATTTATTTGATTTAATTTAATTTAATTTAATTTTATTTTATTTTTAATTTTAGTTTAATTGAAAATTTAAAAAGAGTTTAATAATTTAACTTTTTAATTTAATTTTAATGATTAAGTCCTTTAACATTTTAAAACTTAAATTTGAATTATCATTTTTATTAGGAATTAAATATTATTGAGATGATTAATTTAGGGATTTTTAAATTAAAGAATAAATCTCTTCCTAATAATATCCCTATTTTAATAAATCCAATTTTATTATTCTTCCAAATTTAATCAATTATTTAATTAAGGTTTATTTCAATTATTTTAAATTGTTTAGTAGGTTTCTACCCTTTAATTATTTAAATTTCAATCATCCAAATCAGATTAAGATCAAATATTTTACTTGTTAATTTTATTAAACCTAAAGTTTTGATTAAGTGTTAAAATTTTAATTACCATTTTGCCCTTCAAGCTTAATAATTTCATAACTCACTAAATTGAGCTTAAATGAACTTGAAATTTTTATGTGACTTTACTCATATGCCAATAAAGGCTTGAGAGGAGAAAATGTGATTTTTCTGTATTTAATTTATTTATGTAATTATTTTGGTGGAAATAGGAATTTCCAAGGAAAATTTAATAATAAGACCAAGGGAAAGTTTCTATCCTTAACAAAATTATGGGACATTCCTAATGACCAGAGGACCACTTGGACCAATTTTGGTGATTTTTTAAATTATATTATTTTTATTATAATTATTTTAAGTTTTGGAGTATTAATTAATTTAAAAATAAAATAAAGATTGAAAAATGAAATTTATATTTTTCAAAAATCTCTCTGATATCAAAGAAATCAGAGAATCAATTTTTGCAATTTTCTAATTTTTCTTTGATTTATTATAATTATTTTAGTGAAAATGCTAGAAAATACATTTTTTTAATTTTAAAATTACCCTAGGGCTTTAAAATTTAATATCTCATTAAATAGAACTAAGAAAAATATGGAATTTGTTCCTAAGTGATTAAAATTCAAATTTTGACATTTTGGTGAATTTTATTATTTTTATGATTTTTATTATTTTTTAATTATTAAAATATTAAAATAATGCAAAAAATTAAATTTTTTAGAAAATTGAAATTTTAATTTCCTTAAATTCCCCTGATATCAGAGAGGCTCCAAAACTAATTTGGTAAATTTTTGAAAGGTATTTTGAAAGTTATGAATTTTTAAAGTTTAGAATGTCTAAATGGCTTAATCAACCCATTTAGTAGGGCTAACCAAGTTCAATTGACCTCAAATTTTTATGGTGGGTTCCTCTGATCCTAAAGGTCAGTGGAGAATTGATTTCAAGTCAATTTGATGTAAGGTTAGCTCTAATTAATTAAGGAGCTATTTTGGGTGTTTAAGCCAATTAGGGTTATTTTAAATAAACTAATCCAAAATCTATTTTTCCTAGGGTCCTCTGGTCATAAGAGACATCACCAAATTTTCCTAGAATTTATTTCACAACATACTAATTATTGGATTTAAAATACTCAAAACAGTAACATGAATTTGAAAAATCAATAACTTCTCATAGGGATGGCCTCTGACTTTGGAAAATTCAGAGAATGTTCCCAAATTCAGAGGCTTCAAAAGCCCTATGGTCTCATGCCATGGTGAATTTCCTATATGCATGGAGAATTAAAACAATGCAGAAGGGAAATAAATCATTAAAAATAAAATACTTGATGAAATTAAATGATTTCTTTTTCACATTATTCTCCTCTGTTCACTGAGCAAGACGATATTTTTATTTTATTTTTCTGATTTTTCTACACAAAGTTATGGATTTTTGAAGTTTAGGGAATTAAATAAATAGAAAAATACCCTAATTTTCTATTTATCCACGCAGCGCCGCGTCAACCTCGGCAGCTCCGAAACACCGTGTGGCGCTCTCCGATTCGACGCTGCCATCTAACTCAGCGCTCCGGTGGCCCGCTGTGTCGTTCCATCTCCTGATCTGGCGTGATCCTGGCCGTCCGTCCGCGCGTGTACTAAATGAACGACATCCGTTCATCGTCACCAGGCGTCCTTACCCGAGAGCCGTCCATCTTCTAGGCCTAAGATCTCACTCGATACTTGACCAAATTTAATGTTCTTATGCTCTATGGATTCGTCTCGAGAAGACAAACACATCCATACGGTTTATGTGGCATGAAATTGACTCAATGAAAATGGAGAATGTTCAGAAGCTCGGGAAGAAGAGTGAGGCCATACCTTTGCTCGGAGAAGTGTGGCTTCGATGCGAGGGTTGTGTCACCTTCGATTGGATCCCAGCAAGCTCCGAGTGAAGTCTCCCGGTCGCAGTGAATTGCCTAGCTATGAAAGTGACCACAGCTCGATCACAAAGCTTGGAGGCTGGAGCAACTGGGTGGCTCGGAGATGCGGCTTTCGAGTGGGAAACTTCTCCTCTTGGTCTAGTGAAGGTGTAGGACCAGTCAATTTGAGGATTGGCTCAACGTGGCAAAGTGTCCTGGTTTTGGGTGAAATTTCGGTTGAGAAATTGGATTCCGTTGGTGGGGATTAGGGCAAATTGACACCTGGGATCAAGCTGCTCTAAGGATGGAGAAGGGTTTGGAACAATTTTGGCGAGTTTCGGCAAGGTTTGTGCAACTCTCCCTTCATGACCGTGAGGGGGTCGGGTTTAAATAGAGGTGGCTGGAGAGCCTCGCGAGGATGGCCAAGGGCTGGGATTAGGCTGCTCGCGGTCATGGGAAGAACAGACCATGGTGGCCATTGGGCATGGGGCGGCTCGGCAAGGTGGAATTCCAAAGTTGGCTCACATGTGAGCTCTCGGGTGTGGTGTTTTCCGGCGACCCGTGCTGCGGCCGGCGAGGCATGGGTCACCCTCAGGGTCAGTGAGGTCAGAGCTTGATTCCTGTGAGTTCAATTGATGGTTTCCATGTGTAAAGGTGGTGAATTGAAATGGAATGGGAAAGGGGTGATTTTGGCTTGGTTTAGGTCAACCCAAGTATTTGTGCTTGGTTCACCATCCAAGGCTTGACCTTGGGGTGAGGGGAATCATTTGGGTCGGCTAAATTGTGGTAGTGAAGTCCCCATCCATGGTGAGGTGGCTAAATATGGTTTAGAGTGTATCATGCTTAAGGTAAAAAGGGCTTAAAAAGGGTTTAAGAAAGAGACCCTCTCTCTTATCATTAATGGTTTGGTGAGGTGGAAAGTGGATTCCATGGCTCTCATGGATCCTATGGGGCTCATGCATGGCTTCATGGCTTGTCTTTGGCTTGGGGAAAAGCTTGGCAAATTTCATGAAAATGGATCTTAGAAATTTTTGGTAATTTAATGGGAATTTGTCTGGGGCTCAATTTGGAATCATTTGATGATTGATTTGAACTTAGGGATGATTTTAATTAAGGGTATGATGAGAAGAATTTGTCATATGGGCTTTAGCATGAAATTTGGGCTTTTAGGAAGGTTTCATGTAAGTGGGCTTTTGGTTTAAAAATAGATTTATGGATGGGAATTTTGTAGAAGTTTGGGCCAAATAATTGTTGGGTTTAGCTCATAGATGTTTCATGAGTGACTTGAAGCAAATTGGGAGTGATTTGGGTTTGAATTGGGTTGAATTTGGGCTTCTTTGGTGAATGGGCCAATATAGGTCAAATTCTCATAACTTGGGCCAATGTTGGGCTAGGGTTGAAATTTATGTAAAATGAATGTTGGGAAATGTTTATGGGAGTGTTTCAAAGAGGTTTTGGCTTTGGTTGGGCTTTGATTTTGGGGTTTGGGCTTATTTGGGTTAGGTTTGGGTTTAGGTCAAAATTGGGCTTATTGGTTTTGGGTTGAATTTAAGTGGGGTTTGGGTCTAAATGTTGGGAAAATCATGTTAGTGTTTTCTTTTTAGGGATGTTAAGGAAGGTTTAGAAAAGATTTGGGGTCAATTGGAGTTGAATTGAGTGAGTTTGGGTTAGGTTTGGGTCGTGGGTCCAAATTGGGCCTTAAGGCCAAAAGTGGAATTGGATCCAAATGTCAATCAAATTGAACTTGGATTTGGTCTAGATTGGTGTTGGAAATGTGGAATTGAAGTTTAGAATTGAATTGGACCAGAATTTGGGTCAGTTGGGTAGGTTTGGATTGACATTGGGTTTACTTTGGGTTAAAATGGGTCAAATTGGGGGTTTTGACAAAAGTAGGGTAAATTGACAAAATTGGCCCATGGTGTAGTTGAAAAAAATGAAATTGGGAATATTTGGGATTTTCTGAAATTTTCTGGGAATTTTCTGAATTTTTGGATTTTTGGGTCGAGAGGGTATTTTGGGTATTTGGAGGGTATTGGGAGGTATTTTTGGAATTTTTTGGTATTTTTGGGTATGGATGATCAATTTGAGTAATGTGGGAATGCTTGGGGTTAATTTTGAGGAATTTTGGGTAATTTAGGTGATTTTGCAAATTTTGGGCAGTTTCAAGGGATTTGGGTAGGCTAGGCGGGTGTAGGGTCCCGGGGGTCAAAAATTGAAAATTTGGGAAATTGAAGATTGGGTGAATGTAAGTGGAATAAAATCATTTTGGTTGAGCCATGAAGCCATATCAAGCCCACATGAGCCATGAAGGGACTCATTTGAGGCATCCATTATGTTGTTCCTAACCCTCTTAGCCAAGGGCTTAGGGGTTAAGGACCATCCATGTGAATCACCTACATGAGTCGGGAGGTCAAGTTGGGTATGGGTGTGTGAAAGTGTAGTGTATGTGTAAGTCAGCCCCTTCACCGGACCGGGCCACCCGGGGCGGTCCTAAGGCCGAAGAGTTCTAAAGGAACTCATCCTTTAAACTTCCACATTTGATTTCGACCCTGCAGGTGATTAGGGGTCTATAGTCAAGTTTGTAGAGTTTGCAGGGAGTTAGGAAGTGGTTTGAATTTCTAAAAGGTTGGTCCCAATTCTAATCCTCTAAGATAGTCAAAGGAAAAGCCTAAGGCTAGATCCTAAGTACTAAAAAGAAGAAGAGATGACCTCATCAAAAATGAGGTCAACAAATGGACCCCCAATAGGTGTGGTGAGCTGACAGAGCACACCGCGCGTATTGGTGTTGACCGAAAAGATCAACAAAATCAACACAGATGTCCAAGTTACAAACTTAGGACAAAGTAGAAGAATTTCAGCTGGGGAGTGTCAAGTATATCTCTGAGACTGGAGATTCCTGAACTCTCGCTGGGGAAAGGAAAAGGAGGTGAATCCCAAATCACATGACCTGGGGAATTTCAATTTAGATTTTATTTTGTTTCAGTTTAAGTTTTGATGTGTGAGCTTAGATTTCAATTTGGAGTTTTAATTTAGATTGGAGTTTTGTCAAAATTAATTTGAAGGGATTTGAACTTGAAATGAAAATTGGATTTTTGTGGTTTTAGATGTAACATCTTCAACCTCAAAAGAAAATTTAATTGATTGGATTGAATCATTACATTGAGGAGAGATCTCAGAGCAATGCGGTGTTAGATGTAAAATCCTTAACCTCAAGAGTTTGATTTTGATGTACTTCATCTCAATAGGGAAAGAATCCTAAAGCAATGCAGTTTCGGATGTAAAGTCCTCAACCCCAAGAATTTGGTTTTGATGTATTTCATTGCGATAGGGAAAGAATCCTAAAGCAATGCAATTTTGGATGTAAAATCCTCAACTCTAAAAGTTTGAATTTGATGTATTTCATTGCGATAGGGAAATGATCCTAAAGCAATGCAGTCTTGGATGTAAAATCCTCAACCCCAAGAATTTGAATTTGATGTATTTCATTGCGATAAGGAAAGGCTCCTAAAGCAATGCAGTCTCGGATGTAAAATCCTCAACCCAAAAGTTTGAGTTTTTTGATGTATTTCATTGCGATAAGGAAAGGATCCTAAAGCAATGCAGTCTCGGATGTAAAATCCTCAACCCCAAGAATTTGAATTTGATGTATTTCATTGCAATAGGGAAAGGCTCCTAAAGCAATGCAGTCTCGGATGTAAAATCCTCAACCCAAAAGTTTGAATTTTTGATGTATTTCATTGCGATAAGGAAAGGATCCTAAGGCAATGCGGTCTCGGATGTAAAATCCTCAACCCCAAGAATTTGAATTTGATGTATTTCATTGCGATAGGGAAAGGCTCCTAAAGCAATGCAGTTTCGGATGTAAAATCCTCAACTCCAAAAGTTTGAATTTTTGATGTATTTCATTGCGATAAGAAAAGGATCCTAAAGCAATGCGGTCTCGGATGTAAAATCCTCAACCCCAAGAATTTGAATTTGATGTATTTCATTGCGATAGGGAAAGGCTCCTAAAGCAATGCAGTTTCGGATGTAAAATCCTCAACCCAAAAGTTTGAATTTTTGATGTATTTTATTGCGATAAGGAAAGGATCCTAAAGCAATGCGGTCTCGGATGTAAATTCCTCAACCCCAAGAATTTGAATTTGATGTATTTCATTGCGATAGGGAAAGGCTCCTAAAGCAATGCAGTTTCGGATGTAAAATCCTCAACTCCAAAAGTTTGAATTTTTGATGTATTTTATTGCGATAAGAAAATGATCCTAAAGCAATGCGGTCTCGGATGTAAAATCCTCAACCCCAAGAATTTGAATTTGATGTATTTCATTGCGATAGGGAAAGGCTCCTAAAGCAATGCAGTTTCGGATGTAAAATCCTCAACTCCAAAAGTTTGAATTTGATGTATTTCATTGCGATAGGGAAAGAATCCTAAAGCAATGCGGTCTCGGATGTAAAATCCTCGACTCCAAAAGTTTGAATTTGATGTATTTCATTGCGATAGGGAAAGAATCCTAAAGCAATGCGAGTTTCGGATGTAAAATCCTCGACCCAAAAGTTTGAATTTGATGTATTTCATTGCGATAGGGAAAGAATCCTAAAGCAATGCGGTCTCGGATGTAAAATCCTCAACTCCAAAAGTTTGAATTTGATGTATTTCATTGCGATAGGGAAAGAATCCTAAAGCAATGCAGTCTCGGATGTAAAATCCTCAACTCCAAAAGTTTGAATTTGATGTATTTCATTGACTTTGCAAAGATTTGTAGTGTTGATTTGAAAAGTGTGGAATTTTGGTGTTTCGAGAATTTCATGAAAGTTGTAAAAGACTTTCATGAAGGAAATAGATTATGAGGGAATATGTAGATGTTACATACCTCGTTCAAAAGAGTTGATCGGAAGTCACTGGTTTGGATTCTCGCCATCAGATTCGATCCGTGTCAATGGAATCAACCGCTTCCATCCCAGACAAGTGAGAGAATAGAACGGATTGGATTTCAGCTTTGGAAGGTTGAGTTTGAATTTGATTGAGATTTGATTTGAAATTTGGAAAGATTGAATTTGAGATTTGATTGAGATTTGGAATCTGGAAAGATTGAATTTGAATTTGATTGAGATTTGATTTGAGATCAGGAAAGATTGAATTTGAATTTGATTTAGATTTGATTTGAAATTTATGTTCATTTTGTTTGTCTTTAACGGTTCGAATTTATTTTATCGTTTATTTAATGTTCATGTGAATTTGGTGTTCATCATTTTTAGATGTTTAAGGAAAGTTTTCTTTTATTCTCTTTTTTTTAATTTCTTTTCTGTTCTTTGTTCGAAGTTCATTTAACTTTAATGGCATTTGCCAGTCAATTTGCACAAAATAGGTGAAGGCCAAAAATGTAACATGGTCACTTTCATTCCAATCATGTTGATGATACATCATACAACTCGATCTGGAATACATCTCATACAATCCATGTAGATTCAAAACGGACTATGTATGATCTTTGTCAATCCATCTAAAAAGGTATCTGTCAGAAATCCATGTCTGAATAGTGAGGTACATTGTCAATAACATCACCTTCCAAGCCATCCTTGGCAAGGATGCCGTATGGATGTACGTTGGAGGTGTGATATTTTCCATGCAACTCACGGCTCGTAAGGCCGGAGGCTCTCTAGCTCGGGTCCGGGCTGGAAGTGGTAAGGTGTCTTCCTGTCGTCCATCCTTCGAAAGTAGCGAGATCCGCTTCATTGGTACTCCTGGTATGCAATGTTTAGCGACATCTCGCTCCGTTGCCTTTCGGTATCATGACGGAACCTACCGGTAATGGTATCTTCAACGGCCCTCGGAACTCTCCCGGGCTCGCTATCCCGAGGTCGGATCCGAACATGATGTTACACTCATTCGGGAAAGAAACCGTGCGAAAGGTCGACAAAGTCGTGGTGATCTATGTGCGGGGGTATGCGATCACCACGCTTGTAAATATTAATGATGCAACGGTTGGGTATGCAATCTGCCGGCAGTACCCTCCATGTTATCAATCTTTTTACCATTCTTTTGATGACCAATGGCATTGGATCCACCTGGCCATGACAGAGTATTCCCGGTGGGTTTCCCTTCCTATCTTCTGCGAAGTTGTAGCAGCATCCACATTGAATTGTAATTCTTCCTTTCCCTGGCATCCATCTCTGGGGTTCTGAGTAGGTGTTCTCTCTTAGGCGGCCCGCTCGGCCCATTCTTTTCAAATCCGGATGCGATCCACGATTTGTTGTTGTTCATATTCGAGAATACGTACGTATGTAGCTCGAGGCCTTCTAGTATATTGATCCTTCTGCCTCTGATTCTCTCGAAGTATTCAAAAGTTTTCTTTTCGACATTCTGCATTCTTTCCTGCTCGTACTCTGGAATAATCTGCAAATGGCGGGGCCCGGTGACGTATTATGGGATATACGGCTCAATCCCTTCACGTTCTCCTGCATACCTCGGCTCCTCGGGGATGATGTCCGTCGGGACATCCTCCGGGGTTGCTTCTGCAACAAGGTTATGCATTGCGTGGTGGTTCTATCTGAGTGGCGTGGTAGCCTTCTTTCTTCGATCTTCGTGAGATTTCCACGGTCCCTTCTATTATCCTAGGAGTCGGCCTCCTTCCTTCCGTACACGGTGAGTCGGCGTCCTTGAAGTGTATGTACTTGGCGGTAGCAAGCTGCCTCGTCGCGCCGGTCCGCTGCTAGTTTGGTTAACATCTTACGGATACGGCGATTCTTATTTCTTCGTTGAGTTGCTCTGTGAGAGTAGCTCTTCGTACTTCTGAATCTCCGTAGGCGCGGCGGCGACAAGCTCGCCCTCTGCTGTAGCGACTACGGACTTGATTTTCTTCTCTTCTTCGGTGTTTGTTTTCCTTTTCTTCTTTGCTGGCTTGGTGGCTTGGGCCACCCACTTTCATTATCGTCGGCCGGGCGGTTCCTCTCGGTCAACTGGGACCCAGTCACTTTCCTCATATTGTAGGCCTGCTGGTGCGAAGTCCGAGTGAATCTCGATTATCGCTTCATCTTTCACCCTCTTTTCGTCGAGTGCAAGGCTTACGCCATTTCTAAAGTTCAGGACCAACCGCCCGTTCGACATTTCCCTGCGAAAAGACAAAGAAAAGGATCAGGGGCTGTACTAAGAACAAGAACATTAAGAAAATGTTTATTAAAAATATTTTTTTATATTATTTTTTTTTGTATTTTTAAATTTAACAGGAATGAAGTGGGATAAGATCAGGAAAGAGATTTTGATGTGGAAGAGAAAACAAGGAAAGCTTTATTATCATGATTTTATTATTTTAGCACATTTTTTATTATTTTTGGGTTCGGACCCAGTCATAAGTAATTACTTCGCCCGTGCTTCTAAGGATGAAGATTTCATTCTTTCGAAACATCAGGTAGCGTAATACTTTTTCAAGTATCGTCCATTGATCGAAGCATATGTCGTTATCCTTGGCAATTCACTAGCTGGTAGGAGCCTCCTGAGTATACTGCTTCAACTACAAACGGTCCTTCCCAAGTGGGTTCAAATTTTCCTCCTATCTTGCGGTGTGCAAGGATAGGTCTCTTGAGAACGAGAACTAAGTCACCAACTTTGATGGTTCTTGGGCGGACCAATTTGTCATGGGCTTGAACCATCTTAGCTTGGTATAGTTCTAAATTCTGCTGCGCTGCAAGTCTTTTCCCTTCCAGGCTTTCTAATTCCACTAGTCGTAATTTGGCATTCTCTTCTATCGTGATTTTGTTTGCAAGCGCAATTCGAGTGAAGGAAGTCTGGACCTCTAAAGGTAACACTACCTCGGACCCATACACCAGAGCGTAAGGTGTAGCTTGAGTAGGAGTTCGAAGGTTGTCCGGTAGGCCCATAAGGCTTCTAATAACTTCTCGTGCCAATTTCTCTTATTATTGTCCAAGGTTTTCTTTAAGATTTGAACGAGAGTTTTATTAAAAGCCTCGACCGGGCCGTTTTCTCTTGGGTAGTAAATTGTTGAATATCGCCGAGTTGATTCCGTGTCTCCCGACAAAATTGTTGATTTGTGTGCTTCGAATGCTGACCCATTATACGAGATAATCATGCCCGACACTCCGAAACGGTAGACAACTTGGTTCTTGAAAAGCGTAGCACGTGGTGTGCTTTCACTTCTACGAGTGGAGCCGCCTCTCGCCCACTTGGAAAAGTAATTTGTAGCCGCAAGAATGAAGCGATGTGCTTTTGAAGATGGTGGTTCTATTGGACCCACTATATCGTGCCCCAACATTCAAATGGCCACGACGCAATTGTCGGATGTAGCACATTTGGAGGTTGGTGTAGAACCACTCCGTGCACTTGGCATTGGTGACGGCTATTGGCGATTTTCATGCGGTCGGTCATCATTGAGGGCCGGTAGTACCCTAGTCTTTTAATTTTCATTTTCATCTTCGGACCCGTCGGTGAGCGCCACGGAGTCCTGAATGCACCTCTTTAACAATTTCACGGGCCTCGGACTCGCTTAGGCACCTTAGCCACATTTGATCAAAAGACCTTCGTATAACGTGTTATTTATTAATGCGTAAGACAGAGTTCTTTCTTGATCCGATGGGCTAGCGACCTATCGTCCGGTAGTTTTCCTGTTTGCGGGTAGTCTATTAATGGTTGTCGCCGATCTTACGTGTTTTCTTTCACTATTGCAACCGATTCTTCTTCTTTTCCTTATTTGTGTATTGTGTCTATGTCGAGTCGTGATAGGACCTGACGTCCGGTGAGTCGACACTTCCATCGATTCATCTTGCAAACGGAAAATTCTTTTGCGAGGCGAGCTAACGCATCTGCTAAGGCATTTTCTTTTACGGGAATTTTGTAGATTGTCACATTCGGAATTTGTTCCAACAATTTGTATGGCATACTAGAAGTATTGCTCGAGTCTTGGTTTTAAAATTACGTACTTGTGCGGCGATACTGTTGAATGATTAGCTGCGAATCCCCGTAGATGTTGATGTCTGTTATCCCCATTTGAATAGTTAATTCCGGTCCTGTTATGAGGGCTTCGTATTACGCTTCGTTGTTTGTACACGGTTCCGTCAAGTGGTAGGAGTATCTTAACATCCCCCGCTCCGGTGTTATAAAGATTAATCGATTCCCGCCTTACGGGCACTATCACTTGCGATTCTTCGTCTTTGTGTGCTGAAGATGCTCCGTCGAAATATAATTCCCAACGTCGATCATCAGGGTCTTCTAGGCTCATTATTTGTTCATCTGGCAGATCGTCATTAAGAGGAGATTCTGCCGGCAAAGGGTGTGTTGCGAGAAAGTCTGCTAAGACTTGTCCCTTTACGGTACGAAGAGGCACAAAAGTTATATCGAATTGCAATAATATCATTGACCATCTGGCAAGTCTGCCGGAAAACGTTGGACGGGTCATCAAGTATTGCAATGGATTAAATATCGAGATCAGGTTGACCTTATGAGAAAGCATGTAGTGCCTGAGCTTTTGAGCGGCGAAGATCGAGGCCAAACAATGCTTTTCAATTGCGGGATACCTTATTTCCGTCAGAAGTAAACGACGGCTTAGGTAGTAAAGAGCATTTTCTTTACCCTCATCATTGACCTGGGCTAACAGTGTTTCGAGAGAGTCGTCCAAAGCCGCGGTATAAAGTATCAGCGGTCTACCTGAGTCTGGGACTGCTAAGACAGGAGGTGTCATTAAATATTGCTTAATGTCCTCGAAGGCCTTCTGGCATTTCTCTTCCCAAATAAATTTGGCGTCCTTTTTAACTAGTGCCGAGAAAGGTCGACACCTACCGACAAGTTTGAGATAAAGCGTCGAAGATATGCCGGCTTCCTTGAAAGGATCGTAGTTGTTTTAAGGTTTTGGGAGGCGGCATTTCTAAGATAGCTTTAATCTTTTTCGGGTCGATTTCAATTCCACGATGTTGGACAACGAATCCTAAGAATTTCCAGGAGGTGACACCGAAGGCGCATTTTAAGGGATTCATCTTAAGGTTAAATTGTCTTAATCATTTGAAAACAATTCTCAAATCATACAAGTGGTTGTCCTTTACTTTGCTTTTGATGACCACATCGTCCACGTAGCATTCGACTTGATTGTGGATGAGATCATCAAAAATTCTTGTCATTGCTCTCTGGTAGGTTGCTCCTGCGTTCTTCAGTCCGAATTACATCACTGTGTAGCAATATACTCCGATCGGCGTTCTGAATGTTGTAAGTTTTTCATCTTCTGGAGCCATTTTTATCTGGTTGTATCTTGAAGATCCATCCATGAATGAAAATATTTCATGTGTCGAAGCAATGTCGATCATTAGTTCTGGGATCGGTAGAGGGAATTCATCTTTTGGACATGCCTTGTTTAAATCTCTGAAATCCACACAAATTTTGATCTGTCCATTCTTCTTTCTGACTGGCACTACATTGGCTAGCCAAGTTGGGTATTGTTCTTCATGGACAAATTTAGCGTCTATTAGCTTTTTAACTTCAGCTATGACTTGTTGTTCGATTTCTAGACGCATTCTTCTGAACCTTGTTTGTGCGGGACGAAGTAGGATCCACTCCTAGCTTATGGATGCGACCTGCGGAGCTAATCCCGGCATCTCATCGTAGCTCCAAGCAAAACGAGTCTTTAAATTCCATTAATAACTTGATTATTTCTTCGGAGTCTTCCTTATTGAGCAAGGAGCTAACAAAGGTAGGTCTAGGCTCTTCGCTAGTACCTAAGTTAACTTCTGTTAACTCATCTATTGTAGATTTGATCTCTTCTTCGAACTCTGGTGGAGCGTCTCCAATTTGTAAATCTTCGAATTCTTACGTAGTTTCCATGCGGTTTTCATTAGACTCACAAGTGACAATCAAGCAAAATTCGGTATCGTCAGCCGATCCTACTGTGCCGAATCCGAGACCATGCTTTGAATTGGGTGGACGACCGGAGTTATTCCATAATTTTTCAAAATGTTGTGATTGACCTTTTGTCCATTTTCGAGGTAAGAAACCACGGCTGAATTAAATTTTGAACACGGGGAGAGTACCACTCAAAAGGTAATTCCATTAATTCTGATGAAGTGACATCTTCAAATTGTACATTATTTTCAGTTTTGAAGGAAGGAGCACCACGGTAGAATTTGATTGGCTTTGCACCGCTGCTATGTACCTCTTTGACCACCAAACCCTTGACCTTATTAGAATGGATCGGGGTTAGGGTCATAGTATGCACATAGTGGTTAATCTTCTCGTACATTGATTTATATTCTTCATTCTTCTCATCTTCTAGAGAGATCTTGAATTGCGGCTTCTTCCGACTTATTGTCGCTCCTTCTTGCTTGATTTCTTTTTCTTCTTCGGAAGCTCGTCTTCCCAATCAACATTGATGGCTGGCTTCCTCGTCCAATCGTCCTAACGTCTCTACCACGACCTCGTCCCCGGCCTCGACCTCGGATGCGAGTTGTGGAGAAACCTTCACCATCTCGCCGTAAGGGAGTGGTGAGTGGCTGTTGGACTAGAACTTCGAGGTTCTTCGTTGTCCCGAACTTTCTTTGCTTCATTTGTTATGGTATCTCCGGAGAAGATTGTTTTCTTCGGAGGTGCATAATAAGTTGCATCTTCATGGATTCCAATTTCGTGTACGGAGAATGGTTGTAAGTCACCTTTGATGCACTTGTTCCCCTCCATCATAGTATTTGATGCACTGATGTAGAGATGATGGTACCATCCTGTTTTCATATATCCATGGTCGGCCCAGTAGAGCGTTGAACGACGTTTCTGAATCAATTATGTGAAATTTTGCGGTTGTCTTTGCTAAGTGACCGGTCTTCATTAGTAGCATTATTGATCCGAGGGCTCTTTCTCCTTTCTGGTTGAATCCTCTTAATAACATTTTGTCCGCTTCGAGCTCGCGAGCATCAATTTCCAAATATGCTAGTGTTCGAAGGCTCATTATATTGATTGATGCTCCTGGATCCACCAATACTCTGGAGAGTGTAAACTTTCCAATTGTAACTGAAATGTACAACGGTCGGTTGTGGTCCGTCGTCCCAAGTAGTAGGTCATTGTCCGTGAAGGTAATGCCTCGGCTTGTTCTTTTAACGAGCGAGACCTCATCTAAGGAATCTCCGGCCATTTGAGCTAAGCAAATTTCTGGATCAAGTAAGGCCTTGATCCGAGCTTCTCTCATCTCCTTTGATAAGATGAGAGCGTCGTAGATGCTCAGTTTGGCTGGTAGTTTCCTAAGATGGGCTAGCACGTTGTAGTCCACTTTATTTTCATGTGTCTCGGCTTCTTCCCGAATGGATATTTCTTCTGTCGGGGTTGGTTCTTCTTGAATAACCACCTGCTTTCCTTTGTCCTTTGGACCCATTCTCGGAGGTAGAACTCTTCCACTTCTTAAGTTAACTTCGTAATTTCTTCGACTCTAGTGTTGAGCTTGCTGGTGTTTCTTCCGAATCGGAATGACGGGTTCTTCCGGATTAGCTTCGAGTGCGAAGGCTCTAACTCTAGCGCGATTGGAGCTCCTCGAAACTCACGGATAGATTCGTTGCTTGTTGAACTCTCGTAGCCTCCTTGATGGATGTCTTCTTCGTCATTGCGATCGTCGAGATTGTGTATGATTTGAGAATTGTCACTGGTATCGAATTCGATGTCCGGATTGTCGCTAGTTACGTAATCGTTAGAAACAATCAAAATGTAGCCAACGCCATAACCCTTATCATTATAAGATCCCACCGGAGTGAGCAGATAATCATACGAGTCGAGAGGTTCGAGGGATTTCTCCCCGAATCCGAAACAACTATCCTAGGATAAGCGGCCCCTAGTCTAGCCTTAGGAGCCTCGGTCTTCTCTTCTTCGTCGATTTTCTTCTTCTCTTCAATCGTCTCTGTTGAGGTGGTTCTTCTATCGCAAGTGATAATGCCGACTTGACGGGTTTCGAACTCGAATTGAAGCTCGCATCGAAGCGGTTTGGATGCTGTCTAAAATCTTTTTTGAAGACCTTGTCCAAGCGGTAGTCCATCCATCATCAGTCGCATAGGGATCTATCGGAACAATGAGATCAGTCGAGACAACATTGACGAACCTCCTTTCTGGGGTTCCTTCATGTACTCCTTCGGGATTGTTATATTCCCTTTCTGAAGGTTGTCGTTGAGCCAACTTTTGAAGGTAATACAATCTTTTATCTTGTGTCCGAAGCATCCGGTGGTAAGGACAAAGTTGGGATCACCTTTCTTGTTGACTTCTTCCGGTCTCTTTGGCTCGGCGATTGGAAATGCGGAGTCTTCATCGGACTGCGAAACATTTTTAGTCATTGCCTCATTCTTGAATGGATATTCCCTGCTCAGAAGCTCCCTTAATGTACGTTGCAGACGAGGCGGTTGTTCATACTGTTGAGATGACTAATAGCTGGGTCGGGGTTGCTGGTAATTCTGTTGAGGTTGCTGCGGCCGTTCGGACGATATTTGTGTCGGTTGTTTGCCTTTGTTGACTACTGCAACAATCCCGGATTTCTTTTCAAAAGTCTTCACAGGCTTTTGCTTGTCTGTCTTGTCGGCGAAACTTATTTGCTTCGCCTCCTCTTGCAAGCTTCCGGCCTTGCTTAATAACTTCTCGAAAGTCTTAATGGTAAATCCCTTGAGGAGAAGTGCTATCGGGCCATGAATGCTTTTAAGTAAGATGCCGATTGCATGTTGTTCTTGTAGTTGTGGTTCACACTTCATACTTAGATTTCTCCATCGAAGTATGTAATCCACCAAAGTTTCGTTCGGCTTCTGCTTCTCTACCACTAAATCACCTATAGTGATGTGGTGCTGAGCTCCGACAAATTGATTGATGAAGAGGTTCTCTAGTTCCGAGAATGTCTTCACCGAACCATTCGATAATTCCGCATACCGATCGAAGGCGATCCCCGACGAGTGCGCGACGAATTGTCGGAAGAGTAATGCATCGCTTCCGCCAGCATTGCAACAACTGGCACGAAAGTGTGCAACATGCTGTCGGGGATTCCCGGTTCCATCAAAGGTCTTGAACAGAGGTGGTACAAAGCCTTTTGGGTATTGGACAACGTCAAATTCTTCAGGGTAAGGTCTACCCGTCCGAATGGATGTCCCGCTCTTTGATTGTGCTAAGGCTTCTCGCACCTGCTGTTCCACCAAGCTCTTGAAATCCTTTTCAGGAATCATGCTTAGTGTCACATCTTTCTTTAGCTGATCATCCTCGTTGACGGACGTAATCTCCTTTCCTCCGTCTACAATGTGAATGACCTCGGGGGGTGACTCTCTTTGGGGTTGCACCTGACTTTTGAGAGTGGCTAGGGCTACAGCCATCTCTTCCATCCTCTTCGCCATTTGGGCGATCGTATCGTCTTTCTCTTGAAGCTGCCTCCTCATCACTTCCGACTCCTCTCTTTCTGCGGCTGCAGGAGCACCTTGTGAAGCTGACGAAGCTCGCGTTTCGACCATGTTGATTTTTGCATACTCATCATCCATGAATTCTGATGAATCAATCTCATCTCCGAATTTCTCTTCTCTTTCTTTTGCTAATCGTCGAATATTAGTCCTCAACTTTTCCATAGCATCCTCTAGCGGTCCTTTATGTGCATCCTCGCAGTTGTCTTGTGATAGCTGCCGGGTTCCCTTCTCACGAGTCCCCTTTACTGCAGTAACACTTTCTTCGGATTCAAGTCTCCTGACGAGACTTTCCTTCTCGGGCTGTTGTTTCAATCTTAGCTGTCCGGTAGTGGGACGCCATACCATCCTTCTAGCGGCGGAAGGTCTAGGACCACATGGTACGTCGACCAAATGCTTGGAAGGTGGTATCCTCCCTAATCTGTAACCCTGAAACAACGACAGGCGGACTAGCCTTCATCCTTTTATTTAGCTTTTCTGTAACGATGGCGGGTTCTACTCGTGGCCCAAGACGGGATTTGACTGGCACCCGCCCTATCCTTCTCAGAATTTCTGATACGGGGCACTTCTCTTTCTTTGCTAACTTATCAATCACAGTCCGTAGTCGGGCAAATGGTGTGATCCTAGCCCTTTTCTTCTGCTTGTCGTTGTAGTATGCTTGGTCGAGGTAATGTAGAAACAATCCTGCGGACATTTTCCTCGTCGATTTGCGGTGGAAGGGGGTGGAATCTACTTCCTTCCAAAAAGGGTGTATCTTCGGGCAATGGTATGTATTCGGGTAATGGTGCGTACTCGGGGATTTCGGGATTTCCTCCGGGAAAGCAACTTCGGCGGCTACGGCCTTCACGGCAATCTTCCTACTTCGTTCCTTCTTTGGGTCCGTGTTAGTGATGGAATTCTTGAGTCGGACCCGATTTCAAAAACGAAGGTCTCACGGGAAGGTCTGTACCCTCCACGGTAACGGGTTCACCATAGTTCCGGATTTCCTTCCCCTTTAATTTGGCGAAGCCGGGGTAGGTGCGGAGACGACCGGACCGGTGGGGGTAGCAACAACGGTCCTCTCGCGGACAACGATACTCCTCTCGGTTGGAATCTTTTGCGGGGGAGGAAACTCTTGAGTTGACCTAAGGTTGAACTCGATCAACGGCTTCTCGGCTTCGGATACTTTGTTTGTCAGCGCGAAAAGGGAAACATCGGTGATCTTGACATTTGTGTTCTTGAATCCTTGTCCAAACCGGATGATCCCATTGTCGGGCATCTCATCCTTGTAAACAGCGAAGTCGAGTCCATTGGTGAAGGAGAAAATCAGCTTTGGGGCTTCCATTTCGCGGGGTAGATTCGATTGTCGATCCCGAGTTATGCTTCTTCTCATCGGGACGAAAAGAAAGGAATCGAAAAGAGTCCAAACACATTCTTGTTCATGTATTTATAAGGAGAAGTTATTTGTTAAAAGAGTCATTCATTAGAGGGTTTGTTTATTTAGAACAGAATGTTCAAAGGTGTAGAGAAGGTAATGAATCTGATTGAGAGTTGGAAAGGAAAAGAAAGTCTTATGCAAGACTTCTCGACTCGGAGGATCACTCCTAAACTAACACCTATTGGGGGTCCACCCCACCTCAAAAATGAGGTAAAAGGATCTCGGAACCTCTCTGTTTAGGGGTGTTTAAACAGTGGCTCCTAAATCCGAGAGAATGTTGTCTATACTTGTTCAAGGTAGAAATGAACATAGTATTCCAACGGAAAGAAGGGTAGCTTGATCCACAAGGGACATGGATACACTACCGATTTTTGAAAGTAGAATTATCTGATTAAAATGGAGAGAGGAATTGTCCCCAGCGGAGTCGCCAGAAATTTGTACGGCTTTATTTTTAGGTTGTGTTATATTTTGAAAAGGGGTCGCCTACAGAAATTGTCGGCGAGTTTTTTTTTTAATTTAATTTAAATAAATAATTTGGAAAGTAGTATTTGATTTTGAAAATAATTTTAAATTTGAAAATTTTAAGATATTAAATCAAACTGATCTCACATCCCGAATAGTTTATATAAACGAGCACCGCATCACAAACTGTGTATCTATATTGAAGAGTAGACACACTGTTTGGTGATGGGGCTCGATTTGAATAAACTAGAAGATTTATGACATCCGTTTGGTCTGCGAACCAATTTTATAAATCGACAAATTCCCCTGCTTAATATGAAAGCATTAAACAGGGTTTATATTACCTGGGTTCTTTAAAATTCCCTATAAGGGCAAGCCCCTATAGTTAATTACATCTTAAGTGATGGGAATCACCTAAGAAAACTCTCGATAATAATCGGTAATTCTGCTCTCGAGAATTTCGAAGTTTAAGATTTTCGAGGATTGAATTTTGGAATTTCAATAGGGAATGGATCAAATTTGGAACATTTTGTTTTAGGAATTCAAAGGAAGAAAGGTAGGAGAAATCACAGATTCGAAGTGAACTTCGATAATTCCTCGACTATCTTATTGTTTGGCTTGGATTTAGGAAAGTCCTAATATTTATTTAATGTTTTGATCTTGCCAATTTTAATTAATTAGGACTTATATTTGTATGTTAGAATCACACAAATAGCCTCGAAGATGTGAGGGTTTATATTGTATCGGACGACTACCTCGGAGTCCTAAGACCGGTTAGGGCTTAATTTGCTTATGCAAATGCCTAACGAAGAGTTGAGGATTTATGTTGCACTAGGAAAACTACCTCGAAATCCTATGGCTTGGTTATTTAATTCTAGGAGAGGTTTGCTGAAGTAGACTCAGGTTTTGCTGATGACGATGGCCGTGCTGCTCACCATGCTCCGAGCTCCTTGTTGTTGCAGAGGTTTAGTTATAGAAGTCATAAATCAGAAGATGAAGAAAGTGTTTTGGTTTAGATAAAATCTTAATTTCCAAGTGTCCTTTTTATATTTTATTTAAAACAAATCTTAAAGTTGATTATAACGACACCGGTTAAGATCCCACGGTTCCATCCTTCCAGCATCGTTATTTTTATCGGATTCACTTAGTCCAGATAAATTTGCTAAACTCGACTGAATGAGTTCCACACTTTTATTTAGACCGTGGGAAATCCGGTTAGCAACACGTAGGTTACATCATCCGAGGTATTCCCGATCATCCAACAAGACGTTTTAATTTAGTTGTAATTGCAGTTTTGTGTTCTGTTTGTGATTAAATTTTGAGTTGTTTTATATTTTGAAACGTTGTGGCGGTGAATTTTATCTTGTAATGATTTTTAATTTAGTTTTGGTTTCGGTTTTAGGAGTCTGTCCTAAAGGTGTGGGTTTTCATGCAACAATTGTTTATCATGCAAGAAAAGTAAGTGCGATGCGATTAAATAAATTGCAATAAGATAAATTGCAATAAAATAAAAGCGTACCTGGAGAGTCTTCCCGTCATCCCAAGCTGCACTTAAAACACAATTAGAATATTTAAACAAGTTCCTAGGTAAAGCTAAGGGAAGGGTTATGATTTTCTACCAAGTTCCTAATCCTACAGCTAGTCATTTCCTATGACGTCTAGGTTCTTGTGTTTTGATTTGAGGACGATTTTCTTCATCAAAGAATAATTAAGTTCAATTGTTCTTATAAGTATCCTATCATATTGAGAAAGTGCTTAAGAAGAATCTTAAACATCTTTTCAATACTTCGTTAGGATTGTTTTAAATCCAAATGAATTTAATTAATCGAGTGAAGTAATCGTCCGAGAATTCAAGTTTTGTTATCTTGCTCAGTGAACTATGACATTTGAATATCCTATAAGTGGAGTAACATTTCTTTTAATGTTCTATTTAGGAGTTATGATAACCAAAGTTTTCGATGGCAGATTAGTGTTCAAGTGGTTTGTGATTTGGTTCAATTTCAGTTATAGGATTTAAATTTGGAATAGTGTTCAAGTTGCTTTATATTTAATTTCTTTATGTCTTAGGTGATGTTATTTAATTCAATTTAATTTAACTTTAATTTAATTTAATTTGGTTTAGTTTTAATATTAATTTAATATTGATTTTTAATTTTAATTTTAATTTTAATTTTAATTTTAATTTTATTTGATTTTATTTTATTTTAATTTAATTTAATTTAATTTAATTTAATATGTTTTAATTTAATTTAATTTAATTTAATTTAATTTAATTTAATTTAATTTAATTATTTATTTTTTTTAATTTAATTTAATTTATTTGATTTAATTTAATTTAATTTAATTTAATTTTATTTGTAATTTTAGTTTAATTGAAAATTTAAAAAGAGTTTAATAATTTAACTTTTTAATTTAATTTTAATGATTAAGTCCTTTAACATTTTAAAACTTAAATTTGAATTATCATTTTTATTGGGAATTAAATATTGTTGCGATGATTAATTTAGGGATTTTTAAATTAAAGAATAAATCTCTTCCTAATAATATCCCTATTTTAATAATTCCAATTTTATTATTCTTCCAAATTTAATCAATTATTTAATTAAGGTTTATTTCAATTAATTTAAATTGTTTAGTAGGTTTCTACCATTTAATTATTTAAATTTAAATCATCCAAATCAGATTAAGATCAAATATTTTACTTGTTAATTTTATTAAACCTAAAGTTTTAATTAAGGGTTAAAATTTTAATTACCATTTTGCCCTTCAAGCTTAATAATTTCATAACTCACTAAATTGAGCTTAAATGAACTTGAAATTTTTATGTGACTTTACTCATATGCCAATAAAGGCATGAGACGAGAAAATGTGATTTTTCTGTATTTAATTTATTTATGTAATTATTTTTGTTGGAAAATAGGAATTTCCAAGGAAAATTTAATAATATGACCAAGGAAAAGTTTCTATCCTTAAGAAAATTATGGGACATTCCTAATGACCAGAGGACCACTTCAACCAATTTTGGTGATTTTTTAAATTATATTATTTTTATTATAATTATTTTGAGTTTTGGAGTATTAATTAATTTAAAATAAAATAAAGGTTGAAAAATGAAATTTATATTTTTCAAAAATCTCTCTGATATCAAGGAAATCATAGAATCAATTTTTGCAATTTTCTGATTTTTCTTTGATTTATTATAATTATTTTAGTGAAAATGCTAGAAAATACATTTTTTTAATTTTAAAATTACCCTAGGGCTTTAAAATTTAATATCTCATTAAATAGACCTAAGAAAAATATGGGATTTGTTCCTAAGTGATTAAAATTCAAATTTTGACATTTGGGTGAATTTTATTATTTTTATGATTTTTATTATTTTTTAATTATTAAAATATTAAAATAATGCAAAAAATTAAATTTTTTAGAAAATTGAAATTTTAATTTCCTTAAATTCCTCTGATATCAGAGAGGCTCCAAAACAAATTTGGTGAATTTTTGAAAGGTATTTTGAAAGTTATGAATTTTTAATGTTTAGAATGGCTAAATGGCTTAATCAACCCATTTAGTAGGGCTAACCAAGTTCAATTGACCTCAAATTTTTATGGTGGGTTCCTCTGATCCTAAAGGTCAGTGGAGAATTGATTTCTAGCCAATTTGATGTATGGTTAGCTCTAATTAATTAAGGAGCTATTTTGGGTGTTTAAGCTAATTAGGGTTATTTTAAATAAACTAATCCAAAATCTATTTTTCCTAGGGTCCTCTGATCATAAGAGACATCACCAAATTTTTCTAGAATTTATTTCACAACATGCTAATTATTGGATTTAAAATACTCAAAACAGTAACATGAATTTGAAAAATCAATAACTTCTCATAGGGATGGCCTCTGACTTTGAAAAATTCAGGGAATGTTCCCAAATTCAGAGGCTTCAAAAGCCCTATGGTCTCATGCCATGGTGAATTTCCTATATGCATGGAGAATTAAAATAATGCTGAAGGGAAATAAATCATTAAAAATAAAATACTTAATGAGATTAAATGATTTCTTTTCCACATTATTCTCCTCTGTTCACTGAGCAAGAGGGTATTTTTATTTTATTTTTCTGATTTTTCTACACAAAGTTATGGATTTTTGAAGTTTAGGGAATTAAATAAATAGAAAAATACCCTAATTTTCTATTTATCCACGCGGCGCTGCGTCAACCTCGGCAGCTCCGAAACACCGCGTGGCGCTCTCCTATTCGACACCGCCATCTGACTCAGCGCTCCGGGGGCCCGCTGTGTCGTTCCATCTCCTGATCCGGCGCGATCCTGGCCTTCCGTCCGCGTGTGTACTAAATGAACGACATCCGTTCATCGTCCCCAGGCGTCCTTACCCGAGAGTCGTCCGTCTTCTAGGCCTAAGATCTCACTCGATACTTGACCAAATTTAACGTTCTTATGCTCTATGGATTCGCCTCGAGAAGACGAACACATCCATACGGTTTATGTGGCATGAAATTGACTCAATGAAAAAGGAGAATGTTCAGAAGCTCGGGAAGAAGAGTGAGGCCATACCTTTTCTCAGATAAGTGTGGCTTCGATCTGAGGGTTGTGTCACCTTCGATTGGATCCCAGCAAGCTCCAGATGAAGTCTCCTGGTCTGGTGAATTGCCTAGCTATGAAAGAGACCACAGCCGATCACAAAGCTTGGAGGCTGGAGCAACTGGGTGGCCTGGAGATGGGGCTTTCAGTGGGAAACTTCTCCTCTTGGTCCAGTGAAGGTGTAGGACCAGTCAATTTGAGGATTGGCTCACAGTGGCAAAGTGTCCTGGTTTTGGGTGAAATTTCAGTTGAGAAATTGGATTCTGTTGGTGGGGATTAGGGCAAATTGACACTGGGAATCAACTGCTCTAAGGATGGAGAAGGGTTTGGAACAATTTTGGCAGAGTTTCGGCAAGGTTTGTGCAACTCTCCCTTCATGGCCGTGAGGGGGTCGGGTTTAAATAGAGGTGGCTGGAGAGCCTCACAGGGATGGCTGAGGGACGGGATCAGTTGCTGCGGTCATGGGAAGAACGAGCCATGGTGGCCATTGGGCATGGGGCAGCTCGACAGGGTGAAATTCCAAAGTTGGCTCACATGTGAGCTCTCGGGTGTGGTGTTTTCCGGCGACCCGGGCTGTGGCGGCAGGGCATGGGTCACCCTCGGGGTCGGTGAGGTCGAGCTTGATTCCTGTGAGTTCGATTGATGGTTTCCATGTGTAAAGGTGGTGAACTGAAATGGAATGGGAAAGGGGTGATTTTGGCTTGGTTTAGGTCAACCCAGTATTTGTGCTTGGTTCACCATCCAAGGCTTGACCTTGGGCTGAGGGGAATCATTTGGGTCGGTTGAATTGTGGTAGTGAAGTCCCCATCCATGGTGAGGTGGCTAAACATGGTTTAGAGTGTATCATGCTTAAGGTAAAAGGGCTTAAAAGGGTTTAAGAAAGAGACCCTCTCTCTTATCATTAATGGTTTGGTGAGGTGGAAAGTGGATTCCATGGCTCTCATGGCTCCTATGGGGCTCATGCGTGGCTTCATGGCTTGTCTTTGGCTTGGGGAAAAGCTTGGTCAATTTCATGAAAATGGATCTTAGAAATTTTTGGTAATTTGATGGGAATTTGTATGGGGCTCAATTTGGAATCATTTGATGATTGATTTGAACTTAGGGATGATTTTAATTAAGGGTATGATGAGAAGAATTTGTCATATGGGCTTTAGCATGAAATTTGGGCTTTTAGTAAGGTTTCATGTAAGTGGGCTTTTGGTTTAAAAATAGATTTATGGATGGGAATTTTGTAGAAGTTTGGGCCAAATAATTGTTGGGTTTAGCTCATAGATGTGTCATGAGTGACTTGAAGCAAATTGAGAGTGATTTGGGTTTGAATTGGGTTGAATTTGGGCTTCTTTGGTGAATGGGCCAATATAGGTCAAATTGGGCTAACTTGGGCCAATGTTGGGCTAGGGTTGAAATTGATGTAAAATGAATTTTGGGAAATGTTTATGGGAGTGTTTCAAAGAGGTTTTGGCTTTGGTTGGGCTTTGATTTTGGGGTTTGGGCTTATTTGGGTTAGGTTTGGGTTTAGGTCAAAATTGGGCTTATTGGTTTTGGGTTGAATTTAAGTGGGGTTTGGGTCTAAATATTGGGAAAATCATGTTAGTGTTTTGTTTGTAGGGATGTTAAGGAAGGTTTAGAAAAGATTTGGGGTCAATTGGAGTTGAATTGGGTGAGTTTGGGTCATGGGTCCAAATTAGGCCTTAAGGCCAAAAGTGGAATTGGATCCAAATGTCAATCAAATTGAACTTGGATTTAGTCTAGATTAGTGTTGGGAATGTTGAATTGAAGTTTATAATTGAATTAGACTAGAATTTGGGTCAGTTGGGTAGGTTTGGTTTGACATTGGGTTCACTTTGGGTTAAAATGGGTCAAATTGGGGGTTTTGACAAAAGTAGAGTAAATTGACAAAATTAGCCCATGGTGTAGTTGCAAAAAATGAAATTGGAAATATTTGGGATTTTCTGGAATTTTCTAGGAATTTTCTGAATTTTTGGATTTTTTGGGTCAAGAGGGGTATTTTGGGTATTTGGAGGGTATTGGGAGGTATTTTTGGAATTTTTTGGTATTTTTGGGTATGGATGATCAATTTGAGTAATGTGGGAATGATTGGGGTTAATTTTGAGGAATTTTGGGTAATTTAGGTGATTTTGCAAATTTTGGGCAGTTTCAAGGGTTTTAGGTAGGCTAGGCGGGTGTAGGGTCCCGGGGGTCAAAAATTGAAAATTTGGGAAATTGAAGATTGGTTGAATGTAAGTGGAATAAAATCATTTTGGTTGAGCCATGAAGCCATATCAAGCCCACATGAGCCATGAAGGGACTCATTTGAGGCATCCACTATGTTGTTCCTAACCCTCTTAACCAAGGGCTTAGGGGTTAAGGACCATCCATGTGAATCACCTACATGAGTCAGGAGGTCAAGTTGGGTATGGGTGTGTGAAAGTTTAGTGTATGTGTAAGTCAGCCCCTTCACCAGACCAGGCCACCCAGGGCAGTCCTAAGGCCAAAGAGTCCTATAGGAACTCATCCTTTAAACTTCCACATTTGATTTCAACCCTCCAGGTGATTAGGGGTCTATAGTCAAGTTTGTAGAGTTTGCAGGGAGTTAGGATGTGGTTTGAATTTCTAAAAGGTGGGTCCCAATTCTAATCCTCTAAGATAGTCAAAAGAAAGGCCTAAGGCTAGATCCTAAGTACTAAAAAAAAGAAGAGATGACCTCATCAAAAATGAGGTCAACAGGGTCAAAAATTGAAATTTTGGAAAAATGAAAATTGAGCAAGTGTGAGTGAAATGGAATCATTTTGGTTGAAGCATGAAGCCATATTAAGCCCATATGATCTATGAGAGGACTCATTTGAGGCATTCACTATGTTGTTCCTAACCCTCTTAGCTAGGGGCTTAGGGGTTAAGGACCATCCATGTGAATTACCTACATGAGTCAGGAAGTCAAGTTGGGTGTGAATGGTTTTAGGATTGGAATGTATGTGAAAGTGTAATGTGTGTGCAAGTTAACCCTCACCAGACCAGTCCACCCAAGGTAGTCCTAAGGCCAAGAAGTCTTATAGGGAACTCATCCTTTAAACCTCCACATTTGATTTCAACCCTCTAGGTGATTAGAGGTCTACAATCAAGCTTGTGGGGTTTGTAGGGAGTTAAGAAGTTGTTGAGTTTCTAAAGGGGTAGGTTCCATCTCTAGTCCTCTAAGATAGTCAAAGGAAAAGCCTAAGACTAGATCCTAAGTACTAAAGAGAGAAGAGAAGACCTCATCAAAAATAAGGTCAACAAATGGATCCCCAATAGATGTGGCGTGCTAACCAAGCACACCGAGCGTATTGGCGTTGACTGAAGCGATCAACAAAACCAACACAGATTTCCAAGTGACAAACTTAGGACAGAGTAGAAAAGTTTCCACTTGGGAGTATCAGGTACATTTCCAAGACTGGAGATCCCCGAACTCTCGCTGGGGAAAGGGAAAAGTGGTGAATTACAAATCACAAGATTTGGAGAATTTCGATTTAGATTTCGTTTCATTTCAAGTTTAAATTTTGATGTGTAAGTTTAGATTTGGAGTTTTAATTTAGATTGAAGTTTGATTTAAAATCAGTTTAGGAAATTTAGATTTGAAATGAGAATTGAAACCCAAGTTTCAACCTCGGGATTGCGAAGAAAACTAGATTTTAGGTAGCAGCCTCGGAGTAAGCATCCGAGCTTAAGTGTCGATTGAAAAGGATGAGAATCAGAATTTAGGTACTGATCTCGAAAGAGAACTGGAATGTAGGTACCAGTCTCGGAAATTTTGAATTGAAATGTAGGTATCAATTCAGATGAGAATCAAAATGTAGGTATCGAACTCAAAATGAGAACCGGAATGTAGGTACTAGTCTCGGAAATTTTGAATTGAAATGTAGGTATCAATTCAGATGAGAATCAAAATGTAGGTATCGATCTCGAAATGAGAACTGGAATGTAGGTACCAGTCTCAGAAATTTTGAATTGAAATGTAGGTATCAATTCAGATGAGAATCGAAAATGGAGGTATCGATCTCGAAATGAGAACCAGAATATAAGTACCAGACTCGGAAATTTTGAATTGAAATGTAGGTATCAATTCAGATGAGAATCAAAATGTAGGTATCGATCTCGAAATGAGAACTGGAATGTAGGTACCAGTCTCAAAAATTTTGAATTGAAATGTGGGTATCAATTCAGATGAGAATTGAAATGTAGGTATCAATTCAGATGAGAATCAAAATGTAGGTATCGATGTCGATATGAGAACTGGAATGTAGGTAGCAGTCTCGGAAATTTTGAATTGAAATGTAGGTATCGATTCAGATGAGAATTGAAATGTAGGTATCGATCTCGAAATGAGAACTGGAATGTAGGTACCAGTCTCAAAAATTTTGAATTGAAATGTTGGTATCAATTCGAATGAGAATCAAAATGTAGGTATCAAACTCGAAATGAGAACTGGAATGTAGGTACCAGTCTTGGAAATTTTGAATTGAAATGTAGGTATCAATTCGAATGAGAATCGAAATGTAGGTATCGATCTCGAAATGAGAACTGGAATGTAGGTACCAGTCTCGGAAATTTTGAATTGAATTGTACTGTGGAGATCGAAATGAGATATGAAAGTGTTCCACATCCCAGGAGAATCAATCAAAGTTTGATTTTTTGGCGAAGGGTATGAATCCATGCCATCAGAACCAAATGGAAAATTTTTCGTGGTTCTGTAATCATCCCGAGAGAGGGTTTCAAAGGAGGTCTGAAGTAGATCTTGATTTGAAGAAGAATTGGAGGTTTTGAAAACATGGATTTAGACTGGAATTCAATTTGAGATTTAGATTCGTTTTGTTTGTCCTTTAACGATCTGATTTTTTTTATTATTATTTGTTGTTTATTTAGTGTTCATGTGAATTTGGAGTTCATTTTACTATTTAGATTTTTAAGGAAAAGTTCTCCTTTATTTTATTTTCTCTTCTGTTCTTCGTTCAAAGTTCATATAACTCTAATGGCGTTTCCCAGCCATTTTGCATAAAAAGAGGTGAAGGAAAAATATGACATAGTCATTTTCATTCCAACTTGCTGAAAGTACACCATACAACTTGGTCTAGTCATGATGACATTTTCCTCAGAAATTTAATGTATCGTACAATCCATGTAAATCCAAAACGGACTGTGTAAACTTCTTATTGATACATCCAAAAGCGTCTGTCAACAATCCATGTCTGAATAGTAAGAAACATGGGTGATAACATCACCTTCCAAGCCACCCTTGGCAGGAATGCCGCATGGATGTGCATTGGAGGTGTGCTACTTCCCATGTAACTCACAACTTGTAGGGCCGGAGACTCTCCAATTCTGGATCTAGCTGGAAGTGGTAAGGCGCCTTTTTGTCGTTCATCCTTCTAAAAGTGACAGTGATCCGCTCCACTGGCACTCCCGGTATACAATGTTTTGCGATGTCTGCTCCATTTCCTTTTAATATCATGACGGAACCAACCGGAAGTGGTATCTCCATCGGCCCTTGGAACTTACCCGGGCCTGCTATTCGGAGGTCAGATCCGAACATGATATTGCATTGGTTGATGAACGAAATTGTGCAGAAAGGTCTGACAAAGTCGTGGTGGTCTATGTGTAGAGGAATGCAGTTGCCCTTCTAGTAAATGTTGATGATGCAACTGTTGGGTATGCAGTCTGCTGGCAGTACCCTCCATGTTATTATTCTCTTCACCATTCTTTTAATTATTCTCGGCATTGGATCCACCTCACTGCGACGGAGTATCCCTGGTGGGTTTCCTTTTCTGTCCTCTACGAAGTTATAGCAACATCCACACTGTATTGTGACTTTTCCTTTCCCTGGCATCCATCTCTAGGGTTCTGAATAAGTCTTTTACCTCAAACGGCCTGCTCGACCCATCTTCTGAAGTTCTAAGATGCAGTCCACAATCTACTGCTGCTCGTACTCTGAGAATACATCTGTGTGTAACTCGAGGCCTTCGAAAATGTTGATTCTCTTGCCTTTAATCCTTTCAAAGTAATTGAAAGTCTTCTTCTTAACATTTTGCATTCTTTCTAATTCATATTCTGGGATGATCTGCAAGTGACGAGGCCTAGTAACGTACTGCGGGATGTATGGCTCAATCCCATCACGTTCTCCTGCATACCTTGGCTCCTCGGGGATTGTCTCTGTCGGGACATCCTCCGGGGTTGCTTCTACAACAAGGTTCTTTAGATCTGGTATCCCTGTCCGGCGTCGAGGCACTGACTCTATTTTTGTTCTTCTTGACACTTCTTCGATTTGTTCTGATATTCTTGGCATTGACTTTCTTCTCTCTGGTTCCTGACGAACCGGTATCTTTGAAATGTGTGTGCCGGCAAAAGCAGCAGTTTCCTCGTGTTGATCCACTGCTAGTTTAGACAACATCTTGCGGATTCGGCGATTCTTATTCCTTCTTTGTGTAGCAGTGAGAGTAGCTCTCCTTACCCCTTGAATTTTTGCAGGCGTAGCGCTGACGAGCCTGCCCTCTGCCATGGTAACTACAGACTTGATTTTCTTGCTTTCCTCGATGTTTGTCTTTCTTTTCTTGTTGCTGGATTGGTGGCTTGGGCCACCCATCTTCATCACTGTCTGGCTGTGAAGCTCTTCTCGGTCAACTGGGACCCAATCATTTTCTTCGTACTGTAGGCTGGCTGGTGTGAAGTCAGAATCAATTTCTATCACTGCTCCATCCTTCACCCTCTTTTCATCGAGTGCGAGACTCATGCCATTTCTAAAGTTTAGGACCAACCGCCCGTTCGACATTTCCCTGCGAAAAAGACAAGGAAAGGATCAGGGGCTGTACTAAGAACAAGAACATTAAGAAAATATTTATCACCGAAGATTTTTATTCACTTATTTTAATTTTTAAGGAAAGTAGGAAAAGATGAAGAAAGATCAGGAACAAGATTTGATTTGAACGGAAGGGTAAAACTTTATTATTATGATTTCACATATTTTATTTTTAGCACATATTTTTTTTGTTAATGATTTTTTTTTGTCATCCATTTTTTTGGTTCGGACCCAGTCACAAGTGGTTACTTCACCCGTGTTTCTAGGGATGAGAATTCATTCCTTCGAAACATCAGGTCGCGTAATACTTCTTCAAATATCGTCCGTTGATTGGAAGCATTTGTCGTTCTCCTTGGCAATTCACAAGTTGGTAGGAACCTCCCGAGTAGACTGTCTCGACCACGAACGGCCCTTCCCAAGTTGGTTCAAATTTACCACCTATCTTGCGATGTGCAAGAATAGGTCTTCTGAGAACCAAAACCAAGTCACCGACTTTGAATGTCCTGGGGCGGACTAGTTTATCATGGGCCTGGATCATCTTAGCTTGATACAGTTCCAAATTCTGTTGCGCGGAAAGTCTTTTCCCTTCCAAGCTTTCCAATTCTTCTAGTCGTAGTCTGGCATTTTCCTCCGTAGTGATTTTGTTTGCAACTGCAATTCTGAGTGATGGGAGCTGAACTTCCAATGGTAGAACTGCCTCGGACCCGTACACTAAAGCGTAGGGCGTAGACTGAGTAGGAGTCCTAAAAGTTGTCCTGTAGGCCCATAAGGCTTCTAATAACTTCTCGTGCCAATTTCTCTTATTGTCGTCCAATATTTTCTTTAGAATTTGAACGAGAGTTTTATTAAAAGCCTCGACCAAGCCGTTTGCTCTTAGGTAGTAGATCGTTGAGTATCACCAATCGATCCTGTGTCTTCTGACAAAATTTTTGACCTTTGTACTTTTGAATGCTGACCCATTATCTAAACTAATTCTACGCGGTACCCCAAAATGGTAGACAACTTGGTTCTTGAAAAACTGTAGCACGTGGTGTGTCATCACTTCCCTGAGTGGTATAGCTTCTGCCCATTTAGAAAAGTAGTCTGTAGCTGCTAGAATAAAGCGATGTCCTCTTGAAGAAGGCGGTTCTATCAGACCCACAATATCTACGCCCCAACACTCAAATGGCTTATCAGATGTAGAACATTTGGAGGTTGGTGTAGAACCACTCCATGCACTTGGCATTGGTGACAGCTCTTGGCGATCTTCATACAATCGGTCATCATTGAGGGCCAGTAGTACCCTAATCTCTTAATCTTCATTTTCATCTTTGGACCCGACTGATGAGCACCACAGAGTCCTGAGTGTACCTCTTTGATGATTTCACAAGCCTCAGACCCGCTCATGCATCTTAGCCACATCTGATCAAAAGACTTTATGTATAATGCATTGTTTATTAATGCGTAACACAGAGTTATTTTCTTGATTTGATGAGCTAATGACTTATCGTCTGGTAAGTTTCCTGTTTGCAAGTAGTCTATTAGCGGTTGACGCTAATCTTCTGTGTTTTCTTTTATTGCTGCAACTAATTCCTCTGCTTTTTCTGATTGCTATATCATATCCATGTCGAGCTATGATAGGACCTGTCGTCCCTGAACTGACACTTCAACTGACTCATCTTGTAAGCAGGCAAATTCCTTTGCAAGGTGAGCTAACGCATCTGCAAGAGCATTTTCTTTTCTGGGAATCTTGTAGATTGTTACGTTTGGAATTTGTTCCAACAACTTCATGGCGTACTGAAAGTACTGCTCGAGTCTTGGCTTTAAAATTCTGTATTGTCCGGCGACCTGTTGAATGATCAACTGAGAATCTTCGTAGATGTTGATGTCCGTTATTCCCATTTGAGTGGTCAATTCTAATCCGGTTATAAGGGCTTCATATTCTGCCTTATTGTTTGTACACGGTTCTATTAAGTGGTAGGAGTATCTTAACATCCCCCGCTCCGGTGTTATAATGATTAGTCTGATTCCTGCCTTACCGGGCACTATCATTTACAATTTTTTATTCTTCTATGCTGAGGACGCTCCGTCGAAGTATAGTTCCCAACGTTGATCATCAGGGTCTTCAAGGCTCATTATCTGCTCATCAGGCAAGTCTTCGTCAAGAGGCGAATCTGCCGGTAAAGGGTGTGCTGCAAGGAAGTCAGCTAGGACTTGTCCCTCTACGGCGCGAAGAGGAACGAAAGTTATGTCGAATTACAATAGTATCATTGACCACCTGGCAAGTCTGCCAGAAAGCGTTGGTCGGGTCATCAAGTATTGCAATGGATTAACTCTTGAAATAAGGTTGACTTTATGAGAAAGCATGTAATGCCTGAGCTTTTGAGCAGCGAATATCAGGGCCAAACAATGTTTCTCAATCAGAGGATACTATACTTTTGTCGGGATTAGACGACTGCTTAAGTAGTAGAGAGCATTTTCTTTTCCCTCATCATTGACCTGGGCTAGCAGGGCTCCAAGGGAGTCGTCTAAAGTCGCGGTATAAAGTATCAACGGTCTACCTAAGACTGGGGCTGCTAAGAAAGGAGGTGTCATTAAACATTGCTTAACATCCTTGAAAGCCCGCTGGAATTTCTCATCCTAAACGAATTTGGCGTCCTTTTTAACTAATGCCAAGAAGGGCTGACACCTACCTGACAAGTTTGAGATAAAGCATCGAAGATATGCCAACTTCCCTTGAAAGGATCGTAGTTGTTTCAAAGTTTTGGGAGGAGGCATTTCTAAAATGGTTTTAATCTTCTCCAGATCAATTTCAATCCTGCGATGTCAGACAACAAATCCTAAGAATTTCCTGGAGGTGACGCCGAAGGCGCATTTTAAGGGATTCATCTTAAGGTTGTATTGTCTTAGTCATTCGAAAACAATTCTTAAATCATACAGGTGATCTTCCTTCAGTTTGCTTTTGATGACCACATCATCCACGTAGCACTCAACTTGGTTGTGAATGAGATCATCAAAAATCTTCGTCATCGCTCTTTGGTATGTTGCTCCTGCGTTCTTTAGTCTGAATAACATTACTGTGTAGCAATACACTTTGATCAGCGTTCTGAAGGCCATGAGCTTTTCGTCTTCTGGTGCCATCTTTATCTGGTTGTATCCTGATGATCCATCCATGAAAGAGAAGATTTCATGTGTTGAAGCAATGTCGATCATCAGTTCCGGGATTTGTAGTAGAAATTCATCCTTTGGACATGCTTTATTTAAATCTCTGAAATCTACGCAGATTCTGATTTTTCCATTCTTCTTTCTGACTGGTACCACATTGGCTAACCAAGTTGGATATTGCTTTTCATGGACAAATTTAGCGTCTATTAGCTTCTTAATTTCGGCTATTACTTGTTGCTCAATTTCTAGACGCATTCTGCTGGGAGCTTGTCTAACTGGAACAGAAGTAGGATCTACTCCTAACTTGTGAACTGCGACTTCTCGAGCTAATCCTAGCATTTCGTCGTAACTCTAAGCAAAACAGTCCTTGAATTCCATTAGTAGCTTGAGTATTTCTTCGGAGTCTTCTTTATTGAGTAAGGAGCTAACAAAGGTAGGCCTAGGCTCTTCGCTAGTACCTAAGTTAACTTCCGTTAACTCGTCTATTGTAGATTTGATTTCTTCTTCGAATTCTGGTGGAGCATTGCCGATTGGTAGATCTTCAAGATCTTCTGAGGCTTCCAAGCAGTCTTTATTAGGTTCACAAGTGACAACCAAGCAAAATCCCATATCGTCAACTGATCCTACTGTGCCGAATCCGAGACCATGTTTTGAATTGGGAGGCCGACCGGCATTATTCCATGATTTTTCAAAGTGTTGTGATCGGCCTTTTGTCCATAGTCGAGGTAAGACTACACGTTGAATTAAATTTTGAACACAGGGAGAGTACCACTCAAAAGATAATTCCATTAATTCAGATCAAGTAACATCTTCAAATTGTACATCTTTTTCAGTATTGGAAGAAGAAGCACCACCGTAAAACTTGATTGGTTTAGTACCACCACCATGTACTTCCTTGACCACCATACCCTCGATCTTATTAGAATGGATCGGGGTCAGGGTCATAGTATGTACATAATGGTTAATCTTCTCATACATTGATTTGTATTCTTCATTCTTTTCATCTTCGAGATAGATCTTGAGCTGTGGTTTCTTCTGATTTATTGTCGCGGCTTCTTTCTCAATTTCTTCTTCTTCTTCGGAACTGTTCACCAAATCAACATCGATGACCGGTTTCTTCTGTCCAACTGTTCCAACATCTCTTCCACGTCCTCGTCCCCGGCCTCGACCTCGGGTGCGAGTTCTGGAGAAATCTTCACCATCTCGTCGTAAGGGAGTGGTGAGTAACTGTTGGACTAGAACTTCAGGTTCATCGTCTCGAATCTCTTTTGCTTCATTTGGTATAGTATTTCTGGAAAAGATTGTTTTCTTCGGGGGCGCGTAGTAGGCCGCATCTTCATGAATTCCAATTTCGTGCACGGAGAACGGTTGCAAATCACCTTTGATACATTGTTCCCCTCCTTCGTAATACTTTATGCACTGGTGCAGAGATGATGGTACCATCCGATTTTCATGGATCCATGGCCGACCCAGTAGAGCGTTGAATGATGTCTCAGAATCAATTATGTGAAATTTTGCGGTTGTCTTTGCTAAGTCACCGGTCTTCATTAGTAGTGTTATCGATCCAAGAGCTCTTTCTCCTTTTTGATTGAAGCCTCTTAATAGCATCTTGTCTGCTTCAAGCTCGCGAGCATCAATTTCCAAATATGCTAGCGTTCGAAGATTCATTATGTTGATTGATGATCCTGGATCAACCAACACTCTGGAGAGCATAAACTTTCCAATAGTGACTGAATTGTATAACAGTCGGTTGTGATCTGCTGTTCCCAGTAACATATCATTGTCCGTGAAGGTAACACCTCGCTATTCTTTTAATGAGCAAACCTCGTCAAAGGAATTACCGACAATTTGAGCTAAACAAATCTCTGGATCAAGTAAATCCTTGATCAGAGCCTCCTTCATCTCCTTTGACAGGATCAGATCATCGTATATGCTTAGTTTGGCTGGTAGCTTCCTAAGATGGGCTAGCACATTTTAGTCCACTTTATTACCATGTTCCTCAGTTTCTTCCCGAATGGGCAATTCTTCTGACGGGCCGGCTCTTCCCGAGCAACCACCGCTTTCCTTTATCCTTTGGACCCATTCTCGGGGGTAGGACTTTTCCACTTCTTAAATTTACTTCAGTTATTTCTTCCAAATTTGGTGTTTCCTTTTGAATCGGAGCAACTGGCTCTTCTGAAGTTGCTTCGGTGTCTGATAGTTCTAATTCTATCGTGATCGGAGTTCCTCTAAATTCACAAATGGACTCATTGCTTGTCGAGCTTTCGTAGCCTCCTTTGTGAACACCTTCTTCGTCGTGGTCATCGAGGTTGTGTATGATTTGAGAATCGTCACTTGTATTGGAATCGAGATCCGGATTAAGTCGGTTGTCGCTAGTTACGTAATTGTTAGAAACAATCAAAACGTAGCCAACGCCATAACCCTTATCATTATAAGATCCCGTCGGGGCAGACAGATAATCATACAGAGTCAGGAGTTCGAGGGATTTCTCCCCCGAATCGGAAACAATCATCCTAGGATAAGCAGACCCTAGTCTACCCTTCGGAGCCTCGGTCTTCTTTTCTTCCACAATCTTCTCCTCCTTCTGGGGTGGTTCTTCAATCGCAAGTGATAGTGCCGGCTCGATAAGTTTCAAACTTTGAGCTGAAGCGCGTACCAAAGCGGCCTGGATGTGATCCATAATTTTCTTTGATGACTTCGTCCAGACGGTACTCCATCCATCATCAGTCGTGTAAGGGTCTATTAAAACAATAGGATCCGTTGAAATAACATTGACGGAACCTCCCTTCTGAGGTTCCTTCATGTATTCCTTTGGGATAGTTATGTTCGCTTTTTGGAGATTGTAATCAAGCCAACTCTTGAAAGTGATGCAATCCTCTATCTTATGTCCAAGAATCTGGTGGTAAGGGCAATAGTTCGGATGATCTTTCTTATTGACTTCCTCCGGCTTCTTGGGCTCTGGTAGCTGAAAATCGGGTGTCTTCATTAAGCTGTAGAACATCTTCTCTACTGCTTCAGTTTTGAATGGATATTCTTTATTTTGGAGTTCTCTGAAGGTACTGTCGGCATATTTTTAGGTTGTGTGTTGTATTTTTGAAAAGGCGTCGCCTAAAGAAATTGTCAGTAAATTTTTAATTTAATTTAAATAAATAATTTTAAAAGTAGTATTTGATTTTGAAAATAATTTTAAATTTGAAAATTTTAAGATATGAAATCAAACCGATCTCACATCCCGAATAGTTTATATAAACGAGCACCGCACCACAAACCGTGTATCTATCCCGAAGAATAGACACACTGCTTGATAATGGGGCTCAATTAAATAAACTAGAAGATTTGTGACATCCGTTTAGTCTGCGAACCAATTTTATAAGCCGACAAGTTCCGCTCCTTAATATAAATGAATTAAGGAGGGTTTATATTACCATGGTTCTTAAAGTTCCCTATAAGGCAAGCCCCTAAAGTTAATTTCATCTTAAATGAAGTGAATCATTTAAAAAAACTCTCGATAATGGTAAGTGGTTTTGCTCTCAAGAATTTCAAAGTTTAAGGTTTTCAAAAGATTTGAATTTTGGAGATTTCAATAGGGAATGACTCAAATTTGAAACAATTTATTTCAGGAGTTCAAAGGAAGAAGGGTAGGAGAAGCTGAAGATTTAAGAAGCATCTTGGCAACTCCCCAAACAATCGTATTGTTTGGCTCGTATTTAAGAAAATCCTAATATTACTTGATAATTAAATATTGTCAATTTTAATTAATTAGGACTTATGTTTGTATGACATGTCATACAAACAACCTCGAAGATGTGAGGGTTTATGCCGTACCAAACGACTACCTCGGAGCCCTAAGACCGGTTAAGGCTTAATTTACATAACATGATTATGCAAATGTCTAACAGAAGGGTTGAGGATTTATGTTGCACTAGGCAAACTACCTCGAAATCCTACGGTTTTGTTGTTTAATTCTAAGAAAGTTTTGCTGAAGTAGACTCAAGTTTTGCTGATGAAGATGGTCGTGCTGCCCACCGTGCTCCAAGCATCTTGTTGTTGTAGAGGTTTAGTTTAAGAAGTCATAAATCATGAGATGAGAGAAGTGTTTTGGTTCAGAGAAAATCTTAAAATCCAAGTGTTTTTAATGTTTTAATTAAAAGAAATCTTAAAGTTGTTTAAACAGAACCGATTAAGTTCCCACGGTTCCGTCATCCCGGCACCGTTATTTTCATTGAATTCACTTAGTCCAAATGAATTTGCTAAACTCAACTGAATGAGTTCCACACTTTTATTTAGACCGTGGGAAATCCCGTTAACAACACGTAGGTTACATCATCTGAGGTATTCCCGATCATTCAACGAGAGTTTTGTTGTTTTGTTTGTGATTAAATTTTGAGTTGTTTTATATTTTGAAATGTTGTGGCGGTGAATTTTATCTTGCAGTTATTTTTTTAATTTATTTTTGGTTTTAATTCAGGGACTACCCTAAAAGTTTTGGTTTTCATGCAACAGTTGTTTATCATGCAAGAAAAGTAAAATACGGTGCATGTAAGTAAATTGCAATAAAGTAAATTACAATAAAATAAAAGCATACCTAGAGGGTCTTCCCGTCATCCCAAGCTGCACTTAAAACACATGTTAAGGCATTTAAATATTTCAACAAGTATCTAGGTAAAGCTAAGGGAGAGGTTCTTGTGTTTAGGTTTAAGGACGATTTTCATCATCAAAGAAACAACTAAATTCAATTGTTCTTATAAACATCCTATCATATTGAGGAAGTTCTTAAGATGAGTCTTAAACATCTTTTCAATACTTCTTGAATTATTTTTAAGTTCAAGAGAATTTAATTATACAAGTGAATTAATCATCCAGGGGTTTAAGTTTTGTTCTCTTGCTCAGTGAACTAGGACATTTGAATATCCTATAAGAGAAGTAACACTTCACTTGATACCTCATTTAAGAGTTATAGCAATAAGAGCTTTAAAAGGGCAAATCAAATTATTAAATATTTTAATGATTTAAACTTAATAATTTAATTTTAATTTTGACTTAATTATAAAAAAAAATTAGTTTAAGTTTGGAACAGTGTTCAAGTTATTTTTAGATTTAATTCTTAATGATTTAATTTAGGTTTATTGATAAATGATTTTGATTTAATTTAATTCAATTTAATTTAAATTCAATTTAATTTTAATTTAATTTCAATTTAATTTTAATTTAATTTAGATTTAATTTAATTTAATTTTTTTAAATTTAGTTTAATTTAATTTAACTTAATTTGATTTAATTTAATTTAAATTTAAATTTAATTTAATTTAATTTAATTTTTAATTTAATTTTAATTTAATTTTAATTTAATTTTAATTTAATTTAGTTTTAATTTAATTTTAATTTAATTTTAATTTAATTTAGTTTTAATTTAATTTTAATTTAGATTATTATTTTAATTAATTTGTTTTAATTAAGAATTAAGTATTATTGAAGTGATTTATTTAGCGATTTTTAAATTAAAGAATAAATATCCTCTTAAATAATATCCCTACTTTAATAATTCCAATTTTTATTATTCTTCCAAAATTTCAATTAATTAATTAATTAAAGTTTTATTTTAATTATTTTTTTAAATGGTTAGTAGGTTTCTACCCTTAATCATTTAAGTTTTAATCATCCAAAATCAGTTTAAAATCAAAGATTTTACCCTCCCCATTTTGATTAATCCTAAATTTTTAATTAAGGGTTGAAACTTTTAATTACCATTTTGCCCTTCAAGCTTAATAATTCTATAACTCACTAAATTAAGCTCAAATGAACTTGAAATTTTTATGTGACCTCACTCATATGTCAATTAAGACATTGGAGGAGAAAATGTGATTTTTCTGTATTTAATTTATTTATGTAATTATTTTTAATGGAAAATAGGGGTTTTCAAGGAAAATTTAATAGCATGACCAAGGAAATGTTTCTATCCTTGAGAAAATGAAGGGATGTTCCTAATGACTAAAGGACCATTTGGATCAATTTTGGTGATTTTTTGAATTAAATTTTATTTATTAGAGTTATTTTAATGAAAAGGATGGAAAATACATTTTTTAATATTAAAAATTACATTAAGCCTTTAAAATTCAATATCTTATCCTAGGGACTTAATAAAAATATTTGGTTTGTTTCTAAGTAATTAGGATTTAAAATATGACATTTTGGTGATTTTTAATATTTTTATGATTTTTATTAATTTTTAATTATTAAAAATATTAAAATAATGATAAAAATCAACTTTTTTAGAAAATTTCAATTTTAATTTTCCTAAGTTTCTCTAATATTAGAGAATCTCTAAAAGTATTTTTGTGAATTTTTGAAAAGTATTTTGTGAGTTATGAATTTTTAAAGTTTAATTTTACTTATGGGGCTTAATAAACCCATTTGGTGGATCAAATCAAGTCCAATTAGTTTCAAATTTTTATGTGAGGCTCTCCTGACCCTAAAGGACAGTGGAGAATTATTTTCAAGTTAATTTGATGTATAGTTAACCCTAATTAATTAAAGATCAATTTTGGGTATTTAGACCAATTAGGGTTGTTCCAAGTGAATTAACTCAAAACTTATTTTTCCTAGGTTCGTCTGGTCATAAGAAGCATCACCAAATTTTCCTAGAATTTATTTCTCAACATGCTAATTATTGGAATTAAAATACTCAAACAGTAACATGCAATTGAAAAATCAATAACTTCTCGTAAGGATGGCCTTTGACCTTGGAAAATTCAGAAAAAGTTCCCAAGTTCAGAGGCTTCAAAAGCCATATGGTCTCATGCCATGGCGAATTTCTTATATGCATGGAGAATTGAAATAGTGCAGAGAGTAAATAAATTATTAAAAATAAAATACTTGATGAAATGACTTGATTTCTTTTCCACATTATTCTTCTCTGTTCACTAAGCAAGAGGGTATTTTTATTTTATTTTTAGGATTTTTCTACCCAAAGTTATGCATTTTTGAAATTCTGGGTATTTAATAAATAAGAAAAATCCCTATTTATCTACTTATCCACGCGGCGCCACGCAATCCTCGGCAGCTCCGAACACCCACACGGCGCATTCCTATTCTACGCCGCCATCCGACTCAGCGCTCCAGGGGCCCGCGGTTCATGTACCATTGCGCTGTCCGGCTCGATCTCGACCGTTCGCTCGATACACGCTCGATCCGACGGCTTCTGGTAATCGTCTACGACTGGTTTGAACCTGTGACCGTCCACACTAAAAACCTAAGAACTCACTCGATTCTCAATGGATTTTTGTGTTCTTATGCTCTATGGATTCGTCTTGAAGAGACGAACACATCCATACGGTAAACATGCATAGAAATTAAGGCATTTGAAATGGAGAATCTTCAGAAGCTCAGGAAGAAGAGAGAGTTCATACCTTTGCTCAGAGAAGTGAAGCTTCGATCTGAGAGTTGTGTCACGTTTGATTGGGTCCAAGCAAGCTCCAGATGAAGTCCCTTAGCCTGGTGAATTGCCTAGGTACAAAAGTGACCACTACTGATCACAAATCCTGGAGGCTGGAGCAACTGGGTAGCCTGGAGAGGGGGCTTTCACTGGGGAACTTCTCCTCTTGGTCTGGTGAAGGTGTAGGACCAATCAATTTGGAGATTGGCTCACTGTGGTGAAGTGTCCTGGTTTTGGGCTTGAATTTCAACTCTGAAATTGAGCTTACATAGAGGAAATGGCAGGGGGATTTCAGTGGGGATCAAGTTCTCCAGGTGTGGGGAAGAGTCTGGAGTGATTTTGGCAGAGTTTTTGTGTGATTTGCTTCAGCACCTACCTCATGGCCAAGAGAGGTGGTGTTTAAATAGAGCTGGCTGGAGGCTCTCCTAGGGGGAGTTAGGGGTTGTGATCAGCTGCTCTGGTGAGGAGAAGAACAACCATGGTGGCCATTAGGCATGGGGCAACTTAGCAAGGGAGAATTTTAATGTTGGCTCACATGGGAGCTCTCGGGTGTGGTATTTTCCAGTGATCCAGGTGACTGGACGGCAGGCACAGGTCTCCCTCAGGTTCAGGTGAGTCAGGGCTAGGGTTTTGTGTATTCAATTGGCCAATGCCATGTGTAAAGGGCTTGGATTAAAATGGCATGGGGGAGAGGCCATTTTGGCTTGATTTGGTCCAATCCATGGTTTTGGGTTAGGTTCACCTCCTCATGACCTGGTTTTAGGCAGGGGGAATGAGTTAGGTTAACTGGTCAAAGGTGGTGAGGTCCCTTTCTAAGAATATTTAAATTAGATTTGGGTTTAAGGGAGACATGATTAAGGCTAATGACCTTTAGGAATCATGGAAAGAGCCTCCCTCCTTTCCTATCTTGGGTATTGTCATATGTCAAAAACTCACATGGTTTGCATGTGACTCAAGAATGGCTTCATGGCTCACCTTTGGCTTGGGAAAAAGTTTGGTCAATTTCATGAAAAGGGTTTAGAAATTTTGGTAATTTAGGGGTGATTTGATGGGATTTGGCCTATGGCTTGATTTGGAATTATTTCATTATGGATTTAGAACTTAGGGGATGGCTTTATCAAATGGATGATGATAGATGATTGTCATGTGGGTTTTAAGATGGATTTTGGGCTTTTTGAAATCAATTTGGATGGGCTTTTTGGGAAGGCCTAAGGAAGTGGACTTTAGGTTTTAAAATAAGTTTATGGATGGGAATTTTGTAAAAGGTTGGGCCAAATAATTTTTGGGTTTGGTTTAGAGATTTGTCATGAGTAATTTGAAATAAATTTGGGGTGGTTTGGGTTTGAATTGGGTTGGATTTGGGCTTCTTTGGTAAAGGGGCCAATATAGGTCAAATTGGGCTAATTTGGGCCAATGTTTGGCTAGGGTTGAAATTGATGTAAAATTAATGTTGGGAAATTTTTATGGGGGTACTACAAAGAGTTTTCAACTTTGGTTGGGCTTTAATTTTGGGATTTGGACCCATTTGGGTTAGGTTTGGGTTTAGGTCAAAAGTGGGAATTTTGGCTTTGGGTTGGATTTGGGTGGAGTTTAGGTTGAAATTTTGGGCAAATCATGTTAGTGTTTTGTTTATGGGGATGTTAGGGAAATTTTAGAAAAGGTTTGGGGTCAATTGGAGTTAAATTGGGTTAGTTTGGGCTAAGTTTGGGTCATGGGTCCAAATTGGGCTTTAAGGTTAAAAGTGAAATTGGATTCAAATGTCAATCAAATTCGGCTTAGATTTGGTCTAGATTGATATTAGGGATATTGAATTGAAGTTTAGAATTGAATTGGAGAAAAATTAAGATCAATTTAGGTGATTAGGTTTGACATTGGGTTCATTTGGGTTTAAAATGGGCTAAATTTGGGTTTTTGGTAAAAGTGGGGTAAATTGATAAAATTGTCCCATGGTGTAGTTTGACCAAATAAAATTGGAAATATTTGGGATTTTCTGGAATTTTCTGGGAATTTTCTGAATTTTTGGATTTTTTGGTCAAGAGTGACATTTTGGTAATTTGGAGGGTATTGGGGGTATTTTTAGAAATTATAGTATTTTTGGCTGGAGATAGTCAATTTGTGTGGGTGAAAATGTTTAGGATTGATTTTGAGGACTTTTGGGTGATTTGGAGATTTTGGAGGATTTGGGCAATTCCAAGGGCTTTTGGTAAGTTCGATGGGTATAGGCTCCCCGGGGTCAAAAATTGAAATTTTGGAAGAATGAAGGTTGATCAAATATGAGTGAAATGGAATCACTTTGGTTGAGCCATGAAGTCATATTAAGCCTATATGAGCCATGAGAGGACTTATTGGAGGCATTCACTATGTTGTTCCTAACCCTCTTAATCCAGGGGCTTGAGGGTTAAGGTCCATCCATATGAATTACCTACATGAGTCAGGGAGTCAAGTTGGGGTAAGGTGTGGTTTTAGGATTTGGATTGTGTGTGTGAGAGTGTAGAGTATGAGTGTAGTGAGTGTGTAAGCCAACCCTCACCAGACCAGGCCACCCAGGGTAGTCCTAAGGCCAGAGAGTCCTATATGGAACTCATCCTTTAAACCTTCACATTTGATTTCAACCCTCTAGGTGATTTGGGGTCTACAATCAAGCTTGTGGGGTTTGCAGGGAGTCAAGAGGTGTTTAAACTTCTAAGGGATGGGTCCCAATTCTAGTCCTCTAAGATAGTTAAAGGAAAAGCCTAAGGCTAGATCCTAAACACTAAAGAGGGAAGAGAAGACCTCATCAAAAATGAGGTCAACAAATCGACCCCCAATAAGTGTGGTGTGCTAACCAAGCCTACCGCACATATTGGCGTTGACCGAAGAGATCAAAAAAACCAACAATGATGTCCAAGTGACAAACTTAGGATGAAGTAGAAGAATTTCTGCTAGGGAGTATCAGGTATGTTTCCAAGACTGGAGATTCCTGAACTCTCGCTGGGGAATGGAAAAGGAGGTAACTCCAAATCACAAGATCTGGGGAATTCAATTTACATTTCGTTTCATTTCATGTTCAAGTTTTGATGTGTAAGTTTAGATTTCAATTTGGAGTTTTAATTTAGATTGAAGTTTGGTTTAAAATCAATTTGAGGAAATTTGGATTCGAAATGAGAATCGAAACCTAGGTTCCAATCACGGGATTGCAAAGAAAACTTAAATTTAGGTACCAGCCTCGAAGTGAGAATCAGAGTTCAAGTGTTGATTGAAAAGGATGAGAATCAGAATTTAGGTACTGATCTCGAAAGTTTAAAGGGAGCTCGAATTGAAATTTAAGTATCAATCCTGGGAGAGAATTGAAATTTAAGTATCGATCTTGAAAGATGGGAGGCAGAATTTAGGTACTGTCCCTGAAAGAGAACTGGAATTTAGGTACCAGTCTCGAAAGTTGAGAATTGAAATTTAGGTATCAATTCGGATGAGAATCGAAATTTAGGTATCGATCTCGAAAGGAGAGTCAGAATTTAGGTACCGACCTCGAAATGAGAACTGGAATTTTGGTATCAGTCTCGGAAGTTTTGAATTGAAATTTAGGTATCAATTAGGATGAGAATCAAAATTTAGGTATCGATTTTGAAAGGAGAGTCGAAATTTAGGTACCGACCTCGAAATGAGAACTGGAATTTAGGTACCAGTCTTGGAAGTTTTGAATTGAAATTTAGGTATCAATTCGGATGAGAATCGAAATTTAGGTATCAATCTCGTAAGGAGAGTCGGAACTTAGGTACCGACCTCAAAATGAGAACTGGAATTTAGGTACCAGTCTCAGAAGTTTTGAATTGATATTTGGGTATCAATTCGAATGAGAATCAAAATTTAGGTATCGATCTTGAAAGGAGAGTCGCAATTTAGGAACCGACCTCGAAATGAGAAATGGAATTTAGGTACTCGTCTCGGATGTTTTGAATTGAAATTTAGGTATCAATTCGGATGAGAATCGAAATTTAGGTATCTATCTCAAAAGGAGTGTCCGAATTTAGGTACCGACCTCTAAATGAGAACTGGAATTTAGGTACCAGTCTCGGAAGTTTTGAATTGAAATTTAGGTATCAATTCGGATGAGAATCGAAATTTAGGTATCGATCTCGAAAGGAGAGTCAGAATTTAGGTACCGACCTCGAAATGAGAACTGGAATTTATGTACTAGCTCGGAAGTTTTGAATTGAAATTTAGGTATCAATTCGGATGAGAATCAAAATTTAGGTATCGATCTCGAAAGGAGAGTCAAAATTTAGGTACCGACCTCGAAATGAGAACTGGAATTTAGGTATCAGTCTTGGAAGTTTTGAATTGAAATTTAGGTATCAATTCGGATGAGAATCAAAATTTAGGTATCGATCTCGAAAGGAGAGTCAGAATTTAGGTACCGACCTCGAAATGAGAACTGGAATTTAGGTACCAGTCTCGGAAGTTGAGAATGCATGAAGAAGGCCCAGTCTCATGCCATCAGAACCAGACCGAACCAAGTTCGTGGCTCCGTGTCAATAGACCTAGTCAATCTCCGTACAAGAGGGAAAGGAGATCACAGAAAATCAAGGGATCTCGATGTGACGAAAAGGGTGTGGGATTTTTGAAATTTGAAGTGTGAGTTTTTTCGTGAGGAAGAACCATCCCGAAAGAGGGTTTCAAAGTAGTTTGAAGTAGATTTTGATCTGAGGAAGAATTGAAGGATTTGAAAGAGATAGATTGAGATTGTAATTCCATTTGAGATTCATTTTTTTCATTTTTTTTGTCCTTTAATGATCTAATTTTATTTTTGTTGTTCATTTGATGTTCACGTGAATTTTATTTGGTGTTCATGTGGATTTGAAGTTCTTTTAAATATTTCGATTTCTAAGAAACATTCTTATTTATTTCTCTTTTCTTTTTTGTTCTTTGTTCAAAGTTCATTTAATTCTAATGGTGTTTCCCAGTGAATTTGCACAAAAGAGGTGAAGGCAAAATGTGACATGGTCACTTTCATTCCAATCTTGTTGAAGATACATCATACAACTCAATCTGAAATATTTCTCATACAATCCATGACTCAAAACGGACTATGTATGATTCTTGTTGATCCATCCAAAAGTATCTGTTAAAAATCCATGTCTGAATAATGAGATACACGGTCAATAACATCACCTTCCAAGCCATCCTTGGCAGGAATGCCACATGGATGTGCATTGGAGGTGTGCTATTTCCCGTGTAACTCACAGCTCGTAGGGCCGGAGACTCTCCAATTCTGGATCTGGCTGGAAGTGGTAAGGTGCCTTTCTGTCGTCCATCCTTCTAAAAGTAACGGAGATCCGCTCCACTGGTACTCCCGGTATACAATGTTTTACGATGTCTGCTCCATTTCCTTGTAATATCATGACGGAACCTACCGGAAGTGGTATCTCCACCGACCCTCGGAACTTACCCGGGCCTGCTACTCGGAGGTCAGATCCGAACATGATATTGCATTGGTTGACGAACAAAACTATGGAGAAAGGTCTGACAAAGTCATGGTGGTATATGTGTGGAGGTATGCAGTCGCCCTTCTGATAAATATTGATGATGCAACTGTTGGGTATGCAGTCTGCTGGCAGTACCCTCCACGTTATCATTCTTTTCACCATTCTTTTAATTATCCTCGACATTGGATCCACCTCACCGTGAAGGAGTATCCCTGGTGGATTTCCTTTTCTGTCCTCTGCAAAATTATAACAACATCCGCATTGTATTGTAACTCTTCCTTTCCCTGGCATCCATTTCCGGGGTTCTGAATAAGTCTTTTCTCTCAGAAGGCCTGCTCGACCCATTTTCTGAAGTTCTAAGATGCAATCCATAATCTGCTGTTGCTTGTACTCTGAGAATACACCTGTGTGTAACTTGAGGCCTTCCAAAATGTTGATTCTTTTGCCTCTAATCCTTTCAAAGTATTCGAAAGTCTTCTTCTCAACATTCTGCATTCTTTGTAGTTCATATTCTGGGAGGATCTGCAAGTGACGAGGCCTAGTAACGTATTGCGGGATGTATGGCTCAATCCCGTCACATTCTCCTGCATATCTTGTCTCCTCGGGGATTGTCTCTATCGGGACATCCTCCGGGGTTGCTTCCGTAACAAGTTTCTTCAGATATGGTATCTCTGTTCGGCGTTGAGGCAATCTCTCTGCCTCTGATCTTCTCAGAGTTCCCCTTATCCTTTCTGTTGTTTTCAGAACTTGTTCTCCCCTTTCAGGTTCTTGATGAACCGGTATCTTTGAAATGTGTGTGTCAGCGAAGGTGGCTGTTTCCTCGTGTTGATCTGCTACTAGTTTAGTCAACATCTTGAGGATACGGTGATTCTTATTCCTTCTTTGAGTAGCAGTGAGCGTAGCTCTCCTTACTTCTTGAATTTACGGGGCGCGGCGGCGACGAGCACCGCCTCTGCACGTGGCAACTACCGACTGGATTTTCTTGCTTTCCTCGTTGTTTGTCTTTCTTTTCTTGTTGCTTTGGATTGGCGGCTTGGGCCATCCATCTTCATCATCGTCCGGTCGTGAAGCTCTTCTCGGTCCACTGGGTCCCGATCATTTTCTTCATACGCGTAGGTTGGTCGGTGTGAAGTCAGAATCAATTTCTATCACTGCTCCATCCTTCACCCTCTTTTCATCGAGTGCGAGACTCACACCATTTTTAAAGTTTAGGACCAACCGCCCGTTCGACATTTCCCTGTGAAGAATACAAGGAAAGGATCAGGGGCTGTACTAAGAACAAGAACATTAAGAAAATATTCATCACTGAAGATTCTTATTCACTTATTTTAATTTTAAAGGAAGGTAGGAAAAGATGAGGAAAGACCAGTAACAAGATTTGATTTGAAAGGAAGGGTAAAACTTATTATGATTTCACATATTTCATTTTTAGCACATTTTTTATTTTTATTATTTTTTTGGTGATTTTTTTTATCCATTTTTATGTTTTTGGGTTCGGACCCAGTTACAAAGTGATTGCTTCACCCGTGTTTCTAGGGAGAAGACTCTATTTTAGAGGCCATCCTTCGAAACATTAGGTTGCGTAATACTTCTTTAAATACCGTCCATTGATTGGTAGCATTTGTCGTTCTCCTTGGCAATTCACAAGTTGGTAGGACCCTCTTGAGTAGACTGCCTTGACCACAAACGGTCCTTCCCAAGTTGGTTCAAATTTGCTTCCTATCTTGCGATGTACAAGAATAGGTCTTCTGAGAGACAGAACTAAGTCACCAACTTTGAAAGTTCTTGGGTGGACCAGTTTATCATGGGCCTGGATCATCTTAGCTTGGTACAGTTCCAAATTTTGTTGCGCCGCAAGTCTTTTCTCTTCCAGATTTTCCAGTTCTTCCAGTCGTAATCTGGCATTTTCTTCTGTAGTAATTTTATTTGCAACTGCAATCCTGAGTGATGGAAGCTGAACCTCTAAAGGTAAAACTGCCTTGAACCCGTACACTAAAGTGTAAGGCGTAGACTGAGTAGGAGTCCTGAAAGTTGTCCTGTAGGCCCATAAGGCTTCTAACAACTTCTCGTGCCAATTTCTCTTGTTGTCGTCCAAAGTTTTCTTTAAAATCTGAATGAGAGTTTTATTAAAAGCCTCGGCCAAGCCGTTTTCTCTTGAGTAGTAGATTGTTGAGTATCGTCATTCGATTCCATGTCTTCTGACAAAATTGTTGATCTTTGTGCTTCTGAATGCGGACCCACTATCTGAAATGATTCTGCGCGGTACTCCGAAACGGTAGACAACTTGATTTTTGAAAAACTGTAACACGTGGTGTTCCTTTACTTCTCTGAGTGGAACTACTTCTGCCCATTTAGAAAAGTAGTCACGTAGCTGCGAGGATGAAGCGATGTCCTCTTGAAGAAGGCGGTTCTATCGGACCCACTATATATCGTGCCCCAACACTCGAATGGCCACGACGCAATTGTCGGATGTAGTACATTTGGAGGTTGGTGTAGAACCACTCCGTGCACTTGGCACGGTGACGGCTCTTGGCGACTTTCATACGAGTAGGTCATCATTGAGGGCCAGTAGTACCCTAGTCTTTTAATTTTTATTTTCATCTTCAGACCCGACTGATGAGCACCACAAAGTCCTGAATGCACTTCTTTAACGATTTCACGAGCCTCGGACCCGCTCAGGCATCTTAACCACATCTGATCAAAAGACCTTCTATATAATGTATTATTTATTAATGTGTAAGACAGAGTTCTTTTCTTGATTTGATGTGCTAATGACTTATCGTCTGGTAATTTACCTATTTGCAGGTAGTCTATTAGCGGTTGACGCCAATCTTCTGTGTTTTTTGTCACTGCTACAACTGATTCCTCTGCTTTTTCTGATTCTTGTATTATATCCATGTCGAGCTGTGATAGGACCTGTCGTCCTTGAACTGACACTTCAACTGACTCATCTTGTAAGCAGGCAAATTCTTTTGCAAGGCGAGCTAGCGCATCCGCGAGAGCATTTTCTCTTACAGGGATCTTGTAGATTGTTACATTCGGAATTTGTTCCAACAATTTCATGGCATGCCGAAAGTATTGCTCGAGTCTTGGCTTTAAAATTCGTATTGTCCGCGACTTCGTTGAATGATCAACTGAGAATCTCCGTAGATGTTGATGTCCATTATTCCCATTTGAGTGGTTAGTTCTAGTCCTGTTATGAGGGCTTCGTATTCTGCCTCATTGTTTGTGCACGACTATGTTAAGTGGTAGGAGTATCTTAACATCCCCCGCTCTGGTGTTATAAAGATTAGTCCGATTCCTGCCTTACCGGGCACTATCATTTGCAATTCTTTATTTTTCTGTGATGAGGATGCTCCGTCGAAGTATAGTTCCCAACGTCGATCATCAGTGTCTTCTAGGCTCATTATCTGCTCGTCATGCAAATTATCGTCAAGAGGCAAATCTGCCGGTAAAGGGTGTGCTGCAAGGAAGTCAGCTAGTACTTATCCTTTTACGGCACGAAGAGGAACGAAAGTTATGTCGAATTACAATAATATCATCAACCACCTAGCAAGTCTGCCAGAAAGTGTCGGTCGAGTCATCAAATATTACAATGGATTAACTTTCAAAATGAGGTTGATCTTATGAGAAAGCATGTAATGCCTGAGTTTCTGTGTGACAAAGATCAGGGCCAAACAATGCTTCTCAATTGGAGAATACTTTACTTCCGTCGGAATCAGACGATGGCTTAAGTAGTAGAGAGCATTTTCTTTTCCCTCATCATTGACCTGGGCTAGCAGGGCTCCAAGGGAGTCGTCTAGAGCCACGGTATAAAGTATCAACGGTCTACCTGAGACTGGGGCAGCTAAGACAGGAGGTATCATTAAATATTGCTTAATGTCCTAGAAGGCCCGTTGGCATTTCTCTTCCCAAACGAATTTGGCGTCCTTTTTAACTAATGCCGAGAAGGGCTGACACCTACCTGACAAGTTTGAGATAAAGCGTCGAAGATATGCCAGCTTACCTTGAAAGGATCATAGATGTTTTAAGGTTTTGGGAGGAGGAATTTCTAAGATAGCTTTAATCTTTTACGGATCAATTTCGATTCCGCGATGTCGGACAACAAATCCTAAGAATTTCCCGAAGGTGACGCCGAAGGCGCATTTTAAGGGATTCATCTTAAGGTTGTATTGCCTTAGTCACTCGAAAACAATTCTCAAATCATACAGGTGATCTTCCTTCAGTTTTCTTTTGATGACCACATCATCCACGTAGCACTCAACTTGGTTGTGAATGAGATCATCAAAAATCATTGTCATCGCTCTTTGATATGTTGCTCCTACGTTCTTTAGTCCGAATGACATTACTGTGTAGCAATACACTCCGATCGGTGTTCTGAAAGCTGTGAGCTTTTCGTCTTCTGGTGCCATCTTTATCTGGTTGTATCCTGATGATCCATCCATGAATGAGAATACTTCATGTGTTGAAGCAATGTCGATCATCAGTTCTGGGATTGACAGTGGAAATTCATCCTTTAGACATGCTTTATTTAAATCCCTGAAGTCTACGCAGATCCTGATCTGACCATTTTTCTTTCTAACTGGTGCCATGTTGGCTAACCAAGTAGGGTATTGTTCTTCACGGACAAATTTAGCGTCGATTAGCTTCTTAACCTCGGCTATTACTTGTTGTTCAATTTCTAGACGCATTCTTCTGGGAGCTTGTCCGTACCGGAGCGAGTAGGATCTACTCCTAACTTGTGAACTGCGACTTCTAGAGCTAATCCTGGCATTTCGTCGTAACTCCAAGCAAAACAGTCCTTGAATTCCAGTAATAGCTTGATCATTTCCTCGGAATCTTCTTTATTGATTAAGGAGCTAACAAAGGTTGGCCTAGGCTCTTCTCCAGTACCTAAGTTAACTTCCATTAACTCGTCTATTGTGGATTTGATTTCTTCTTTGAACTCTGGTGGAGCGTCTCCAATTTACAGATCTTCAATATCTTTTGTAGTTTCCAAGCAATCTTCATTAGATTCACAAGTGACAACCAAGCAAAATTCCGTATCGTCAACTGATCCTACCGTACCGAATCCGAGACAATGCTTTGAATTGGGAGGCCGACCGACGTTATTCCATAATTTTTCAAAGTGTTGTGATTGACCTTTTGTCCATTGTCGAGGTAAGACACCACGCTGAATTAAATTTTGAACACAGGGAGAGTACCACTCAAAAGGTAATTCCATTAATTCGGAAGAAGTAACATCTTCAAATTGTACACCCTTTTCATTATTGGAAGAAGAAGTACCATAGTAAAATTTGATTGGTTTAGCACCACCTCCATGCACTTCCTTGACCACCCTCGATCTTATTAGACTGGATCGTGGTCAGGGCCATAGTGTGTACATGGTAGTTAATCTTCTCGTACATTGATTTATATTCTTCATTCTTTTCATCTTTGAGGGAGATCTTGAATTGTGGTTTCTTCTGGTTTATTGTAGCTGCTTCTTTCTTGACTTCTTCTTCTCCCTCAGAGCTGTTCTCCCAATCAACTTCGATGAAGGGTTTCTTTTGTCCAATCATCCCAACGTATCTTCCACGACCTCGTCCCCGGCCTCGACCTCGGATGCGAGTTCTGGAGAAACCTTCACCATCTCACCGTAAGGGAGTGGTGAGTGACTGTTGGACTAGAACTTCAGGTTCTTCATCGTCTCAAATTTCTTTTGCTTCGTTGGGCATGGTATTTCTAGAGAAGATTGTTTTCTTTGGAGGCGCGTAGTAGGTTGCATCTTCATGAATTCCAATTTCATGTACGGAGAACGGTTGCAAGTCACCTTTGATGCATTGTTCTCCTTCATCGTAGTATTTTATGCACTGATGCAGAGACGACGGTACCATCCGGTTCTCATGTATCTACGGTCTGCCCAGTAGCGCGTTGAACGATGTTTCAGAATCAATTATATGGAATTTTGCGGTTGTCTTTGCTAAATCACCGGTCTTCATCAACAGCGTTATTGATCCGAGGGCTCTTTCTCCTTTCTGGTTGAATCCTCTTAGTAACATCTTGTCCGCTTCAAGCTCGCGAGCATCAATTTCCAAGTATGCTAATGTCCGAAGATTCATTATGTTGATTGACGCTTCTAGATCCACCAATACTCTGGAGAGCATAAACTTTTTGATTGTGACTGAAATGTACAACAGTCGGTTGTGATCGGCTGTCCCAAGTAGTAGATCACCGTCCGTGAAGGTAATACCTCGCTGTTCCTTTAATGAGCAAACCTAGTCTAAGGAATCTCTGGCCATCTGAGCTAAACAAATCTCTAGATCAAGTAAGGCCTTGATCAGAGCTTCCCTCATCTCTTTTGATAAGATAAGAGCGTCGTACATGCTTAGTTTGGCTGGAAGTTTCCTAAGATGGGCTAGCACGTTATAGTCCACTTTGTTACCATGTGTTCCAGTTTCTTCCTGAATGAGCAATTCTTCTGTTGGGGTTGATTCTTCCTGAACAACCACTGCTTTCCTTTGTCTTTTGGACCCATTCTCGGAGGTAGAACCCTTCCGCTCCTTAAGTTGACTTCGTGATTTCTTCGAATCCGGTGCGAGTTTCTCGGTGTCTTCTTTCGAATCGGCACGACAAGTTCTTCTGGAGTCGCCTCGGAACCTGAAAGCTCTAACTCTATTGTGATTGGAGCTCCTCGAAATTCACAAACAGATTCATTGCTTGTTGAACTTTCGTAGCCTTCTTGGTGAATGCCTTCTTTATCATCGTGATTGTCGAGGTTGTGTATGATTTTAGAATTGTTATTTGTATCGGAATCGAGATCCGGATTAGGTTGGTTGTCGTTAGTTGCGTAATCATTAGAAACAATCAAAACGTAGCCAGCGCCATAACTCTTATCATTATAAGATCCCGCCGGAGCGAGCAAATAATCATACAGAGTCAGAGGTTCGAGGAATTTCTCCCCCGAATCGGAAACAACCATCCTAGGATAAGCAGCCCCTAGTCTAGCCTTAAGAGCCTTGGTCTTTTCTTCTTCTACGATCTCATTCTTTTCTACAATCTTTTCTTCATAGGGTCATTCTTCAATCGCAAGCGATAGCGCCGGCTTGACAGGTTTCGATCTTTGAGTTGAAGCATGCTCCGAAGCGGCCTGGATGTGGTCCAAAATTTTCTTCGATGATTTTGTCCAGACAGTACACCATCCATCATCAGTCTTGTAAAGGTCTATCGAAACAATGGGATCCGTTGAAATAACATTGACAGAATCGCCTTTCTGGGGTTCCTTCATGTATTCTTTCGGAATCGTTATGTTCCCTTTTCGGAGATTGTCGTAGAGCCAAGTCTTGAAGGTAATGTAATCTTTTATCTTGTGCTTAAGCATCCGGTGGTAAGGGCAATAGATGGGATGGTCTTTCTTATTGACTTCTTCTAGCTTCCTGGGTTCTGGCAGTTGAAAATTCGGCGTCTTCATCAAATTGCGGAACATTTTTGGCACTGCCTCATTCTTGAACGGATATTCTCTATTTAGAAGCTCCTTTAACGTGCGCTGCGGGCGAGGCGATTGCTCATGTTGTTAAGTTGGCTGATAACCGGGTAGAGGTTGTTCGCAGTTATGCTAAGGTTGCTGATAGCTGGGCTGCGGCTGCTCTGGCTGTATTTGCATTGGCTGCTTGCCCTTATCGACTACCGCGATGATCCCAGATTTCTTTTCAAATGTCTTCACAGGCTTCTGTTTGTCTGTCTTGTCGACGAAACTTAGTTGTTTCGCTTCCTCTTGCAAGCTTCCGGCCTTGCTTAACAACTTCTCTAAAGTCTTAATCGTAAACCCCTTAAGGAGAAGTGCTATCGGGCCATGAATGCTTTTAAGCAAGATACTAACTACATGATGCTCTTGTAGCTGTGGCTCACACTTCAAGCTTAGATTACTCCATCGAAGTATATAGTCCACTAAAGTTTCGTTCCGTTTCTGTTTCTCCACCACTAGATCACCGATGGTGATATGGTGTTGAGCTCCGGCAAACCGTTTCACGAAGAGGTTCTCTAATTCTGAAAACGTCTTTACCGAACCGTTCGGTAACTCTGCATACCAATCGAAGGCGATCCACGACGAGTCGCCGACGAGCCGTCGGAAGAGTAGGCGTCACTTCCACCGGCGTTGCAACAACTAGCGCGAAAATGTGCAACATGCTTGTCGAGGGTTTCCGGTACCATCAAAAGTCTTGAACGAGAGGTGGTACGAAGCCTTTTGGGTATTATGTCGCATCAAATTCTTCGGGGTAAGGTCTACCCGTTCGAATAGATGCTCCGCTCTTAGAGCGTGCTAAGGCTTCTCGCACTCTTTGTTCTACCATGTTCTTGATGTCCTTCTCTGGAATCATATTCTGGGTAGAATCTTTCTTTGGCTGATCGTCTCCGTTAACGAATGTAATCTCTTTTCCTCCATCTGTAATATGAATAACTTCTGGAGGCGTTTCTTTTGGGGGTTGAACCTGACTCTGAAGAGTGGTTAGGGCTGCAGCCATCTCTTCCATCCTTTTCGCCATTTGAGAGATTGTATCATCTTTTTCTCGAAGTTGTGCTCTTAACATTTCTGGTTCATCTCTTTCCGCAGCTGCCGTGTCTCAACCATGTTGATCTCCACATATTCGTCATCCATGAATTCCGACGAGTCGACTTCATCTCCAAACTTTTCTTCTCTTTCTCTTGCTAATCGTTGAATGTCGGTTCTTAGCTTTTCCATAACGTCCTCCAATGGTCTTTTTCATACGGTTTCACAGTTATCATGCGATGGCTGTTGGATTTCCTTCTTGGGAGTCCCCTTCATCGCAGTGGCGCTCTCTTTGGACTCGAGTCTCCTGACGAGACTTTCCTTTCGGGTCGTTGTTTCGGTCTTAGCGGCCAGTAGTAGGACGCCATACCATCCTTCTAGCAGTAGAAGGCCTAGGACCGGATGGTCTGTCGGCTGAATGTTGGAAGGTGGTATCCTCCCTGATCTGTAAACCTGAAACAACAATAGGTGGACTAGCTTTCATCTTCTTATTCGGCTTTTCTGTGGCGCTCACGAGTTCTACTCGTGGCCCAAGACGGGATTTGGCTGGCACCCGCCCTATCCTTCTTAAAATCTACGATACGAGGACATTTCTCTTTCTTTGCTAACTTCTCTATCACAGTCTGCAGTCGAGTAAATGGTGTAATCCTAGCCCTTTTCTTTCGGTTGTTGCTATAGTATGCGGGTTGAGGTAGTGTAGAAGCAATCTTGCGAACATTTTCCTCGTCAGCTGCGGCGGAGAGGGGATAGAATCTACTTCCTTCCAAAAGCGGTGTATACTAAGGCAATGGTATGTACTCAGACAATGGTGTGTACTCAGGGATCTCTTCTAAGAAAGCGACTTCAGCAGCTCTGGCCTTTCTGGAAATCTTTCAACTCCTGTTTCTCCTTTGAGTTCGTGTTAGGGGTGAAACCCTTGAGCTCGACCCAATTTCGAAAACAGAAGGTCTCGCATGGAGATCTGTACCCTCCACGGTAACATACTCATCACAAATTTAAATTTCCTTCCCCTTCAGTTTGGCGGAAGCCGAGGTAGGTGCAGAGATGACTAGACCAGCGGGGGTAGAAACAACAGTCCTTCTGCGAACAGCAGTACCCTTCTCAACTGGAACCCTTTGCAGAGGAGAGAACTCTTGAGTTGACTTGAGATTGAACTCAATCAAAGGCTTTTCAGTTTCAGGCACTTTGTCTGTAAGCATGAAAAGGGTGACGTCAGTGATCTTGACATCTGTATTCTCGAATCCTTGCCCGAAACGGATGATTCCATTGTCAGGAAGCTCCTCCTTATAGACAGCTAGGTCAAGTCCGTTGGTAAAGGAGAAAATCAGCTTTGGGGCAGACATTTTCTGCAAGGTAGATTCTGATTGTCAGTCTCAAGTTATGCTTCTTCTCACCGAGATGAAAAGAAAGGAATCGAAAAGAGTCCGAACACATTTTTGTTCATGTATTTATAAAAAGGAGTTATTTGTTAAAAGAGTCGTTCATTAGAGGATTTGTTTATTAGGAACAAAATATTCAAAGGTGTAGAGAAGGTAAGGAATCTGATTCAAAATTGGAAAGGAAGAGAAAGCCTTATGCAAGACTTCTCGACTCGAAGGACCGCTCCTAAACTAACACCTATTGAGGGTCCACCCCACCTCTGAAAAAGAGGTAAAAGGATCTCGGAACCTCTCCGTTTACGGGTGTCTAAACAGTGGCTCCTAAATCTGAGAGGAGTTGGCTATAGTCGTTCAAGACAAAAATAAACGGGGTATTCCAACGGAAGAATGGTAGTTTGGTCCACTAGGGGCATGGACTCACTACCGATTTATGAAAGCAAAACCATCTGATCAAAATGGAGAGAGGAACTAGTCCCCAGCGGACTCGTCAGAAGTTGTCGGCATATTTTTAGGTTGTGTGTTGTATTTTTAAAAAGAGGTCGCCTAAAGAAATTGTCGGCGAATTTTAAATTTAATTTAAATAAATAATTTGAAAAGTAGTATTTGATTTTGAAAATAATTTTAAATTTTAAAATTTTAAGATATGAAATCAAACTAATCTCACATCCCGAATAGTTTATATAAACGAGCACCGCACCACAAACCGTGTATCAATCCCGAAGAATAGACACACTGCTTGATAATGGGGCTCAATTAAATAAACTAGAAGATTTGTGACATCCGTTTGGTCTGCAAACCAATTTTATAAGCCGACAAGTTCCACTGCTTAATATAAATGAATTAAGGAGGGTTTATATTACTCAGGTTCTTGAAGTTCCCTATAAGGGCAAGCCCCTATAGTTAATTACATCTTAAATGATGTGAATCATTTAAGAAAACTCTCGATAATGATCAGTGGTTTTGCTCTCAAGAATTTCAAAGTTTAAGGTTTTCAAAAGATTTGAATTTTAGAGATTTCAATAGGGAATGGCTCAAATTTGGAACAATTTATTTCAGGAGTTCAAAGGAAGAAGAGTAGGAGAAGTTGAAGATCCAAGAAGCATCTTGGCAACTTCCCAAACCATCCTATTGTTTGGCTCGGATTTAAGAAAATCCTAATATTACTTGATATTTCAATCTTGCCAATTTTAATTAATTAGGACTTATGTTTGTATGATATGATCATACAAACAGCCTCGAAGATGTGAGGGTTTATGCCGTACCAAACGACTACCTAGGAGCCCTAAGACCGGTTAGGGCTTAATTTAGATAACATGATTATGCAAATACCTAACAAAATGGTTGAGGATTTATGTTGCACTAGGTAAACTACCTCGAAATCCTACGGTTTTGTTGTTTAATTCTAAGAAAGTTTTGCTGAAGTAGACTCAAGTTTTGCTGATGAAGATGGCCGTGCTGCCCACCGTGCTCCAAGCTTCTTGTTGTTGCAGAGGTTTAGTTTTAGAAGTCATAAATCAGGAGATGAGAGAAGTGTTTTGGTTCAGAGAAAATCTTAAAATCCAAGTGTTTTTAATGTTTTAATTAAAACAAATCTTAAAGTTGTTTAAACATAACCAATTAAGATCCCACGGTTCAGTCATCCCGGCACCGTTATTTTCATTGAATTCACTTAGTCCAGATGAATTTGCTAAACTCAACTGAATGAGTTCCACACTTTCATTTAGACCGTGGGAAATCCCGTTAGCAACACGTGGGTTACATCATCCGAGGGATTCCCGATCATTCAACAAGACGATTTAATTTAATTGCAATTGTAGTTTTGTTGTTCTGTTTGTGATTAAATTTCGAGTTGTTTTATATTTTGAAATGTTGTGGCGGTGAATTTTATCTTGCAGCGATTTTTTTACTTTAGTTTATGTTTCAATTCAGGGACTACCCTAAAAGTTTTGGTTTTCATGCAACGTTGTTTATCATGCAAGAAAAGTAAAATACAGTGCATGTAAGTAAATTGCAATAATGTAAAATGCAATAAAATAAAAGCTTACCTGGAGGTTCTTCACATCATCCCAAGCTGCACTTAAAACACATGTTAAGGCATTTAAATATTTCAACAAGTATCTAGGTAAAGCTAAGGGAGAGGTTTTGGTTGTCTACCAAAGTCCTAATCCTATAGCCAGTCATCTCCTATGACGTCTAGGTTCTTGTGTTTTGGTTTAAGGACGATTTTCTTCATCAAAAAAATAATTAAATTCAATTGTTCTTATAAACATCCTATCATATTGAGGAAGTGCTTAAGACGAGTCTTAAACATCTTTTCAATACTTCTAGGATTGTTTTTAAGTTCAAGAGAATATAATTATACAAGTGAATTAATCATCCAGGGGTTTAAGTTTTGTTCTCTTGCTCAGTGAACTAGGACATTTGAATATCCTATAAGTGAAGTAACACTTTACTTGATGCCTCATTTAAGAGTTATAGCAATAAGAGCTTTAAAAGGGTAAATCAAATTATTAAATATTTTAATGATTTAAACTTAATAATTTAATTTTAATTTTGACTTAATTATAAAAAAAAATTAGTTTAAGTTTGGAATAGTGTTCAAGTTATTTTTAGATTTAATTTTTAATGATTTAATTTAGGTATATTGATAAATGATTTTTATTTAATTTAATTCAATTTAATTTAAATTCAATTTAATTTGATTTGATTTAATTTAATTTGATTTAATTTTAATTTAATTTCAATTTAATTTTAATTTAATATAGTTTTAATTAAATTTAATTTTTTTTAATTTAGTTTAATTTAATTTATGTTAATTTGATTTAATTTAATTTTAATTTTAATTTAATTTAATTTAATTTAACTTTTAATTTCATTTTAATTTAATTTAGTTTTAATTTAATTTTAATTTAATTTTAATTTAATTTTAATTTAATTTAGTTTTAATTTAATTTTAATTTAGATTAATATTTTAATTATTTTTTTTTTAATTAATAATTAAGTATTATTGAAGTGATTTATTTAGGGATTTTTAAATTAAAGAATAAATATCATCTTAAATAATATCCCTACTTTAATAATTCCAATTTTTATTATTCTTCCAAAATTTCAATTAATTAATTAATTAAAGTTTTATTTTAATTATTTTTTTTTTTTTGAAATGGTTATTAGGTTTCTACCCTTAATCATTTAAGTTTCAATCATCCAAAATCAGTTTAAAATAAAAGATTTTACCCTCCCCTTTTTTATTAATCCTAAAATTTTAATTAAGGGTTGAAATTTTTAATTATCATTTTGCCCTTCAAGCTTAATAAATCTATAGCTCACTAAATTAAGCTCAAATGAACTTGAAAATGTGATTTTTTTGTATTTAATTTATTTATATAATTATTTTTAATGGAAATAGGGGTTTTCAAGGAAAATTTAATAGCATAACCAAAGAAATGTTTCTATCCTTGAGAAAATTATGTGATGTTCCTAATGACCAGAGCACCATTTGGACCAATTTTGGTGATTTTTTGAATTATATTTTATTTATTAGAATTATTTTAATGAAAAGGTTGGAAAATACATTTTTAATATTAAAAATTACATTAAGCCTTTAAAATTCAATATCTTATCCTAGGGACTTAAGAAAAATATTTGGTTTGTTCCTAAGTAATTAGGATTCAAAATGTGACATTTTGGTGAATTTTATTATTTTTATGATTTTTATTATATTTTAATTATTAAAAATATTAAAATAATGATAAAAATCAACTTTTTTAGAAAATTACAATTTTAATTTTCCTAAGTTCCTCTGTTATCAGAAAAGCTCCAAAACCATTTTTGTGAATTTTTGAAAAGTATTTTGTGAGTTATGAATTTTTAAAGTTTAATTTTACTTTTGGGGCTTAATCAACCCATTTGGTGGATCAAATCAAGTCCAATTAGTTTCAAATTTTTATGTGAGACTCTCCTGACCCTAAAAGACAGTGAAGAATTATTTTCAAGTTAATTTGATGTATAGTTAACCCTAACTAATTAAAGATTAATTTATGGTATTTAGACCAATTAAGGTTGTTCCAAGTGAATTAACTCAAAACTTATTTTTCCTAGGTTCCTCTGGCCATAACAAACATCACCAAATTTTCCTAGAATTTATTTCTCAACATGCTAATTATTGGAATTAAAATACTCAAACAGTAACATGCAATTGAAAAATCAATAACTTCTCATAGGGATGGCCTCTGACCTTGGAAAATTCAAGGAATGTTCCCAAGATTGTTTAACAAAGAGATTCTCCAGTTCTGAAAAAGTAATCTATATGCATGGAGAATTGAAATAGTACAGAGAGTAAACAAATTATTAAAAATAAAATAATTGATGAAATGACTTGATTTCTTTTCCACATTATTCTCCTCTGTTCACTGAGCAAGAGGATATTTTTATTTTATTTTTAGGATTTTTCTACACAAAGTTATGCATTTTTGAAATTCTGGATATTTAATAAATAAGAAAAATCCCTATTTATCTACTTATCCACGCGGCGCCACGCAATCCTCGGCAGCTCCGAACGCCCACGCGGCGCATTCCTATTCGACGCCGCCATCCGACTCAGCGCTCTAGGGGCCCGCGGTTCATGTACCATTGCGCTGTCCGACTTGATCTCGACCGTCCGCTCGATACACACTCTATCCGACGGCTCCTGGTCATCGTCTACGACTTGTGTGAACCCGTGACCGTCCACACTAAAACCCTAAGAACTCACTCGATTCTCAATAAATTTTTGTGTTCTTATGCTCTATGGATTAGTCCTGAAGAGACAAACACATCCATACGGTAAACATGCATTGAAATTAAGGCATTTGAAATGGAGAATCTTCAGAAGCTCGGGAAGAAGAGAGAGTTCATACCTTTGCTCAGAGAAGTGAAGCTTCGATCTGAGAGTTGTGTCACGTTCGATTGGGTCCAAGCAAGCTCCAAATGAAGTCCCTTGGCATGGTGAATTGCCTAAGTACAAAAGTGACCACAGCCGATCACAAAGCTTGGAGGCTGGAGCGACTGGGTGGCCTGAAGAGGGGGCTTTCACTGGGGAACCTCTCCTCTTGGTCTGGTGAAGGTGTAGGACCAATCAATTTGGAGATTGGCTCACTGTGGTGAAGTGTCCTGGTTTTGTGCTTGAATTTCAACTCTGAAATTGAGCTCACATAGAGGAAATGGCAGGGGGATTTCAGTGGGGATCAAGTTCTCCATATGTAGGGAAGAGTCTGGAATGATTTTGGCAGAGTTTCTGTGTGATTTGTTTCAGCACATTCGTCATGGCAGAGAGAGGTGGTGTTTAAATAGAGCTGGCTGGAGGCTCTCCCAGGGGGAGTTAAGGGTAGGGATCAGCTGCTCTGGTGAGGAGAAGAACAGCCATGGTGGCCATTGGGCATGGGGCAACTCAGCAAGGGAGAATTTCAGTGTTGGCTTACATGGGAGCTCTCTGGTGTGGTTTTTTTCGGCGATCCAGGCGGCTGGCCGGCAGGCACTAGTCACCCTCAGGTTCAGGTGAGTCAGGGCTGGGGTTTTGTGTATTCAATTGGCCAATGTATTCAATTGGCCAATGTCATGTGTAAAGGGCTTGTATTAAAATGGCATGGGGGAGAGGCCACATTGGATTGATTTGGTCCAAGCCATGGTTTTGGGTTAGGTTCACCTCCCCATGACCTAGTTTTAGGCTGGGGGAATGAGTTAGGTTAACAGGTCAAAGGTGGTGAGGTCCCTTTCTAAGAATATTTAAATTAGATTTGGTTTTAAGGGAGACATGATTAAGGCTAATGACCTTGAGGAATCATGGAAAGAGCCTCCCTCCTTTCCTATCTTGGGTATGGTCATATGTCAATAACTCACATGGCTTGCATTTGGCTCAAGAATGGCTTCATGGCTCACCTTTGGCTTGGGAAAAAGTTTGGTCAATTTCATGAAAAAGGGTTTTAGAAATTTTGGTAATTTAGGGGTGATTTGATGGAATTTGGCAGATGGCTTGATTCAGAATTATTTCATTATGGATTTAGAACTTAGGGGATGGTTTTATCAAATGGATGATGATAGAGGATTGTCATGTGGGCTTTAAGATGGATTTTAGGCTTTTTGAAATCATTTTGGATGGGCTTTTGGGAAGGCCTAAGGAAGTGGGCCTTAGGTTTTAAAATAAGTTTATGGATGGGAATTTTGTAAAAGGTTGGGCCAAATAATTGTTAGGTTTGGTTTAGAGATGTGTCATGAGTAATTTGAAATAAATTTGAGGTGGTTTGGGTTTGAATTGGGTTGGATTTGGGCTTCTTTGGTAAAGGGGCCAATATAGGTCAAATTGGGCTAATTTGAGCCAATGTTGGGCTAGGATTGAAATTGATGTAAAATTAATGTTGGGAAATGTTTATGGGGGTACTATAAAGAGTTTTAAACTTTGGTTGGGCTTTAATTTTGGGATTTGGGCCCATTTGGGTTAGGTTTGGGTTTAGGTCAAAAGTGGGAATTTTGGCTTTGGGTTGGATTTGGGTGGAGTTTAGGTTCACATTTTAGGCAAATAATGTTAGTTTTTTTTTTGGGGATATTAGGGAAAGTTTAGAAAAGGTTTGGGGTCAATTGGAGTTAAATTAGGTTAGTTTGGGCTAAGTTTGGGTCATGGGTCCAAATTGGGCTTTAGGGTCAAAAGTGAAATTGTATTCAAATGTCAATCAAATAGGGCTTGGATTTGGTCTAGATTGACATTAGGGATATTGAATTGAAGTTTAGAATTAAATTGGACCAAAATTGAGATCAATTGGGGTGATTAGGTTTGACATTGGGTTCATTTGGGTTTAAAATGGGCTAAATTGGGGTTTTGGTAAAAGTGGGGTAAATTGACAAAATTGTTCCATGGTGTAGTTGGACTAAATGAAATTGGTAATATTTGGGATTTTCTGGAATTTTCTGGGAATTTTCTGAATTTTTGGATTTTTGGGTCAAGAGGGGCATTTTGGTAATTTGGAGGGTTTTGGGGGTATTTTTAGAAATTTTGGTCTTTTTGGCTGGCGTTTGTCAATTTGAGTGGGGGAAAATGTTTAGGATTGATTTTGAGGACTTTTGGGTGATTTGAAGATTTTGGAGGATTTGGGCAACTCTGAGGGCTTTCGGTAGGTTCGATGGGTATAGGGTCCCCGGGGTCAAAAATTGAAATTTTGGAAGAATGAAGGTTGATCAAATATGAGTGAAATGGAATCACTTTGGTTGATCCATGAAGTCATATTAAGCCTATATGAGCCATGAGAGGACTTATTGGAGGCATTCACTATGTTGTTCCTAACCCTCTTAATCCAGGGGCTTAGGGGTTAAGGTCCATCCATATGAATTACCTACATGAGTCAGGGAGTCAAGTTGGGGTAAGGTGTGGTTTTAGGATTTGGATTGTGTGTGTGAGAGTGTAGAGTATGAGTGTAGTGAGTGTGTAAGCCAACCCTCACCAGACCAGGCCACCCAGGGTAGTCCTAAGGCCAGAGAGTCCTATAGGGAACTCATCCTTTAAACCTTCACATTTGATTTCAACCCTCTAGGTGATTAGGGTTCTACAATCAAGCTTGTGGGGTTTGCAGGGAGTCAAGAGGTGTTTAAACTTCTAAGGGATGGGTCCCAATTCTAGTCCTCTAAGATAGGCAAAGGAAAAGCCTAAGGCTAGATCCTAAACACTAAAGAGGGAAGAGAAGACCTCATAAAAAATGAGGTCAACAGGTACGCGATGAACGATGCGGTTGTTCATAATGCTGAGACGACTGATAGCTCGGACGAGGTTGCTGATAGCCTTGCTGAGATTGCTGATAAGTCCTTTGTGGTGGTTGATAACTAGGCTGTGGCCACTCTGACTGTATCTGAACCGGCTGCTTGCCCTTATCTACTGCTGCAACGATTCTGGATTTCTTTTTGAATGTTTTCATAGGTTTCTGCTTATCATTCTTGTCTGCGAAACTTAACTGTTTTGCCTCTTCTTGCAAGCTCCCAGCCTTGCTAAGCAACTTCTCGAAAGTCTTGATGGTAAATCCTTTAAGGAGGAGTGCTAACAGGCCATGGATACTTTTAAACAAGATACCGACCGCATGTTGTTCTTGAAGCTATGGTTCACACTTCATGCTTAAGTTTCTCCATCGAAGTATGTAATCCACTAAAGTCTCGTTTGGCTTTTGTTGCTCCACCACTAGATCACCAATAGTGATGTGGTGCTGAGCCCTGGCAAATTGTTTAACAAAGAGATTCTCCAGTTCTGAAAAAGTCTTCACTGAGCCGTTTGGCAATTCTGCGTACCAGTCGAAGGAGATCCCTGACAAACTGCTGATGAACTGGCGGAAGAGTAAAGCATCGCTCCCACCGGCATTGCAGCAACTAGCACGAAAATGAGCAACATGTTGCCGGGGGTTTCCTGTTCCATCAAAAGTCTTAAACAGAGGTGGTACGAAGCCTTTCAGGTATTGGACTGCATCGAACTCCTCGGGGTAAGGTCTACCCATCTGAATAGATGCTCCATTCTTGGATTGTGCTAAAGCTTCTCGCACCTGCTGTTCTATCATGTTTTTAATATCATTTTCCGGAATCATGCTTTGTGTAGAATCCTTCTTTGGTAGTTTGTCTCTGTTGACGGATGTGATCTCTTTTCCTCCATCTACAATATGGATTATCTCTGGGGATGTCTCCATCTGCAATATGTTTTTAATATTGATATTGATTTTGGTTTGAAGTTTGGAATTGAATTGGACCAAAATTGAGGTCAATTGGGGTGATTTGGTTTGACATTGGGTTCATTTGGGTTTAAAATGGGCTAAATTAGGGGTTTTGGTAGAAAGTAGGGTAAATTAGTAAAATTGGCCCATGGTGTAGTTGAACAAAATGAAATTGAGAATCTTTGGGATTTTCTGGAATTTTCTGAGAATTTTTGGAATTTTTAGATTTTTGGGTCAAGAGTGCATTTTGGTAATTTGGAGGGTATTGGGCGTATTTTTGGAAATTTTGGTATTTTTGGCTGTAAATGATCAATTTGATTTCTGGGGAAATGTTCAAGGTTAATTTTGGAAAATGTTTGTGTGATTTGGAACTTTTGGTGGTTTTGGGTAGTTTCAAGGGCTTTTAGTAGGTTTGGTGGGTCCGGGGCCCCGGGGGTCAAAAATTAAAATTTTGGAAAAATGAAAATTGAGCAAGTGTGAGTGAAATGGAATCATTTTGGTTGAGCCATGAAGCCATATTAAGCCCATATGTGCCATGAGAGGACTCGTTTGAGGCATTCAATATGTTGTTCCTAACCCTCTTAGCTAGGGGCATAGGGGTTAAGGACCATCCATGTGAATAACCTACATGAGTCAGGAAGTCAAGTTGGGTGTGAATGGTTTTAGGATTGGAATGTATGTGAAAGTGTAATGTGTGTGCAAGTCAACCCTCACCAGACCAGTCCACCCAAGGTAGTCTTAAGGCCAAGAAGTCCTATAGGGAACTCATCCTTTTAACCTCCACATTTGATTTCAACCCTCTAGGTGATTAGGGGTCTACAATCAAGCTTGTGGGGTTTGTAGGGAGTTAAGAAGTGGTTGAGTTTCTAAAGGGGTAGGTTCCATCTCTAGTCCTCTAAGATAGTCAAAGGAAAAGCCTAAGGCTAGATCCTAAGTACTAAAGAGAGAAGAGAAGACCTCATAAAAAATGAGGTCAACAGGCCCTACTAGTGACCTTTTCCTAGTGTATAAATCAAATTATAAGAATTTAGTCTGTCACTCTAAAAACTTATCAATTCTACGCCCTTTAAATATTATCTTCCTATTTATTTGCACTTCACCATGAATAGCCCGCACATGGCCTTTGACCCACAAATTTATATTATGATATTTTTAATTTAATTGCAACGACGCCAAAAACTTGACCCCGCTATATTATATGTATAGAATTGTAATTATTTATGTTGTGGATGCTACGCAAGTATACGTATCGTATCAAGTAATACAGGGCTCTAGTGGAGTCCTGGTTATCGATCCCACATGGAAAGAGAAAATTAAATAACAACTAATTTTAAAATAATAATAATAATTTTTAAAACAGTATACGAAAATTAGGATTTCTAAATTTAAACGCAATAAAGTAAACTAAGTATTTTAATTAGGTAACTTAACTAAGTAGAAGATTAATAAGTATTGAAAGTGCAGGAAATTAACTAATTGCTAAATAATTCTTAACTATTCAGAAAAAGTATATTTCCCCTTGTTTAGAAATTTAAGTGATTGATGAATTTAAATAGATAATGTTACGGTATTGTGACAAATAAGAGCATTCCTATTCTTTACCCTTTGGTCCAGGTGTAAAGAATATTGACTAATCCTATGTTTGATTACTAAATCTGCGGCTAGGCTGGGAGGATACGGACTGCCACTTCAGAGCTCCCTGGAATTATTTCCATATTTATTTGCACCTTCCTTCCAAGGCTTTTGAATTCCCCGAATATCAGATGTAATTTTTACTATAGTTGATAATCAACATATTTTAACAAATCAAATGGCCAATTTGAAAAGTAAATTAAGTTTTAAGTAAAAATTATCACAATTTATTAATATATAAAAGTATCTTTATTTTAATTTCATCAAGTCACTTAATTTCATAAACAGGGAGAAAGACTAAATAAACTACTCATAATGCATGGAAACTAAACTAAGCATGGATTTCATTTAAAGTTAAAAACAATAAATACAAATACTTATCTCAATTTATCCCCAAGCAGACTCCTCGCAGTTCCTTTGACTCTTCCTTCCAAGACGAAGAAAACTCACTAAAAACTCACTAACTTACTAAATACTCACTTACAACACTCAAGGACTCTCTAAGACACACACTAAGACACAAAACTACACACACAACTGGACACTAAAGACTTAATTTCGGCTTCTTTATATAGAGGTGAGCAAAGGACCAAGAGGTGCGTAAGCATCCCTTCAAAAGGTGTCCAGGTTCAATGTATCTGTGCCATTTGAACTAGCTCGCCATCGGCGACGAACTACCTCGCTGTCGGCGAGGCTTCTAGAAGATCTCAAACCGCGCTAGCTCGCTGTCGGTGGGCTCGGGCTCACTGTCAGCGAGACAGTTATAAATCCTTCAGAATTTCTTCCTCGTACCCTCGCCGTCGGCGGGCTCGATCTTGTCGTCGGCGACTCAGCACAAATTGTATTATTTTCTTCCTTTTTGCTCCAAATCCGCTCCTTTTTATGATTTTTGCTTTTATCACCTAAATTCTCCATCCCTGCAACAAAATAAAGAAAATTCCTTTCTTTAAAGTGTAAATTCATCAAAAATAGGTGTGAATTTCTTAATAAATTTTTCAGTGATCAAAATCCCCCAAACTTATTACTTGTCCTCAAGTAATTTTAGTACTACATAAAAATAATGGTTCCTATAGTAAGATTTTTCAATTTAAATAAACTATGAATTAGATTAATTAATATCATAATAAAGTTAAATAAAAATAATTCATGTAATTTAATTAATCTTATAGAAATAAATTCATCTAGCTTACTATTCATTTCAGGAATGACTATATTTAAAAGAATAACTACTTAAGATATTCATATGATAAGAAATTCAAGAAAATACTATTAGGTAAAATTCTAATCCATAAACATAAGTTTGGAAATATCTAAGTTTTTCCTTTTAGGTTAAATCAAATGAAGCCAATTTTTTATAAGGCATCTCATCAAGCTTCTCCTCATTTTTCTTTTTCTTTTTGTTTTTGTTTTTCTTCTTTTTCTTTTTTTTTTTTCTAATGAGGATTACTGTATCTGGAGAGCCTGTTAATAATTTTGAACTTCATTTTCATCTTCCTAAATTTGAAACTTAGGAATATTTCTTAGCTTATATATACTTCATAGTTTTTACTTCATTGATTTTCAATCTTTTCTTTTTCACTTGAATACTTAAGAATTTTAATTTTAGAATATAGTTTTCCTTACTAAAATTAGTTTACTATGTTCTTATTCCCTTTAACCAAATATTTTATTCTATTTGATTAATTAAAGCACTAGAAGTATTTCATTTAACCTTTTATAATAATTAAATAAAATAATTCATATTAATTAAATCGAAAAATTTGCTATAAAAATCATTTTATAATAATTTGAAAATAGAAATCGAGAACAAGTTAATAACTAAATTTGTATTTTACTCCCCCCAAACTTAAATTTTTATATCTACTCTAAATAATGAAAAAGGGAAAGTAAATAAATCATACCTTTGAAGTTTAGGTATTTCTTTTTTTTTTCTTTGAAATTTTTGCAGGATTTTTCATTTTTCATTGAACCTGTACTGTTAGTATTCTCCATATATATAACAATTTAAAGAAAATGCAGGGATAAAATCTGAGATAAGTATTAAATACAACAATTAAAATTAACTCTACACTACACATATGAATTACTAACATATTAAAACAATTTAACTAACACATTAACAATTTTACAACTTAAAATAATACAAAATAAAATAAAAACATACAAAAGAAAAATATCATCCTATTTAACATAAAAACAAATGCAATTAACTAACACAAAAACAAAAACTAACTACTATAACAATCCAAGCAAATTAATCTAACTAACATCCAATGTCTCAATATATAAAGTATTGAATATTACAAACATATACAGTCCTCAAAATAACTTACACCAAACAAATAAAATAAATAAAGTCCTAATCTTCAGCATCAAAGTCCCAGGCTATATCATCTCCTCCCTGATCTGTAGGCTGAGAAGACTGAGCAGGCTGGTACTGAGTGTACCTGGGGCATTCTGGAAAGACAACATCTAAATCTCCACCCCTATAACAACGTTCAGCTTCATAGTATGCAATCTCGTATTCCGAATTTCGCTGGAGATATTCGCTATCATAATCATGTCTCCTCTCTAGATTATCTATTATTTGATTAAAATGATCAAATCTTCTCCCCATTGTCTCTCCAAACTGCTCAAAACTCCTCCTATGCAAGGTCAATTCATTCATCAGATCTTGTAGGGTAGGTGTGGTAGGTTCAGGAGGCTCATAGCTAGTAGAGGGTATATCCATACTCGGATCGAGTGAAATAACTTCTCACTCCCGATCTCCACCCTTCATGAGATTCATACTTCTTAATGTTGGCAGTACCGTAAGTGGTTTCATAGGTTCCACCCATTCTTCATCATCTCTCAGCCTCAACTCCGCAGAGTTGGCGGAGTGCAAAAATCAATCCAGGGTGGCCCAATCCAGCTCCACTCTCATTTCGAGGAGTGACCAGGATGTTCTGATAAATAACTCTCCCGATGTTGATGCTTCTGTTATTCTGAATGCAGAAATTCAGAATTGCTCTGTCTCGTGTTACCTCACTATGGTGTTATGTGGGTAACAGAGTAGAACAAATAAAGTAATGTCAGGCTTTGGAGACTGCATTTAATTTAGAAAGAGGAAAATTCACTCTTTCCTGCTGCTTAATTTTCCAAACTCCGGTCCCATCAGTGAGAAAGATAATGACTTCCTCCAGTGGTCCTTCCATCGTTCCAAAAGTTTCATACTCGCTAAAGTTCGAGTCATGAACTTCATAGAACGTGTTAATTCTTGCAGCATTGAAATCTACAAAAAACCCTCGTACCTTTACTGGTGCATCTTCAGCGGCAGTCAAATTGGCATAAAATTCTTTAACCACTTCTACAGCTGCTCTATACTGAACATAACAGAAATTTTCCCAACTTCGTTCCTTTATAATCCACTCTACTTCTCCTCCCGGATTTTTGAATACCCGATCCGCAATGCACTTTCTTCCTTGTATATTTTCAAAATATTTTGCCTGTGCTCGTGCATTGATGAATCGGTTTTCGTCGAACTCTACTCGACGTTTTGTCGTGGAGCCATACGATCGATCTGTGAAAATCATGAAAATTTTCACTAAACTTAATAATAATCCTAAGAAGGCTTCCTACAACATTTATAAGCAATTTAAATCGAATTCCATGGATTTCCACCGAATATTTCTTCCACATTTTGATTTTTCCCAAAATTTGCAATGTGGTGAAAATACATGGTGAAAATCAAAAATTTTTGTATAGGAGTGAAGCTCTTACCAAGGGAAGATGAAATACGGTGTTCTTGAGTGATGAAATCGCTTCAAATACAAGATCTCTCAAGCCCTAGGTCGGTTTTTTGCGAAATTGAGAGGTTGGGGATGATGAATAGTGTTTTTGACCGGTCAATTAAAGTGTTTTTCGTGACCTCACTGTCAGCGAGATTTTTCTCGCCGTCGGCGAGCTAATATTTTTCAGAACCAAAAACTCTCGGGAAAAATCTCGTCGTCGATGAGAAATACTTCGCTGTCAGCGAGATCGATCTCGCTGTCGGCGGGATTTTTCTCGCCGTCGGCGAGATTCCAAAAATTTTAAATTTCTGAAATTCATCACTCATTTTCGTCCTTGATTTGTCTTATATTATATTTTCGGTCACATCATTTATTAATCTAATATGAAGATTAGCTACTTATACACAAACAAATTCACACAACACAACAAATTAACTTTAATATTGAAATCCATAAGACATACAAACTAACATAATTTAAAACTCTATAATCAAACTTCAAACTTCAATCCTTACTACTAATCCGCATCGCAAACCAATCCACGACACACTAAATGCTGATACAAAACTATGACTCATATCTCAATTAAGTTTGAGATATTCAAATCATCACTCCACACATAATAAAATCTAAATCAAATCAAATAACATAAATTCAAACATACTATAGTAATCTTTACTACTACTCTTCAAGGTCATAATCTTCATCCTCTCTGATATTTCCGATATGACGATGATGCACAAATAAGTTATAGAAAGGCCTAAAGGGAAATTCGGCAGCATTCTTCGATGATCCAACCCTTCTGTCTCAGTAAATGAAGAAAGCTAGCTTCCAGGTGTCCAGAATGATCGAAGTGCTCATTCATCCTCCAGTCAATGTGATCAAATAAATCAGATATATTTTCGATTAAATCTCTCACATTCTGCAGTTCTTTCTCCATTCCTTTAATTTTCTTCATAAGTAACTCCGTTTTATCTGAAATAGGCCTTGCTATAGAATTATTCTGTGAAGCTCTATCAGAGATAAATGTAATGTCTTCATTATTGTCCAAAGTAGGGAACATATCTGTAGGATCAAGCGGCTTCCAAGGTAACAGTAACCTTTTCCCAAGCTTCATAAGAAACCCGGTACCGATCGCATAATGCAAAAATAGTAGATGGGTGTCCTAGTCCGTGAACTGACCCATGCACAATTAAACCCAATGCAGACTTAACAATTATTGATCCCACATCAATAGGCAATCCAATTTGAATACAATAATTCAATATAGCGCATTCTTTCGAGACCTTGTTTACCCTCATAATAGGTAACAATTTAGATGAGATGAAAAAATGCCAGTGCTTTGAGACATGATTCAAAAGTGATGCAGAGAAACTAACATACCCGTCTTCACGCATTTCCCAATCTTCCGTTTCATCAGTCAGATATCGAAATATCTCATTCATATTATACCGAGAAGGCACAAAATTTGAATAGTGACATACCGGAGTGTTTTCTATAGAGAATAACTCATTTACTCTTGATGGAGTAAACGTCACCCATCTTCCTCAGACGTAGACATTCCCATTGCTGATCGCATGTAAGTTAGAGTAGAACTCTTTCACAACTGGAATAACAACAGCAGACGTAGTGTAACAAAATACTTCCCAGTGCCGCTGTGCGATCATTTCTTCTATCTTTGTAGTGGAATTCTCTAATCCTCGATTGACAAATCCCCGTTCCTTGATAACTCTTTTCTTTACCAAAACCTTGTTGAAGATCCGCTGCGCTTCCACACTCACAAATTTCCTCCTGTTAAACACTCCAGATTTAGAAGAATCTAAGAATTTGGAGGCTATTATGGTGAATGGAATGAATTCTAGTGAAGAAGGCAAACTTAGAATAGTTTAAGAATGGTTTTTCACTAAGGATTTGGTGTTGAAACCGTCCAGATCGGCATTCAAAGTATAAATAACTCATCTTTATAACTTCCTCGCTGTCGGCGGGAAGTTTCTCGCCGTCGGCGACTCAGTTATAAAAACTGCCTTTCAGGTTCTCGCTGTCGGCGGGCTCGTTTCTCACTGTCAGTGAGCTTGATAAATAAACTGAATCTAATTTAGGCGCGAACCTCGCTGTCGGCGAGTATCGACCTCGCCGTCGGCGAGATTCCAAAATAATGTCCAATTTCGCTCTAAATCGAATAATTTATTTTTCTCATCATAATGGATCAAATATGTGATGATTCTTAATAATAATTGAGTAGTAAAGTTTAAATAATATAGACTAACTATTAAGATACAATAAAATAGATGACTAATATGGGTTGCCTCCCATAAAGCGCTTGGTTTAACGTCGTCAGCCCAACCTAATTTCAATTATTAATCAGGTCGACTAAGCATTAAAACCTCTTTATAGTTAGGTCTTATACCTTCGAAATATGGTTTTAATCTATGTCCATTAACTTTAAATTTATGTCCAGTTTTTGGATCTTCAATTTCTATAGTTCCGTATGAAAATATTTGAGTTATGGTGAAAGGACCTAACCATCGAGACTTCAATTTTCCAGGAAATAATTTCAATCTAGTATTATATAACAAAACTTCCTGTCCTGGTTCAAAATTTCTCTGATTAATCTTCCGATCATGCCATAATTTCATCTTTTCTTTATAAATCCGATCATTATCATATGATTCATTTCTTAATTCTTCCAATTCATTTAATTACGACAATCTTTTCTCACCAGACTTCCTTCATATTATAATTAAATTCCTTAATCGCTCAATATGCTTTATGTTCTAATTCAACCTGGTAAGTGGCATGTTTTTCCATATATAAGCCCGTAAGGAGTCATTCCAATCGGAGTTTTATAAGCAATTCTATAAGCCCATAATGCGGTGTCTAATCTAATAGACCAATCTAACCTATTCGGGTTTACATGATTTTTCTAAAATACGTTTAATCTCACGATTAGATACTTCAGCTAATCCGCTAGTCTCGTGGATGATAAGCAAGTGGATATCTTATGAGTAATATTGTATTTTTCTACTAGTTTGTGAATGTATTTATTTCTAAAATGAGTTCCTCCGTCGCTGATAATCACTCTCGGCATTCCAAATCTAGTAAAAATATTTTTCATCGAAATTTTGAAACACTCTTAGCGTCACATCTAGGTAAAGCTTGTGCCTCAATCCATTTGGAAACATAATCAACAGCTACTAATGTATATGAGTTTCCAAATGACGGAATAAAAGGTCCCATAAAATCTAATCCCCAAACATCAAAAATTTCAACTTCTAATATAAAATTTAGAGGCATTTCATTTTTTCTTGAAATGTTTCCTATTCTCTGGCATTTATCCGACGTTTTGATATATCTATATACATCTCTAAATAGAGTAGGCCAGTAAAATCCAGATTGTAGAATCTTATAAGCAGTTTTATCAGTCCCAAAATGTCCTCCAAAATCAGAATCATGACATTTTTGAATAATTGGTTCAGCTTTCTTCATAAGGTACACATCTTCTAATAATTAAATCCTTACATTGCTTATATAAATATGGTTCATCCCGAAATAGGTTTTCATATCATGGATGAATTTTTTCTGTTGTTGCAAAGTTAGCATAGGTGGTAAAATATTACTAACTATATAGTTTACTATATCAAGCATACCATGGTATTTTCCACTTATTGATATTATATAGTTGTTCATCGAGAAAACTATCTATAATTTCATTTTCAATATCGGATAATTCATGATTTTCTAATCTTGATAAATGATCCACAATTTGATTATCGGTTCCTTTCTTATTAACGATCTCAAAATCAAATTCTTGCATTAATAGCATCCATCTAATTAATCTTGGTTCGGAATCTTTCTTTTGCATTAAATATTTGATAACAGAATGATCAGTATGCACGATACATTTTGTTCCAATCGGATAAGGTCTAAATTTATTAAAACCATATACTACTACTAATAATTCTTTTTCTCGTAACTATATAATTTATTTCAAGCATCATTTAGAGTTTTACTAAGCATAGTATATAACTTTAAAAATCTTTTCATATCTTCGCCCAAGAACTGCTCCTACAACATAATCACTAGCATCACACATAAGCTCAAATGGTTTCTCCCGGTTAGGTGAAACTATTATAGGTGCTGTAATTAATTTTTCTTTTAAGAGTTCAAAAGCATTCAGGCATTCGATTGTAAATTCGAATTTCTTGTCCTTTTCGAGAAGTTAGCATAGAGGTTTAGTAATTTTTGAAAAATCTTTTATATAGCGTCTGTAGAATCTAGCATGTCCAAGAAAACTTCTTACCCCTTTTACCGTAGTTGGAGGTGGTAATTTAGCTATAACTTGAATTTTTGCAAGGTTCACTTCCATACCTTTTTCCGAAATTTTATGCCCTAATACAATGCCTCCCGCAACCATAAATTGACATTTCTCCCAATTTAGAACTAAATTTATTTTCTCACATACTTCTAATACTTTTTCAAGATGAGTTAAGCATGTGTCAAATGATGTTCCAAATACGGAGAAATCATCCATAAATACTTCTATTCCATTGTCAATTAACTTACTAAATATAGACATCATACATCTCTGGAATGTTATTGGTGCATTACATAATCCAAAAGGCATTCTTCGAAAAGCGAAAGTTCCATAAGGACTAGTAAATGTAGTTTTCTCTTGATCCTCAGGAGCAATTTGTATTTGATGATAACCGGTGTATCCATCTAGAAAACAAAAATACTTATGTCTGGCTAATCTATCTAACATCTGGTCTAGAAATGGTAAAGGGAAGTGATCTTTCCTGGTGGTAGTATTTAATTTCCTATAATCAATACATATACGCCAACCAGTAACTTGTCTTATAGGAATAAGATCGTTATTTTCATTGACAGTGACAGTCACTCCTCCCTTCTTAGGAACACAGTGAATTGGGCTTACCCAAGCACTGTCAGAAATAGGATATATGATACCATTATCTAACCATTTTAAAATTTCTTTCTTAACTACTTCTTTCATTATCAGGTTTAATCTCCTTTAGGGATCTGCTTTAGGTTTATGTTCATCATCTAAAATAATTCTATGCATACAGATTGAAGGACTAATTCCTTTAATATCCGCTAAAGTCCAACCAAAAGTTTTCTTATATTTTTTTAAAGTTTCTAAAAGTTTTTGTTCTTGAGATTCGTTTAATGCGGATGAAATAATAACTGGTAAAGTTGAAGAATTACCTAAATAAGCATATTTCAAATGATCGGGTAATATTTTTAGCTCAAGTTCGGGAGGTTTAATAATTGATGGAACTATATTCTTGTCGTTGTTTTCGGTATTATCCAAAAATTCAAATCTTTCCCGAATATAATCTAGTTCTTCATTATTATCTTCAATTAATTCAGTGTTTTCTTTTTCTAATTTATCTTCGTAATATTCCTTAAAATGTTCTTGTTGTAAATGTTCAAGTATTTCCATCCGAAAACATTCATCATCTTTTTCTAGTGCAGGATATTTCATTGATTTTGCAATATTAAATGTAACTTTTTGGTCATTTACTCTCATAGTTAATTCTCCTTTCTGAACATCAATCATAGCTTTTCTAGTAGCTAAAAATGGTCTTCCTAAAATGATAGGAATTTCTTTATCTTCCTCCATATCTAAAACAATAAAATCTACTCGGGAAGATAAATTTATCCACTTTTACTAACACATCTTCAATAACTCCCTTAGGATAGGTAATCGAACGATCGACTAATTGAAGGGTTACTGAAGTAGGTGTAATTTTTCCTAATCCAAATCTCTTAAAAATCGATAGAGGCATTAGATTGATGCTTGATCCTAAGTCACACAAAGCTTTTCCATAAAATTTTTCTCCTATAGCGCAGGGTATAGTGAAACTACTAGGATCTTTCAATTTTTCAGGAAGCTTCTTCTGAATAATATCACTACACTCTTCACTAAGTGCGACTGTTTCATTATCGGTGAATTTTCTTTTCTTATTTAGAATATCTTTCATAAATTTTACATAATTTGGCATCCGATCTAAACCTTCGACAAAAGGTATATTGATTGTTAATTTCTTTAGTATTTCAAGGAATTTAGCAAATTGTTTATCTTTTTTATGTTGAGCTAGTCGTTGAGGAAATGGTGGTGGAGGTTTTTCAACGAAATTTTCATAGGTATTAAAGGATGTTCCAAGTTTGAATCTTGTTGAATTGTTTCCTTTTCAATTTCCACTTCCTCATTTTGGCTTTTAAGTTCTTTTTGAATTTGAGGTTCTAATTCTTTTCCACTCCTTAGTTGTATTGCTTTAATTTGTTCTTTTCCTTGATCTTTAGGATTTATTTTCACATTACTAGGAAAAGTTATAGGTATTCTATTATTTAGCGCAAGATAGTAATATGTCCAAGTTGAGTTTCGATATTTTTAATAGATGTTCCTTGAATTTGTAATTGATTTCCTTGAATTTGTAGTTGATTTCCTTGATTTTGTAGTTGATGACCCATATTCAAAATTAATTCATCCATAGATAATTTCTTATCTTTGAATTGAGGGTTATTGTTATTAAATCCAGTGGGTAATTAGGTTTATAGTTTGGATTTGCTTGATTAGGTTGATTCATCCATTGTTGATTAGATGTGTTATTCCAATTAAAATTTGGATAAGTTTTCCAACCAGGATTATAATAGTTCGAATAAGGGTTATTAGTTCTATTATTAATAGCATTTAAAGTTTCATAATTAGATTGAGATTCTATGATTTGTCCAGATGAGTTTTCTTCTAGAGTAGGAGAATAGTTCATTCCAAAATGATCTAATTTCTTAGATATAGCAGCAATTTGAGAAGCTAACATAAATATTGCATTGTTTTCATGAATGCTGGCTATCTTTTTCGGATTTACTCTATCAGCAGGCCATTGGAAATTATTTGTTGCCATTTCTTCGATTAGTGCATAAGCTTCATCAAATGGTTTAGACATTAATGAACCTCCAAAGAATAAAGCATCGATGATTGATCTTAAAGATCCTACTAATCCATTATAAAAGGTTTGAATAATCAGCCAATCTAGTAGCGCATGATGTGGGCATTTCCTAAGAAGTTCCTTAAATCTCTACCAAGATTCATATATTGATTCTCCATCTAATCGACAAAAAGAAGTTATATCATTTCTAAACTTAACAGCTTTTAGATGGTGGAAAATATTTGGATAGAAATTTTTATGATAATTCTCCCCAAGTTTTAATAGATCCGAGTGCTAACGAATTCAACCACATTTTAGCCTTATCCCTTAATGAAAAAGGAAAAGTCAAAGTCTTATAGCATCGTCAGATACTCCTTGATATTTAAAAGTAGCACAAAGTTCTAGAAAACTAGCACGATGTAAGTTAGGATCTTCAGTAGGTGAACCACTAAATTGATTGTTTTGTACCATTTGGATAATTGCAGGTTTAAGTTCAAATGAATTAGCAGCTACATCGAGTTTTGAATAGTTAAATGAATTTCATCCGATGTAGGGTTGACATAATCTCTTAATGGTCTTTGTTGGTTCATATTTTGAATTTCGTGAATATTCGCCATTTGTGATAAATTTATAGTTTGTTTCTTTTGTTTTCTAATTCTTTTAATTGTACGCACTAATTCAGAATCGTAAGGTATTAAATTTTCGTGTCCAAATTTTCGCATACAATTTTTAGAATAGATATTAATTTATTTATTATGATTATTTCAAAATAGTCCGTTACTCAATTTTCAAACTTAGATTGTTGATGAAAATAGTTCAATTTTATAAAGGGTCATTTTAGGATCAAAATTATTTAATTAATAAATGATTTTACCCCTAAATTTCCAAATGTCATTCAAGATTTTTTCTATGACTTAGAAATATTTTTTCTAGGGTCATTGTCTGTTGCCCTATCATTCCTAGTCATTTGTATTTTTATTTTCTTAATTTTCAAATTTTTATAATTATTATTTGAAATAATTACAAAGAAACTTGAAAATTCAAGAAAAGTATCCTAGGCATGTTTTCTGTCCTTAGAAAAAATTATAGAAGGTCCCTAAGTACATAAAGATAAATGCCTCAAAGTTTCATAATTTTTTTATTTGTAAATAATTTTTAATAATTAAAATACTCCAGAGAGTATATAATTAATTAAAAATTAAATACTAAGAATAAAATTATGATTTTGGTCTCATAATTTTCTCCTCTTCAAGAGCTTTCCAGAGGTATTTTTATTTTATTTTTATGACCTCTGGTTAAAAAGATATGAATTTTTGAAGTTTGAAGGGTTAAAATGAATTTTTCTTTTTTTTTAATTCTGCGCCGCCAAAACTTCCCGCTGTCGACGCGTGTCCTCGGACCCGTCAAACGGGCGGGAAGATCATGTGCAACGGACGGACAGCGGACACTGCGGGCGCGGATTAGCGTCATCCATCCCAAAGGTGCGGGATCGAACGGCTGAGAAAATTCAAAATTTATTTCGAAAATTCTGAAACCCTTAAACTTCAAATGTTAATATCTCATTCATTTCTTGACGAAATTGAGTGATTTTTTTTAAATGCTCATCTGGATGAGAGGTATCTATCCATACGGTGATGATACACTTTTGAACTAGTATGGCACATGATTTTTCAAAAATACGATTTATTTTACAAAGATAAATTTCATACCTTGGCCACAAGCAAATCAAGCTAGATCAGACTTTATGGTTGCCTTCTAGGACCCCAATAGAAGTTAATTGCTAGAACAATTTGTTCCAGAAGTAGGGCTTAGAGAGGAATTTGGAAAAAGTGCCTAATTTGTGCTGTTTTTGAAAATTTGTCAAATTGGCTCAAATGGGCTGAAACTATGGCTTGGGATTGATCCTAAAAGATTATGGAAGCTCTAGGAAGAAGTTTTGTGTTGGGAGCAAGTGGGTTTGAGCAGCCTATGGACCTCTCTAAATATTTTCTCTTTTCTTGCTAGTTTCGACCATGGGGTCTTTTTATAGCAAGGGGATGGTGTTGTCTTAGCTTAGGCTGTTCTAGGGGATTACTTACCTCCTCTATCGGCTCATTGGGTGATCAATTGGTCGAAGATAGGCTTTGATGCTTCTCCCTAAGTTTGTCATGATGAGTTTCATCTCTTTGGCTCTTGTCCATTGGCTATTGTGGGAGGTGAATGGTGAGCTGCCTCTACCTCTCTTAAGAAGCTTACACCTCACTCCTTAGGCTTGGCAAATGGTGACACATATGCCTAGCCTTCATCATTACCTTTAACCATGGTGAGGGGGGGGGGTTCATGTGTGGTTTTCCTCCGGCCGGGCGGCTTGGGAGGTGGAGAAGATGGCCTTGTGTTGGCCGGCCACTTCATGGAGAGATGATGCTTAGGGTGAAGGAGGTGGTGACACCTCACCCCATGCATAACTATGGATGTTAAGCCATGGTTAGTGGGCCTTAAGATGGGCTTAATTAAGTGTTAAATAAGCCTTTAAGATTGTTTAGCCTAATTAATTATGAAGAGGCTAAAAAGTTATTTCATTTCTTCTTTAATTCCCATTTAATTAATTCTTTTATTAACTAAAATTGGTGGAAATTTTTTTATTAATCAATTTATTAATTGAAAATAATTTTAAATTAATTAATTGATTATTTTTGTCATTTTTGTTATTTTATGATTTTAATTTAATTTTCATTTCAATTAATTATGTCATTTAATTAAAATTTTGAAAATTAAAACATTAATCATTTTAATTAATCAAAATAATTTTGAAATTAATTATTTGATTAATTTTGTTATTTTTATTTCATTTTTATCTATTTTAATCAAAATAGATAGGTGTTGACCAATTTTGACTTGAGTCGATCCAAGTCGACCCAAATTGATCAAATTGATTTTAAGATGTCCAATTCTTGTGATTTTGTCATTGTGGTGTTTTAAATGTGTCAGTGGGTGAAAAGGTTGATTTATGGGTCAACGGGATTGGTCATTGGGTCTGGTCTGACCAAAGTTGACTTTTTATGTCATAAGGTTGACCAATGGGGTAAACAGTGTAGGTCATTAGGTCTGGTTTGACCAATTCGACCAAAGTTGACTTTTTAGGTCAAAAGGTTGACCTATGGGGTCAACAGTGTAGGTCACTAGGTCTGATTTGACCAATTTGACCAAAGTTGACTTTTTAGGTTAGAAGGTTAACCTATGGGGTCAACAGGGTAGGTCATTAGGTCTGGTTTGACTTATTTGACCAAAGTTTACTTTTTATTTCAAAAGGTTGACCTATGGGGTAAACAGTGTAGGTCATTAAGTCTGGTTTGACCAATTTGATCAAAGTTGACTTTTTAGGTCAAAAGGTTGACCTATGGGGTCAAAAGTGTAGGTCACTAGGTCTAGTTTGACCAATTTGACCAAAGTTGACTTTTTATGTGAAAAGGTTGACTTATGGGGTCAACAATGTAGGTCATTAGGTCTGGTTTGACCAATTTGACCAAAGTTGACTTTTTAGGTCAAAATGTTGATCTATGGGGTCAACAGGGTTGGTCATTGGGTCTGGTTTGACCAATTTGACCAAAGTTGACTTTTTAGGTGAAAAGGTTGACCTATGGGGTCAACAGTGTAGGTCATTAGGTCTGATTTGATCAATTTGACCAAAGTTGACTTTTTAGGTCATAAGGGTGACCTATGGGGTCAACAGGGTAGGTCATTAGGTCTAGTTTGACCATTTTGACCAATGTTGACTTTTTAGGTCAAAAGGGTGACCTATGGGGTCAACAGGGTTGGTCATTAGGTCTGGTTTGACCAATTTGACCAAAGTTGACTTTTTAGGTCAAAAGGTTGACCTATGGGGTCAACAGTGTAGGTCACTAGGTCTGGTTTGACCAGTTTGACCAAAGTTGACTTTTTAGGTCAAAAGGTTGACCTATGGGGTCAACAGTGTAGGTCGTTAGGTCTGGTTTGACCAGTTTGACCAAAGTTGATTTTTTAGGTCAAAAGGTTGACCTATGGTTGACTTTTTAGGTCAGAAGGTTGACCTATGGGGTCAATAGTGTAGGTCGTTAGGTCTGATTTGACCAATTTGACCAAAGTTAACTTTTTAGGTCAAAAGGTTGACCTATGGGGTCAACAGTGTAGGTCACTAGGTCTGGTTTGACCATTTTGATCAAAGTTGACTTTTTAGGTCAAAAGGGTGACCTATGGGGTCAACAGGGTTGGTCACTGGGTCTGATTTGACCATTTTGACTAATGTTTACCTTTTCTGTCGTAAGGTTATTGACTCATTGTAAAATGAGGTCAACAAAAGGGCCCCCAATATGTGTAGAATATTATATAAGTATTATGCACATATTGGCGTTGACCGAAGTGGTCTAAGAGATGTCTCATAATGGTTAGGAAATGAGGGGATGTCATATCGCTCCCAGAGGATGTCAGAAGTCTTTTATGTTGGTTCTTATGATTGTCTTCTTGTATTTGAAAAGAAATTTATTGGGAGGGAAAATGGATGTCATATTTCATTTCTCAAAATGTCGATGTCGATATTTTGCTAAAGGAATGTCGTGATTTCCGTGTCAGAAAAGGACGTATACCCTATAACAGGAGGGAGAAAATGGAAGTCATTTTCCATTTCTCAAAATGTCAATGTTAAGACTTGGTTAAAGGAAAGTCGTAATTTTCGCATCAAGAAAAGGACTTATATCCAATAACTAAAGAGAGAAAATAGATGTCATTTTCTATTTTCCTCAAAATGTCGATGTCAATATCTGGTTAGAGGAAAGTCGTAATTTCTGTGTCAGGAAAGAACTTATATCCAATAACCGAAGAGAGAAAATAGATGTCATTTTCTATTTTCCTCAAAATGTCGATGTCAATATTTGGTTAGAGGAAAGCCGTAACTTCCGTATCAGGAAAGGACTTATATCCAAGAACCGAAGAGAGAAAATAGATGTCATTTTCTATTTTCCTCAAAATGTCAATGTCAATATTTAGTTAGAAGAAAGACGTGATTTCCGTATCAGGAAAGGACTTATATCTGATAACCGAAGAGAGAAAATAGATGTCATTTTCTATTTTCCTCAAAATATCAATGTCAATATTTGGTTAGAGGAAAGCCGTGATTTCCGTATCAGGAAAGGACTTATAGCAAATAACCAAAGAGAGAAAATAGATGTCATTTTCTATTTTCCTCAAAATGTCGATGTCAAGATTTGGTTAGAGGAAAGCCATGATTTCCGTGTCAGGAAAAGACTTACATCCACTAACTGGAGAGAGAAAATAGATGTCATTTTCTATTTTCCTCAAAATGTCGATGTCAATATTTGGTTAGAGGAAAGCCACGATTTCCGTGTCAGGAAAGGACTTATATCCAATAACCGAAGAGAGAAAATAGATGTCATTTTCTATTTTCCACAAAATGTCAATGTCAATATCTGGTTAGAGGAAAGTCGTAATTTCCGTGTCAGGAAAGAACTTATATCCAATAACCGAAAAGAGAAAATAGATGTCATTTTCTATTTTCCTCAAAATGTCGATGTCAATATCTGGTTAGAGGAAAGCCATAATTTCCTTATCAGGAAAGGACTTATATCCGATAACCGAAGAAAGAAAATAGATGTCATTTTCTATTTTCCTGAAAATGTCAAAGTCAATATTTGGTTAGAGGAAAGTCGTAATTTCCGTGTCAGGAAAGAACTTATATCCAATAACCGATGAGAGTGGTGAACTCACTAATATTTTTTTGTGGGAATATCCGCTGGGGTTTTGACCTATATAGTTCGAAAGATAATTCTCATGTTTTGTTATCATAAATTATTCATTTTGTCATTTATTGATTTCAGGACATGTCGACATATCACAGACAATGGGGATATATTTTTCTTCAACACTTTATTTTATTTCCATAAAAAAAGTCACCAAGTACATATTTATTGCAAACAAAAGCTTACAAGTACATACATATGTACATATCATATAGCACGCCGCAACAAACTACCGATATTTTACATGTCAATAACTACCGATATATCACACATCGACAACTATAGTATATATTATATGTCGGGAGTTCTTCACATCATGTTGTAGATTTGGAGATTATCAGATCGTCCATAAATGTCCTACACTCCAAAACATCATTTGTCAAACATGTTTCAGGTGTTCAGACATTTATAGAATCACAGCAGTTCCAAAGGCTTTAGTCCTTTGAGCTTTGGTATTGGTTGATATCCGTCTCGTCGTTTGTCAGGTTTCATTCGTCGCAAGGTGATGGAGATCGTGGCTTGTTAACACTGGGTATGCAGTGTTTTACAAAATCTGCTCCATTCCCTTGGAACAGAAGAACTGATCCTCAGGTTAAAAGGACGCGGCATGTCCCTTCAAATTCTTCGGGTCCCAAGATTTGTATCTCTCTTCCGAATATAATGGAACAACGATTCATTAATGACAGAGTACAAAATGGTCTTTCAAAATCATGACTGTCGATGTGAGGAGGGATACAATCCCATTTATCATACATATTAATGATGCAGCTATCGGGAATACAATCCGCAGGTATGATCCCCCAAGTAACGAGTCGTCTGATAATTTGGATTATCACAACGGGTAAAGGGTCGACTTGTTCATGTCGTAGAATCTCAGGAAGATTTCCTTCTCTGTCTCTTGCATAGTTATAGCAACATCCGTATTGAATGGTTTGCCTACCCTTACCTCGAATCCATTTACTAGGTTCAGAATAGGTCCTCCTTCGAAGGCGTCCAACCCTACCATGATCTCGGGCTTCTATGATGTGGTTGACGATAGCGACTTGTTCAGTTTCATCAAATATTCTGGTAAAAAGTTTAAGACCATCCAGAATATTTATTGTTCTTTTATTCACATATTTATATTGTTCGAAAGTTCTCCACTCAATGGCACAAATTCGTCGTATCTCTTCCTCTGAGTGATTCTTTTTGTCTGATACCCTCAAATATTGAGCAGGTGTGACCGATGGTGGAGTGACGACTGTTTGCCATCCTCTTTTTCTGTAAGGTCTAGATTTGTCATTTCCGATATTATTTGCTCAAACGGAGTATTGATAGTCCGTGATTTTAACTGACTCATATCTTCCATGTCCTGTTTCTCTTGTAATTATTTTTTTCGTTTTAGTCGTTTATTGCGATTTCGTCTTTGCGATCTGTTGAATCCTGTCGTTGGATTTTTGGTTCCTGATGTTGATGCTCCTCGTACAGGGGCAGTTATGAATTCTGCTTCATCTAAGCTATCACTGATTGTGAAGTCATATTTTTCGGGTTGTCGGAGTTTGAATTCTATCAAAGGTGTTTGCAGATTAACTTCACTGTGATTCACCAGATAAAGTAACGATCCATGATATATGGATTCAACCTGCAATAGGTCGAAATCAAAGTGAACTTTGGTCCCCGCGTCTATATGTCGACGGTCCAAGGCAAAAGTTATATTATTTCGGAATGAGAAAAATAATCTGTCTTCAGGCATTTTTCCTGAAAATATCAAGACAGAATATCATTTTAGATTTTTAAATGTTTGTTTAACAAATGAAAGAGATGTCACAAAACATCAAAGATGATTTTTTGAAAGGAGAATTTATTGTCCCAGTTTATAAATAGGTCTTTATTCATTTCCTTTTTTTATGTCGCGTAGTATTTCTTTAGAAAATGCCTATTGATTGGAGGTAGGATTCTTTCTCCTTGACAATCCACAAATTGGTAGGATCCTCCGGAATATGTCTTTTCGATTACATATGGACCTTCCCATATGGGTTCGAATTTGCCACCTATCTTTCGATGAGCTAGTATAGGTCTTCGAAGAACTAAAACTAATTCACCGATTCGAAAGGTTCTAGGATGAACTAGTTTGTCGTGAGCTCGTATCATTTTTGCTTGATATAATTCAAGATTTTGTTGGGCCTGCAGACGTTTGCCCTCCAAATTTTCAAGTTCTTCAAGTCGCAACTTGACATTTTCTTCTTCAGTTATTTTATCAGTTATTGCGATTCTGAGAGAAGGAATTTGGACTTCTAGAGGCAAAATGGCTTCAGAACCATATACCAAAGCAAATGGTGTTGACCGTATTGGAGTTCGGTATGTAGTTCTATAAGCCCATAAAGCTTCTATTAGTCGTTCATGCCATCGTCTCGGCTATTACTTAATGTCTTTTTCAAGATTTGCACCAATGTTTTATTGAAAGCTTCAGCTAATCCATTGGCTTTAAGGTAATAGATTGTGGAATATCTCCTGTCAATCCCATGCCTCTGGATAAAGTGATTCATTTTTATGTTTTTGAAGGCCAACCCATTATCTGATATGACTCTTCGAGGAATCCCAAATCTATAAACGATATGGGTTTTAAAGAAGTGGAGAACTTGTTCTGCCTTGACTTCTCGAAGGGGTATTGCTTCTGCACATTTAGAAAAATAGTTAGTAGCTGCTAGAATAAATTTATGGCCTTCGGAGGATGGATGATCTATAGGGCCCACTATGTCAGTACCCCAGCATTCAAATGGCCATGATGCAATGGTCGGATGTAGGACATTTGGAGGTTGATGTAAAACTACTCCATGTATTTGACATTGATGACATTTCTTTGCAATGTCGGGACAATCTGTCATCGGTGTTGGCCAATAATAACCCATTCTTTTTATTTTCATTTTCATTTTGGGCCCAGTATTGATGTGCACCACATAAACTCCGAATGAACTTCTTTAACAATCTCTCGAGTTTCAGTTTGGTTTAAACATCTTAACCACATTTGATCAAAAGATCGTTTGCATAGAACGCCATTTATTAGAGCATATGATAATGCTCTTTGTTTAATTTGGTTGGCAATAGAACTATTTTCAGGTAATTTTCCTGTTTGTAAATATTTGATGATTGGTTGTCACCAATCATCCTTCTCGTCATTTATTGCCATTGTCAAATTTTCACCGATTTTATGCAAATTATCCATATCAATTTGAGAAAGAACTTGTCGTCCTTTTATTGAAATCGGTATGTAATCCTCTTCTGGACATGCAAATTCCTTTGCAAGTTTTGCCAGAGCATCCGCTAGAGAGTTACCTCGTCTCGGAATTAAGAAAAATGTTACATGAGGAATTTGTAGAAGTAATTTCAAAGTGTAACGAGAATATTGTTCAAGTCGTGGCTTCAGAATTTTGTATTTGCCAGCAATTTGATTGATAATTAACTGGGAATCTCCATAGATATCAATATTCTCAATTTCTATTAATATTGTCAATTCTAGACCGGTTATGAGCGCTTCATATTCGGCTTCGTTATTCGTGCATGGTTCTTTCAAATGATAGGAAAAGAGCATCATCATTTTGTCTGGAGTAATGAAAATTAATCCTACTCCGGCTTTGCCTGGTATGATTGTCTGCTTATCTTTGTCTTTCCATGCAGACGATGCTCCGTCAAAGTAGAGTTCCCATCGTTGCATGTTAGAATTCTTTACTTCGATATTTGTTCATCGGGTAGATCGTCATTAAGGGGTGATCTGTTGGAATTGGGTGTGCCGCTAAGAAATCTGCTAGGATTTGTCCTTTAATAGCACGTAACGATGACAAATGTTATGTCGAATTGTAACAAGATCATTGCCTATCTTGCTAATCTTCCAGAAAGTGTCGGTCGTGTTATTAAATATTGTAACGGGTTAACTCTTGAAATAAGAGTTAAATTATGAGAAATCATATAATGTCTTAGCTTTTGAACTGCAAAGATTAAGGCTAAACAATGCTTCTCAATTGTCGGATATTTTATTTCCATTGGAAGTAAACAATGACTCAAGTAGTATAACACATTTTCTTTTCCTTCATCATTTACTTGTGCTAGTAAAGCTCCCAGTGAATTGTCCAATGCCGTGGTGTAAAGGATTAAAGGTCTTCCTAATACAGGGGCTGCTAAGACAGGAGGGGTTGTCAAATATTGTTTAATGTCTTCAAAGGCATGCTGGCACTTTTCATTCCACATGAATTTGGCATCCTTTCCAGTAAGGGCAGTAAGGGGTTGACATCTACCCGATAGATTGGAAATGAAACGTCGTATATATGCTAATTTTCCTTGGAAGGATCTCAATTGAGTTAGACTTTTAGGAGGAGGCATATTTAGAATAGCTTCAATTTTGAGAGGATCAATTTCTATCCCACGATGTCGAACTATAAATCCTAAAAATTTTCCTGAAGTGGCACCAAAGGCGCACTTTAAAGGGTTCATTTTAAGATTATAACGTCATAGTCGTTCAAAGATAATTTTCAAATCATATATATGATCGTCTTTTTGTTTACTATTGACAACCAGATCGTCGACATAACATTCGACTTGATTATGTATTAGTTCATCAAAAATCCGTGTCATGTCTCTTTGATAGGTTGCACCGGCATTTTTTAGTCCAAACGGCATAACTTTATAACAATATATGCCCATGGGTGTTCGGAAAGCTGTATTTACTTCATCCTCCGAAAACATTTTTATTTGGTTATATCCTGATGATCCATCAATGAAAGAAAATATTGCATGTTTCGATGCAATATCAACCATTAATTCAGGAATTGGTAAAGGAAATTCATCTTTTGGACACGCTTTATTCAAGTCCCTGTAGTCTATGCAGACTCTTATTTGTCCATTTTTCTTTTTAACTGGCACCACATTGGCTAACCATGTTGGATAGTTTTCTTCTCGTATGAAGTCAGCCTCTATCAATTTCTTGACTTCCGCAATGACCTGTTGCTCTATTTCGACAGACATCCTTCTTGGAGCTTGTTTAATTGGGTTTATGATTTGGTCTATCCCGAGTTTATGGACTGCAACTTCTGGAGATAAACCAGGCATTTCGTCATAAGTCCAGGCAAAACAGTCTTTCTATTCCATCAACAATTGAGTTATGTCTTTTATTTCCTCATCATTAAGGAATGAACTAATAAAAGTCAGTTTTGGATTTTCATTAGTTCCTAAATTTATTTCTTTTAGTTCATCAGTTGTCGATTTAATTTCTTATTCCAACTCCGGGGGAGCATTTTCAATTGAAAGATCAGGCAATGTTTCGGAATCACATTCTTCTGTGACAGTCAAATAAAATTTTGTATCATCTAATGGTCCCAAAACTCCAAATCCAACACCTTTTTTGGAGTTAGAATTTCGTTTATTATCATTCCACATTTGTTCAATAAAATGCGGTTGTTTTAAAGACCATTGTTTGAGCATTAAACTATTTTGAATGAATTTTCGTGCCCAAGGAGAATACAACTCAAAAGGAATTTTCATTGATTGCGGAAGATTTTCATCTTCTATTTTTACATCATTTTTAGTACAAGAAGAAGTAGAGCCAAGTCTAAACTTAATTGGCTTTTTTTCATCATTATATACTTCTTTGACTATTAGATTCTCAATCTTAGCAGTGGAGATTGGAGTTAGAGTCATAGAATGTATATAATGATTGATTTTGTCATACATAGATTCAAATTGTTTCTCTTTGTCTTCTTCTAAAGATATTTTGAATTGGGGTTCCTTTGCAACTTCAGATGTCCTTTCTTCTTCAGAATCCAGGTGGATTTTGAATTTCAGTGGTTTCTTCATTGTGACAATTGGATCTTCTCCCCCTCGTCCTCGTTCTCGGCCTCGACCTCGAGTGTGAGTCTGACGGAAATTAGTCTCTTTTGTCTTTATTGAAGAAAAATCCTTTTCATTTATTTTCTTTTCTTTGTTCTTTTCTTCCATATTTACCGTTGTATCTTTGGAAGATATTGTTTTATTTATAGGAGCATAATATGCTGCATCTTCATGTATACCGATTTCATGGATTAAAAATGGTTACAGATCTCCTATAATACGAAATTCTTGTCCTTTTCGTAAATATTTGATACATTGATGTAATGAAGAGGGTACCATTTTATATTCATGGAGCCATGGTCTGCCAAGTAAGGCATTAAAAGAGGTGTCTAAATCAATAATATGAAATTTTGTTGTCGTTGCCAAGTCGGCTATTTTTAAGAGCAGTGTTATTGATCCAAGGGCCCGTTCTCCTTGTTGATTGAATCCTCTTAACATCATTGTATCCCTTGATTGTTGAGAGGCATCAATGTCTAAGTATGCAAGAGTTCTCAGATTCATAATGTTGATTGAAGCACACGGGTCAATAAGAACTCTCGAAAGTATCGTGTCATTGATGTTTACTGTAATATATAGTGGACAATTGTGTTCAGTTGTTCCGAGCAACAAGTCATTGTCAGAGAAGGTAATCTTTGTTGATCCCTCTAACGAGTAGGCTTCGTTTTGGGTAGTACAAGAAAGTTAAGTTAAGCAAATGTCAGAGTCTGAAAGAGCCTTTATTAATGATTCTCTCATTTCTTTGGAAAGTATGAGAGCGTCATAGATGCTTAATTTTGCAGGTAATCTTCTCAAATGTGCCAGTACATTATAATCCACTTTATTGTGAAGATCATCCTTACTTCCTTCAGAAGTTCGGGGATATATTGGAGGAATGATCTTATCTGGTGTAATTATTTGTTTTTCTTTTTCTTGTGGAGTTATTATAGGAGGTAAGATTTTTCCACTTCTCAAGTTAATTTCAACTATTTCTTTAAATTGATTATCCGATTCATTCGTTTATGAGTCCGAGGACTCCAATCCTATATAAATCAGAATTCTTCGTAATTGAAGCGTAGCAATGTCATCTTCATTTATGTAAATGTCAGATTTCTCATTTTCATTTTCATTAGTTTGGTTGTCTTTAGATTGATCATATACGATTTGAGCATTGTCTATAGGGTTAGAATTGAAATAGTCATTCTCAGAAGCATCATCCAGAATGGAAAAAATGCACACAAAACTAGGATTGTTATTATTCATGGTAAAAGAAAGTCATACAAAGTTATTGGCTTGAGGATTTTTCGTCCCTCAGCCGACATAACTATCCTAGTACAAGAGTGAAATGAACTAGAAGGTACAAAAGGAGTTGCAGCCCCTATGTCTGGAAGACCTCTAATCTTTTCCATTTTCTTGATTTTCTTTTTCGTTTCTTTCTTGGGAGATTTTGTAACTTGGTATTTAGCAAAGATCTCTTCAGAAATGCTATCCTTGTTTTTAGGATTAAGCTCCTCTATCGAAACCATATCGATCGATCCCTTTTCGAGTTCTTTCAAGTATTCTTTCGGAATGACTATATTTCCATCTTTGAAATTACGCTCTAACCAGTCTTTGAAGACAAAACATTCTTCAATTTTATGTCCGAGCATCCCGTGATAAGGACAATAATTAGGATTGTCCTTCATGTCAATTTCGCTGGCCTTTTAGCTTACGGTAGCTTAAATTCGAGTATTTTAAGCAAGCTACGAAATATTTTACTCGATGACTTCTGTTTTAAATGAATATACTTTATTGATTCTTTGAGCCATTGTTTTCTTCTCAGTAGATACTGGGATTAGTTTTTGAAGTTGTAATTGAGGTGATGTCTGTGATGTCGAAGGATTTTGTCGTTGCTTCTTTTGCTCTGGTTGGATTTGCATCACCTATTTGCCTTTTTCTACAATATTCACAGGTTTCTTTTCAAAAGTTTTGATAGTTTTTGTCTTTTCAGTTTTCTCCATTACACTCGTCTGCTTAACCTCTTCCTGAAGATTGGTAGATTTACTGAGTAATTTTTCAAAAGTTTTTATCGTAAATCCTTTAAGCATGAATGTTATAGGACCATGGATATTTTCTAGCAGTATTCCAACAGCATGTTGTTCTTGTAATTGTGGCTCACATTTCATGCTGAGGTTTCTCCAGCGTAAAATATAATCAACCAAGGTTTCTCCTGGTTTTTGTTTCTCTACCACCAAATCACCAACAGTGGTGTGATGTTGTGCTCCTGCAAAGCGTTGAATAAAAAGGCTTTCAAGCTCTACAAAAGTTTTGACAGATCAGTTGGGAAGTTCTGCATACCAGTCGAAGGCAACTCCCGTGAGACTATTAACAAGTTGTAGAAATAGGAGAGCGTCATCTCCTCCAGCATTACAGCAGCTTGCTCTAAAATGTGCCAGATGTTGTCGGGGATTTTCTGTCCCATCGAACATTTTAAAGACAGGAGGAAAAAAACCTTTAGGATATTGAACAGAATCAAATTCCTCTGGGTATGGTCTACCCTTTAGAGTTAATGCTCCAGCTTTTGCCAGAGCCATTGTTTCTTTAATCATCTGTTCCATTATTTTTGTAATATCCTTTTATGGAGTTTCATTATGAGGAGAATTCTTTCTCTTTCGAGTGCTTTCCTCAACAACCATTAGTTCTTCTCTGCTTTCAAGGATGTGAATAGCCTTCGGTCTAATGATTTCAATAGCTGGAGAAGGGTCCGCTGGTGGTTTTTGCAAAGTCGCTACCAGTTCTTCCATTCTTTGTTCAAGACGACTTATTTGTTCATCTTGTTGTCGTATCACCTCTCGCAATTCCTCTTCATTTGATTCTCATGCTAAGGAAGTAGATCGAGTTTCTACCATGTTAACACTGGCAACATTCTCATTGGAACTTTCAGAAGTATTTTTCCTTTCTTGTCTTGAAAGTTGTTTAATGTCTTCTTTTAATTTCTTTAATCTCTCCTGAAATGATTTTGTAGAATGTTTTCTGCAATTCTCTTCTTGTGAATTATTTGCAGGAGTGTTGGTGGTATCTGAATTTCTTTCAGATGATTTTTGCCTCCATACATTATTTTCAAGTATAGGGCAAAGATTGTCAGGTGGTGTATCATATTCAGTATAAGGATGATTTGCTTTTTGTAGCATCTGGACCAAGTCTGTCATTTTAGCAGTTGTATTTTCTGCTTCTGACATTAAATTGTCATATTGAGTTTTGTCATTGGTGACCACTACATCTCTTATTCTAGGGCCCAATCAAAATTTTACTGGCACTCAAACACAATGTTTATCAGTTGGGAATTGATAATCAGTTTCTTGATAATCAGAATTTTCCATTGCTAAAATTCTCCTTTTCATGATGTTGGAGACTGCACAACCCATTTTATCTAATAACTTAGATAATGAACATTTTTCTTTTCGTGCTAATCTCTTAAACACTGAATGTACAGCACGAAATGGGGGAGATCTTTTAGGTTGAAAGGAATTGTCAGTGTGTTCAACAGGAATTGGAATATATTGATTTTCCTCTAAAAACGAAGGATTTTCAAAAATATTCTGTTGAAATTTAGGTGTTTCAAAATTATCGTTTTCGTTCCACCTTTTCTTTCTTTTAAAAGGAGTTTCATGAACGTTCCTTGAAGAAGATCCGATCTCATACATAGATGATGGTGGAACATCATCTTCCTCGTAAACTTGTTTTCCTTTCTTATCACTCTGTCTTTTCATTTCTTCAAGGATGTAAGGTTCTTCAGGTGTATATTCAGGTAAATTGTCTGTAAAATTCAGAAAGTCTTCATAAGGTTGCAAGTCAAATTCTTGAAAAGATTGAGAATCATTTTGATATGGATTATCTAATATGAATTCCCTTTCACTAAATAATCCATAATCATTATGATAAAAGAGAGGATTTTCCTCTATTGGTATGTCAAAGTCTTGAAAGTAAGAAAAGATTGAATTCGGAGAATCTATTGTGATTTTTCTGTAATTTTAAGAAAAATGAATATTATCGACTTATTTATAAACTGGGAACTTTTATTTTCAAAATTTTGAAATGAAAACAAATGATAACAAAAGATGAGAAGAAAGATTCTCCCCAGCGGAGTCGCCACTCTCTTGGTGGCGATGGAAAGAAAAAAATAATTTTTTGGATGTCCTTGATGCGGATGAGGTCATGTCATCGCCATCCAATATATCATATCAATGTCAAGGAGTCGCCATCTAATATTAGCCTTTTTTTATTTGTATAAATCCTATGAAGGATTTAGAGAATTTTTTGGACTAATAGTAGAAAAAGATGTTTATGATAATTCTTATATGAGGATATTCTAGAATAACGTATTCTAGAATTTTCATATTAAGAAAATCATGGTAAACCAGAGATTTCTATTTTGGGTTCTTTTAGATCTCCTATAGAGGTAAGCCTCTATAGTTAATTACATCTTAAATAATTTTCAATTGTTTAAGAAAACTTCTGATTAATTTTAATCATTTGTTTTCTAAAAATTTACTTTAAGGAGAGATGTACCCACTATCACTCCCAAATGTCGTTATATCATGTTATTGAATACTTTTGGTATTATATCTAACCTAAAGGTTCTGGTTTTGTCGTCATGTCGTTGTTGTGTTGAAAAACTTCAGGTTATATGTCTAACCTAAAAGTTTTATTATGTTGTCAGTGTCGTTGTTTTGTTAAAAAGTTTCAGGTTATATGTCTAACCTAAAAGTTTTATTTTGTTGTCAATGTCATTGTTTTGTTGAAAAGTTTCAGGTTATATGTCTAACCTAAAAGTTTTGTTTTGTTATCAATATCGTTGTTTTGTTGAAAAGTTTCAGGTTATATGTCTTACCTAAAAGTTTTGTTTTGTTGTCAATGTCGTTGTTTTGTTTGAAAAGTTTCAAGTTATTGTTGACCTCATTTTTGATGAGGTATTGTCTTTTCTCTCTTCTTAGTCCTTAGGATCTAGCCTTAGGCTTTTCCTTTGACTAATCCTAGAGGACTAGAAATGGGACCCACCACTTATAAATTCCAAACACTTCTTGATTCCCTTCAAACCCCACATGTTTGATTGTAAACCCCAGAGCCACTTGGAGGGTTAAGACCAATATGTGGAGGTTTAAAGGATGAGTTTCCTATAGGACTCTTTGGCCTTAGGAGTACCCTGGATGGTCTGGTCTGGTGAGGTCTAGCTTAAACACATCACACTCTCACACACATTCTAAACCTTAAACCCACCAAAATACCCCAATACCCTCCAAATAACCTCCAAATACCCAAAATACCCTTTTTAACCCAAAATTCCAAAAATTCCAAGAATTCCCAGAAAATCCCAGAAAATCCAAAATATTACCAATTTCATTTTGTTCAACTATACCACAGCCCAATTTTGTCAATTTAAGCCGATTTCATCAAAAACCCCAATTTTGACCTAAGCCCGACCTAGGCTCCGATTTGACCCAAATTGACCCGACGCTAGCCATTTTCTTCTCAATTTAAATTTCAAACGCTTCGACACACTCTCCTAAACTGAACACAACATTCGATCGCTACCAGTTCAACCTTGAATTTCAACCAAATATGATTTAATCGCGAAATCCCCAAATTTGACCTTTTTTTGACCTGTTTTGATAACGAGGTTGTCCAAAAGGCCTCGGATGACGAAACGGACTACGCCGTTGCGTCCGGAACTTCGAAATTACCTAGGAAGGACACTAATTTTGATATCGTTTCGTGCAGGATTGATTTTTGTCCGAATCGGCGAAAATTTGAATAAAATGTTGTTTTTAAAAAAAAATGAAAAGCAAAAAAAAAAAAGAAAACCTAAATCCCTAATTCTAAACCCACGACTCTCCCTCACGTAGTACTCACGCCCAGCCCCCTCTCCCATTCACAATTCCTTCCTGTCGCGAGCCCCAGCCGAACCGAGCCCCTCCCCCCATCTCCTCTTCTTTGTCGCGGAGCTTCGGCCGTGGTCCCCTCCTCGTACGCGTGCTCTGCCTAAAGCTTCCCCTTCTGCCGCCACGCCTCCTGCGCCCTCAGCGGCTCGATTCCCACTTCCCTCACGCGACTCTTGTAGCTTCTCTTGGCTCGCCTCACCGCCCAGGTAAGCCAAAGTAAGTATCTTCTCCTTCTTGGCCTATAAAAACCCCCTCTTTGGGAAGGTTAGGGTTGGCCAAAATTTTTGGAAGGGGAGGTGCTGCTGCAGTTTTCTCCGGGCTTGTTTTGAAGCTGCTCTAGGTTTGCTTAAAAAAGTTCTTAGCCCAGTGAGCATTTAGAGGTAAGGATCCTACTATTTAGCCTTCTTCTTTGGTTTCATTTGTGAAGTATCTCGTGCCATAAGAGGTATTATCGGCCCTTAATAAGAAGAATCTTTTATTTAATTTTAAAAGTCTGATTTGAATCTATTTGGTGGTTAGTGGAGGGATTCATAAGATTTCATTTTTTTTCTGGGAATTGCTTGTTTCACATCAGGAAATCAGGTTTCTTTGATTTTGCTTATGGCACTAGCGATCTTTGAACAGAAAATACAACTTCTTTTAACTTCAAGGAAAGATTAAGTTAGTGGAGAGGTAATGAAATAATATTCTTGTTTTGTTTTTTGAGCTATTCTCACATGCTTCATTCATGCAAATAAATCAAGAATGGTGGGGTGCTTGTAAATGCCTCACTACTGTCTTCTTTAGGCACCATTTATTGTTCTTTGAGGGTGATGAGTTGAATCACTGATCCACCTTTAACTAAAGATGGAACTTTTCATTGTTTACAAACTATGGAATTTTGAAACTGCTTCTCTTCAAACTTGTATGGACATGAGGGTGTTTGAATGTTGGATTTAAAGATTATGTTTCTAGTGGCAGCACATTGATAGTTCTTGTGTGAAGGTGATTAATTTGAATGGGGGTTATTTAATTTTTACATGCATGCCACTTAATTCTTATTTATTTACATATTTAACACCCACATAAATTTTGATGTGAATTCAAGTCGATTTACATAGCTACCACCCAAGTCTTTTGAATCACATTAAAATTGGTGAACCGCATGTAAGCATGTACAACTTATGTGGTAATAATGCAATCGCTTATGGGTCACTTTATTGCTAGTTTGTATTCTGATTTGTTTTTCTGGATCTTTGGATCGAGATGTGGCTAGCTTTAATTTCCTTTATTTTGGAAAGCTGCACCTATGTGAGTTCCAGGATCTACTCAAAGAGAGTTGGGGAAGGGAAGGTTTTGAATGCTGAATGTGGGACTGTTTCATGCCCCTTTACGACTGCAGTTTTTTGGATATGTTTATGACTTACTTGATGAATATTTGTGGAATATTTCGATTTTATTCTGCCATCTAGATTGGCTGCAGTTTGGGAGCTTAAAAATGCATGTTTTGGTCTGAATTTGCTACAGTTGTCGGGGTTTTTTTTCCTTTGCAAAAATCTGGAATGCTTGAGCCTTATCTTTTTATAAAGAAACTTGAAGTATTTGAGGTGTTTTTTTACAAAATCTGAAATGTTTAGAAGCTTGGTTTGCAAAATCTGAAATGTTTGAGGTGTTTGCTTAGCAAAATCTAAAACTTTGGGGTGGCCTATTTGTAAAAATCTGAAAGTTTGGGATGACTCATTTGCAAAATTTTGAACGTTTGGAGAGTCGTTGGAGCCCTTTCTTGTTTCTTATTTGGTTGAAGTTTTGGGCTTGCATGTAGCATTTTTGGACTGCGGCTTTTTGATGCTCCTAGGGATTGCTCCCAAACGCATTTTATAGTGTTTCCGGAATTGGGAAATTAAGGTCACTTCAAAAATAAAAAATAAAAACTGAATGAGTTTAATGTGAAAAATGGAAATGATTGCAGAATTAAGGTGTTGGAACATGTGAGTGAGTGGTGAAAATTAAAATACATTTTCTGGAAGATCTGAAGGATACATGCCCAAATTTGGGAACATTTCCTATATGCAAAATTCGGATTTGAAAGTGGCCATATACACTCGTGAAAGAGGCTATACATGTTCATTATTCACATATTTCACCATGTATCCATATACACAACACTTAAGCTTTAATGTCACATGTTTCTTACCTCATTTCATGCTTTATTGTGGCTTAACGACAGCTAGCTAATATGAGATTAAACTGGTGAATTTATTTGCTATTTTTGCATTCAAACATGTTCCCTCATGAAATATCAAAATTTGAAGCTATGTGTGCTTGCTTTTCATCTATTTCAACATTTATTCACATATACAACATCAAAGCTATACTTGCACACATGTTTCACCTCATTCCAAACATAAAAGTGTGTTTTACTTGTAGGAATTTGAAGTTCTCTTTTTCATGCAAGCTATCTTATGGTTTTGAAAGTTCTAACATACTTTATACATGCTTGGGATGAGTGGAAACATTGGTTGTTACATATACATGCTTGCGACATCTCTTTTTATGCAAATTGCAGGTGTGAAAAATTCATTTTTATGCCGTTATGCTGCCCAATTTTTCTTGGTTGGTTTTGTTCTTTTTCTACTTCATTTCTACTTCACTCCGTTTTACTTTCTTTACCCGCAGCTTTGTTTTATGTTTCCCTTTTCTTTGTCATTACTTGAATGTTTGGGAAGGGTTACACACCACCTTAGGGGTCACTTCACGAGCAGTGGCTTTCCCTTTCTTTCTTTTGCTTATGATTTTACAGTTATTTGGGAAAAGGAAGTGTGTTCCTAGGAGTCTAGTCTTCACCTTCTCCGAGAGCGTCGAGGTGCCTTTAGTCCTTTTCTTAGGACATGTGAGGTCGGTCGGGAGTCCAGGGTGACTTACGTGTTTTCTGATTATTGGAAATCGACTCACTTCTTTTCGAAATTGTGTTAAGTGAGCTGCTTTCTGTCCTTCTTTCCTTCACCTCTCGTCCCTAGTTCACCTTGTTTCTTGGCTCAAAGCACACACCTACAGGGGACGTGTAGGTGTGCATATATAACCTCCTTGGGTTATATATGGGGTCTTCAAGCAAGGCTGTAAGTGCAGTGGGGACATTCATGAGACTGCAAAAAGAAAAATTACGAGAATCATAGAATGGGGCCGCCTGACTCAGAGACTCTGTAGAGAGTAGAGCAGGAATCACGGAACCGTTCGACCGTCCTTGGGGTTTCTACTACCGACAGTCTAATGTTCGTAGACCTAGTCCTATTAGGATAGTCAACCCGTGGACTGAAATGTTTTAAAACAAAAAAAATACATATGTTTGAAAAATACAAAATTACCTCCACTACTACACAGCCTACTTACCTACAGTCTTGCTTGCATGAAAACCAAAAATGAAATGTGTGAAAATTTATAAAGGTCCACGGTTGGCTGTTCGAGTCGGATTAGGACTGCCTTCTGCAGAAAGTCGGTCTAGTGGTCAGCACTCAAGTCCGGACATTAGCACAGCTCTGAGTCTGAAACACCACCGTGCTTACGGGTCTTTCTTTCTAGAGGCGCATGGTTTTCTTATGGTTCGCCATGAGTTTAGCGGGTCATCTGTGAGTTTCTTCTGGTGTTCTTTGCGGTTTTCTACGACTTTGTTTTGTTTTCATTCGTGACCTTTTTCGGAGTTCTCTACGGATGTTCTTTTTCTTTCTCTCTATTTTCTGGTTTTCTCTCGTGATTTTGTTCGCTCCCCTGTCGTCCTTCTTTTGTTTTACTGTTGGGTTTTCGTACTTACTACTTTCGTACGTACCGTAGTACTCCTGTTGAGCCTTGTGTTTGCCCACTACTTGTACTCTTGCTTTTTTTCCTGCGCTAACGACTCTTCTGCAGGAAATATAAGAAAAATATGAAAATAATAAACAGGTAACAGTGCACCGCGGATGAGCAGAGCATACGGTACTCCTGTGACACAGTTTTTACTTTTTTTACTGTTATACCTGCTTTACTTTTCAGTACATACTCCTGCTAGTCTAGCCTGTTTACTTTCAGTTTATACCTGTTACGCATGCCTTACTTTTCAGCATATACTCTTGCTAGTCTAGCCTGCTTATTTTCAGTATACATACTTGCTTAGCATGTTTTGCTTGTTGTAGCATGTTATTCCTGTTTAGCTCAGCATAACCTGCTTGTGATACTTGCTTCTCGTTGTTTGCTATAGCATATTCACGCTTACTTGTTTTCCTGCTTTCTTTTGCTACACTCGTCATCTGTTGCACACACTCACGCTTGCAATGAAAATGAAAACGATAATAATATTAAGATGAAATAAAACGATTTGCATGTTCACTTTAACTTAAGATTTAAACTTAAACTGCAACTTTGCTACGACGTGGAGCACGGAGCACGACTTCGAGGGCAGCACGGCCATCGTCAACAGTAAAACCTATGTCGACATCAGCAAAACCATTCTTTAATTTAGACAACAAGCCATAGGATTCGAGGTAGTCTGCCTAGTGCGACATAAATCCTCAACTGTTCTTTTAAGCTTTTGCACAGCTCTGTTGTGCAATATAAGCCCTAACACTTTAGGATTCAGAGGTCGTCGTCCGATATGGTGTAAATCCTCCTACCTTTCAGGTTATTTGTATAATCAGGTGATTATGTAAATGTAATTCCTATAATTAATTGGCAGGATTGAAACTTAAATAAATTCACTTCCAAAATTCAAAGCCTAACAATAGGATAGTCGGGAAGTTGTCAAGATTCCTCTTGGATCCTCAACTTCCCCTACTCCTCTTCCTTTGGACTCCTAAAATAAACTGTTCCAAATTTGAGCCATTCCCTATTGAAATTTCCAAAATCTAATTGTTTGTAAACCTTAAACTTTGAAATTCTTGAGAGCAAAACCACTGATCATTATCGAGAGTTTTCTTAAATTATTCCCGTCATTTAAGATGTAATTAACTATAGGGGCTTGCCCTTATAGGGAACTTTAAGAACCTAGGTAATATAAACCCTGCTTAATTCATTTATATTAAGCAGGGGAACTTGTCGGCTTATAAAATTGGTTCGCGGACCAAACGGATGTCACAAATCTCCTAGTTTATTTAATCGAGCCCCATCATCGAGCGAGTGTGTCTATTCTTCGGGATAGATACACGGTTTGTGGTGCGGTGCTCGTTTGTATAAACTATTTGGGATGTGAGATCGGTTTGATTTCATATCTTAAAATGTTCAAATTTAAAAATTATTTTTAAAATCAAATACTACTTTTCAAATTATTTTTTTAAATTAAATTGAAAATTCGCCGACAATTTCTGTTAGGCGACCCCCTTTTCAAAATAAAACACACAACCTAAAAAATAAGTCGTACAATTTCTGGCGACTCCGTTGGGGACTAGTTCCTCTCTCCATTTTGATCAGATGGATTCGCTTTCATAAATCGGTAGTTAGTCCATGCCCCTAGTGGACCAAACTACTATTCTTTCCGTTGGCATACCCCGCTCATTTCTGTCTTGAGTGAGTATAGTCAACTCCTTTTGGATTCTGGAGCCACTTTTAGACACCCCTAAACAGAGAGGTTCCGGAATCCTCCCACATCCCCAAAGAGGCAAGGTAGACCTCCAATAGGTGTGTTAGACTAGGGTGCTCTATTGAAGTGAGTTCGATGCGAATTCAACCTCCTCTAAATCTCGGACTGGGTCTGATACTTCATTCCTCTTTAGGTTTGACTTGTTGTAAACATGTCAAACTGAAATTCCGCTCTAACAACCTTCCAATAAACTCTAAAAAAAATAAAATTTTGTTAAAATTTTAATTCAAAATAAAATTTTCAAAACCCATCAAATACACAATAATAAAACAAAATTCAAAATTTTGAGATAAAAAAAATTTCACATGAATAAATTTTAAAGGATGCCCAGTTTACAGGACAAGTGCGTTAACTTGAGTATTACCGCTGAAATTACAAGACACGGGACGTCACTGACTTCTGGGAATTCTTCAAATGACGGGGACAATGTCTTCACCGAAGTTGATCTTTTCTTTCGCCTCCGGAGTAGAGTTCGCCGTCAGTAGGGATGAGCTGCCTGATCTGTCAGTCATCAAGTTTAGACAAGGGTTCAACGATGTTGAAGTTAAGTTTGGGGATGTGGCTATTGAAATAGTGAAGCCCGAAATGAGCAAGTCCGTTAATCCTATTGTAATGTTCAACCTGAAGTCTGTTGAGGAACTTCCCATGCCAAAGAAGGAATGGATTGAAAAGAACTCTGTTGTCATTACAAGCCTTGGGACATCTCTTAAAGCTGTTTCTGCTCCTACTGTCGGATTCATTACCGATGTACCAGTCGCCCCGCTGATTAAAGGAAAAGATATTCTACATGAGGAAAAGTCAGTTGATGCTTGTGTTTTGCCGTCTTCTAAGTTCAAGATTGGGTCTGATTTGAAGTCCGTACAAATGAAAAAGGCACAAGAATGGAAACGCGATCAAGGGATTCTGAAAGTCAAGCGACGCAATGGCTCTTTCAACGGTCTGAAGAACAGTTGTTCCAGATGAGACTGTACCAGATAGGCGAAAGAAAGGTTCCAACAACGTCAGATCGGTTACACAGAAACTATTCCTTCAAGGATGATGCCATGGCAAAGATGTTCAAAAATCTAATCAAAAGGCCAGAATTCAGACTACCAGAGCCGAAGAAACCGGACGAGATCAACAAGAAAGGACATCCAAGGTACTGCCCATACCACAGGTTCGTTGGACACACCATTGAGGACTGCTTCAGCTTTAAGGATTGGCTTCGAGGAGAATTTCGAAGTGGAAAGGTGGTAATCCCGGAAGAATATTTAAAAGAACCTGAAAAAGGTTCTATAAATATGATTTCAGATGATTCAATTGACTTCTACACGATGACACCAGTGCTCGGGGAAATAAGTGATGTTTCTCGAAAATCTCCAGTTGACTTTAAAGTCATCAAAGGAAAGTCAATTGAGGAGGCTGTGGAAAAGCTTTGAGCTAACATTGCACAGCTGTCTAAAGATCGAAAAACAACATTGAAGAGGAAGATTACGAACTAGCAGATTTCATGGAAGGTGAATTCGCGAAATCGACGTCGTCGAGACCCAATCAACATTATCCGCGAGCGACACTCCGCCTTTGGTGAAGAGAACGCCGCGGAGGATTGGCAAAGGGCCATTCAACAACGAGATGAACATATCAACCATTCGAAGAAGCAACTAGAAGAAGTGATGACCGCTATGGCCACAATTCAAGGAAAGTCACAATCACCGCGAATAACACCTCCAGAAACAAACCAACTAGAGACCATTAATGTTACAGATGAAAGAAGGGAGTTCACCGTCGATGTACAACAAAAGAGGGAATCGGTCCGGGGTCCAATACCGAACAAGACATTAAGCAAATGGTGGAACGACGAGTGAGAGAAGCCTCGGCTCGACCTAAAGAACGAACATCGATTCCGAAGGGTAGACCATACCCCGAAGAGTTTGATGATGTCCAATATCCCGCAGGTTTCGTATCACCTTAGTTCAAGATTTTTGATGAGTACGGAAACCCCCGACAAGCATGTTGCACACTTTCGAGCAAGTTGCTCGCAATGCGGGGGTAGCGATGCATTGTTGTGTCGTCAATTTGTGAATAGCCTTTCGGGGTTGCATTCGACCGGTACGCGAGCCGCTAAATGGTTTGGTGAGAACGTTCGTAGAATTGGAAGACCTCTTTGTTAAGCGGTTCAGCGGAGCTAGACACCATATCACCATCGGTGATCTTGTGGTGGAGCGACGTAAGTCAACCGAAACATTGGTAGACTACATTTTGTGATGGAGAAATTTAAGCTCGAAGTGTGAGCCACGGCTCCGGGAGCAACATGCAATTGAAATTCTCTTAAAGAGCATCCATGGACCAGCTGCATTTCTCCTCAAAGGATTCACAATCAAAACGTTCGAGAAATTTGCAAAGCCGGAAGTTTGCAAGAGGAAGCCAACAGATTGGGTTTTCCGGAAAATTCGAAAAGCTAGAGCCGGTCAAGACATTCGAGGAGTCCGAGACAATGGCCGTGGTGGATAAAGGCAAGCGACCAATGCAGATCCGGATTGAACGGCCTCGACAACAAGATCTTATCAACGATCGTCTCAACAAGGTGGTCGCTTCGGATGGATGGAAGACGTGGTCCATCTACGGCCAAGAAACTAAGCAGAGTATATTCTTTCAAAGATGAGGCAAGTGGAAAAGATGTTTCGAATTTGATTAAGAAGCCCAAGTTTAGATTGCTCGAGGCAAAGAAACCGACGGAAGTTAACAAGAAGAATCATCCCAACTATCGCCCATATCACGTAATGCTCTGGGCACACCATCGAAGGTCGTATCGGTTTCAAAGAATGGTCGGAGAAAAACTTCAAGAATGGAAGCGTAACAATCCCCGATGAATATTTGAAAGGAACTTGAAATAAGTAATATCAATATGATTTCAAGCGATTTGTTTGCTTCAATTGGTTCCTACGCTAATCGACAACGGACGTGACACTTTTTGGTTTCTATTACTTTCGACGCTCGAAAGAAGATATTAGCACGATCGCATTGGTCCGTACCATCCTTCTTACTGCAATGAATGAATGACAAAGAGTTTGTTTTTGTCCAGAATTGCTCTATATTTGGAAAAGCTTAAATTTGGATATTTTGCTAAGACTATGGTTTCAGGGAAGAATGAAATTAATGCTCTAATAACTGAGTCCTTTACTTTAAGGAATTTGGACTGGGTCCTAAATTGATTTCAAAATGAAGTAGTGTGGTTGAAATACGAGTAATTGATTCGGGATATCACGAGCCTTTTTAATTTCCTGCCATGTGGCTGGGTCTGGACTTTTAAATAAGTTATAATATCCCAGGATTCATGTTAAGAAACATTTTGGAATTATTAATTAGGGGAGTTTCGACATTCAAAATCTTTAACAAAAATATGCACTGCCAGATACAGTAATTCTTAGAAAACAAAGGAGCAAAAAAAAAAAAAAGTTCCTGAGGAGAAGCTTGAGGTGGGCACAAAATCAAAAATTGGTGTCTCAATCAAGACATTCAAAATCTTTAACATATGCTCCACCAGATATAGTAATCCTCAATAAAAAAAGGAGAGCGAAAAGCTCAATGAAAAAAAAAAGAGAAAAAAAAAGTTCCTGAGGAGAAACTTGAGGTGAGCACAAAATCAAAAATTGGTGTCTCAATCAAGACATTCAAAATCTTTAACATGTGCTCCACCAGACATAGTAATCCTCAATAAAAAGGAGAGCGAAATGCTCAATGGAAAAAAAAAATGAGAAAGAAAAAGAAAAAGAATGCTCCCTGAGAAGAAGCTTGAGGCAAGCATATAATCAAAAATTGGTGTCTTAATCCTCCCCGATTAATAAAACTTGAAATACAACCTTAAGAAGTTTCCTCTGATATTATGCTTTGAAAAGAGTCAAGTGATTTTATGTCTTTTGGACGGTCATTAACTGGCTCAGAAATATCTTTGGACGGTGAAAAATATTTTAATCACATGAACATAAATTTTGAAATCTACTTAAGCCCAGGAAGAAAGAATTAAACAAATGACAACGATATTAGCAGTTAATGTAAATTCAACCCCGAAGTCGTATCCTTCAGCGCCCAGCAAATACAACTTCAACGTCAGTTCAAAGAACGTCATAGTAATTTCTCGAAGACAGTGTGAACACCCTTGACGAAATCGGTGACAAAATCAAATGACAACTGCTACGAACAAAGCTACAGAGTTGCAGCCTCCTAAACTTCCACGTCCTTAGAGATAACACATCTTTATAGGTGCTTGAAAGAATATAAATTCCGATAGCAACTTAAAGAGTGAGTTATTATCTACAGTTGATTTCAATCGACTGATGATACCCTCAGAAGTACTGTGCATCGTGATGTTTCAGAGACAAATTCTTGTCCTACGAAGCACTGATGTCGCACTTGTCTAAAACTGGGTCCAGATCTTAAAACAAATGAAACTAAATAAAACTCTGCGTCAAACAAAATAAAAGTCAACATAACAAAACAAAAGAACTCTCCACCTTGTGAATTTTCAAAAATCTCTGCATAACATTTCGATAAAATTCAGCACTGCATGAACTTCTACGAACATTCTCTGTACTTTACAATATGTTTTCACAATCTCTCGCATTCATAAATCTCAAAGAATATGTTCGATCTTCGCATTCATAAAACTCTGCATTCCCAAATATTAGCAAAATCTTTCTCAAATCTTAGCATAAGCCAAATCTCAGTAAAATTCTTCATAGTCATAGCATAAATCAAATATCAACAAAATTTTTCACAACCACTGCATAAACTGAATCTCAGCAAAAATTCCCCATGGACCTCAGCAAAATTTCCCTCAATCTCCGCATAAATAAATTTCAACAAAATTCTTCAGTCTCAGCATAAGTCAGCAAAATTCTTCAATGTCTCTGCATTCACAGAATCTCTGTAATTCTCAGCACTTGGGATAGGCTTCCACCCTACTCCCTTCTCAGCATTCTCAGCAATTCTCAGCATATTCTCAGCATTTCTCAGCAATCTCAGCAGTTCTCAGCAATTCTCAGCATTCTCAGCATATCCTCAGCAATCTCAGTAATTCTCGGCATATCCTCGGCAATCTCGAGCAATTCTCAGGCATATTCTCAGCACTCGGGATAGGCTTCCGCCCGAATCCCTTCTCGGCAATTCTCGATACTAGGGATAGGCACGGTCCCACTCCTTTCTCAAGCAATCTCAAAATTTGATCCTCTCGACAAGAAATTGAAATTAAAGCACTCTGCATTTCGGATAGGCTTTGTCCTATTCTTCCTCGGCATTTGGGATAGGCTCGGTCTTAATCCATCTCGAGCATACACATATGGAATAGGTTCGATCCTGCTTCCTTCTCGAGCATACAAATGCATTCAGGTGGGCCTTAGCTCTACTCTTTTCTCCACATAAAACCAAAATTGAAACTCAAATCGAAATTCAAACTCAAAATTAAAACTTGAAATAAAAATGAAACGAATCTAAGATCCAATCTCTTAAAATCTTGTGATCTAAAATTCACCTCCTTTTTTTTTCCCCAGCGAGAGTTCTGGAATCTTTAATCTTGGAGATTTACCTCGTACTACCCAGCGGAAATTCTTCTAATTCGTCCTAAGTTTGTCACTTGGACATCTGTGTTGGTTTTGTTGATCTCTTCGGTCAACGCCAATACGTGCGGTGTGCTTGGTCAGCACACCACACCTATTGGGGGTCCATTTGTTGACCTCATTTTTGATGAGGTATTGTCTTTTCTCTCTTCTTAGTCCTTAGGATCTAGCCTTAGGCTTTTCCTTTCGACTAATCCTAGAGGACTAGAAATGAGACCCACCACTTAGAAATTCCAAACACTTCTTGATTCCCTTCAAACCCCACATGTTTGATTGTAAACCCCAGGAGCCACTTGGAGGGTTAAGACCAATATGTGGAGGTTTAAAGGACGAGTTTCCTATAGGACTCTTTGGCCTTAGGAGTACCCCTAGATGGTCCGGTCCAGGTGAGGTCTAGCTTGCACACATCACACTCTCACACACATTCTAAACCTTAAACCCACCAAAATACCCCAATACCCTCCAAATAACCTCCAAATACCCAAAATACCCTTTTTAACCCAAAATTTCAAAAATTCCAAGAATTCCCAGAAAATCCCAGAAAATCCCAAATATTCCCAATTTCATTTTGTTCAACTATACCACAGCCCAATTTTGTCAATTTAAGCCAATTTCATCAAAAACCCAAATTTTGACCTAAGCCCGACCTAGGCTCCGATTTGACCCAAATTGACCCGACGCTAGCCATTTTCTTCTCAATTTAAATTTTAAACGCTTCGACACACTCCCCTAAACTGAATGCAACATTCGATCGCTACCAGTTCAACCTTGAATTTCAACCAAATCTGATTTAATCGCGAAATCCCCAAATTTGACATTTTTTTGACCTGTTTTCATAACGAGGTTGTCCAAACGACCTCGGATGATGAAATGGACTGCGCCGTTGCGTCCGGAACGTCGAAATTACCTAGGAAGGACACTAATTTTGATATCGTTTCGTGCGGGATTGATTTTTGTCCGAATCGGCGAAAATTTGAATAAAATGTTGTTTTTAAAAAAAAAATGAAAAGCAAAAAAAAAAAAAAAAAACCCTAAATCCCTAATTCTAATCCCACGACTCTCCCTCACGCAGCACTCACGTCCAACCCCCTCTCCCATTCGCGATTCCTTCCTGTCGCGAGCCCCAGCCGAACCGAGCCCCTCCCCCCATCTCCTCTTCTTCGTTGCGGAGCTTCGGTCGTGGTCCCCTCCTCGTACGCGTGCTCTGCCTAAAGCTTCCCCTTCTGCCGCCACGCCTCCTGCGCCCTCAGTGGCTCGATTCCCACTTACCTCACGCGACTCTTGTAGCTTCTCTTGGCTCGCCTCACCGCCCAGGTAAGCCAAAGTAAGTATCTTCTCCTTCTTGGCCTATAAAAACCCCCTCTTTGGGAAGGTTAGGGTTGGCCAAAATTTTTGAAAGGGGAGGTGCTGCCAGATTTTCTCCTGGCTTGTTTTAAAGCTGCTCTAGGTTTGCTTAAAGAAGTTCTTAGCCCAGTGAGCATTTAGAGGTAAGGATCCTACTATTTAGCCTTCTTCTTTGGTTTCATTTGTGAAGTATCTCATGCCATAAGAGGTATTATCGGCCCTTAATAAGAAGAATCTTTTATTTATTTTTAAAAGTCTGATTTGAATCTGTTTGGTGGTTAGTGGAGGGATTCATAAGATTTCATTTTTTTTCTGGGAATTGCTTGTTTCACATCAGGAAATCAGGTTTCTTTGATTTTGCTTATGGCACTAGCGATCTTTGAACAGTAAATACAACTTCTTTTAACTTCAACGAAAGATTAAGTTAGTGGAGAGGTGATGAAATAATATTCTTGTTTTGTTTTTTGAGCTATTCTCACATGCTTCATTCATGCAAATAAATCAAGAATGGTGGGGTGCTTGTAAATGCCTCACTCATTAGTCTCCATTTCTTGTTCTTTGAGGGTGACGAGTTGAATCACTGATCCACCTTTAACTAAAGATGGAACTTTTCATTGTTTACAAACTATGGAATTTTGAAACTGCTTCTCTTCAAACTTGTATGGACATGTGGGGGTTTGAATGTTGGATTTAAAGATTATGTTTCTAGTGCCAGCACATTAATAGTTCTTGTGTGAAGGTGATTAATTTGAATGGGGGTTATTTAATTTTTACATACATGCCACTTAATTCTTATTTATTTACATATTTAACACCCACATAAATTTTGATGTGAATTCAAGTCGATTTACATAGCTACCACCCAAGTCTTTTGAATCACATTAAAATTAGTGAACCGCATGTAAGCATGTACAACTTATGTGGTATGAATGCAATCGCTTATGGGTCACTTTATTGCTAGTTTGTATTCTGCTTTATTTTTCTGGCTCTTTGGATCGAGATGTGGCTAGCTTTAATTTCCTTTATTTTGGAAAGCTGCACCTATGTGAGTTCCAGGATCTACTCAAAGAGAGTTGGGGAAGGGAAGGTTTTGAATGCTGAATGTGGGACTGTTTCATGCCCCTTTACGACTGCAGTTTTTTGGATATGTTTATGACTTACTTGATGAATATTTTTGGAATATTTGGAGTTTATTCTGCCATCTAGATTGGTTGCAGTTTGGGAGCTTAAAAATGCATGTTTTGGTCTGAATTTGCTACTGTTGTCGGGGTTTTTTTTCCTTTGCAAAAATCTGGAATGCTTGAGCCTTATCTTTTTATAAAGAAACCTGAAGTATTTGAGGTGTTGTTTTACAAAATCTGAAATGTTTAGAAGCTTGGTTTGCAAAATCTGAAATGTTTGAGGTGTTTGCTTAGCAAAATCTAAAACTTCGGGGTGGCCTATTTGTTAAAATCTGAAAGTTTGGGATGACTCATTTGCAAAATTTTGAACGTTTGGAGAGGCGTTGGAGCCCTTTCTTGTTTCTTATTTTGTTGAAGTTTTGGGCTTGCATGTAGCATTTTTGGACTGCAGCTTTTTGATGCTCCTAGAGATTGCTCCCAAAAGTGTTTCCCGAATTGGGAAATTAAGGTCACTTCAAAAATAAAAAATAAAAACTGAATGAGTTTAATGTGAAAAATGGAAATGATTGCAGAATTAAGGAACATGTGAGTGTGTGGTGAAAATTAAAATACATTTTCTGGAAGATCTGAAGGATACATGCCCAAATTTGGGAACATTTCCTATATGCAAAATTCGGATTTGAAAGTGGCCATATACACTCGTGAAAGAGGCTATACATGTTCATTATTCACATATTTCACCATGTATCCATATACACAACACTTAAGCTTTAATGTCACATGTTTCTTACCTCATTTCATGCTTTATTGTGGCTTAACGACAGCTAGCTAATATGAGATTAAATTGGTGAATTTATTTGCAATTTTTGCATTCAAACATGTTCCCTCATGAAATATCAAAATTTGAAGCTATGTGTGCTTGCTTTTCATCTATTTCAACATTTATTCACATATACAACATCAAAGCTATACTTGCACACATGTTTCACCTCATTCCAAACATAAAAGTGTGTTTTACTTGTAGGAATTTGAAGTTCTCTTTTTCATGCAAGCTATCTTATGGTTTTTAGAGTTCTAACATACTTTATACATGCTTGGGATGAATGGAAACATTGGTTGTTACATATACATGGTTGCGACATCTGTTTTTATGCAAATTGCAGGTGTGGAAAATTCATTTTTATGCCGTTATGCTGCCTGATTTTTCTTGGTTGGTTTTGTTCTTTTTCTACTTCATTTCTACTTCACTCCGTTTTACTTTCTTTACCCGCAGCTTTGTTTTATGTTTCCCTTTTCTTTGCCATTACTTAAATGTTTGGGAAGGGTTACACACCACCTTAGGGGTCACTTCACGAGCAATGGCTTTCTCTTTCTTTCTTTTGCTTATGATTTTACAGTTATTTGGGAAAAGGAAGTGTGTTCCTAGGAGTCTAGTCATCACCTTCTCCGAGAGCGTCGAGGTGCCTTTAGTCCTTTTCTCAGGACATGTGAGGTCGGTCGGGAGTCCAGGGTGACTTACGTGTTTTCTGTTTATTGGAAATCGACTCACTTCTTTTCGAAATTGTGTTAAGTGAGCCGCTTTCCGTCCTTCTTTCCTTGACCTCTCGTCCCTAGTTTCACCCTTTTTCTTGGTTCAAAGCACACACCTACAGGGGACGTGTCGGTGTGCATATATAACCTCCTTGGGTTATATATGGGGTCATCAAGCAAGGCTGTAAGTGCGGTGGGGACATTGATGAGACTGCAAAAAAAAAAAATTACGAGAATCATAGAATGGAGCCGCCTGACTCAGAGACTCTGTAGAGAGTAGAGCAGGAATCACGGAACCGTTCGACCGTCCTTGGGGTTTCTACTATCGACAGTCTAATGTTCGTAGACCTAGTCCTATTAGGATAGTCAACCCGTGGACTGAAATGTTTTAAAACAAAAAAAATACATATGTTTGAAAAATACAAAATTACCTCCACTACTACACAGCCTACTTACCTACAGTCTTGCTTGCATGAAAACCAAAAATGAAATGTGTGAAAATTTATAAAGGTCCACGGTTGGCTATTCGAGTCGGATTAGGACTGCCTTCTGCGGAAAGTCGGTCTAGTGGTCAGCACTCAAGTCCGGACATTAGCACAGCTCTGAGTCCAAAACACCACCGTGCTTACGGGTCTTTCTTTCCAGAGGCCCATGGCTTTCTTATGGTTCGCCATGAGTTTAGCGGGTCATCTGTGAGTTTCTTCCGGTGTTCTTTGCGATTTTCTACGACTTTGTTTTGTTTTCATTCGTGACCTTTTTCGGAGTTCTCTACGGACGTTCTTTTTCTTTCTCTCTATTTTCTGGTTTTCTCTCGTGATTTTGTTCGCTCCCCTGTCGTCCTTCTTTTGTTTTACTGTTGGGTTTTCGTACTTCGCTACTTTCGTACGTACCGTAGTACTCCTGTTGAGCCATGTGTTTGCCCACTACTTGTACTCTTGCTTTTTTTCCTGCGCTAACGACTCTTCTGCAGGAAATATAAGAAAAATATGAAAATAATAAACAGGTAACAGTGCACCGTGGATGAGCAGAGCATACGGTACTCCTGTGACACAGTTTTTACTTTTTTTACTGTTATACCTGCTTTACTTTTCAGTACATACTCCTGCTAGTCTAGCCTGTTTACTTTCAGTTTATACCTGTTACGCATGCCTTACTTTTCAGCATATACTCTTGCTAGTCTAGCCTGCTTATTTTCAGTATACATACTTGCTTAGCATGTTTTGCTTGTTGTAGCATGTTATTCCTGTTTAGCTCAAGCATAACTCCGCTTGTGATACTAGCTTCCCGTTGTTTGCTATAAGCATATTCCCGCTTACTTGTTTTCCTGCTTTCTTTTGCTACACTTGTCACTGTTGCACACACTCACGCTTGCAATGAAAATGAAAACGATAATAATAATAAGATGAAATAAAACGATTTGCATGTTCACTTTAAGTTAAGATTTAAACCTAAACTGTAACTTTGCTACGACGTGGAGCACGGAGCACGACTTCGAGGGCAGCACGGCCATCGTCAACAAGAAACCTATGTCGACATCAGCAAAACCATTCTTTAATTTAAACAACAAGCCATAGGATTCGAGGTAGCCTGCCTAGTGCGACATAAATCCTCACCTGTTCTTTTAAGCTTTTGCACAGCTCTGTTGTGCAATATAAGCCCTAACACTTTAGGATTCCGAGGTCGTCGTCCGATATGGTGTAAATCCTCCTACCTTTCAGGTTATTTGTATAATCAGGTGATTATGTAAATGTAATTCCTATAATTAATTGGTAGGATTGAAACTTAAATAAATTCACTTCCGAAATTCAAAGCCTAACAATAGGATAGTCGGGAAGTTGTCAAGATTCCTCTTGGATCCTCAACTTCCCCTACTCCTCTTCCTTTGGACTCCTAAAATAAACTGTTCCAAATTTGAGTCATTCCCTATTGAAATTTCCAAAATCCAATTGTTTGAAAACCTTAAACTTTGAAATTCTTGAGAGCAAAACCACCGATCATTATCGAGAGTTTTCTTAAATGATTCCCGTCATTTAAGATGTAATTAACTATAGGGGCTTGCCCTTATAGGGAACTTTAAGAACCTGGGTAATATAAACCCCGCTTAATTCATTTATATTAAGCGTGGGAACTTGTCGGCTTATAAAATTGGTTTGCGAGACCAAACGGATGTCACAAATCTCCTAGTTTATTTAATCGAGCCCCATCATCAAGCGAGTGTGTCTATTCTTCGGGATAGATACACGGTTTGTGGTGCGGTGCTCGTTTGTATAAACTATTTGGGATGTGAGATCGGTTTGATTTCATATCTTAAAATGTTCAAATTTAAAAATTATTTTTAAAATCAAATACTACTTTTCAAATTATTTATTTAAATTAAATTGAAAATTCACCGACAATTTCTATTAGGCGACCCCCTTTTCAAAATAAAACACACAACCTAAAAAAATAAGTCGTACAGTTATATGTCTAACCTAAAAGTTTTGTTTTATTTTGTTGCTAATATTTTATCATCGACGTCCTGCAAAACAGAGTTAGCACACCCTATAACAAGCAAAGAAAATCTAAACGGAAATTCTTGTTTTCATCCTGCAAAGAAAATATTGTCAGAAATAATGTCAGAGAATATTTTTTGAACGTCAAGTTATTTCGAAATGTCAACTTCATGCTAATCATGTTGTTTTATTTTTGAAAGGTCAAATTTTCGTTGATTATGTCAACATCAGATTTATGTGGGTTATGTCAATTTTGGTTTAGAATGTCGATTTTATGTCAGTTATGTTTGTTTTTTGTTTGGAATGTCAAATTTATGTCGATTTTGTCAATATTGGTTTAGAATGTCGATTTTATGTCAGTTATGTTGATTTTTGTTTGGAATGTCAAATTTATGTTGATCATGTTAATTTATGTTTGAAATGTCAAACTTATGTTGATTATGTCGATTTGAGTTCAATTTTGTCGATTTAAGTTCAATTTAGGTTGAACCTAAGATTTATGTCGATTTAGGTTCAATTTGAGTTGAATCTAAGGTTTATATCGATTTAGGTTCAATTTAGGTTGAACCTAAGGTGAATATTAATTTAGGTTCAATTTGGGTTGAACCTAAGGTTTATGTCGATTTAGATTCAATTTGGATTGAATCTAAGGTTTATGTCGATTTAGATTCAATTTGGGTTGAAACTAAGGTTTATGTCGATTTAGATTCAATTTGGGTTGAATCTAAGGTTTATGTCGAATTAGGTTCAATTTGGTTTGAATCTAAGGTTTATGTCGAATTAGGTTCAATTTGGTTTGAACCTAAGGTTTATGTCGATTTAGATTCAATTTGGGTTGAACCTAAGGTTTATGTCGATTTAGATTCAATTTGGGTTGAATCTAAGGTTTATGTCGATTTAGGTTCAATTTGGGTTGAATCTAAGGTTTATGTCGATTTAGATTGAATTTGGGTTGAACCTAAAGTTTATGTTCAGTTTAGTAGAGTTAGGTTCATTGTTAGTTGAACCTAAGGTTTAGATTTGGATTTAAGTTCAAGTTGGGTTGGACTCAAGTTAGGTTATGTTTGAGTTTAAGTTAGGTTCAATGTGGATTGGACCAAAGATTAGGTTTACTTGAGTTCAAGTTGGATTGAACTCAATTTAGGTTATGTTTGAGTTAGGTTCAATGTGGATTGAACCTAAAGTTTGGGTTTACTTGAGTTCAAGTTGGATTGGACTCAAGTTAGATTATGTTTGAGTTAAAGTTAGGTTCAATGTGGATTGAACCTAAAGTTTAGGTTTACTTGAGTTCAATTTGGATTGGACTCAAGTTAGATTATGTTTGAGTTTAAGTTAGGTTCAATGTGGATTGAACCTAAAGTTTTGGTTTACTTGAGTTCAAGTTGGATTGGACTATAGTTAGATTATGTTTGTGTTTAAGTTAGGTTCAATGTGGATTGAACCTAAAGTTTAGGTTTACTTGAGTTCAAGTTGGATTGGACTCAAGTTAGATTATGTTTGAGTTTAAGTTAGGTTCAATGTGGATTGAACTTAAAGTTTAGGTTTACTTGAGTTCAAGTTGGATTGGACTCAAGTTAGGTTATTTTTGGCTAAGTTTGGTTTAACTTGAGTCTAATATGGATTAGACTTAAGTTTGGTTTGATTTTGACTTAGGTTCATGTCGAGTTGAACCTAAGTTTGGTTTGACTTAAGTCTAATGTAGGTTAGACTTAAGTTAGGTTTAGGTTTAATTTAGGTTCAATGTGGGTTGAACCTAAGTTTGGTTTGACTTAAGTCTAATATAGGTTAGACTTAAGTTAGGTTTAAGTTTGACTTAGGTTCATGTCAGGTTGAACCTAAGTTTGGTTTAACTTAAGTTTAATATGGGTTAGACTTAAGTTTGGTTTAAGTTTGACTTAGGTTCATGTCAGGTTGAACCTAAATTCAGTTTAACTTAAGTCTAATATGGGTTAGACTTAAGTTTGATTTAAGTTCAGTGTAGATTGGACTTAAGTTTGACTTAGATCTAACTAAGTTTGGTTTGACTTAAGTCTAAATGGGTTAGCTTAAGTCAGGTTTGATTTTTATTAAACCTTAGTTAATTAAGGCTTAATGGTCTTATTAAGTCTAAGGTTTAGACCTAATTAGGATTTGAATTTAGTTAAGCCTTAGTTAGTTAAGGCTTAATGGTTTAATTAGATCTAATGGTTAGGTCTAATTAGGGTTTGGGTTTGATGAAACCTTAGTTAGTTAAGGTTTAATGGTTTAATTAGATCTAATGGGTTAGATCTAATTAGAGTTTAAGTTTAATTAAACCTTAGTTAGTTAAAGTGTAATGGTATAATTAGGTCTAAGGGTTAGACCTAATTAGGGTTTAAGTTTGATTAAACCTTAGTTAGTTAAGGTTTAATGGTTTAATTAGGTCTAAGGGTTAGACCTAATTAGGGTTTGAGCTTGATTAAACCTTAGTTAGTTAAGGTTGAATGGTTTAATTAGATCTAATGGGTTAGATCTATTTAGAGTTTAAGTTTAATTAAACCTTAGTTAGCTAAGGTTTAATGGTTTAATTAGGTCTAAGGGTTAGACCTAATTAGGGTTTAAGTTTGATTAAACCTTTGTTAGTTAAGGTTTAATGGTTTAATTAGGTCTAAGGGTTAGACCTAATTAGGGTTTGAGTTTGATTAAACCTTAGTTAGTTAAGGTTTAATGGTTTAATTAGATCTAATGGGTTAAATCTAATTAGGGTTTGAGTTTAATTAAACCTTAGTTAGTTAAGGTTTAATGGTTTAATTAGGTCTAAGGGTTAGACCTAATTAGGGTTTAAGTTTGATTAAACCTTAGTTTGTTAAGGTTTAATTGTTTAATTAGGTCTAAGGGTTAGACCTAATTAGGGTTTGAGTTTAATATAACCTTAGTTAGTTAAGGTTTAATGGTTTAATTAGGTCTAAGGGTTAGACCTAATTAGGGTTTAAGTTTGATTAAACCTTAGTTAGTTAAGGTTTAATGGTTTAATTAGATCTAATGGGTTAGATCTAATTAGGGTTTAAGTTTAATTAAGCCTTAGTTAGTTAAGGTTTAATGGTTTAATTAGGTCTAAGGGTTAGACCTAATTAGGGTTTGAGTTTGATTAAACCTTAGTTAGTTAAGGTTTAATGGTTTAATAAGATCTAATGGGTTAGATCTAATTAGGTTTTATGTTTGATTAAACCTTAGTTAGTTAAGGCTTAATAGTTTAATTAGGTCTAAGGATTAGACCTAATTAGGGTTTAGGTTTGATTAAACATTAGTTAGTTATGGCTTAATGGTTTAATTAGGTCTAAGGGTTAGACCTAATTAGGGTTTAAGTTTAATTAAACCTTAGTTAGTTAAGGTTTAATGGTTTAATTAGGTCTAAGGGTTAGACCTAATTAGGGTTTAGGTTTGATTAAACCTTAGTTAGTTAAGGTTTAATGGTTTAATTAGGTCTAATGGGTGTGACCTAAATAGGGTTTAGGTTTTATTAAACCTTAGTTAGCTAAGGTTTAATGGTTTAATTAGGTCTAAGGGTTAGACCTAATTAGGGTTTAATTTTGATAAAACCTTAGTTAGTTAAGGTCTAATGGTTTAATTAGGACTAATTGGTTAGACCTAATTAGGGTTTAGGTTTGATTAAACCTTAGTTAGTTAAGGTCTAATAGTTTAATTAGGTCTAATGGGTTAGACCTAATTAGGGATTAGGCTTTATTAAACCTTAGTTAGTTAAGGTTTAATGATTTAATTAGGTCTAAGGGTTAGACCTAATTAGGGTTTAATTTTGATTAAACCTTAGTTAGTTAAGGTCTAATGGTTTAATTAGGTCTAATGGGTTAGACCTAATTAGGGTTTAGGTTTGATTAAACCTTTGTTAGTTAAGGTTTAATGGTTTAATTAGGTCTAAGGGTTAAACCTAATTAGGGTTTAAGTTTGGTTAAACCTAATTAGGGTTTAAGTTTGATTAAACCTTAGTTAGTTAAGGTTTAATGGTTTAATTAGTCCATGGTTAGACCTAATTAGGGTTTAATTTTGATTAAACCTTATGTTTAAGGAGGTTAATTATGTTTAGTATGTCTTAAAACCTAATTAAAGGAGTTTAGTTCTGATTAATTAAGTTTAATATATCTTTAAACCTAATTAAAAGGTGTTAGGTTTTGTGTTACTTAAGTTTAATATGCCCTTAAACCTAATTAAAAAGAGTTTAATATTTATTAAACCTAATTTAAGTAAGGTTTAATAGGTTAATTAAGTTTAGTGTGTCCTTAAACTTAATTAAAAAAAGTTTGATTTTTTTTGTTAAACCTAATTTAGGTAAGGTTTAATTGGTTAATTAAGTTTAGTGTGTCCTTAAACTTTATTAAAGAAGTTTAACTTTTATTAAACCTAATTTAGGTAAGGTTTAATGGGTTAATTAAGTTTAGTGTGTCCTTAAACTTTATTGAAGAAGTTTAATTTTTATTAAACCTAATTTAGGTAAGGTTTAATGGGTTAATTAAGTTTAGTGTGTCCTTAAACTTAATTAAAAAGGTTTGATTTTTATTAAACCTAATTTAGGTAAGGTTTAATTGGTTAATTAAGTTTAGTCTGTCCTTAAACTTAATTAAAGAAGTTTAACTTTTATTAAACCTAATTTAGGTAAGGTTTAATGGGTTAATTAAGTTTAGTGTGTCTTTAAACTTAATTAAAGAAGTTTAACATTTATTAAACCTAATTTAGGTAAGGTTTAATGGGTTAATTAAGTTTAGTGTGTCTTTAAACTTAATTAAAGAAGTTTAACTTTTATTAAACCTAATTTAGGTAAGGTTTAATGGGTTAATTAAGTTTAGTGTGTCTTTAAACTTAATTAAAGAAGTTTAATTTTTATTAAACCTAATTTAAGTAAGGTTTAATGGGTTAATTAAGTTTAGTGTGTCCTTAAACTTAAATAAAAAGGTTTGATTTTTATTAAACCTAATTTAGGTAAGGTTTTATTGGTTAATTAAGTTTAGTATATCCTTAAACTTAATTAAAGAAGTTTTATTTTTATTAAACCTAATTTAGGTAAGGTTTAATGGGTTTAAATGTCATTTTAAACCTTAATTGAATCTAATCTTGTCATTTTAGACTCAAGTGAGGTTTATTATTAGCCTATCATAGGCTAGAACCATTTTCAAACTTAGATTGTTGATGAAAATAGTTTAATTTTATAAAGGGTCATTTTAGGATCAAAATTATTTAATTAATAAATGATTTTAACCCTAAATGTCCAAATGTCATTCAAGATTGTTTCTATGACATAGAAATATTTTTCCAAGGGTCATTGTCTGTTGCCCTATCATTCCTAGTCATTTGTATTTTTATTTTCTTAATTTTCAAATTTTTATAATTATTATTTAAAATAATTACAAAGAAACTTAAAAATTCAAGAAAAGTATCCTAAGCATGTTTTCTGTCCTTAGAAAAATTATGGAAGGTCCCTAAGAACATAAAGATAAATGCCTCAAAATTTCAAAATTTTTTTATTTGTAAATAATTTTTAATAATTAAAATACTCCAGAGAGTATTTAATTAATTAAAAATTAAATACTGAGAATAAAATAATGATTTTGGTCTCATAATTTTCTCCTCTTCAAGAGCTTTCCAGAGGTATTTTTATTTTATTTTTATGACCTCTGGTTAAAAAGATATGAATTTTTGAAGTTTGAAGGGTTAAAATGAATGTTTCTTTTTTTTTTTAATTCTGCGCCGCCATAACTTCCCGCTGTCGACCCGTGTCCTCGGACGCGTCGAACAGGAGGGAAGATCCCGTGCAACGGACGGACAGCGGACACCGCGGGCGCAGATCAGCGCCGTCCATCATAAAGGCGTGGGATCGAACTGCTGAGAAAATTCAGGATTTATTTCAAAAATTCTGAAACCCTTAAACTTCAAATGTTAATATCTCACTCATTTCTGAATGAAATTGAGTGATTTTTTTTTTAAAATGCTCATCTGGATGAGATGTATCTATCCATACGGTGAGGATACACTTTTAAACCAGTATGGCACATGATTTATCAAAAATACGATTTATTTTACAAAGATAAATTCCATACCTTGGCCACAAGCAAATCAAGCTAGATCAGACTTTATGGTTGCCTTCTAGGACCCCAATAGAAGATAATTGCTACAACAATTTGTTCCAGAAGTAGGGCTTAGAGAGGAATTTGGAAAAAGTTCCTAATTTGGGCTGTTTTTTAAAATTGGTCAAATTGGCTCAAATGGACTGAAACTATGGCTTGGGATTGATCCGAAAAGATTATGGAAGCTCTTAGGAAGAAGTTTTGTGTTGGGAGTAAGCGGGTTTGAGCAGCCTATGGACCTCCCTAAATATTTTCTCTTTTCTTGCTAGTTTCGGCCATGGGGTCTTTTTATAGCAAGGGGATGGTGTTGGCTTGGCTTAGGCTGTTCTACGAGATTACTTACCTCCTCTATCAGCTCATTGGGTGATCAATTGGCTGAAGATAGACTTTGATGCTTCTCCCTAAGTTTGCCATGATGAGTTTCATCTCTTTGGCTCTTGTCCATTGGCTATTGTGGGAGGTGAATGGTGAGCTGCCTATACCTCTCTTAAGAAGCTTACACCTCACTCCTTAGGCTAGGAAAATGGTGACACATATGCCTAGCCTTCATCATTAACTTTAACCATGGTGAGGGGGGGTTTCATGTGTGGTTTTCCTCCCATTGGGTGGCTTGGGAGGTGGAGAAGATGGCCTTTTGTTGGCCGGCCACTTCATGGAGAGATGATGCTTAGGGTGAAGGAGGTGGTGACACCTCACCCCATGCATAACTATGGATGTTAAGCCATGGGTAGTGGTCCTTAAGATGGGCTTAATTAAGTGTTAAATAAGCTTTTAAGATGGTTTAGCCTAATTAATTATGAAGAGGCTAAAAAGTAATTTCATTTCTTCTTTAATTCCCATTTTAATAAATTATTTTATTAAATAAAAATTGTGGAAATTACTTTATTAATCAATTTATTAATTGAAAATAATTTCAAATTCATTAATTGATTATTTTTGTCATTTTTGTAATTTTATGATTTTAATTTAATTTTCATTTTAATTAATTGACTCATTTTAATTAATTATGTCAATTATTTAAAATTTTAAAAATTAAATCATTAATCATTTTAATTAATTAAAATAATTTTGAAATTAATTATTTGATTAATTTTGTTATTTTTATTTCATTTTTATCTATTTTAAAGAAAATAGATAGTGTTGACCAATTTTGACTTGGGTTGACCCAAGTCAGCCCAAATTGATCAAATTGATTTTAAGATGTCCGATTCTTGTGATTTTGTCATTGTGGTGTTTTAAATGTGTCGATGGGTGAAAAGGTTGATTTATGGGTCATGCAGATCTGGTCATTAGGTTCGGTCCGACCAATTTGACCAAACTTGACTTTTTAGGTTAAAAGGTTGACTCTATCAGGCCAACAATGTAGGTCATTAGTCTCAGTTTGACCAATTTGACCAAAGTTGACTTTTTAGGTCAAAAGGTTGATGATGTAGTCACTTAGGTCTAATTTACTGATTTGACCGAAGTTAACTTTTTAGGTCGAAGGTTAACTTATGGGGTCAACATGGTAGGTCATTAGGTTCGGTTTGACTTATTTGACCAAAGTTGACTTTTTAGGTCAAAAGGTTGACTGTGGGGTCAACGATGTAGTCATTAGGTCCGGTTCTGACCAATTCGACCAAAGTCGACTTTTTAAGTCAAAAGTTGACCTATGGGGTCACCGATTAGTAGTCACTTAGTCCAGTTTGACCAATTTGACCAAAGTTGACTTTTTAGGTCGAAAAGGTTGACTTATGGGGTCAATGATGTAGGTCATTAGGTGCGGTTTCGACTCGATTTGACCAAAGTTGACTTTTTAGTCAAAGGTCGACCTATGGGTCGATAGGGTTGGTCATTGGTGCGGTTTGATCAATTTGACCAAAGTTGACTTTTTAGGTCAAAAGGTTGACTATGGGGTCAACAAGTGTAGGTCATTAGGTCGGATTTGACCAATTTAACAAAAGTCGGCTTTTTAGGTCATAAGGGCGACTGTGAGGTCAACAGGGGTAGGTCATTGGGTCTAGTTTGACCATTTTGACCAATGTTGACTTTTTAGGTCAAATGGGTGACCTAGCGGTCAACGAGGTTGGTCATTAGATTCGGTTTGACCGGCTTGACCAAAGTTGACTTTTTAGGTCAAAAGGTTGACTATGGGGTCGATAGGGTTAGTCATCGGTCTAGTTTGACCAATTTGACAAAAGTTGACTTTTAGGTCGAAAGGTTGACCTATGGAATCAACGATGTAGTCATTAGGTCCGATTTGACTAATTCGACCAATGTTGGCTTTTGGGTCATAAGGGTGACTTATGGAGTCATCGGGGTAGTCATTAGGTCTAGTTTGATCATTTGACCAATGTTGACTTTTGTGTCAAATGGGTGACCTATCGGGTCAACAGGGTTGGTTATTAGGTCTGGTTTGAGCAGTTTGACCAAAATTGACTTTTTAGGTCAAAAGGATGACCTATGCGGTCAATAGGGTTGGTCATTGGGTCTGGTTTGACCAATTTGACCAAAGTTGACTTTTTAGGTCAAAAGGTTGACCTATGGGGTCAACAGTGTAGGTCATTATGTCTGACTTGACCAATTTGACCAAAGTTGACTTTTTAGGTCATAAGGGTGACCTATGGGGTCAACGTGGTAGGTCATTAGGTCTGGTTTGACCATTTTGACCAATGTTGACTTTTTATGTCAAAAGGGTGACTTATCGGGTCATCAGGGTTAGTCATTTAGTCCGGTTTTGACTCGGTTGACCAAAGTCGACTTTTTAGGTCAAAAGGATGACCTATGCGGTCAATGATGTAAGTCATTAGGTCCGGTTTGACCAGTTGACCAAAGTTGACTTTTAGGTCGAAGGTCGACCTGTAGGGTCAATAAGTGTAGGTCATTTGGTCCGGTTTGACCGGTTCACTAAAGTCGACTTTTGAGTCATAAGGGTGACTTATGGAGTCAACAGTGGTAGTCATTAGTGTCCAGTTCGACCATTTTGACCAATGTCGACTTTTTAGGTCAAAGGGTGACTTATCGGGTCAACGAGGTTGGTCATTAGGTCCGGTTTGACCCGCCTTGACCAAAGTTGACTTTTCGAGTCAAAAGGTTGACCTATGGGGTCAATAGAGTTGGTCATTAGTCCGGTTTGACCAATTTGACCAAAGTTAACTTTTAGGTCAAAAGGCCGACTTATGGGGTCAACGATGTAGAGTCATTATGTCCGACTTGACCAATTTGACCAAAGTTGACTTTTAGGTCATAATGGTGACCTATGGGGTCAACGGGGTAGTCATTAGGTCTAGTTTCGACCATTTTGACCAATGTTGACTTTTGTAGTCAAAAGGGCGACCTATTGGTCAACAGGGTTAGTCATTAGGTCTGGTTTGACTCGACTTGACTAAAGTTGACTTTTTAGTCAAAAGGTTGACTATGCAGGTCAACGATGTAAGTCATTAGGTATGGTTTGACCGTTTGACTAAAGTCGACTTTTAGGTCGAAGGTCGACTGTAGGGTCAACAGTGTAGATCATTTAGTCCGGTTTGACTCGGCTTGACTAAAGTTGACTTTTAGGTCATAAGGGTGACCTATGGGTCAATAGTGGTAGTCATTAGGTCTAGTTTGACCATTTTGACCAATGTTAACTTTTTGAGTCAAAAGGGTGACTTATCGGGTCAACGAGGTTGGTCATTAGGTCCGGTTTGACCGCTTCGACTCAAAGTCGACTTTTTATTTCAAAGGTTGACCTATGCGGTCAATGAGTGTAAGTCATTAGTGTCCGGTTTGACTCGCTTGACCAAAGTTGACTTTTTAGGTCGGAAGGTCGACTTATGGAGTCGACAGATGTAGGTCATTAGGTCCGGTTCGACCAATTTGACCAAAGTTGACTTTTAAGTCAAAAGGTTGACTATGGGGTCAATCAGTAGTAGGTCATCAGGTCCGGTTTGACCAATTTGACCAAAGTTGACTTTTTAGGTCGAAAGGTTGACTTATGGGGTCAACAATGCAGTCATTAGGTCCGGTTCGACCATTTGACGAAAGTTGACTTTTTAGGTCGAAAGGTTGACCTATGGGGTCAATAGGGTTGGTCATTGGTCCGGTCTGACCAATTTGACCAAAGTTGACTTTTTAGGTCGAAAGGTTGACTATGGGGTCGATAGTGTAGATCATTAGGTCCGATTCGACCAATTTGACAAAGCTGGCTTTTGAGTCATAAGGGTGACCTGTGGGGTCAACAGGGGTTGGTCACTAGGTCTGGTTTGACCATTTTGACCAATGTTGACTTTTAGGTCAAATGGGTGACTAACGGTCGACAGGGTTGGTCATTAGGTCCAGTTTGACCAGCTGACTAAAGTCGACTTTTTAGGTCAAAAGGTCGACTACATGGTCAATAGGGTTGGTCATTGGGTCTAGTTTGACCAATTTGACAAAAGTTGACTTTTTAGGTCAAAAGGTTGACCTATGGGGTCAACAGTGTAGGTCATTAGGTCTGATTTGACCAATTTGACCAATGTTGGCTTTTTAGGTCATAAGGCGTGACTGTGGGGTCAACGGTGGCAGGTCATTAGGTCTAGTTTGACCATTTTGACCAATGTTGACTTTTTAGGTCAAATGGGTGACCTATCGGGTCAACAGGGTTGGTTATTAGGTCTGGTTTGAGCAGTTTGACCAAAGTTGACTTTTTAGGTCAAAAGGTTGACCTATGGGGTCAATAGGGTTGGTCATTGGGTCTGGTTTGACCAATTTGGCCAAAGTTGACTTTTTAGGTCGAAAGGTCGACCTATAAGGTCAACAATAGTAGGTCATTATGTCCGACTTGACCAATTTGACCAAAGTTGACTTTTTAGGTCATAAGGGTGACCTATCGAGTCAACAGGTAGTGTCATTAGGTCTAGTTTGACCATTTTGACCAATGTTGACTTTTATGTCAAAAGGGTGACCTATCGGGTCAACAGGTTGGTCATTCGGTCCGTTCGACCAGTTTGACCAAAGTTGACTTTTAGGTCAAAAGGTTGACCTATGCGGTCAACGGTGTAAGTCATTAGGTCCGGTTTGACTAGCTTGACCAAAGTTGACTTTTTAGGTCGAAGTTTGACCTATGGGGTCGATAGTGGCGAGTCATTTGTCCGGTTTCGACCAGCTTGACTAAAGTTGACTTTTTAGGTCATAGGGTGACTATGGGGTCAATGCAGGTAGTCATTAGGTCTAGTTTGACCATTTTGACCAATGTTGACTTTTTAGGTCAAAAGGGTGACCTATGTGGTCAACGGGGTTGGTCATTAGGTCCGGTTTGACTCGCTTTGACTCAAAGTTGACTTTTCGAGTCGAAAGGTTGACTTATGGAGTCAATAGGGTTAGTCATCGGGTCCAGTTTGACCAATTCGACCAAAGTTTACTTTTTAGGTCGAGAGGTTGACTGATGGGGTCAAAAGGTTGACTATGGGGTCACTGAGGTTGGTCACCTGGTCCAGTTTGACCATTTTGACCAATGTTGACCTTTTAGGTTGTAAGGTTATTGACTCATTGTAAAATGAGGTCAACAGACTCCATCGTTAACACATAACAAATAAATCAAAGAAGGAAATCCCAATCCAACAAAAGTGTTGGATCTCGCAGTAGACTCCATAGAATCATAAATAATGCTTCCGACATCAATAGGCTTCCTCTCCTAAATGTAGTAATTTAAGATCGCTCGATCTCTAGTCACTTCACTCAGGTGGTTGGAAGGTAACAATCTTGCAGAAATAAAGTAGTGTCATGCTTTAGAGACACCGTTTAATTCAGAGGATTTGAAGTTTACCCTCTTTCCGTTCCTAATCTTCCAAGATCCAATACCGTTAGTCAGATAAGCAATAATCATGTCCAAATCTCCCTCAGATGGTGATAATCCAGAATAATAAGCACTCGACGGTCGGTGGTGTGCCATAGAATATGTCGATTCTTTCAGAGTAAATCCTACTCGATTCCTCTAACAGAGACTTCGGAATCTTCGACATCCGGAAAATTTGCATAAAAATTCTCGAACAACCGGATAACAACAATAGCAGTAAAGTAACAAAATCGTTGCCAGTTATGTGCAACGATAGTGTTTTCGATCATCTCCCCAGGATGATAAAAACTTTGTTCCGAGATGAACATTCTCGACGACGCAAGTTCGTGGAAGCGAAAATGTGCAACCGCAGTTGGAAATTTGCTGCTATCAAAGTTTTCTCGTCCTTTCCCACACTTAGATTTTGGAGCCATCTAAACGTGTAAGAAAACAAGAACTAATTTGGGAATCAAAGATTTAAACTCTTTTTAAGATTATAAACCTTAAAATATGTTTAAAAATCCAAAGAAATAACTAAAAATCGAATATTTTTCAAATTTTCGGTTCTTAGCAAAACTTAGGAAAATCTATGGTGAAAATAGAAAATAAATGGTTTAAAATGTAGATCTGACCTTGAGACGAAGAAATCGAGTGGTTTCGCACTCAAATCCTTGATGTTTTAACCTCAAAATGGATCTAGAGGATGTATTTTCGTGAAAATGGGGAAGAAGATGAAGCTTAGGCGTCAAAAATGGCTTTTGGGGGTTTAAATGGTAATTTTCGGGTAGCAGGCCGAACTGGCGCTTTGGCGCCGAATTCTGGAGCCTAGGCGCCAGACTCGCCTTTCACAAAATAAATTTTTAAAATTTATTTTTCCACCAAAATTCATAAATTCAACTTCCAATTACTCATATAAGAGTAGGGCTTCAGTTTCTAACTTCCACAACATTTTTCAAAAATTTATAAAAATTAAATATTGAATCCACCAATCAAACATAAGGTTTTCAATCAAACTCACTAATTTCCATCTAAAATCTTCAATTTTGACTCAATACATTCCAGATAAGTACTACATTTGATTCAAGTTCCTAATACACACTCAATCATAACAAGTTCAAAGCAAATACAACACACATTGAACATGAAAGCAAATACACTAACAAACACAATCGATTCTCTAAATCGATACAATGACTCAACAAACCATAATAACTATCCCTTTACCAGAATATTCTAATCTTCACAAGGGAAATTGTGTATTCCACTTGGAAAGAAGACTAACGCTCTCGGGAAATCGAGAGTCGTCTTTTCATCAATCCACTTGTTCTTCACATACATTTCAACTTGAGCATCTTGATAAGTCGCAATATGATCAAATTGAAGTTTCATTTGTCATTCTAGATGTTCAATTTGATGAGACATCTCATGAAGGCGATCTCCAATCCTTTTAAAATCTTCATCAAACTTATCTAAACGATTAGAAATTTTCTCTAAACTTACAGCGATGAAACCATTGAAGTAGGGTTGAGGATCCCTTAAGAACTTGTCCCTAGCCTCTTCTCCATGATTTCTCCTTTCCATTTCTTCAAAATTTCTCAAATCTCTCAAGAATGAAATGTAAGGGACGTAATTTTGATTGTTTGATGGTTCGGGAAGACGATGGGTAGATTTAAAGGGGAAAATCGTGTGAAAAACTGAAAATTTTCGATTTTTGCACGACCCAAAAACCGTGGCGCTTAGGCGCCGAATCTGGCGCCTAGGTACCGGACTTATTGATACATAGATGATTCTGGTGCTTAGGCGCCAAATTCTGGCACTTAGGCGCCGAGGCGTCGAAACTATGTTCAACTCCGTTTCACCTAATCGTCAAATTTTCAAAATTTCGTTCTCCAAGATAGGTAAATTATACTGATAAGAGTAATTTAGACTCGATAACTCACATTGTAAACAATCATAATGAAGGTTAACTTGATCTCCTTTTTACTCATATTTAAAATAGAGTGATCCAATTTTTAAATCTTACATACCTCAAAATAATTTTCAGCCTAAGTCAACCAAGACTTATGAGCTTCAAATTTTTCTAAAGTAATATAAAATTAATCATGATCGAGGCATAACCTTACATTAAAACACAAAAACACAAGATAATTATGGGTTGCCTCCCACAAAGCACTTAGTTTAACGTCGTCACTCGACTTAAGTAAATCTTTAATCGAGTCGACTCAATTCATAAGCCTCTTTATAAATCTTCTTAATATCTCCCAAATAAGGCTTCAATCTTAATCCATTTACTTTGAAAATTTTTCCAGTTTTGGGATCTTTAATATCCACAGCTCCATAATGGTATACTTTCTCAACAAAAAAGGTCTAATCCATTAAGATCTTAATTTTCAAAGAAAAAGTCTTAAATGAGAATTAAACAGTAATACTTCTTGTCCAGGGTCAAAAGCTTTTCCTGAAATTTTCTTATCATGCAACATCTTCATTTTCTCTTTAGAAATCCTCGCATTTTCATATGATTCGTTTCTAATTTCTTCCATCTCATTTAATTGCAATAATCGTTTTTCTCCTGCTTTATTCAAATTAAAATTAAACTCCTTTATCGCCCAATAAGCTTTATGTTCAAGTTATACAGGTAAGTGACAATGTTTACCATAAATTAATCGGTAAGGTGACATTGCGATTAGTGTCTTATAAGCTGTTCTATAAGCGCATAATGCAGAATCAAGTCTATCAACCCAATCAGCTCTTTTAGGATTAACAACCTTTTCTAAAATTCTTTTAATTTCTCTATTTGATACTTCAGCCATTCCACTAGTTTGAGGGTGATAAGCAGTTGCAATTTTATGTTTGATTCCAAATTTTTGAAGTAATGATTGAATTCTTATATTCCTGAAATGACTTCCACCATCATTGATAATTACCTTAGGCATTCCAAATCTTGAAAATATCATTTTCTTAAAGAATTTTGAAACACTTTTGGAATCATAGTTTGGTAAAGCAACAGCTTCAATCCACTTTGAAACATAATCAACTGCTAATAAAATATAAAGTTTTCCGGATGATGGAACAAATGGTCCCATAAAGTCTAATCCCCATATATCAAAAATTTCAACTTCCAATATATAGTTTAACGGCATTTCATCTTTCCTATATATATTTCCCATCCTTTGACATAGATCACATGTTTTCACATATTGTCTCACATCTTTAAATAAGGTAGGCCAATAAAATCCAGAATTTAAAATTTTAAATGCAGTTTTATCTATGCCAAAGTGTCCTTCAAAATCAGAATGATGACATTTTTGAATAATAGCAAAAGTTTCCTCATAAGGTACACATCTTCGAATCATAGAATCTTTACCAATTTTAAATAAACGAGGTTCTTCCCAAATATAAGATTTAGCGTCATATTTAAATTTATTCATAAATTTGTTATCCAAGTCATAAATTAAAATATTGCTAACTAAATAGTTAATAATATCAGCATACCACGGTGTTTTGTATCTTTGAATAACATATAAAGATTCATCAGGGAATTTCTCATTTATATTTTCTTCCGAAATAATATCATTTTAATTCTAGACAAATGATCAGCAATTTGGTTTTCAATTCCTTTTCTATCTACTATTTGAAAATCAAATTCTTGTAGAAGTAAAACCCATCTTATAAGTCTAGGTTTAGAATCCTTCTTAGATATTAGATATTTAATAGCAGAATGATCAGTATGAACTATGCATTTAGTACTAAGAAGATAAGGTCTAAATTTATCAAAGGCATATACTATAGCTAGAAGCTCTTTCTCAGTGGTAGTGTAATTTCTTTGTGTTTCAGTGAGAGTTTTACTAAGCATAATATACAACTTTGAAAAATTTCTCATATTTTTGTCCTAATGCAACTCCAATTGCAAAATCACTTGCATCACACATTAATTCAAAAGATTTATTCCAATCAGGTGCAACAATGATAGGTGCAGTTATTAATTTTTCTTTTAGAATATTAAAAGCATTAATACATTCTTCATTAAAGTCAAATTGTGTATCTTTTTCTAATAAATGACAAAGAGGTTTAGCAATTTTTGAAAAAATCCTTTATATATCTTCTATAAAATCCAGCATGACCTAGAAAACTTCTCACAACATTAACAGTAGTAGGTGGTTGCAATTCAGCAATAATTTTCACTTTTGCTTGATCTACTTCCATCCCTTTCTGTGATACTTTGTGTCCAAGTACAATGCCTTCTGTGACCATGAATTGACATTTTTCCCAGCTAAGAACTAAATTTGTTTCTTCGCATCTTTTCGTAACTTTGGCTATGTTTTCCAAACAAGATTCAAAAGAAGTTCCAAAGATCGCAAAATAGTCCATGAATATTTCAATTCCTTTGTCAATCAAATCACAAAATATTGACATCATACATCTTTGAAAAGTTGCGTGTGCATTACATAAGCCAAAAGGCATTCTTCTAAAAGCAAATGTTTCATAAGGACTTGTAAATGTTGTCTTTTCTTGGTCCTCGGGAGCAATAAGTAATTGATGATAACCGAATATCCATCCGTAAAACGTAAATATGAGTGTCCAACTAATTTATCGAGCATTTGATCCAAGAAAGGTAAAGGAAAATGATCCTTTCTAGTGGCTTTATTTAGTTTCCTATAGTCAATACAAATTCGTCATCCAGTAACTTGTCTTGTAGGAATAAGTTCATTTTTATCATTAACAATGACAGTTACACCTCCTTCCTTAACACAATGAATAGGACTTTCCCATTGACTATCCGAAATAGGATAAATAATACCAGCATCTAACCACTTAATAATTTATTTTTTGACAACCTCTTTCATAATAGGATTTATTCTTCTTTGTGATTCTATAGTAGGTTTAAAATTTTCTTCCATTAAAATTTTTTGCATGCAAATGGAAGAGCTTATTCCTTTTATCTCAGCAATAGTCCAACCAAAAGCTTTCTTATAATTCTTTAACACACCTAGTAATTTTTCTTCCTGATCTTTACTCAGTTCAGAAGAAATAATAACAGGTAAAGTTAACGAATTTCCAAGAAAAGCATAATTTAAATGGGAAGGTAACATTTTTAATTCCAGTTCAGGTGCTTTTTTAATTGAGGGTAAAAGTATATCATTTTCAGTTATGTCTAAAGTTTCCCAATTATCTTTAATAAAATGAGTCTCTTCTTCTTCTACTATTTCATCTTCATTAGTTAAAAATTGAAAATTTTCTTCAGAACTAACTTTACATTTTTCTTGATAATGTTTTTCAATTAAATAATCAATTATATCCATTCAATAACATTTCTCTTTATCAGGGTACTTCATTGATTTAAGAACATAGAATTTAATTTCTTGATCATTGACTCTCATGGTTAATTCTCCTTTTTGCACATCAATCATAGCTCGTCCGGTAGCTAGAAAAGGTCTTCCTAAAATAATTGGTATCTCTTTATGTTCTTCCATATCAAGTACTATGAAATCTACAGGGAAGATAAATTTATCCACTTTAACAAGGACATCCTCTGACAGTGGTGGGAGTAATATCTCCTAAATCCAATCTTCGATAGATAGAAATTGGCATGAGATTAATACTTGCTCCTAAATCACATAAAGCTTGTTTGCAAAATTTTTCTCCAATAGCACAGGGTATAGTGAAACTTCCAGGATCCTTAAGCTTTTCGAGTAATTTCTTTTGAATTATCGCACCGCATTCTTCACTTAATGCAACAGTTTCAAAAGCTTCAAATTTTCATTTTTTGCTTAAAATATTCTTCATAAATTTTGCGTAAGTTGGCATTTGTTCAAAGGCTTCAAGAAAAGGTATATTAATAGTAAGTTTCTTAAAAATTTCAAAGAACTTAGAAAATTGATGATCAAGTTTCGCTGTTTAAGTCTTTGAGGAAAAGGCGGTGATGGTTTTTCAACTTCCACATTAACGAGTATAACGATCGATCTCGACTAGAGAGAGAGTTTCTTTAGGTTTTTCAATCTCTTCAATCTCAATCTCTTTTTCAATTTCATTCTCGCAATCTTTCTTTTAATTCCTTTCCACTTCTAAGTCGTACGGGCTTTAATTTGTTCATGTTCTTTTCCAGTTTCCTTTGGATTGATTTCAACATTACTAGGAGGTGTTCCTACAGGTCTGTTGTTAATTAAAGTAGCAATTTGCCCCATTTGATTTTCAATATTATGAATAGCGGTATTTTGATTTTGTAATTAATTATTCATTTGCATAATTAATTCTTCTATTGATAACTTTTTCTCGTTGATTATTAAATCCAGGAGGTTTATAATTTGAATTAACTCGATTATTCCAATTTCCAAGTGAGATGAGATTGATTATTACCCCATTGTTGTTGTGAATTGTTCTAGTTAAAATTAGGATGATTTTTCCACCCAGGATTATAATAATTTGAATAAGGATTATTTTTACTTGCAATAGCTTGTAAAGTTTCAATAGTTTGAGGATCTTCAATACTAGCAGTGTTATTATGCAAAATATTAATTGCAAAATTATCTAATTTATTAGATATTGCTGCAACTTGTGAAGCTAAGATATAAAAGGCTTCATTATTTTGAATACTAGCCATCTTTTTAGGGTTAATCCTTTCGGAAGGCCATTGAAAATTGTTATTAGTCATTTCTTCAATTAAAGTGTAAGCTTCTTCAAATGATTTAGTCATTAAAGAACCTTCAGCAGCAGCATCAATAATTGATTTTAAAGATCCAATTAATCCATTATAAAATGTTTAAATAATCAACCAATCATGTAAAGCATGATGAGGACATTTTCTTAATAGTTCTTTAAATCTTTCACAAGTTTCATATATTGTCTCCCCGTCAAATTGACTAAACGAAGTAATATCATTTCTTAATTTAGCAGTTTTAGATGGAAGAAAATATTTAGCAAGGAATTTTTGTGTCATTTCAACCCATGTTTTAATAGAACCAGTCGCTAATGAGTTTAACCACATCTTTGCTTTATCTCTTAAAAAAAAAGGAAAGAGTCCAAGTCTAATAAGCATCATCGTAAACATTATTATATTTAAAGGTAGCACAAAGTTCTAAAAAACTAACAAGATGTAAATTTGGATCCTCATTTGGTGATCCACTAAATTGATTGTTTTGCACCATTTGAATAATAGACGGTTTATGTTCAAAAGAATTAGCATCTACAGTGGGTATTTGAATACTACTATGAAGTTCATCAACTGTAGGGTTAGCATAATCCTTTAATGGTTTATAAACATTTTGATCATTAAGTTCAATTCGATTTTGTAAAGTAGCCATTTCTTAAAATTTTTGAATTTGTTTTCCCTTTTTAATTTTTCTAATTGTTCTTTCCAATTCAGAATCTAAAGGTATTAATCCTTCAGAACCAAATCTTCGCATAAAACAAGCAATAAAAAAAATATATCTTATTCTTTTTTTAAGAAAATTTATACTTTTCTATTTCTTTCTTCCTTTGATTTCTTCCCCGGTAGCGACGCTAAAAACTTGACCCGACCGCCGCGCTTAACGCAGTGATGTTACTTCCTTTGATTTCTTCCCCGGCAACGGCGCCAAAAACTTGACCCGACCGCCGCGCTTAACGCAGTGATGTTGCTTCCAAAAGATAGCCAAAAATCTTTGACTTGATTTATAAATAGCGGCTAGTGTATAAAATTAATATTATATAAATAATATTTTTACACACTAGGGGTACTACGCAAGTATACGTATCGTTTCAAGTAATATAGAGTTTTTAAACAAAGACCCCAGTATCGATCCCACTGAGGAAGATTTATAGAAATAAATTTTCTATAAAGCGAAAGCGAAATATAATAGTAAAAATATTTATATTTTGATTATAATTACTATTTAATTTACTAGATGCAATTTAAAGAAAACAATAATAGGAAAATGATTTTATAAACTCTATATAAAATAAACAACTTTCTTTCCTTCAATTAATCTAAGATTTTTAAGATAACTTAATATTCGTTGGAGAATTTAATTTAAGGTATTGTGCCAAATAGAAGCATTCCTATTCTTTACCCTTTGATTCGAGTGCAAAGAACATCGACTAATTTACTGTAATAGTCCGGATGTATTGTTAGTAGAATGGGTTAATCTAGGCTCACACTTCTAGATGTCCAAGGGTGGCTATGGTTGGCCCTACTAGTGACCCTTTCCTAGTCTATAAATCAAATTATAAGAATTTAGTCTGTCAATCTAAAAACTTATTAATTCTACGCATTTTAAGTATTATCTTCCTATTTAATTGCACTTCACCATGAATAGCCCGCACATGGCCTTTGACTACCCAAGGATTCATGTGACATTTATAAGTTAAGAGTTCTTCTACTACAAGGTTTTTAAACTGTTCAACAGGTTTTAACAATTCAAACGACCAATTTAAAAAATAAAGTAAGATCAGGTATTAATGTCATCACAATGTTTTAAAATATTTTAAATTTTAATTCTCCATCGAATCTTTATATTATCTTATCTATCTCTTCATAATTAAAGTAAGAAAGTAACTAACTACTCATAACACATTTAAAGTAAGTAACAAAACATGATAGTTAAACTTTGAATCAAATATAAAATATACTTATCTCAAATATTTCTTCTACAGATCTTCTAATTCCTACTGACTTCACAGTGTAATGAACTCCAGATGCAATAACTTGAAAATAAACTCACTAAACTAAACAAAAGTGGCCCTAAATTTCTCTCTCTAATTCTCTTTCTAAGGATGAGAGATCTTAAAGTAGATAAGAGAAAGGAGTACAATGGGAGGGGCACATTTTCTGAAGAATTGGACCTCTATTTATAGTCTCCAAGAGTTGCCTTGAGGCAGCTCTTCAAAACATATCCACATTCAATGAATCTTCTAGAAGGTCAGTCTGGTGCCTAGGCGCCGAAATCTGGCGCCTAGGCGCCGGACACCGTGTCCAGTTCTTCGCACCTTTTCACTTTGGCTCGCACCTCTTCGCGATTAAAACAGTTTTGGAGCGTTTAAATGCAATGTATCACATGTCCTATTATCAAGGAACAACTGCCAGCCTTCTAGAATGTCCAATAACCGCTCACTCCGTCAAAATAACTAATCAAACGTTTTCAAAAACTTGACAGTTTTCGTATCGAGTCTGGCGCTTAGGCGCCAATTTCTGGCACCTAGGCGCCAGGCCATAATTTTTTATACTTTTGGTACTTTGCTCCATTTTTGCTCCTTTTTGCTCCTTCTTCCTTCTTAGACCTTTTTACATTACCTACATCCAAAAATACAAAAAATACCTTTCATTAAAGCATAATATTCTTAGAAATTGATAAAAATCAAGACATAAAAATATGTATTTTTCTTCATGGATCAAGCATCACCTCAATGATCTAGCTGAAGTATCCAACAAGATCATTTTGAATCTCCCAAGGAAAAAAGGTGAAGGAGCAAAAGATAAATGGACGGACCTTCTGTCATTTGCACTATAGGTCATTCAAATGAGTCCTTCAACTGTGATGGGAATAGTCCTTTCATTCTATCTTAAGGCATGAAAATAGTGCCACTAGTAGAGAATAATCACCACAACCATAGGATAGAAGTAGCCTCTGCCTTTACCGAAGAGAGCTTAGTGGAATGCTAACAAGCCAATGACGAGGGAGCTAAGCTCGCACTCAACTTCACCAAAGAAGTTCTCACTAGTACAGCCCTTCGTCGAGTTGAAATTCAAAGGTAAGCCTCCTAATAGTTCAACAAACAAGAAAATGAAAGTAGAACTCATTCTAAAATAAGCTGACCCAACAGCTCCTGGAAAAGCAGTCAGTAAGCTTATTCATCACTTCTAAAAGAGTCTCCCAAGGGCGATGAACTTAAAACCAACATAGGAGATGACAAACCCAAGTTGAGAAGTGCAGATTTCTACAAGAAATAGCTCCCTTAAAAGAATTTTCTTATGTATATGTGAAAGGGAATGTCATTAACAAGTTGTAATTCAATCAATGCAACCAAAACTAGAATTAACTAATTATTCTCAAATAATGTTCAGGTCTCTCCAGCACTTAGGAAACTCAATCCAATCAAACAAATGCAATTATTCAATATTTAATTCTCGTGAAGCATGTCCCAACTAAATGATGTTCAACAATCACTTTTCATTCTTGTTAAGCTCGAGTTGGTTAATCAAAATTGTCAATTATACGGTACAATAATGCAAGTTGATCCACGACATGAGTCAATTTTACATGATTTTACATGCATGTTACCACTCATATTACATGTCATTTCAACTCTTTTATTATGATATTATTCTTGTCGAAGGTTTTTTGTGCCATTTCGCAGGTTATAGGTGCCAAACACGTAAAATAGAGTCAATACGCGTGAAATAGTACTCTTTGGCATGATGAATTCATGCATGATCACTCCGTCGGACCAATGGATCTCATCTTAAAATGTCTTTTCAGTCCCATTTTTGCTGGATCTTTAAATGGGAATCAAGAGCACACATTGAAGCACTCTTTAGTGGAGAGGAAAGTTGGAGATAGCTCGAGAAGAAGATTTTGAGAGTTTTCCTTAGGTTTCCTCTTTCTCTCTTGAAGTCCTATAGATTTCTTCTACATTTTTCTTTGTAATTTTGTATATGTTTAAAGAGTTTATTATATGAGTGAGGAGTTTGGTTGTTGTGGAAGAGGGAATTTTTTCTGTGTTTACTTTCTCATTTTACTTGGAATAATGGTTTTGTTAGGATGCCTGTTTGGTGTTCTTTTTATCATGTGCAGCTAAAATTTTTTTCATGCCTCTGTGATTTATTAGATATGATTTTGTGGTTTTCTTTAATGATTTTTTTCCTTGCAGCATTTTCTTGAAACATCAAGGCTTTTTCATTACTGTGTCAGCCATGAAGTTTCATTTACTCTTGATCTAATCAATTATGATGTTAACATATTTCGTGATCTATGACTCCTAGCAATTGTGTAGAGGAATGGAATGCTTAATCAAAAGATGTTAGTAATAAGAGACATAATTTATTTGAATTTTGTAACCTAGAAAGGGTATCAAAATAATATCATGTGATATCTGGATAGGCCTTTAATGATTTTGAGTTCCTCCCTTCCTTTATTAAAGCAAATGTTTGATATATATCCTTTACTTAATAATATAAGAATAGCTTTGAAAATTATTTTTAATAAAATAAATTTAAGTATTGAAAATAAAAGTCTACTCCTTCTATATTTTTCAAAAATACATCTCCTACTAATGATAGTTACACAATGTTTCATATCTCTTCACTAAGAAATTTTCTTAAATTTGAATTTTTCATCATCACTATAAGTTTAACTAAATTCTCTTACTCATTTCAATATTCAAAATTTTATTTCCCTAATATAACTTCATACACATAATAAATTTTCAATCAAAATCAAATTTATTTGTTGCATTTTTGAGAAAAAATAAATTTCAATTATTGAAAATTTTTTTCATCCCTAATACATTAGGAATAAGTTCATCCATCCCAACAAAATACACTCAAATAAGAATGTTAACAGATTTACTACCACATAAACTAAACATAACAACTCATCACGACATGAACAAATACAATACTCTCTAACATAACATCAAATAAAAAAGAAATTGTTCAAACAACAATGATAAATAAAAGTTCAAACATAACCATAACATACTCAAATCACTCCTCCTCCTCCTCCTCCTCCTCCTCCTCATCATCATCATCATCATTATCATCCCAGAAATTTATAAACTTATTGTGAGGGAATAACATACTCTAATCACCTCAGATAAGTTTCTCCAAAGATCTGCGATATTTTTCTCCATAATCACTATGCTTTTTCATATAAGTGTTAATATGATCTACACAATTTTCTAAATTTAGTACCTTGTCCGCATTATAGTTGATGTTTTCCATCATCCTTTGCATTAAGTATGTTTACAAATCAGCACTAGTAGATTGGCCTTGGGATGTTGATGCATGAGATGTAGAAGCATGAGATGTAGAAGAACTAGAACTTCTAGAAAATCCTCCTTTCCAGCCAAAAAGAGAATGCTCGGAATAAGACTTCACATTCACACTTGTTATAGGTTTTAAAGGTTGTAAAATCTTCTCCCAACTATCAAACTTCACACTAACTTGTCACATAAAAAAAAGATTAAGGATGAAAATCCCAAACCTGTAGTAGTGGCAGCGCTAGCAAAACAGGTGATGGCCTGATAAATAAGATATCCAATATCAATAGGCTCATATTGTTTAATGCAAAAGTTCAAAGTGGCTCTTTCTCTAGTTACTTCACAAAGATGATTCGTAGGGAGTAGACAAGCAGAAATGAAATAGTTCCATGATTTTTCCGTGGAATCCAACTTTGATGTAGAAATATTTACTCTTCTTCCACTTGTAATTTTCCACAATTCTCTTCCTGCAGTCGGTGAAGATATAATCTCATCTAACTCTTCCTCAGTAGGATTATAATTTGAATAAAAACACATCATATCCAAATGCATATGGTCAAATGAATTAATTACCTCAGGGGAAAATGCTACTGATTTTCCTCTTACCATCACTTGATCCTCCTACGCTTCAAGGAGATTACATTAGAACTCACGGAGAACAGAGATCACAGCAATAACTGAAAAACAAAAGAAACTTTACCACTCTAGGTGGACAATCAAATCTTCCACTCCTCTACCCGAATTTTTGAAATGACGTTGTAGAATCAATTTTTTGGACTGCATCGCAACTCCATGTCTATCCTGAGCTTTTGCACTCACAAACTTGCTCTTCCCCTTGCTCCTCTTCATTCTTTATGTGATTTCTAAAATCACTTAAAATTCAAAATAAATTCTAAACTCAAACCTAAATGACTTAATCTAACTTCCAAAAGCTTAAACTAACATTTCCATGTAATAATCTATCAATTTTTCTTAAAATTTCACCATAAATAGTAATTTTCAGATTTTTTATAATGTACTCTAAATCTATGGTGAAAACAAAAAATTTTTACATAGAAGTGAAGCTCTCACCTTGAGAAAATATAATCTTGAAAATTTAGCTTAATTCAACCAAGTAATCTTCAAATTTGGAGAAGCGCTAGGACCAAAATCGTGAATAACAGAGGAAGAAGAAGACTATTAGGGGAAGAATGGACTTTTTCAGCTTAACTGTTCACTTATAACCGTTCACGAACTAGAACTTAAGCACAACCTGTTTGGCGCTTAGGCGCCTATCTCTCGATTAATTCTAAGTTTAAGCACGGGGTTATGGTGCTTAAGATTCCATGCATAAATTTAGATATTTTCAATTTTTGAGTTAAATGCACATCTTACTTAAGTCAACCACCCCTAAATGGTCTTTATAAATCTCAGTAACTATTTTCTTTCCTTTCTATTTTCCTCTTTTTCAAAATTTACAATATTCGATAATTTTGCTTCGATCATAACTAACACATAATTTTTACTCAAATAAACTCTTTCATTCACATGTCAAACAAATACAAACACAATTCACACAAAATATCTCCACTCCAAAAATTTTGAATGAGATAACTTCTAAATACATCATGACATAAGACAATCTTAACATCAAACAGACTTAAAACAAACAAACACTATCAACAAGCAAACTAATTAGACTATCAAACCTAATTCCAATCTCCATTAGGTGGAACATATTCTTCTCCTTGATTTGTTCCATCTGAACCATTTAGTACATAGATTTGATAGAACGGACAATGATGAAGAACTCTTATTAAGACTTTCTCATTCCACTTATTTTAAGATACATTGCCTTGTCCGTATCTTCAATATAACTTTTATGACTAAATTGTATTTTGAGTTGCTATCCAATATGCGCCAAGTGTGCATTAGTTTCATTCACTTTTGCTTCAATTGAAGCCACATTAACTGTAATTTTTGTAATCTTCTCTACTATTCCTTCTATAATAACGACTAGGAATTAGTTATATAACTCTTGTGCACATTGACTTAAAATCTTCTTCTTGATGGTCTCATCTTTCTTCTTTAATTCACTCTCATAAGAAGACATTTTTTCTTAACTCTATCACTTCTTTTTATACTAAAAAATCTCTTTAGTTAGAATTTAGAATGAAAATTTAGAGAACGGTAAGAATCTCTCTATTTTGATGTTATTTATAAACTTTAGAGGAGCCTAGACCCACTACCTAAGTTCACAAATAACCAAATAACCTTCAAGATAACTTCCCCACATTTAATTCTTCTAGAAAATTATTTATGCATGTTTCTTTTAACCACTGCGCTTAAGTGACGAATGTTCACTCTTAAGCGGCGATGCTCATTTAAGCACAGGTCAGCTTAACATCCAAATACACATTCTAGCACGTATAAGTCATCAATTAAGGTCTTAGAAATCTTCACAATATATTCAAAAATTTACCACATTTTTTTTAAAACAAACACAACAACATAACATTAAAAATAAAATATACAGATAACTATGAGTTGCCTCTCACAAAGCGCTTAATTTTACGTTATTAGCCGAACGTACCCAGTGTTTATTCTTAATGGCCCAACATCATACGATCATTCAATTTAGTTTGATCCCATATTAAATATGGTTTTTGTCTATGATCATTCACTTTGAATATTTTCTTAATCTTAGGATCTTTGATATCCATCTGGACTTAATCTTTACTAAAAATAATCTCAACCTTGCATTATATAACAAAACTTATTGTCCTGGCTCAAAATTTTTATTAAGAATCTTCTGATCATGTGACTTCTTCATTATTTCCTCATAAATCATAGCACTCTCATAAGATTCATTCCTTATCTTTTCTGGGTCATTTAATTGCAATAATCTCTTTTCACCGACATCCTTCAAATTATAGTTAAATTCTTTAATAGCCCAGTATGCTTTATGCTCAAGTTTAGCTGGTAAATGACAAGCTTTCCCATATATTAACATGTGTGGGGACATTCTTATAGGAGTTTTTTATTCAATCCTATAAGCCCAGAAAGCATAATCAAATTGGACTGACAAATCCATTCTTGTTGGATTTATAGATTTTTCGAAAATTCTTATAATTTCTTGATTGGATAATTCAGCTAAACTACTTGTTTGAGGATGATAAGCAGTAGAAATTTGATGGTTTATATGATATTTCTTTACTAATTTCTCTAGAATTACATTTTTTAAATGACTCCCCCCATCTATTATGATCACTCTAGCCATTCCAAATCTATAAAATATGTTCTTTCTTAAAAACTTTGCAACACTTTGAACATCAAATCGAGATAAAGCAACAACTTTTATCCATTTAGATGCATAGTCTGCTGCTAACGATATATATAAATTTTCGAAAGATGGTTTAAATGGTCCCATGAAATCTAATCCCCAAACATTAATTATCTCAACTTCCAAAATATAATTAAGGGGCATTTCATTTCTTCTATAAATATTGCCTACACGTTGAGAACAATCATAATTTTTTATATAAGAATTAACATCTATAAAGATAGTAAGCCAATAAAATTCAGATTGCAAACTTTTGTATGTTGTTTTATCAACATCAAAATGTCCCTCATAATCAGAATCATGACATTTTTGGATAATTTCATAAGTTTCTTCTAAAGACACACATCTTCGAATAATTAGATAATTTCCTTGTTTATATAAAAATGGGTCATCACAAAAACAAGTCTTAGCTTCAGATAAAAATTTCCTCTTTTGATGGCGTGTCAGACCATATGGTATTATATTAATAACAATAAAGTTCATAATGTCTGCTTACTATAGAATACGCCACTCATAATATTAACAAATTTTCATCTAAAAAATGTTCATTAATTTCTTTTTCAAAACAGACTGATTTTTAATATTCATGCCTCGACAGATGATCATCAATTTGATTATCAGCTCCCTTTTTATCTATCTTTTCAAAATCAAATTCTTACAAAAGAATAATCCATTTTATTAGTCATAGTTTTGCATCATTCTTTTTCATTAAATAATTAATAGCAGAAGGATCTGTATGCATTACATATTTGGTTCCAATTAAATATGATCGAAATTTATCAAAATCAAATACTATTGTTGATAATTATTTCTCAGTTGTGGTATATTTAATTAGAGCATCATTAAAAATTTTACTAGCATAGTAAATTATTTTGAAAATCTTAGCATCATCTTGAACATAATTTGATTTTTCTTAAAAAATCATTAAATTGTTCTAATTCTTCTTCTTGCTCGTGCTCCAATTCATTCATTTCAAATTTATCTTCATAAGTAGTTTTGAAATGGCATTCACTTAGATATCTTATTACGTCCATCCTAAAACATTCATCATCTTTACCTTTTGCAGGGTGTTTCATTGATTTTAAAATATTAAAAGTAATTGTTTTATCACTGACACAAATTGTTAATTCCCCTTTTTGCATATTTATCATTACTCTTCCCGTGGCTAGGAAATGTCTCACTAAAATGATAGGTATCTCTTTATCTTCCACTATATCTAGAATAATGAAATCAATACGAAAGGCAAATCGATCCACTTTTGCCAAAACATATTTTATACTCCCTTAGGATATATTATCGAATGATTTGCTAATTGCAAAGTCATAGTAGTATGGGATACTTCTCATAATTCCAGTCTTTTAAATATAGAAAATGGCATAATATTGATTCATGCTCCTAAATCACATAAAGCTTTCCCATAAAATATGTCTCATATTGCACATGGAATTGTGAAGCTACCAGGTTCTTTAAGCTTTTATGAAGTTTTTTTCTGAATTATAGCACTGAACTTATCACTTAGTGCAACTATCTCGTTATCTTCGAACATACGTTTTCTGTTAAGAATATCCTTCATAAATTTCACATAGAATGACATTTGTTCTAAGGCTTCAACAAATGTAATATTAATTGTATGCTTTTTAAAGATTTCCATAAAATTTTAAAATTGTTCATCCAAATTTTGTTGATGAAGTTTCTGAGGAAATGGAGGTGGTTGTGAGTTTTCTATGTCAAATTTTAGTGGAATAATTGGTCTCTCTAAACCTTTTGGAGCGTCCTATTTAAATTCCTCAATTTCTTCTCTCTCTATTTCAATCTCTCTTTGAACTCTACCTTCCAACTCTCTTTCACTTCTAAGTTGAACAGCTTCTACTTGCTCTTTATTCTAGTTTTTTGGATTTACTTTTGTATTACTAGGAAGTGTTCCTTAGGATCTATTCAATGAATTTACTATTTGTCCCAATTGATTCTTAATATTTCTAATTGTAGCTCTAACTTTGTAATTGATTTTTGATTTATAACACCACTTCTTCTATAGACAATTTATTTTCCTTAAATTGTGTATTATTATTAAAACCTAGAGAATATGTAGTTCTATAATTATTATTACCTTTATTGTTCCATTTCCCCAATGAGTTTACTTGGTTGTTCCGCCATTGCCGATTAATACCACCCAAATTATTATTTTTCCAGTTAAAGTTAAATTTGTTTTTGCATCCTAGGCTATAATATTTTGGATATGGGTTGTTTGAAATATTATTTATAGCATTTAAAGTTTCTATTAGCGTTTGAGAATCTACCATTTGGCCTAATGAATTCTCTTCAGTCATTGAAATTGTTGAAAAAAATTCATTCCAAATTAGTCTATCATCCTTGAAATTGTAGCAAATTGATTTGCTAACATTACAAAAGCATTAGATTCATGAATATTGGCTACCTTCGTAGGATGTACCCTTTCAGAAGGCCGTGAAAAATTATTAGTAAATATTTCTTCAATTAAAGCATAAGCATCATGAAATAGCTTTGACACTAATGAACCATCAGTAGCGACATCGATAATAGATCTAAGAGATCCAAATAATGCATTATAAAAAATTTGAATAATTAGCCAATCTGGCACAGTATGTTGTGGACACTTTCTTAAGAGTTATTTAAATTGTTCTCAAGCTTCATAAAGAGATTCCCCTTCAAAATGACAAAAATATGTAATAACATTTCTAAGCTTCGTAGCTTTTGATGGTGGAAAATACTTAGTAAGGAATTTCTACGCTAAATTACCCCAAGTTCTGATAGATCCATGTCCTAGCGAATTTAACCATATCTTAGTCTTATCCCTTCATGAGAATGGAAAATTCATAAGTTTAATAGCTTCATCCGAATCACCATCATATTTAAATGTAGCACACAATTCTAGAAAATTAACAAGATATAAATTTGGATCTTCAGTTGGTGCTCCTCCAAACTGATTATTTGATATCATTTGGATAATAATAGGTTTAAGTTTAAATAAATTAACAGCTACTTTAGGATTTTGAATAATACCATGAAGTTCATCATTTGTATGGTTTGCATAATCTCTTAAAGTTATAAAATCTTGATGAATTTCAGCATTTTGGTTATTTTGGTTTATCCATTTCTTGAAATTTTATAAATTTTTTATATTTTTTAAATTTTTTATTTTTTTTAATTGTTCTTTTTAATTCAGACAAGAACAAAGATGAAGAACTAGTTCTTCAGAACCTGAACTACGCATAAACTACTACAAAATAAAAATGAAAATAAAATAAAACCCCACATAAACTTATATAAAAACAACACCGGAGTATTCCTATAATAAATTTAAAATTTTAAGTTAGACTTTCTAATTAGAAATTTTTTTTCTAAAAATTCCTTAAAATTTTTAAATTTTCTTTTTGTTTCCCCGGCAATGACGCCAAAAACTTGATCCCTAACGTCTTTATGATACGTGAATATTATGATTGATATACGATATAATTTTCTATTTTTCTATAATAATATTTCTTCATATACAATGGTACTGAAAACTTGACTATGATGCAAATAAGAGTTCAACTGTTATATTTAAAATTTGGGATTCTACGCAAGTATATGTATCGTTATTAAGTAAATAGGACTTTCTGATTAGACCTCGAAATATCGAACCCACAGAGAAACTTGTAAACACTCAATAAGGAATTAGAACCCAAAATCTATCTAGAAAAAGATACTTAAACTATTAACATTATATTGGAATTGAAATTTCAATTCTTTTTGGTAAATTTTGATATTTTAAAATAAAGTAAAAAAATAATAAATTTTAACGAGATTTTTGTAGGATAAAAGAAGTATAAATGAAAATATCTTTTTCTTTATCATAAATAAGTATAAATATAGGAGTTTTGTTGTGGAAGTAATCAAAATGTGTTGTGCCAAATAGGAGCAATATTATTCTTTACCCTTATTAGAGATCATATAAAGAACATTGACTAGTTTGAAGTTTGAATATTCTTGAAGACAGGTTTGGTATGGAAGATACTAGCTCTCACTCTATAGCTCCCTCCTCTGCCTCAACATGGGGGATAACTTCTTGTATCAAAACCTAAAACCAAAAACCAAATTGGAGGCTTTAGTCTGTCCCCCTAAAGTCCTCTAATTCTACATCCATTAAAGTATAATTCCCTTTTTATTTGCACTTATTTATATGAATTACATTCTCATCCATATAATCTCATGTGAATTTTACCATTAGTTAACTGCGACAATACCATCATGGAACTTACATCTTCTCACAAAAAATGTTAACATCATAATTGGCCAAATTAAGAAGTAAATGAAGTATAATGATTAAATCATCACAACTTATTCCAACATTAAAGATCAATACTTCCACCTTCCCACTAATATTTAATTACTTTTAATTTTAAGGAAAAAGATAAAGGAAACTACTCAAAATTTATGGAGAAATCACAACAACAATTAATTTAAAAGCAGAAATCATGTAGAAAATACAAGAAGTCTAAATTAAAACCAAATGTAGCACTAAGATAAAAACTTATCTGAAATTCCTCTCCACAAAACTCTTGATGTTCGTTTTATTATCTTCTTTTCTCTTACAATCCTCCTTAGGACTGGTGGCCCAACCCTAGAGGTTTAAATCTCTGAAATTCACTAACAAACAATGGATTCTTACTTAAAAATATCTACCCACTTTCCCATTCACTAATAATACGATAAGTGAGAAGAAACCCTAAGTAAAAATCCTACAACTCCTTACTTTAAAACACACTATGTTTACTCTTCAAATCTCCACTTTTCTCCTCTTCTTTAGCTTCAATTCAAGTTATTCTTTTTAATTGTTTTCAAAAGGTGCCTTGGTGTCTCCTAAAAATGTGTCAAAATTCAATGAATCTTCTAAGAAATGCCTCCTTTCAAGAGCCATTTGAATGCATTTTCGTGCCCATTATCAGTTATTCACGTTTTTACTTAGGGTTGCCTCAAGCACCACTTCAAAATTTGCCAAAAATTCTTCAAACTTGCATAATAACTACCCTGCACTTAGGAGCGGGGCCTTCGGCGTTTAGGCACGGCCATCTTTGTCTGCTGACCCTTAGATGCCAGATCTGGCCGCTTAGACGCCCCAGTTCATTTTCACACATTCATTTTTTCTCCAAATTTGATCATTTTTCACTCCTTTTGGTATATTTTATCCATTTAATTGTACCTATAAGGAAAACACACAAATACATTCCACTAAAGTGCAATATCCTCAAAAATAGGTATAAAAATGGGTACATAAATGCAATATATTATAGGTATTTCAGGGCCTCCCAACCGTATGTATGGGGCTTAGAGCAGAAGTTAAGACATTGTGGGTCATAACACGAGAACGCAATCCTTACGTTACATCACAAGAAAAGAACTTGAAATAATAGTGTTAAATAAATTGTTCACAAATCGAATAACAAAATTTATTTTCATTTGGATAAGAAATATTTTACAACCGACTCATCAGTCGCTTGAGGTGAGCTAACCCACGCCTCAACAACTCTTTGTATAGAACCAAACCACCTAACACAAACATACCGACTCCGTTAGCCTCGGCCTGAGGCTTAGAGTTCGAACAAGCCTCTCAAACATCTGTCACATTCATATTCAAGTGCACAACCTCCATATGCAGGTCCTTAGTGTCAGTCTGATGATCTGCTGCCTCAACCTTAAGCTCGAGGATACCACCGAGAGCTTCTCAGAAAGAGCATTCAACTACCCTTTCAGCTCATTTATAGTGGCCTCTCGTTGAGCCTCGGCTGCCTTTTGAGCTTTTTCTTCACATGAAAAGAAATCATTCTCTTGTTCAATCACCAATCCATAGAATCAGTAAACTCTCCTTCGGTGAAACCTTATTGATTCTCCACAGCCTTCTGAGGAGTTGATGCTTGACCTTGAACAACCTCTGGTGAGTCAGAAACAGAAATCAGCTAGGCTCATAAGAAAATAAAGGTTTAGGTAGGATGTGTAACTGTCTTAACCAATAAACCAACAATTGTACTCTTACCAAGTATTCGGTTCACCCTATACCAGAACAAGGACGGGGAACTTTTCTATGCACTGGTGGAGAGCTCATAGCACTCATCTCTTCAATATGAGGGAGAGCAGTCATGCCCTTCTCTTTAGGAGGAACACTCTTGCGAGCCTACTAAACATCCCATTTCATTCTCTTATCTGGAATGACTGATGCCCTAGTAGAAGTGACAACTGAGCCTTTCGCAGATTCGTGTGTGCCAAAGGAATGATACACCTAAAATATAGAGTATTTTTATGCACATTTTTATACCTATTTTTAATGATATTGCACTTTAGTGGAAGGTATTTTGTATTTTTCTTGCAGATATGATGAAAATGGATGGTCATGATGAAAGGAGCAAAATTGGATCAAATTTGGAGCAAAAAAAATGAAAAATAAAAAATTGGCACGAAATGCTATGCACCGCGGGGCCGACGCTTAGCTGCCACAGTTAAAAATCAAATTTCAAACGAATTTGGTGCCAATTTCAAAGGGGATGGGATGCAATTCTTGGTGGTAACGTCTATAACTTCCTTTGGGCAGCAAGATTGAATGAAGGGGTGCATTCCTTGGTAGATACAAAGAATCTGGACACATTTTGAAGAAACACCAAGGCACCTTTTAGTTTACTATTTAAAGAGAGTCTTATGAAAGATTAAGAGACTCTTCCTTTGCATTTTGAAGGGTTCTTTCTTTCTTTCTTTTGTTCTTCCACTGCATTTTTAAGAGTTTTTATTTTAAAATAGGAGTAGAGAGTAGAAAGGAGAAAAGGGTCTGAGTGAAGTATTCTTCTTCCCACTTCTTTTCTTTCTTTTAGTTTAGTTTTTATCAAGTCCGAAGTCTGTATTCTGAGTCAACGGAGTTGGGAGACTTGCTCTGAGGAGTAGTTTAGCGAAGAGTCTAAGTTTCAGAGGAACTTTCTGAGTCTTGTGGAGAGAATTTTCAGATAAGTGTTTACTTTTAATCATTTTATTAATACTTGCTTTCGTTTGTTATTTTTCTTATTGTTTTTAATTTCAAATCAATGTGTTTTTATATTTTCTCAATGCTTTCTGAGTAGTTTACTTTATCTTTTTCTTTCTTAAATGAAGAAGTAATTAATTTACAAAGAATTGTTATGGAAAGTATTAGTGTTTAAAAGTTAGAAGTTGTTGTGAAGATTGATTCTAAAAACTTTGTTTACTTCTTAATTTGGCCTGTTAAGTTGTAAAATTTCTTGAGATTATGTAAGGTCCAATGCAGTATTGTCTCAATAAAAGTTAGTAAGAATCACATGAAATTATATGGGTGAGAACTGTAGTCCATATAATTGAATGTAATATTAGAAGATATTTTTATAAAAGAGAGTAATATTAGAGGATTTTAGAATGACGGGCTAAAACCCCTTAATTTGGTTTCAAGTTTTGAGTTTTGTTATGAGAAGTTAGCCCCTGTGTAGTGGAATCGAGGGAACTCTAGAGTGAGAGACCGGTATCTCGCCCGCTTAACCATGTTCAAAATATTATAAATTTCAAATTAACCTATGTTCTTTATGTAACCAATTAAAGTGTAAAGAACACATTTGCTTCTATCTCGTCACTACAAAAATTCGAATACTTCCACAACAATAGCTTTAAGAATTATTACTACTTCATGAAAGGAAAGAAAAGATATTCTAGTTAATAGTATTTTACATCCAAAGATTATTAGTTATTATAATTTTAATTTCTTGTTTTGCATTTTTATTAAGAAAATTTCAAAAGATATATCAACCTTCAAAACTTTTCAAAATCAAGACATACTTTTTCGAAAAAAATTAAAGAAAATAAAAAGATAATTTCACTGATTCCTTTAAAGATTTCACATTTTCCCTGTGGGTTCGATATCTCGGAGCTTAATCAAAAAGTCCTATATTACTTGATAAACAATATGTTTACTTGCGTAGTATCCCATATTATAAAATCATAATTTTCATATCTTAAATCATCAGCGCATTTATCCAGCAGAACCAAGTTTTCGGTGGCCATTGCACTTATATCTATCGGGGATCAAGAAACATCAATATATGAGTTACCATCACCATCGCCCCACTCCTAAGGGTCCATTCTTGAAAACCAAATATTTAATTCTTCTTCTATTAATAGGTTGGTCACCCTTGAGGCGCTTTCCTCCCTTGTCGATCGAACTGGCATCAGTATGATGACTTTGAGAAGGAAGGTGCAAAAGGTGAATGTTATCGCCAGATAACCTGAAGACCTTCATTAGGATGTCATTTGATGGCCCCATAGGATTGCCCCGCTCACCGCTCACCCTCAAAGCACTCACAACGAAGAACAACCAAAGCTCTGAACCAAGAAGAAATGTTGAAGCCGCCTTCTCTGATGGCAACCTATTTATAGAATGGCGGTGCACGAAAATCCAAGAAATCTAATTATTAAATGTTGATTTCAAGAATTAAAGTTGCATTTTATGTAGTACTTAACTTTCTTGTTTATGTCACAGTTGTCACATTCAGGAAGAAATAAAGTTGAGGAACTAGACATATGAGACCAGAGTGTGGTTGCACAAATCTCAAACAAAGTTGAGAACACGATAAATGAAGTGTGTCCCCGATCAAGACGTAACGGAATCAAGTCAACAAACTAAATCGAATGATCAAAATATTTAATGCTAAAGTTAGTATATTGTCTTGGAGCCCCGTCAAATCATTTGCACAATCAGCGAGCTGACCGACATTGGTGCCAAACGAGAAGAGCCCACATGTTAGTCGAACTAAAGAAGCCTTATCATTTGTTGAACCAGACGAATAAACAAAAACTTGAGAAGAAGCCATGGGCTTACCCATGCAAAAAACCTTCATAATGTATTCACGTGATGCAGCCTATCACTGCCAAGCAGACAAGTATGGGTTGATGAATAAGAATTTTACCACCATCAGCCAAAAATTATTTAATTAACACGTTACGTAAATGAACTCGATACCCCTACCATCTCTCACATAGGAAAATGAGTCTAAAGGTAATTATGTATTCAAGGTATCTCCTATACCTATAAATCGGAAGTCATCCTATAAGAAAAGACTCTAGACACTTACTTTCTACTATTCATTCTCGGCTCCCTCACTTGACCTATATGTTTTGTTCTTCAGGGGTGATGGTCTGATACTTTTGGGCTCAACAAATTCAAAACTTGCAAGAAGAAGGTTCTCATCGTTCTTCGATAACAATCCTTTGAGAATTCCATTTTATCCAACTACACTATTATACATATTAAAAATTTTTACACTAATTTGGTTAGGGAAGATTCTGAACCTTCTAGCAGTAAAAGAATCATTAATTGTATCAAAAGATTTCTGATTTCAAGTAAATAAATTGTATCAATATTATATTTCTTTCACAAAATTCGTACATCATTATTTGTTGCTAAGGAGCGTAGATTTTTCAGAAGATTTTGAGCCACTGACCATAAGTGAATTATTTCATCCGGAGCACGTACGCAGCGTTGTGTGCGGATTTTTGGCAATCTGACGGATGGATGACAGGTACTAGATGTATGTATAGTATAGATGGTACAGTACGGATATGCATTTGACGTCGGTATCGACTATTAGAGAAAGATAGTGCAGTATTTGGAGGCATCGAATAGTATTAGGAGGAGATACATGCGAATACTTGTGTTCTCCGTATGAAATAATAGCTCCCGACCAGAGCTCCTTTCGGTCTTTCACTGCTGGCAGTTCTTCTCTCCATGTTTATGCGAGAACAGCTTATTTTATATATTTGCCGTCCTTTCCCTTTAGAGCTCCACTAAGTCTTAATAACACGTACTAAAACTAAACCGCTTCATTTACTCTGCATTGATGGCTGTGGAGAGGAATTAATTGTATCTTTCACAAGCTAGCGTATATTGCAGTCATGAATAGGCCATATGCAAAACTGACAAGTCAAATAATGTTGTGTACTTAATTTTGCTACTGTATACTGTGATGTTGACATTGATAATATTTATGAAAGGCTGCGAAATTTTAAAATTTGATGTATTAAGAAATTCTTTTCAATGAAAAGTATTTTCATAAAGTAAATTAAAATATAAATGTATCAATATAAAATGTAATAATTACTGTAGATTAAAATATAAATGTTTGTGTTTTATTTATGTAAATACACATTTAAAATATTTGAGATTTAATAAACAAATTAAATATTTTTAAGAACTGGCACACTGAGGGCACGTTCGGGATCGCGATCTGACCGCATCATTGCGGCGGGCCGGGACATTTCCCTGTTTGGTTCGACGTCCCGCTCGCGGCCGGACGTGAGCTTGTCGGATCGCGGGCCGTGGATAGAACTCCGCGGCTCGCATTCGTGCGAGAGATGTTCGTAACGCTCGTCCATAATACCCCTCCTGGTCCTGCCCTAATCAATATTCTTTTTCTTGACACCGAAGCTCCCATGATCCCTTTCCTCCTCACTGTCGCGTGTGCTTGATTCCATCGGTTGACTCCGGCTCGCCCTCCTCCCTTACTGTCGACTCAGGTATCCTCTCCTCCCTCCCATCACTCCCTACCTCACTCCCTCCTTGTCGCGCAGATCGCATAGTTCCTGGAGGCTCGGGCATGGGTTCTTCTTTCTATCATGCAAGTTCATCTTTTGAGTTTGCTAAAGCATTGAAGCTTCGGAAGTTATTGGTCCAGTTCTGAATAATTGCCGTAGACTGCATTTTGAATCATTATTGGTCCAGTTTTGAATAATTGCTGTAGACTTCATTTTGAATCACTTATAACAATACACGAGGGAAGCCATCAAAGTATGTTTAGAACACAAGGGCCATCTTATTCTTGCTGCTGCTAGGGCAAGGAAATCCCTTTGTTTTGACATTTCAACATTCTTATTTGGAAAAATTTACATACAAATAAAAAAATTCTTATTAACTTACATATATTGCACCTAAAATTTCATATTCACATACATACCACCCAAGTCCTGTGTTTGTATTTTGAGAAGTTTAGATAAGGTATATTTCAAATTAACATCGTCTTATACTTAATGAATCAAATATTGATGCATTGAATTCTTATGAATGAGGTATGGTATGACATTAAATTTGATGAGATTTATAGTATAAAGCGTCCTGGATTATGAATTACAAGGAAACTGGATAGAGGTCTTACAGAATTGGTGTGAATTTGGTCCTAGTGTGGCATATAGGTAAGGCATATAGGTAAGGTCTAAAAAATGAATTTCTGCTGAGTGTAATTTTATTAGTTATTTTTTTTCTTTTTCTTTAGTACTTTCGGTACTCAATGTTAATTGAATTGTGTTTTTGAATTTTTGTTTTGTTTTGAATTGAATTTCTCCTTATGTGGCTGTCACAATTCTGTTTTAAACAACATTACTAAAGATCGGCAAAATGATCATTTTTCCAGAAACAGCTGCCCCCAACTAGATTCACACAGCTGCAACAAATAGACAAAACGAACCTTTCCCGCAACAGCTTTTCGAAGTCACAGTAATTGCAGCAGAAAAAGTTCGAAAAACCGAAAAGTCTGTAGCTGCCTCAAATATACCCTATTTTTATTTTTCTAATTTCTTGTATCGATCTTCCAATCACCTTTCCTGTCAGAAATCCTGGCCAACATCCCTTACCATCTCACGTTTCACCTCAAACTATCACCTTCGTAACCGAACGCTTTTGAATTTGCAAAATCAAAATAAGCATTGATCTTCCAGCCTGAGATAGAAATATAATTCATAATAAATGAACCGAAATAGAAAAAGATAATAAAAAAAACATAATTTTCCGTCAAAAGAGGACATAGTTTTGGAACAGACCTTTTTAGATTAACTTTCTTGTAAGGTAAGATTGACATCAAGGTTCTCCCTGGTCATGTAAATATGAAGGTTATTTTCCTCAACGATTTATGATTGGAGAGCGAGGAGGAGAAAGATGGATGTTTCGAGGCTTTATCTCCGCAATCTCAACGTTACCTTCCCAAAAAGCTAACTGCGACTGTATCGTGAGCTTTTAGTCATGAAGGCGATGGTTTGAGGCGAATCGGAAGAGGGAAAGGTGTGTAAGTGAGGGTTTCCAGCAGGAAAGGTGAGGGCATGATCGAAACGACGAAACGAGGCAGAAGATGGTAGGGAGACGGAGTCCTAGGAAAATAGGAAAATAAGTTTAGGGTGGTAGTTTAATAAATAGCAATGTTTAGATGTTGGGTAGGTATGTACATATACATTGAGTTTTATATAGGTAAAAATCTGAAAATTTTAATATCAGAATAAACCAACTCCTTGTCTATAATTAACATTCTAATCACTAACCGTTAACAATAAATTTTAAAAACACATTAATGAAAGAAAATCTGCCTGTAGACTGTCGACTTTGACTTGCACTAATCCAAACCCACATGTTAAGTGCCCTGGATTTTTTTATAATGCCATTATATATATATATATATATATATACATATATATATATATACATATTCTTATTTTATTTATTTATTTATTTTTCTGATTTAGCACAAGGCTCCTTACATGTTATTAAAGAGAGAAAGTTACAAAAAGGATAAGGGAGGGTGAATCCCAACAAACACCATAACTAAGCACATCTAATAAAGGGAAGAGCAAAAAAATCCCCTTTAAGTAAATGTTTTAAGTGACCAAAAGGGGATTGACAAAAGATAACTTGTTGTGTAGAGGAGGCTGACTTTGCTAGCCAATTGGTCGGTTGGTTGCCGTCTCTGTGAATATGACTCCATTGCACATGAATTTCGATGGTGAAATTAAGTATTTTTCCTTATCCAGTAAATCAAGTTGCAAGTGGGAGGAGAGGTGCCTATTAAGATATTGATAATTTGTAGTGCATCAGATTCTATTACAATAAATTTATATTTTAGTGCAATGGATGTTTTGAGAACCCAAAAATATGGCAGAGAATTTAGATTCTTGTGTAGAAGAAGAGCAGATAGGAGATTGGAAACACCATAAACAGTGGCCTATGTGGTCTCTGCAAACACAACCAATACCTGTTGTAGTAGGGAGAAAACTTCCATCAGTGTTTATTTTAACCCAGGGGAAAGAAGGAGTGCCCCACTTCATTAGAGACACCCTAGAGCTGGGTTTATCATGAGAAGTAGCAGGAGGTTTGGACTTCTGAATATAACTGCAACAATTAACTAAAATGTGTCTGCTTTTGCTAACAACATTATGATATTTAGCTTTGTTTATTCCCATCCAAAGGAACTAAAAAATAATCAGTGGAATATGGGGTTTCAACATTCCTTCCAGTCAGTCCAGCAAGCTAGTATAGAGCTCCAGTGAAATAGAGTCATCCACGGGTAGAAAGCTATTGAAAGTCTCCAGCTGAAAAAAGATATGGATGGAGTAGGAGTGAGTTTCTGTCCCTAAATATGTTTTCCCCAAGCATTGCATTGCCAAGGATGTGCAATTAGTTGTATATAATTACTTAAGGATTGATTGGTAGAGTTCTTAGTAAACAATTGTCAGGTCTGGAGGGGTCAATAAGAATTGAAGTAATGTCCTTAAGAACATCATCATTCACGACCAGGCTTAGAGCTTGAACATTCCTCTGCTGCCCTTGCCAAAAAATCTAATACTGAAAGTTTGGGTTCAATATCAAAAGGAGATAGAGGATGGATGACAGAATCATTGAGCCAATTATCAAGTCAAAAACTAATTGTACAACACCAATCTCTCAGCAAAACAAGTAGTTAGCTTGTTCTCTGATCTTCAATAAGCCTTTCCAATGTTTGGAGTCTCCCAGCTTAGCTTTAAACAAATTAGGGTGTGATTTTTTGCAGTACTTATTCCAAACATAAAGTAACCAAAGGGTGTCCCTTGTTTTGAACTTAATCCACTATTACAATATAACACATCACTCATCTGCTGAAAAACTTTGAAACCCAATCCTCCAGTAGCTACAGGTTTGCAAAGTCTGTTACACAAGGCCCAATGCCTTTAATTATATTGACCCTTCCAAAGAAATTTGTTGAAAGTGGTTGCTAAGAGTCTTTGAGCGTTTTTTTTCATCTTTATCATTTGAAGAGTGAAAAAGAAAAGAGTGGAGAGGATAATTTGAAGCAAAGTGACTCTTCCCCATTAGATAAGAATATATTGGTCCAACAGCTGATATAATAGGTGATCTTGCTGATCACATCATCATATTGCGTTTACTTTTTTCTGCCTTTCAGCAATTAAATCCCAAGTTATTTTAGAGGAGCTGCTGTAGAAGAGAAACCTGTTAATGATTTAATCTAATTTTTAGTACTGACATTGCATTTCTTCCCAGCTAAGAATTAACAATTTTCCTTGTTTAGGTCTAGGCCCGCCACCTCCTTCAAGTGTTCCAAAAGTTGCGTGGCCTTTTTAACAGCTTGCTTGCAACCATAAGTGAAAACAATTACATTATCAGCATATGCAAGATGGCTTGTTACATGAGTGGAGTTGTGATGATAACACACATATGGATGAGTTAGATGAGCATGGTCTAACATTCTAGAGAAGTAATCAAAAGTCAGAATAAAATTGGTTAGGGACTAAGGGTCCCCTTGCTTGATGCCTCTTCCTGTAGGAAAGAAACCATGGCTGGAACCATTAAGAAGTATACTATAAATTGTATTGTAAATCCATCTTCTAATCAGTGTGCAAAATTGAGGGATAAAGCCCCTATCCTCCAGCACTTTATCAATAAAATTCCAACTGATGGAATCATAAAACTTTCTAAGATCAAGTTTAAAAATTAAATTCTGACCACTTCAAGGTTTATCTAAGTCAAGATGCAATTCTTGTGCCAACAATATGTTATCTGCTATATTTCTGCCCTGGATAAAAGATGATTGGTTAGGACTAATAAGCTTGTGTAAATGGGGCTGGATTCTGCTTACTAGGATTTTTCTAATGTTTTTGGTGAAGGTGTTTGTTAGACTAATGGGTCTGAAATCTATACAGGTAGCTTTCTATTTGTCTTTTGGAATCAAAACAATGGTGGTAGAGGAAAAATAGTTAGGAAGATTAGTACAAGAAAGAAGGATTGGCTGACAGCAATGACATCTCCTCATACTATTTCCCAAGCCTTCCTGTAGAACAATGTAGTAAAGCCATCTGGACCAACTACTTTATTCCCATCAATATTGTTCAAAGCTTCCAAAATTTCTTTTTCTTCAGGTATTGTTGTTAATTACAATTGCAGAGTGTAAGCCCTATCTTCATTAAACACCTTAGAGAAAATGGTTGGGGAGGTAACTGAAGGAGCAGATAATAGGGATTAAAAGTGACAGATAACATTATGAGTAGCCTGTTGAGGGTTTGATAGGCAATTTCTTTAGGAATCTTTAATGGAAATGATAGCATTCAGATGTCTTCTGTATTTTATAATGGCATGGAAATACTTGGAGTTTCTATCTCCAAACGAATGTTCGGTGATGGCAAGTTTTTATTGTAAAAACTTTTCCTCAACTTCAATTGCCTGTAGGAGTTTTGTCTGTGCATCCACTAATGACTGGTCATTCTCCTCCCTAGAGATTCGAGCCTGTTCAAGATCAGCAACTCTTTGCTCAGCTAAATTGATTTGCTGAAAGATATTTCCAAAAATTTTCCTATTCCATTTCTTCAGATGATACGTGAGGTTTTTTTGTAATCTCCATAGACTGAGGAGATTATCACCACATTAGAATTAGTTTGCCAACCCTTTTGCACCACATTAATAAAGTCCTAATGATCAGTCCATACATTAAGAAACCTAAAGTTTGTGGTCTGTTTCTTTTGGAAGAAAGAAATTTTGATAAGTATTGGAGAATGGTATGAGGTGGTTTTGGGAAGATGATGCACTTGTGTAATAGGGAATGTCTCCATCCATGTATTGTTGACCAGGAATTTGTCTAGTCTCTCATGGATCTTACCTCTTTTCAAGGTAAAAGGGGAGCCAAAGAATCCCACATGAAAGAGACCAGCAGAAGTAATGTTGTTGGAAAATAGTAGCATACTATTTAGATTAAGAGTTCTCCCCCCTAGTTTTTCATTAGGGTCTTTTATGCTATTAAACTCTCCTCAAATATACCAATTCCTACTTGTAGTGTCACTGAGAGCCTTTAGATCAGTCCATAGTATAGCCTTGTCTGTAGCAGAGCTGCTAGTATATATGAATTTGGCTTTACCTGAGAATTTATGCAGAGTAAAATCCATATGTAAAATCTCATAGTTATCAAGAAGCAAGTTACAGTTCAGTTCCTTCTACAGAAGACCAAGATTTTGTTATTACCTTTATGATGCAAAGAGTAACCCTGAAACTTTCTGTTATACTTTTGAATATTTTTATGCACCATTGGTTCCAGTAGAGCAATAGTCCAGAATTTGTGAATCCTGATAAGTTGGATAATTCTCCTAAGGGAGCCAGGATTGGAAATTCCCTTAACATTCCAACACAAGATATTAATCATGATGTAAAGATTTCTCTGCCCTAGTGAGCTTAGGTAGGGAGGTCTTTAAAGAGGTAGATGAACCATCAATTCCAATTATGTTATCCTGGCATAAATTTATGAATTCTAACACATCTTTTCTTCTCCTTCTTTGCCTTTGAACAGACCATTTCTCCTCTAAAGTGTGAGCCATTTCCTTCAGTTGTTCCCCCACTGAATCACCAGTAGGAGACACAAGAGTTATGAAGGTTTCCTCCACATCTGAGCTTTCCTCCTTATCTAAAATATGTGCTGCACCTGAAGGGCCCCCTCCAGCTTCTCCTAATAGTGTAGGGCTAGTTGCTCCTGTGGTTTTAGCCGCAAGCTCCGCCTCCTCGTTAGCAATGAAAGCAACCAATGGAGAGGTCAGATTTTCACCTTGGGTAACAGCATCAGTACCTCCTATATTTTTTGCAGCAATCTCTTCCTCCTCTGTATGAAAAGAAACTTAGGTGATTGGTGCCAAAAAAAAGGCCAAATTTTCTCCTTGAACCTTGGCAGGTTGACTGGGATTAGGATGACTTTTTGAAGTTATTTGAAGGGTCTCTGTCACGCCTAAAATATATACAGTTATTGTTATATAATTTTACTCATTTTTGATGATATTACACTTTAAAGAAAGGTATTTTGTATGATTTTTGATTTTAGGTACAAGAAATGGTGATTGGAGCAAAAAGAAGCAAAAATAGTGCAATTTGGAGCAAAAATGAGCAAGAAAGCAAATTTAGGCCTGACACCTTTCGATAAGTCTTCCTATGTTTAATCTCTTTTGCACTTCTTGCATATTTTTTAATGATATTATACTTTAAATAAAGATTATTTTTATGTTTATTTTGTAGGGCTATTTGTTAGGAACATAACGGAACTGAAACGGGGCGAATCGGAGCTGAAACGGAGCCAAACGGAGCAGAATGGTGGAGCTGCGCAGTATGGGCGCCGGGGGCACCCAAACAGGCGCCGATGGCGCCAGAAACGTGAGAGCATAAAAAATAGGGCACCTGTAGTGCCCTATTCAGCGTTGGCACCCTATTCAGCGCTGGCAGCGCCCAAGACTGCCTGGATGCGATATTAGGCGGTTTTTGGCCAAATACATCGAATCTGGACGCTTTTTGGAGGGTTTCTCAATGCACCTCTTGAGAAATTTGTCCCTACACTATTTTAAACTGAATTTGAAGCCAAAAAAGAGAGGAGATGTTAGGGAAAACGTGGAGAATGCTTTGAGATCTTAGAATAAGAGTAGAAATGTATATTTCTACCTTTTTGGAGAGATTGGTGAGGGGATTTTGAGAGAATCTGTAAGGGAATTTTCTAGCATTGCATGGATTGGCGGGAGACTTTGTGGGAGAGATTTTCATCTTTCTTTCAAGGGAAAAAGCTAAGTATTGTGTTCTTCATTATCTTATGATTTTGTAAACACTTATTTTGTGGATTTACATTTAAATGAAGTTTTCCATTCTGTTTTCTTCATGCTTTGTGATGTCTTTCTCTTACTCTTTTTTCTTGTATGGAAATAGTGGCATAAGAAAATTATGTCATTGTTTTTATTCTACTTTTCTTTTGCAATGAGTAGGATTCATATTTAGGATATTGGTATGCTTGCTAAAAGATGTTTTAATTATAAATGTGATGATTTTTACTTGCACTTCCTTTACATTACAAAAAGGGCCCGTTGTATTGTTAAAATTCGTTGTAATTGTATTGTCCCGAAAGGGTTGTATAATTCTCAACAAAGTGGAACCACATTCAATCCCATGAATGAATTGTGTATTTCATAGGGATTGAGTGAAAATAAATAGGAAAATATGATTTCATGAGCGTCGAATTGGAGGTTTTAGGGTGACAGGCTGAGATCCCCAATTTGGTCTAAAGTTTGGTAATTAAAGCTAGTGTTAGCCTTCAGGTGAAGGGAAGTTGGATCTATGAAGTTGCAGCCAGTATCCTCCCACCTAACCTTGGATTTAGGGATTAAGCCTAGGATTTGCCAATGTTCTTTATAGCACTTTGAAGAGGGGGTACTTGGAAGAGGGTAAAAAACATGATTGCTTCTATTTGGCACATACACTATTTAATGCATCTCATTCCTATACATTATAAAATTCGTTATATGAGAATAATAGTTTTTATTATCTCAAAATTCACCAAATCAATTTCCCCAAAAAGGGTTATCTTTAGAAGTAATATTTGCATTTAAGAAGTAGTTATTATTCTTACATATAATCATCTGCATTTAGGAGTAGTTATTAGAAACACCACTTATATCACCATTCAAAACTAAGGTAGTTAATAGTAGACTAGAATTTGACTAAGAACCTCTTACCTCGCTTCCCTATGGGATCGATAAACGGGACTCCATTAGAGACCTGTATTAATTGATATGATACGTATACTTGCATTTGAAATTGTGACTTTACAAAATGATTATAAATATATAAATCTGAGGTCATAAATTCTAACATATAAAAAATTTGTATAAGTTTTTGGTGTTGTTGTCGGGGAAGCTTCGGTAAGAGTTTTAGGAGAATTTTAGTTGAATTAATTAGGAATAGAATTGGAAAACTTTAGTGTCTTAAAATTATTTTTGTATGAAAAGTGTATTATTGTATGCAAAAGTGTTGTGAAAAAACTATTTGTGTGAAAAATAAGGTGTTTGTGAAAATTTTTTATTGTGTTGAATATATTTTTCATTTTTTTATTTTATTGTTAATGTATTGTTTATTGTATTAATTATGCAAAATAAAGAATCTGTAGGACGTGTGCCTCATGATCCCGAGTTAGAAAAATGAAAAAAAATAAAAAATAGAAAGGACTCAAAAAACTAGAAATGGGAAAAGAAAACATTCAAAATACTGACTTGAAAAATCATCATAAATCATTGAGGGATTATGTAAATCCTACGATAGATAAAATTCACTCAAGTATACAAAACCATTTCGTAGAAGCTGACTCGTTTGAACTATATCCAGTGATTATCCAATTTGTGCAGGACAACCAGTTTGGGGGAACTCCTTTGGAGGATCCCTATTTATGCTTATCTATTTTTCTAGAACTTTGTGCTACATTAATTATAATGGCATGTCAGACGATGCTTTTAGGCTAAGGCTTTTTCCTTTCTCGCTAAGGGATAAGGCTAAAATGTGGTTATACTCATTAGCACCTGGTTCTATTAAAAATCGGGAGGAGTTAACTCAGAAATTCCTAGCTAAGTATTTTCCACCTTCAAGGACTACTAAACTTAGAAACTATATTAACTCATTTTGTCAGTATGAAGGGGAATCAATATACGAAGCCTGGGAAAATTTTAAGGAACTCCTAAGAAAGTTTCCACATCATGCTTTACCAAATTGGTTAATCATTCAAACTTTTTATAATAGGTTAGTAGGATTCCTTAGGTCCATTATTGATGCTGCTGCTGGTGATTCGTTAATGTCAAAAACATTTGATGAAGCATATGCAGTAGTTGAAGAAATGGATATAAATGAATTTCAATGGCCCTCTGCAAGGGTAAATCATAAAAACGTAGCTAGTGTTCATGATACAGATGCGATTGCAATTCTTGCATCTCAGGTTGCTGCAATATCAAGGAAGTTGGACCAATTTGGAAGGAACCAACCACAATTTACTCCTGTAAGTGAGGAAAGTTCATTAGACCATATGATTGATTCCAACTTATTGTGTTAGACTTTAAATACCATAAACAACCCATATTCTAACTTTTACAACCCATGTTGGAAGAACTATCCTAATTTTAATCGGAATCATACTACTGAGGGTGGAAACACAAGATATAGGCCTTCACAAGATATAGGCCTTCACATCCATTAGACTCATATTGATAAACAATTTGAGGATAAGAAGATGTCTATAGACAAAGTGGTATTACAGATGAGAAACTAGTTGCAAAGTCAAAATGCTGCGATTAGAAACATAGATAATCAATTGGGAGAAATTGCTAACTCACTTAGCAATAGACCCAAAGGAACACTTCCTAGCAACACTAAGATCAAACCTAAAGAGAACGATAATGAACAACTATTCCTTGTTACTAGACAAACTATGATAGATGTGCAGAAAGGAGAGTTGATTATGAATATTAATGTCCAGGAAGTCACTTTTGATGTGTTGAAGACTATGAAATTTCTAGCTGAGAGAAAAGATGATGAATATTTTTGAATGGATGAAATTGATTATCTAGGTAAAGACCATTTCCAAGAAAGTTTTTAGAGTAAGTTAACAGATGAGGTCAGAATGGATTTTCATGATGAGTTGAAAATGTTATCTAAAGAAGATTGTATGTATGTTCAAGAGCGGTGTGAAATAATGGAAGCTGCCAAAATAGTGAACTTGTAATTCCATTTGTTGAAAAATCTCATGAACTTAAGATGGATGCACCCCATACAATTTTAAAGCCTACCTATTTAGGGAATTCATCTACACCACTAGTCTTTATATCTTCATATTCAACTCAATTAAAAGAAAAACATGAATTGAATGATGAACAAGATAAAGTTATTGAACTAGGACTTGGAAGAAAATTTGAGGATAAATTTCAAAAGAACTTTGAGTTGATAAAAGAGGATAAGGATATTGGAAGACCATTTGAAAAAATTCATAAGGAACTAGAAAAACCTATTTCCTCAACCAAGATAGATCCTCCATCATTTAATAATTTTAAAGGGGAAGAATTGGATGATAACTTGAAACAGAAGAGTGACATAGAAGAATTTAATCCTGAATCTGAATTATCTTGAGAGAATCCGATCCAAAATTTGAGAGATTTTGAATTATCTTATATAGATCCATTTCTTATAAATTTCAAGGATGATATTAATATGCAAATTCAGAAAATTAATAGAAGAATATTGGATCTAGAAAGAAATATGAAGAACAATGAGATAAATTCATCTGAAAAGGAAGAGCTGAATGAAAAGTTACAATTTGAGGATTTTGTAGGAATTCTTGGATCTGAACAGGATTGGGCGACTGATCGAGGATTAGTTAATTGGAATTTTGATTCAGGAGGAATCATTTGTCGGGCCCGCGACGTTAAAACCAAGCGCTTTATGGGAGGCAACCCATAGTTATCAGTGTGCTTTGATTTAGTGTGCTTGAGAGTCCTGATTGTTAGTGTTGTGTGGTGTTTGCTTTAGAGTGGGTTGACTTGATTTTTATTTGTCATTATGGATTGATAAGTTTGATTGTTGATTGGTAGATGTTTGGATTTTTAGTAGTTTGATTTGATCTTTATGTGTCATGAGGGAGGTCATTCCTTAACTTCTTTTTATAGTTAGACTTGTATGTTCTCTTATAGTAGTTGGATTGATGAGTCCACTATGACTCGGGTCTTACCCAAACTTGAGTTTTACAGGAGTATCATGAATTTGAACAGTGTTAGATTTATCTTAATTTTGTTACTTCCTTTCTCTAACTTTGTTTTCATTTGGTAGGAGTCGCATACCTATTTGATGAATAACATTAGGATGATCTTACACTACAATATGTAATTGTTAAAGGTGCTTAATTAAAGGGATTAGATGATGCCTGAGATTGGTGTCTGGAAACCAATTTATCATGGATAATCTTATCTTTGGGATTATAATCTATAAAATCATTTGAAAGTACCTAATTTACTAGTGTAGTGATTCCGTTAGAAATTGGAGGTAAGTTAGTGAGATGTTATGAGTTAAAGGATGAATTAACCTCATTTATCTTATGTGTGTTTATATTTGTGTTACAACTTTATATAATAATTAAAGAACATGTTTATATTCCCTTGCTGATACCTGCTATGCTAATTAAACTTTTATTTAATGTTTCATTCTAGCATGATTAGTTTAGATTTACTTTCTGCTGCATATTGTTTCATCCTAATGAAAACTTGTAAATATTTTTGATAGACATGTGTGGTATAGAGAATTTCTGAACTTTTTTCTTCCTTCTTATATTTTTTGTACTAAATGCTATACAAGTTAAAAATCAAGTTTTGGGGTAGGAAGAAAAATAAAATTTTAAAGTGAAAATAGTTCCTTTTAGTGTAATTTTTTTACAAGCATGTTTTAGGTTAGATTTACTTTCTCCTACAGTTATTTTATCCTGATTATGCATGTATATGAGTTTGATAGGATGTTGTAGTAGTAAGTAGATTCAACCTTTTCTTTTTCTTCCTGCAACATTTTATGTAATTAATTACAAAATACTTTAAAGTTTAAGTTTGGGGGGAAGAAAATTTTTTAAAATGTAACTTTATTTGTCCTCAGTAGCCTGTATTTAATTTTATATCACTTTTAAAATGACTTGTGGTATGTGGTGTTATCTTTAGGTTACTATAATTTCAATTTTAGGAAAGTTAGAAAAATAACTTAGTTGAAATCCTATGTGAAGAAACTATTCTAGAGTTAAGATATTTTGTAGGAAACATTGGAAAAATGATTTTTCTATTTATGGTTGAAAGGAGTTGAATATTTGAAAAGATAAAATTCTTAGATTTATACTGAATGAGAATTGAGCCTTTATTGAAAACCTTTTTCGAACTAATACTTAGACTTATAAAAAGTGAGAGAAAGTTTTGAGTTTTGGATTTTAGAGAGAGGATAGTGAAATTCAAAATTATTAAAGGTCTATCCAGATATAGTAATCCTCACATAAAAAAACAGTAAAAAAAGGGATTAAAAATGATCCCAAAAGAAAGAAAAAAAAAGTGAAAAAAAGGGATTGAAAATGATCCTTAAAGAAAAGAAAATAAGTGAGGAGAAGCTTGAGGAGAAACCTAATAAAAAATTGGTTTCACTTGAATCTTTTTGAATGAAAAGTCTTTAAAACAATCATAGTCTTATTCTTATTTCAAAAGGTATTGGTTAGATTGGTATAGATAAGGTGCTTAAATTCTATTTTTATACTTTCTTTGAATCTTTAGTTTGACAAGTTTCAATAACTTTTGAAGTAAATAGAAAATTAGGATTCCTAAGTTGAATATGAGATATTCTTACGCTCTAGTCCTAGGTTGATTTGCTAGAATTTCTCCTATGTTTTACTATAATATTTCTGAGATAAAATTATAGGAAACTCTATTGAAACCCACATCCATAAGTCAACATGTTTTATTTTTAAAGTTATAGTTTTACTTGAGGATAAGTAGCAGTTAAGTTTGGGGGTATTGACACGACTAAAATATATACGATTTTTGCTATATAATTTTACTCATTTTTTATGATATTACACTTTAAAGGAAGGTATTTTGTATAATTTTTTATTTTAGGTACAAGAAATTGTGATTGAAGTAAAAAGAATAAAAAAATGGTGCAATTTGGAGCAAAAATGAGCAAGAAAGCAAATTTTGGCCTGACACCTTTCGATTAGTCTTCCTATGTTTAATCTCTTTTACACTTCTTGCATATTTTTAAATGAGATTATACTTTAAAGAAAGGTTAATTTTGTGCTTATTTTGTAGGGCTATCTGTTAGGAACACAACACAACTGAAACAGGGAAAATTGGAGCTGAAACGGAGCAAAATAGTAGAGCTGAGCAGGATGGGCGCCGAGGGCTCCCAAACTAGCGCCAGCGGTGCTAGAAACCCGAGAACATAAAAAATAGGGCGCCGACAGCTCTCAAGTGGCCAGAATGCGATATTGGATAGTTTTTGGCCAAATACATCAAATCTAGACCCTTTTTGGAGGGTTTCTTCATGCACCTCTTAGGAAATTCGCCCATGCACTATTTTAAACTGAATTTGAAGCAAAAAAAGTGAGGAGATGTTAGGCGAAATGTGGAGAATGCTTAGAGATCTTAGAATAGGAGTAGAAATATAGATTTCTACCTTTTTGGAGAGATTGGTGATGGGATTTTGAGAGAATCTGTAAGGGAATGTTCTAGCATTGCATGGATCGGCGGGAGACTTTGTGGAGATATTTTCATTTTTCTTTCAAGGGGAAAAAACTAAGTATTGTATTCTTCATTATCTTATGATTTTGTAAACACTTATTTTTTTGATTTGCTTTGAAATGAAGTTTTCCATTATTTTTTCTTCATGCTTTGTGATGTCTTTCTCTTTCTTCTAATTTGGAAATAGTGGCATAAGAAAATTATGTCATTGTTTTCATTCTTCTTTTCTTTTGCAACTAGTAGGATTCATGTTTAGGATATTGGAATGCTTCCTAAAAGATGTTTTAGTTATAAATGTGATAGTTTTTACTTGCACTTCATTTACATTACAAAAAGGGCCCATTGTATTGTTAAAATTTGTTGTAATTGCATTGTCCCGAAAGGGTAGTGTAATTCTCAACAAAGTGGAAACAAATTCAATGTCCGTAAATGAATTGCGTAGTTCTTGGGGATTGAGTGAAAAAAAGGGAAATATGGTTTCATGGGCATCGAATTGGAGGTTTCTGGGTGACAGGCTGAGATCCCCAATTTGGTCCTAAAGTTTGGCAACTAAGGCTAGGGTTAGCCTTCAAGTGAAGGGAAGTGGGATCTCTGAAGTGGAAGCCAGTATCCTCCCAACCTAAGATTGGATTTAGGGACTAAGCCTAGGTTTTTCCATTGTTTTTTATAGCACTATTAAGAAGGGGTACTTGGAAGAGGGTAAAGAATATGATTGCTCCTATTTGGCACATACAATATTTAATGCATCTCATTCCTATACATTATCTAATTCATTACATGAGAATAGCAGTTTTATTATCTTAAAATTCACCAAATAAATTTCCCCAAAAAGGGTTATCTTTAGAAGTAATATTTGCATTTAGGGAGTAGTTATTATTCTTACATATAATCATCTGCATTTAGTTGTAGTTGTTAGAAAAACCATTTATATCACCATTCCAAACTAAGGTTGTTAGTAGTACACTTGAATTTGACTAAGAACCTCTTGCCTCGCTTCCCTGTGGAATCGATAAACGGGACGCCATTAGAGCCCTGTATTACTTGATACAACACGTATACTTGCGCTTGAAATTGTGAATTTACAAAATCACTATAAATATATAAATATGAGGTCATAACTTCTATAATGTAAAAAAGTCGCATCAATCTCAAATATGGATATAACTTGTAGCAATGTTCCATATAATGACCAAACATGCTGCAATGTTTGCAATATAAGGGATGGCATTACACCTCTAAAGGCTGCCAATAGCCATTATTAGTTGTACCAACTCAAAGTGCCTCCATGGGAGGGAGGGTTATGTCCCTTTACACTAAGACCCTTGCTGTAGAAGGTCTAGTGACATTGGCAGAGGACATATCTTCTTTCAGTGGTCGTCTAAGGAAATAACCAATATTATAGAGCACTTCATGATTGTAGTAAAAAAGCTTGAGGTTAAGGAATTTGTACCAAATAGGGACAATTAGGGGTTCATGTGTGGGATTAAAGTCCATGGTCCATTTCAAAAGCTTCATTGAGTTTCCTTCAATTAGAATGACTTTCTTTTAAAAAATCTGAGCATATTCATCCTCCCCAAACAACTGTATCATTAAATGCCTGCAATCTAATACTCCTACCTAACAAACTCCTACTAACTTGAAGTCATCAAAAGCTCTTCTCACGACATCCATTTTAGGATTGTCGAATTAAGACTTACGCACCAAGGTGAACTTGTAGGGCTCACATAGTTTAGTGATTTCCTCTTCAGTAAAAATGAGAGCTGGTTTCCCAGCTTTCTTGGTTTCTTTTTTGATAAACTCACAATGTGCTTTGCCAGCCATTGCATCATGATAGAGCTAAGGGAATACAAGCTTGTCTTCTAAGGTTGATCCACCTTCTGTTGTATTTTTAATAATATCAGTATATGTGCCCCTACAAAAAAGTTAGGGTCTACCTTGCACAAGTTCGCCACCATAACCAAAACTCACCAAGAACGACCAATGAACAGTAAAAGGACAGGAAAAATTCAAAAACTAGGAACCTGGGAAGACCAAAACTAGTCAAGTCTTCACGGAAGACAACTTAACAAGACTCCAACTTCCCGAGCGAGTTAATTCCCCATTGATAGCCAGGAAACCTTAGCACAACTGCATATATATATATATATATATATATATATATATATATATATATATATATATATATATATAACCAAAAATTTGCCTAATTGGCAAGCAATATATTAATAAAAAACATTCAAATACAATTACATAGCTTGTATGAAATGGAACAACAACCTGTCCCCATGTAACAAAAAAGCAAGAGAGGGGAGAGGGGGGTGTGGAGAGTACCAACTACAATGGACTCAACATTTTTTCCTAATGCAGCTAACCAGGGAGCAACCCTATTGTCTTCTCTAGGAGTATAAAGGTAAGAGATTTAGGAGTTCAGAGTATAAGGGGCCATTCTCTTAATCCATCTACTGATGTGCTCTGGAGGGTCTTCCATCTTCTGTAATATCTTAATACAAATAATTGAATCAGATTCTACCAAAAGCTGTTTGATGTTGAAATTGTGAGCAAGAAAGATTGCCCAAAAAATTGCAATGAATTCTAATTCTAATGCATCAAATGTAGTAGGGGAGGAGAAGTAAAGTAAATAGTTCCTCAAAGAGTTCATGAAGGTACATAAAAAACCTACAACATCCTTACAAAAGCTTCCATCAGTGTTGAACTTTAACCAAAAGAAGTGTTGGGGAGTCTACATTATGAGTGAAGGGACAAAACTGTGTTGCAAGGTAGGGGTTGGCCACCATTCTTTGTTGTTGTTATTTAACTTCTGATAAAGAATCAGCTTGTGAATGTAAGAGAGGTACTGAACAACATCAAGCTAAACCAAAGGGGGATTATCTTCATATTTGGCTTTCTTTCTAATCTTCCATATGAACCAGAAAACTATACAAGGAATTAATAGGAATTTGACTGCCATCTAGTCCACCAAGCAAACTGAGAAGGAAGACCAACTGAAACTGAAGGTATCAATGTTCAGCTTATCCAAAAGTTGAGTCCAGACATCTTAAGAGAATGAACAAGCAAAGAACAAATGTTCCAAAGATTCTTCATCAACATTACAAAGAACAATAGGAAGGACCCCTAATGCCGTTGAGTTTCAAGATGTCATCAGCAGGGAGTAACAGCTGTCAAAGCCTCCAGCAGAAAAATGACATGGACGGGGTTAATAACTTCCCGAAAGAGCTTTTCCCCAATCAGTATGATTCCAATGGAAAAATTTTGAAAAAATAAAGGAATACAGATTCTGAGAGGCCCGTTGCTTAGTTCTAATTCTATCCTTTGCAAAAGAACAAAAAGAGGTTCTCTGGAAAAGATGTAGCTGATCGTGTGTCAGGATTTAGTTCAGTAAGCTACGGTTCCATTTATTCTCTTCCCAACACTCTTTTACTTGACAATTGTATTCAAAAGTTGGTTGGGATTTGTACAGTTTCTCCCCATTTCAATCCATTCATCCAGCCAAAAGTTGATAGGCCCTTCCCCCTGCTCCCAATTAAAAAGATCTTCTACCTTCTCTCAAATGTATAGTAATTTGGTTCATATTCTGGAATCCCAAACCATGGGGGTAGCCAGAGTGTGGTGAATGTTTTTGCAATATTTTCCTTAATGAAAAGTGCCCAAAGAGTGTCTTGGGATCCAAATCCTATCCATAAATTACATAAATTAATGAAGTTGAGATGGTGGAAGCTTTTAAACCCCAGGCCACCAGCATGTAAAGAATCACATAAAGTTTTCCAAGGGGCTAATGACATTATTTCTGCTGACCAGCCCACGGGAATTTATTAATGATCCTACCCAAAGTAACCTGAGTAATCTTCTTCATAGAAAACATTTGAAGGGCATTTGTTGGTAGGGCAGTCAAGGCACTTCTTAATAAGGTGATTCTTCCCCCATTAGACAGAAAGGAGTTAGTCCAACAATTGAGTTTAGTCTTTATCTTCTCAATGACACCAAGGAACTGAGTGTTTTTGGTTCTTCCTTTAATGAGATTAACACCTAGATAATGAATGGGTAGAGAAGCCTATTTGAATCTAGTGAAACCAGTTATCTAATGTTTAATGTTGTGTTTAACTTGTGCTCCAGCAAAGAAGTAAAGTTTTTTAAGATTGAACTCAATCCCAGAGGTTTGTTAAAAGTGTTACAGATTCTGAAACACAGCTTTGATGGCAGACTTTGAAGCACTGGTGAAGATAATAATATCATCAGAATAAGATAAATGGCTTACCGCAATATTGGATCTATGTTGGTAATTCAGGTGAGGGGAAGTGACTAACAAATGATTCAGCAGCCTTGAGAGATTGTCAAATGCCAATATAAAAATTGTAGGTGAGAGGGGATCTTCTTATTTGATGCCTATGGTAGCACTAGAGAAGCCATGACATTGCCCATTGACCATAATAGAATGGGCATTACACTTTATCCATCTCTAAATTAGTTGAGTAAAATCAGGAGGGAAGCCTCTAGCTGCACATGTATCTAAAATGAAATCCAAACTTATGGTGTCAAAAGCTTTTTTAATATCTATTTTGAGCAAAACATTACCACCTCTACATTTCCTGTTGAAATACAGCAAAAGTTCCTTTGAAAGCAAAGTATTATCTGAGATATTCCTCTCTTTGACAAAGGCTGTTTAATTAGTTCGGATGAGTTTCTGTAAATGAGGTTGATGACTGAAAACCAAATCTTACTGATAATTTTGGAGATAACATTAGTCGGGCTTATTGGTCTGAAATCATCCTAAGTCTGTCTAAATTGATTTTTGTGAATAAGCACAATGGTAGAAGGAGTAAAATATTTTGGAGGATCAATACCCCTGAAAAAGAATTGAACAGCAGAGATGACCTCATTCCTGATTTTGCTCTAGCTTGCCTTATAAAATTTGGAAGTGTAAGCATCAAGCCCAGTAGATTTGTTCCCATCTATAGAATCCAAGGTTGCTTTGATTTATGTTTACAAAGGCACCTGAGATAATTCCTTTCTTTGAACAAGATCAGTACAATTAGAATAGAGAGAAAAATCAATAGTTATTCTAGCCAAATGCCTGCTAGTGAAGAGATTTTGAAAATAAGTTACAACATCCTTAGCAATAGCTTCAGCATTGATTAACTTCGGCCAATCTAAGTTGATAATAGAAAGGATCATATTACATTTCCTGTTGTATTTAATGCAGGCATGAAAACATTTTGAGTTCTTATCACCATCAGCAAATTTGGAGATGGCAGCCATTTGTTGCATGAAACTCTCATGGTAATTTATAGTAGAGAGAAGCTTTTTGTGGGCTAAGACCAATTTAGCTTCAGAGTGGTTTCCTAACTTAAAGTTCTCTTCAAATTTAGACACATCCTCCTAAATTACTCTAAAATTATCATGAATGTGACAAAACTTTTCCCAATTCCAGTGCCTGAAGTGGTTGGTTGTTCTCTTCTATAGGTTCCACAGATTTTGCCAATGCTGCTCTGCAGGGTTGGAGATCCAAAATTTATCGAGTTTTATGAGAAAATGAGGATGAACAATCCACATGTTCTGAAATCTGAAAGGACTACCACCTAAAAAAGATGAGTTATTAATATAACAAAGTAATGGCATGTGGTCAGACCCTGCCAAGCAGAGATGTGAAATTTTAGTATAAGGGAATGTTTGGAGCCAAAGAGAATTGCCCAACATTCTATCCAGCCTCACCCAAACAGTACCCCTCCTCCAAGTGAAATAGCGGCCCTGAAATCCCAAGTCAAATAAATTAGCATTAGTAATAAATTGGTTAAATATTACAATGGAAGAAGTCAAAAAAGGGTTACCACTCCTTTTCTCAGAGGGGGATGTCAGGCAGTTAAAGTCCCCTCCCAGTAACCAACATGAATTCAAGGAAAGACTAATCTGCTGTAAATTTGACCAAAGCACCTTTTTATGGAGGTGATTATAGCTGCATATACAAAAGTATCATACCCCATCTGACCCCCCAGTGTGAATTGAATATGAATGATTTGTGAATGATTTTGAATCACTGACCACTATAATTCGACTCCAGAAAAAAACCATCTTTTATTTATCATATTGGCCAAGTCAGTGAAATGAGGAAATTTTCTGATAATTTTTTGTGAATTTTTAGAGATCATAGGCGCAAGAAGATCAGAACACCAAATTTGGTGGGTTTTTATAAGGTGCTTTAACCTAATTAGAGAGGAAGGTTGAGCCATTTGGATACACTTAAAATAAATGCTGTTTTTATGCATATTTTTATACCTATTTTTGATGATATTGCACATTAATGGAAGGTATTTTTATGTTTTTCTTGCAGGTATGATTAAAATGAATGATTATGATGAAAGGACCAAAAAAATGATCAAATTTGGAGCAAAAATGAGAAGTGTGCAAAATTATCTTTTAGCGGCTAAGCGCCAAGGGGTGGCGCATAGGTGCGACAGTTAAAAGTGGCAAATTAAATCCAAATTGGTGCCATTTCCAAGGGGTGTTTGAAGCAACTTTTGTTTTAAACTTCCTTAACTTCTTTTGGGAGGCAAATTCCAATGAAGAGATGCATCCTTCGGTAGATACATTGAATCTGGACTTGATTTGAAGTGACACCAAAGCACCTTTTGAAGAATTATTAAAATGAATACTTGTAATGAAGTAAGGGGGTTGTTTTTGTTATTTACAGTCTTTTTGGTGTGTGTAAAGAGCTTTTAGTGAGTCATTAGAGTCTTATAGAGAGTTTTAAAGGGGAAAGAGTTGGTGTTGAAGCGTTCTTCTCACCAATTTTCTTTCATCCATTTATCTAGTTTGTATTGGAGATTAAAGTCAGAGTTTGAGTCTACGTAGTTGGGCGACTCAGTCTGAGGAGTTATTTAGTGGAAAGCAAAGTTTCAGAGGAACTTCAAGAGTCTTGTGAAGAGGATTTTCAGATAAATTTTTATTTTGGTTTTTTACATTTGGTTTTAAAGTAAGACTATTTGTGTTTTCACTATGATCTCTGCTTTAAAATCAAATTGTGCTTATGTTTTCTCCATGAGTTATGAGTAGCTTTCTTTATCTTTTTTCCTTTTAAATGATGAAGTAATTAAATTATGAATGGAAGTTGTGTGAAATATAGGTGTTTAATGTTAGTAGAAGTTGTGATGATTCCAGTACCTTGCACTTTATTTACTTTTTTATTTGGCCAATTAAGATGTTAGAAACTGTTTGAGAACATGTAAGATTGTATGGGTGAGAATTTAGTCCAAATAGTTGAGTACAAATAAATAGGGAGGTGATTTTGATTGGGTGTAGAATTAGAGGACTTTAGAGTGACAGGCCAAAGCCCATAATTTAGTTGATGTTTTAAATTTTGTTATGAAATATTAGCCCTTAGGTGGAGGAAGAAGAGGGAACTCTATAGTGAGAGCTAGTATCTTCCCTGCCTAACCCATCTCAAATCTTCAGATTAACCTATGTTCTTTATAAAACAAAGTAAGGGTAAAGAATATAACCTCACCTATTTGGCATAACACATTTAGATACTTCCACAATGAAATTCCATAATTATACTGATTCATTGAAGAGGAATAAGATATTTTATTCTCATTTGCTTTCATATCGTTATTATAGTCCTGATAATTTTAGTTGCTTGCTTTACTTAATCTTAAAGTATTATCAAAAAGAATTTAAACTTTATATCTTTAAAACATAACTTACAAAATCATTTAGAAAAGTAAAAAGTTGTTTTTTTGTTTTCTTTAAATTTTTAGACATTTCCATATGGGTTCGATATCTCGGGGCTTAATCAGAAAGTCCTATATTACTTGATAAACGATACGTATACTTACGTAGAATCCCATATTACAAAATAATCAAAGTTGATTTCCTTTTTGCTTCGAAATCAAGTTTTTGGTGTCGTTGTAAAGAAAGATATATTATTGTTGAAAAAAATATAAAGTGTAAAACATAAGCATAAATATTCGGGGATCTAGTTCTTGGCGACATTGCCGGGGAAATTAATTAAAATATTATTTAAAGAAAATTTAAGAAAAACTAATTTTTTTTACTTTTCCTTACTTTTGTTAGTGTGTTTTATTTTGTTTTATAATCGTGTATGCATAGTTTTGGTTCTGTAGGACTTGTGCTATACGATTATGAATTAGAAAGAACCATTAGAAATGAAAAAAATAAAAAACATAAAAATACAAAAAAAAAATTCAAGAAATGGTGTATCAAAATAATCAAGATGTTGAAATCCATCAAGAATTTAGACGTTTAAGAGATTATGTTAACCCTATAGTAGATGAATTTCATGGTAGTATTCAACACGCTATTGTAGCGGCTAATTCATTTGAACTTGAACCTGCTATTATCCAAAGGGTATCAAATAATCAGTTTGGGAAAGCACCAACTGAAGATCCTAATTTACATCTTACTATTTTTTTAGAATTATGTGCTACTTTTAAATACGATGGTGTTTTTGACAAAGTCATTAGACTTAGACTTTTTCATTTCTCACTGAGGGATAAGGCTAAGATATGGTTAAATTTATTAGCACCTAAATCTACTGAACTTGGGGTGATTTAGCACAAAAATTCCTTGCTAAATATTTTCCACCATCAAAGACTGCGAAGCTTAGAAATGATATTACATCTTTTTGTCAGTTTGAAGGGGAATCTATTTATGAAGCACGAGAATGATTTAATGATCTCCAAAGAAAGTATCCACATCATTCGATACCAGATTGGTTAATAATACAAACTTTTTACAATGGATTAGTTGGATCTCTTAGATCTATTATCAATGTCGCTGCTAGTGGTTCATTGATGTCTCAACAGTTTACTGACGCTTATACTTTAATTGAAGAAATGGACACTAATAATTTTTAATGGCCTTCTTAAAGGTTAAATCCTAAAAAGGTAGCCAATATTTATGAAAAGGATGCTTTTGCAATGCTAGCAAATCAAGTTGCTGCAATTTCAAGAAAGATAGACCAATTTAGAATAATTTTTCTCAACCAATTTCCATGATTGTAGAAAATTCATTAAGCCAAATGGTTGATTCTCAAACATCATTAGAAACTTTGATTGTCATGAACAAGAATAATAACCCATATTTGAATTATTATAACCCAGGTTGGATAAACCATCCAAACATTAATTGGAATAATAATAAACCGGATAGTAGTAATCAACAATGGGGGAACAACCAAGAAAACTCATTAGGGAATTGGAACCACCAAAGGGAATAATAATAATAGACCAACCTATCCTCTAGGTTTTATCAATACTGCACAATTTATGGAGAAGAAGTTTTATAAAGAAGAAGTGGTGTTACAAATGGGAAATCAATCGCAAAGTCAAGGAGCTATAATCAGAAATACGAGAATCAGTTTAGAAAAATAGATGAACTTCATGGATCAGTAATAATTTTTAAGAAAATAGATGAACTTCAATGAGAATCTTCGCAAGTATATGTATAGTTCATCAAGTAATATAAGACTTTGTGATTAAGCTCTGAGATATCAAACCCACAGGTAAATGTTCTAAAATTTAATTAAAGTAGAAAAACAACTTTTAAACTTTTCAAATTAATTTTGTAAGTTATGTTTTATAAATAGAAATTTTAAATTTTTTTATACTTTTTAAGAAAAAGTAAACTAAGCAACTAATATTATCAAGACTATAAAATGATATGAAAGTAAATGAGAATAAAATATCATTTTTTCTCTTCATTAATCAGTGATAATTATGAAATTTCATTATGGAAGTATCTAAATGTGTTGTGCCAAATAGAAGCAGTTATATTCCTTACCCTTACTTGGTTCTATAAAGAACATAGGTTAATCTGATGTTTTGAAATATTGAAGATAGGTTTGGCAAGGAAGATACTAGCTCTCACTCTAGATTTCCCTCTTCTCCCTCCACCTGGGAGCTAACATCTCATAACAAAACTTAAAATATCAAACCAAATTAGGGGCTATAGTTTGTAGTCCTCTAATTTTATACCCAATCAAAAGCATGTCACTCTATTTATTTGCGCTTAACTATATGGACTACAATTCTCACCCATATAATTTCATGTGAGTCTCTCCAATTATTGATTGAGAAAAGATCACATTCGTTTTTACATGTTCTCACAATAAATTTTAACATCTCAATTAGCTGAATCAAGAGGTAATTGAAGTGCAAGTTAGTTGAATCATCACAACTTCTTCCAACATTAAACATCTACACTTCACCCAACTTCCATCAATAATTTAATTACTTCATCATTTAAAAGGAAAAAAATAAAGAAAACTACTCAGAACTGATGGAGAAAACACAAACACAATTTGATTTGAAAGTAGAGATCATACTGAAAACACAACAAGTCTTACTTTAAAACCAAAAGCAAAAACAAAGATAAGAACTTATCTGAATTCCTCTCCACAAGACTCTTGAAGTTCCTTTAAAACTTTGCTTTCCACTAAATGACTCTTTAGGGGTGGTGCCCAACTCTGAGGATTGACTCTCCTAAATTCAAATACAAACTATGATAAAGTAAAATGGAAAAGTAAGGAAAGTATGTCAAGAAGAAGACTTTCTTTCTTCCTCTCTCCGTTCAACCACTTCAAGATTTTCTCCAACTTCTCCTACTAATACTTCCTTTCAAAACTCTTCTCTTTCTTCTAATCTTCAAGTCTTCTTTTAATAATTTTCTAAATGGTGCCTCAGTGGCTCTTCAAAAATGTCCAGATTCAATGAATCTAACAAGAGACACATCCATCCATTCGAATTTTAAATGAATTTTGGCGCCAATGAGAAGTTAAGGAAGTTTAAACTAAAGGGTTCTTCAAAAACCTCTACAAATTTGTGCCAAAATTAATTCAAATTGCATAGGTTAACTGTCGTGGCTATGCACCAGCACTTGGAGCTTAGCCGCTGGAGGCTAATTTTGCACACTTTTCATTTTTGCTCCAAATTTGATCCTTTTTTTACTCCTTTCATAAAAAATATTCATTTTAATCATACCTACAAGAAAAACATGAAAATACCTTCCATTAAAGTGCAATATCATCAAAACTAGGTATAAAAATGAGCATAAAATCACTATATATTTTAGGTGTATTAAAGACCAGGCGGTCAAAGTTCTTATGAGTAGTCTGGTCTTTACCCACTATTCAAGCTTAAGTTGCACTTACATATTGAGAATTAATCTCCACATCAATGGGGAAGGAGGTGGCCATGAGAGCAAAAGTCCCAATAAAACAGTAATAAAATTCAAAACTGTATATTACCCGGGAAAGGCCGAAAGGTAGGGAGGTTTCTTGAATCAATTTTCGATCCTTTCAGGTTCTGTTGGTTTTTTGATTGATTAATCCTTGGTTTCTTGGTTTGAAACTATTACTTTAGTTTCAAATGTCTTTGCTATTGATTCTGCTTTCCCGGGTCTTGACTTTTTTCAAAATTCTGGTGCTTGTTCCTCTAGTTTTGGTTAATCTAACCAGTTTTTTTCTTCATCTACTCTTCTCTTTGGTTTTGGTGTTTCCCGAGTTTTGTTATTTCAAATTTCTGGGTGAATTTTTATTTCTTGATTGTTCTGGTGAGTCTTGATGATGGTTTTGCTTTAACTGTCTCTAGTTTGGGAGGTCTTGATCTATCCATTCTGCCTTTTCTTATTTAATTTACTTGTTCTTTATTTATTTGGTTCTATCTGTTCAATGGTCATTCCTCCTGCTAAAGCTTCTTTCCTTGAAGTTGTTAGGAATGGTTTGGGAAATCAACATGACAAACTTTTCTTCCCTCAAATTTATCATGATTCTGCTGCTGGGAAGCGTGATTGCCCATTTATTAAGCAGGTGGTCAAGAAAGGAGATAAACCTGCCCTCATTTTCTCTGATAATGAGCTGTCTTCTTTGGTAGATCTTCACAAATTTGTATTGATTGGTACATTCCAATATGGACATCCTAAAATGGACCTTATTCGAAAAAGCTTTGAAGATTTTAAATTGATGGGTAATTGGAAAGTAGGCCTTTTTGATGTTAGGCATATAATGATACATTTATCTAAAGAAGAGGATTATGACAACTTATTCTCAAAGACAATTTTGGTGATAGAGGGGAAATATATGAAGATCTTTTAATGGTCTCCAATTTTGATCCTAATCAAGAAGCACCTATTGTTTCCATTTGGTATAGATTGCTTAATCTGAAATTACATTTCTTCAACCACCAAGTCATTTATGCCATTGGGACAGCAATTGGAAGACCACTGAAGTTGGATATGTCTACCTTTAACTTGTCTAGGCCTTCCTTGGCCAGAATTCTAGTGGAAAGGTACATCACACTTCTTGATATTGAAGAGATATGGCTAAGGACACCACATAATGGGTATTGGCAGCCAATTGTAATGGAACAAAGGCCTATGTACTGTCACCATTGCAAAATGTTTGGGCATTCCAAGGATCTTTGTTACAGACTTCAACCAAATCTGAAGCCTATCAAAAGTAAAACTGATAACTTAAATAGTGTTGTTGTGAAGGAAAATCTGATTGTTATTGTCCAAGATATTCCTAATATTGGAGGTAATGATCAAGGTATTGTTATTTCTGATGTCAACAATGTTGTAGGAATTTCAACTTTTGTCCAAAATTCTAAAAAAATTAATGGTTTGGTTACTGAAACTTTGCCTGTTGTTGAAACTACTTTGGATGACAATAATCTTAGTAACTCTGGTGGTTTATTAACTAATGCTGTGATTTGTCCTGCTCTTGAACCCCAGAAGGAGAAATCTGTTGTTGATGATGGTAGGGATAATGTTGTGATTAGTCCAGCTCTTGAACCCCAGAAGGAGAAATCTGCTGTTGATGATGGTAGGGATACTATGGTCATATCTGCTACTCCTGTTCTTGGCTCTTCATCTGAAGTCAGTGAGACTATTATACATATGGCTGAGGATTCTTTACATCAGAATATTAATTGTCTCGGCTCTACATCTGAAGTCAGTAAGACTATTACACATATGGCTGAGGAGTCTTTGCATCAGAATATCAATTATCCTATTTTTCAGTTTAAAGATCAGGTTGGTACTGAGGTAAGTATCAACACAGCTGCTATAACTAAAGAATTGCAAAGTGACTGGGTAGTGCAAAAAAGTAAAAAGAAGAAGTATTTGGAATTAAACCATCTTTCTGAAGTTAATATTATCCCTTCCAGAGCTTCTACTCCTTCCTTCTCAAGATTGACAAGGGGGGAAGAGTCATGACTAATGATTAAATTTATCTATTGGAATATTAGGGGAGTGGCAAATCTTGGCTCCCTTAATAGATTACTGAGTTTAAACAGGATACATAAATTTTGGGTGGTGGTTCTGCTTGAGCCCGTGGTGAAATCTAATTTTGATGTATTCACCAAAAAATTCAAAGGTTATAACTTTATTTCTAACTCTTCCTACAAGATTTGGTTATTCTACAGGAAAGAGTTAAAAGTTGATGTTATTCTGGATCATTCTCCATTTCTTCATTTTCACTTTGAACTTGATCATTTCAGTGGTTTTGCAACATTTATTTATGCTGCTTCTTCTTTTAATGATAAAAAGGAACTATGGGATCAATTGCATAGTATTAAGCAGAATGTTAATCAAGGTTGGCTTGTTTGGAGGGATTTTAATTCCATTGTTCATCCTAGTGAAAAGAAGGGTGGTAGAACTCCTAAGTTGCAGGATTTGCTCACTTTCTCCAATCATATTAAAGAGGCTAATCTCTTTGATCTTTGCCTTGAAGGGTCTCCTTTCACTTGGAAGAGAGGTAATATTTATGAAAGGCTTGATAGGCTGCTGGTTAATCAGGCATGGTTGGAAATGTTTCCTATCTCTAAGGTGCAGCATCTAGCTAGGATTGGTTTTGATCATACTCCTTCGTTAGCTATATTCTCTGTGATGCCTGCTGCTAAACATAGTTCTTTCAGATACTTGAATGTGTGGTCTACTCATCCTACTTGCCATAAAGTTATTGAGGACAATTAGGTCTGTCCTCAGGTTATTTCTGAATCTGATCCTATGGTCCAACTTTGGCAATCTCAAAAGGCACTGGCTAAGGCTTTAACTGATTGGAATTGGAATGTTTTTGGTAACCTGACTGATAACATTATCAAGGCTGAAAAATTTGTTAAAGAAATGGAAATAGAGGTGGAGTGGGTAAATGTACTGAATCTCAATTGTATGAAGCTAATGAAAGATTAAGTACTACTACTGCTAATGAGGAATTATTCTTATTGCAAAAGGCTTCTTCTAATCATTTTCTTTATGGGGATCGAAATTCCAAATATTTTCATGCTGTAATCAAATACAGGGGATCATTAAATACCATTTTTAAAATCAAATCTGATCAAAAGGGTTGGTTATATGATTCTCAAGATATTGCTGATGATGCAATTGTCTATTTTCAGAAGCTTTTTTTTTCAAATCCACCAATGCTACTTTATTTTCTGTTGATCTATTAAATGATGGTATTTTCAGAGGTAATGATGATACATTAATTCAGAACCCTTCTGAGGAGGAGATTCTTAAAGTTATAAATTCCATGGATGGTAATAAGACTGCTGGTCCTGATGGATTCTCATCTGATTTCTATAAAAGATATTGGAGTATAGTCAAAGGCAAAATGATTCCTGCTGTTCAAGCTTTTTTTCAGGGAGTGGAGCTCCCTAAATACTTTGTTGCATCTTCCATTATACTTATTCCCAAAGATAAAATTAAAACTGGTTGGCATGATTTCAGAACCATTTGCATCACTTCCATTTTTTCTAAAATTCTCAGCAAGATTATTGTGGAAAGGCTGCAACCTTATCTTTCTGAGCTGATTACTGCTAATCAGTTTGCTTATATTAAAGGAAGAAATATCTCTGATAATGTGCTTCTAGCACAGGAATTACTTACTGATATTGATAAATCTTGTAGAGGCTCTAATATATTTATCAAATTAGATCTCTCCAAAGCTTTTGATTCCATTAGTTGGGCTTTTGTCTTGAAGGTTCTAGCTGCCATAGGGTTTGGAACAAATTTTTGTAATCTTATTTCTAGATGGCTTCAAAAAAATTATTATAGTCTTTTGATCAATGGAAGGAGTCAAGGGTTCTTTCAATCTGGTAGAGATATTAAACAAGGGGATCCCTTATCTCCTTATATATTCATATTGGTATTTGACTATTTCTCTAGAATGTTGAATCAGTTGCAGCTCAGCCATCCTCATGTACAATTTCAACATAGATCTAATCTATTGGTTAGTCATCTTGCTTATGCAGATGATGTTATTGTCTTCTGTAATGGCAGCAAAAACTCAATTAAACTCTTTATGAAAACTTTAAATAGTTTTGAATAAGTTTTTGGTATGGCTTTCAATAAATCCAAATGTCAATTTCTTCCTAGCTCCAACCTGAATATACATATAAGGAATTGGATCTCTGATTTTACTGGTTTTAAAGAAGCTTGTTATCCACTTAAATATTTGGGGTTTCCAATGATTAAGGGTAGAAGAAGGCTTTCACATTATGATGATGTAGTTTCTAAGATTTTTTCCCAACTCTAATGCTGGTCTAATTATTTTCTATCCAATGGGGGAAGAATCACTCTTCTTAAATATGTTTTAACTTCTTTTCCTCTTTACACTCTTCAGAAGGTTAAAATGAAGAAAAGTACTCAAAAGTTACTTTCCATAATGTTCAATAAATTTTTGTGGGAAGGTCAGCATAAACATTTTCATTGGTCTAGTTAGGAGAAGTTATGCAAGCCCATGTCAAGTTGAGGGTTGGGTTTTAAAAGCTTTCATCATTTAACTTTTGCTTATTTCTGTAAACAGTGGTTGAATTTCAGATCCAAAACTTCTCTATGGGCTAAATTTATGCATTGAAAATATTGTTATAACTCTCATCCTTCTCAAACTCAAGCTAAAGTGGGTGATTCAATAACATGGAAGGAGCTTTTAAAAGTCAGGGAGTTTGCTGAACAACTTTTTATTTGGGAAGTTGGTGAAGGTCATATTGATTTCTGGAAGGATAATTAGCTGTTCAATGAATCCCTATTAACTCAATATACCCATTTTTCATCAATTAAAAAAGTCTCTGATAGCTGGATCAATGAAACCTGGAATACATCTAAACTCCAAACTATTGTTAACAAGGAGATATTGGAGAAAATTTTAACTGTTCCTATTCAAGCAGATAGAAAGGATAGGTTACTTACTAAGGTTCCTGCTTATCAAAGCCTATCAAAATTCATTTTTCTTGTTAATGAATCTTGGTCTAATAATGATTGGGGGAAGTCTATTTGGAATAAATTCCTTTCACCTTTAATGTCATTTTTCTGTTGGAAGTTGTTCAAAAAATTTCTACCAACTGATGATATATTGAAGTTAAAAGGTATTAGAGGTCCTTCAAGATGTGTCTTTTGTCGTTCTAAGGAAGAATCCATCTATCATCTCTTCTTGAATTGCCCAGCTGTCCAGATAATATGGTAATCTGTTATTAGCAACAGCTGCACAAAAGTTAAATTCCGTTTGTGGACCTCTATTAAAGCTTGCTGGCTTGATTGGAAAGGGGCTGAAGACTTTTATATTCCTTTATTAATTTTCTGGTTTATCTGGTTTTCAAGAAATGGGGTGTTATTTGAAAATAAGGAGTTCTCTTCTCAGTTGGTTATTAATAATTGTTTGGCCTATTTATTCAAGATAAAGAAGCATTGTAATTTACAGCAACAATATGTGGCACCCAAACTTTTGTTAATTCAGTGGACTCCTCCTTTATTTCCATGGATTAAGATTAATGTTGATGGAAGTTACAAAGATGGTGCAGCTGGTATTGGTATCCTTGGAAGAAATCATAATGGAAAATTTTTATGGTTTCTAGCAGCTCCTATTATTCCCAATAATGCTCTATTAGCAGAAGTTATAGTTATTTATTCGGGACTGAAATCATCTTTAATAAATAACCATCCTTTTATTCATATTGAAACTGTTATGCTTCCATTTTAAGTTTTCTACTGAAGAAGCCTACAACTCCTTGGTACATTCAGATCTAGATTAACAAAATCAATCAAATTGCATCCTCTATAAATATTAGGTGGAGTCATGTTTACAGAGAAGGAAATCAACCAGCTAACTGGCTTGCCACTAGAGCTTCTTCTTCAAATTTGTTTATTTGTTGTCCTTATGAAAGATATTATGATAGATCTTCTGTTTTCTTTGCTTTCAGTTTTCTTTTGCATGGGGAACTAGAGAGAGAAAGAGAGAGAGTTATGATACTAATGATAATAATGATGTACATGTATGACATATTAAATTATTTATGATTTTTATTACTTTATAATTTTCATAGTTGTATTGATTTAATTAAATTTGAAAGAATGTCTTGTTAATGTATACCCAAATCCTCGAGGATTGAGCATAAACTAGAAAATCAAACGTCAAACCTGAATCAAATCCAAGCAAATGTAGAATATTATAAAGTAAATTGGCAGTGTTCAAGTGGTACGACGACATTCCCACTCAACATATTAACTATGTTAAAACAGTTCAATTGATCAATTCGGCTAACCAATTCAGTAGATAAGCTCGGCTCTTCTTGTGGCAAATAAGTTCGGCTAGTTGTTTGAGAAGACCAATTCAAGTAGTTAGTTCAATAGTCTAGCTTAGTGAATCAATCTTGCTTGCTCACTGATCCTTGAATATTTATACTTACATTTTTCACTTTATATTACTTTTCAATGATATTATCTCTTTCTGTGCAACGACGCAAAAAACTTGATTCCGAAGCAAATAATAAATATTTTTTAATTGTTTTATAATATGGAATTCTACGCAAGTATACATATCTTTTATCGATTAATATAGGACTTTTTTATTAAGCCCCTAGATATCGAACCACCCATGAAGAAATGTCCAAAAATATAAAAAAATAAGAAGATTAACTTTTTACATTTTAAATTGATTTTTTAAAGTATGTTTTAAAATAGATAATTTGAAAATTGTTTTTGAAGTTTATTTAATAAAAGGTAGCAAGAAACTAAGATTAACAAGGCTACTAATGATATGAAAGCAATGAGAATAAAATATTTTTTTTCTCTTTTAATGAATCAATAATAATTATGGAATTTTGTTGTGAAAGTATCTAAATGTGTTGTACCAAATAGGAGGAATTATATTCTTTATCCTTACTTGGTTCTATAAGGAAAATTGGTTAAATTGAAGCTTTGAAATTTCATAGATGGGTTAGGCAGGGAAGATACCAACTCTTACTCTAGAGTTCCCTCTATTCCCTCCACCAGGGGACTAACATCTCATAACAAAAATTTTCACCTCAAACCAAATTAGAGGCTTTAGCTTGTCACTCTAAAGTCCTCTAATTTTATTCCCCATTAAAAACATATCTCCTTATTTATTTGCTTTCAATTATATGGATTAAAATTCTCATCCATATAATTGCATGTGATTCTTTCCAATTATTGATTGAGACAATACCACATTCGTTCTTACATAATCTCACAACAAATTTTAACATCATAATTGGCCAAATCAAGAAGTAAATTAAGAGTACAGAAAAAAATCATCACAACGTCTTACAACATTAAACTTATATACTTCACACAACTTCCTTCCATAATTTAATTACTTCAGTATTTAAAATGAAAAAGATAAAGAAAACTACTCAGAACTCATAGAGAAAACACAAACAATACTTGATCTGAAAGTAGAAATCATAGTGAAAACACAACAAGTATTACTTAAAAACCAAATGTAAAATCAAAGATAAATACTTATTTAAAAATTATCTCCACAAGACTCTGGAAGTTCCTCTGAAATTTTTCTTTCCACTAAAGGACTCCACAGAGGTTGGCACCCAACACTGTTGACTCCAACTCTGACTTTAGACTCCAATACAAACAAAATAAATTGATGAAAGAAAATTGGTTAGAAGAAGACTTCACACCAACCCCTTTCTCCTTTAAAACACTCTTAAACTAAAAAAGACTTAACTAACTAACATTAAACAGTAAAAAGAAGAATCTAAAAAAATGAAGAAAGACTAAAAGAACACTAAATGGACTAGAAGATGACTTTAAACTGATTCCATGTATTTAATTTAATATTTCTCGAAAAGGTGCTTTGGTGTCTCTTCAAATCATGTCCATATTTAATGTATCCACTAAAGAATGTATCTCTTCATTCAAATTTACCACCCAAAGTAAGTTAAGGAAATTACCACCAAAAATTTCTTCAAACACCCCTTGAAATGATGATTTAATTCATTTTTTAAACTATCACGCCTATGCACTAATCAACTGAAAATTTGATAGCTTTTTACTATTCATTTCATACCTGTTTTTGATGATATTGCACTTTAAAGGAAGGTATTTTTGATGATTTCATGCAGGTACAATAATTTTAGGCCTTTGGAGCAAAAGGAAGTGAAAATGAGCAAATTTAGAGCGAAAAAAGAACAAAAGTGCATTTTATTGAACTAACATAGAACGACGTTGTGACCAGCGCTTGATAGCACCAGTTTCCAAAGTGTTATGACGTTTTGGCAAAATAAAGCACCGAACAGCGCTCCTACCAGCGCCGGCCAGCACCCTATCCCGATATTTAACTAGATTTAGTGTATTTGGCCAGATTTTGATAGGTTGCTTGAGGAAAATCCTGGGAATTCAGTTTTGGCTGAAATTAAACACTTTTGGAGCCACAGTTCAATGGGGGGAAGAAAAGAAGAGAAGAATTTAGAGTTTAGAGAGTGAGTTCTTTCCATTTTTTGTAAGAAGTTATGTTTTTGTTTTTCTCTTCTAAGGAGTGTGAGAGGTGAGGGAAAGTGAGAGATTTCTTCATCCATATTATTCTAAAGAGAGAATTGCGTGTTTTTGTGAAGAAAGAAGAGGAGTCAAAGGAATTCCTTGAGATTCTCTTAGGGAAGAGTTTGAGATAAGTAGTATTTACTTTACTCTATTTGTATGACGTTGTTTTTATATATAAAATTCATATTTATCATCTTTTCCTCATGAGCCTTAAGTAGATTTATTTGTCTTTCTCCTTTTCATGTGATGTGTTGATATTGTGAAATGGACATGATGTGCTGATTTATTATGAAGAATTTGTGATGACCTTTTCACTTAGAACTTCATTTACTTTTTGATATGGCCAATTGATTTATTAAAACTTGTTGGGACACATATGTTCCAAAAGGATTATCAGTTCCACAACAAAAGTTAAGGTCACATTCAAATTCCATGAATAGTGAAGTTCATGGGGGTTGAATGCAAATAAATAGGGAAATATACTTTGATGGGCATAGAATTGGAGATTTCAGAGTGATAAGGCTGAAATCCTTAATTTGGTCCTAATGTTTTGAAACTGAAGCAACAGTTAGCCTTCAGGTTAAGTGGGAGCTCTGGAGTGAGAGCCAGTATCCTCCCAGCTTAACCACAGATTTGGGGACTAAACTTAGGATTAGCCAATGTTCTTTATATACTGAAATATGGGTAAAGAATAAGAATGCTCCTATTTGACACAATACATTTGGACCACTGATCTGTGTCACAATAATCATCACATTATGGATGGAAAGGAGGAAGCTCTTTCTTATAACTGAGCATTGTTATAAATTTAGTCTTGCATTTGTTTAACTTGCTAGAGTTTGGAACATACTTTGGTAGATATAGCGACTGAATCTGTTTGTCTTTACTTTTAAAATTAAACAACTTACAATTGTGCTTCGATAATAGATTTCTGTGCTAAGCTATAAAGTAAAGCCTCCCTGTGGGATCGATATTCTAGGACTCCACTAGAGCCCTGTGTTACTTGAGCGATATGTATACTTGCGTTAATTGGGTTACTCATTATCATTTAAATCAATATATAAATCTAAATTTGAGTTCATTAGTTTTTGTAATTCAAAAAATTCACACCAAGTTTTTGCTTCGTTGCCGGGGATTTATGGTAAAAAAAACTAACTGTTATAATTTATTTTTGTGGTATTGTAAATCATATATTTGAATTGCAAGTCATAGTTGTGTGTGTCTATTTATTGTTAGTGTGTGTTTATTGTGTTTGTATGCGTAGTATCGGATCTGTAGGTTTAGTGCCTTATGATTCTGACTTAGAGCATACTATTAGAAAAATTCGAGAACAATAAAAACAATATGTAAATCCTCAAAAAATGGTGAACAATTTAAACAATCAAAATGAAAATATACCAATACCTTTAAGAGATTATGCTAATCCAACAACAGATGAAATTCACTTAACTATTCAAAATCCTAATGTTGCTGCTAATTTATTTGAGCTTAAACCTACCATTATCCAAATGGTACAGAATAATCAATTTGGAGAAACACCCAATGATGATCTTAACTTACATCTCGCTAGTATTCTATAACTGTGTGCTACTTTTAAATACGATGGAGTGTCGAACGATGATGTTAGACTTAAACTTTTTCCTTTTTCACTTAGGGATAAGGCTAAGGCGTGGTTAAATTTGTTAGCATCGGGATCTATTAGAACTTGGGGAGAGCATTCACAAAAGTTTATGTCGAAATATTTTTCTCCTACCAAAACTGCTAAATTGAGAAATGATATCGCATCTTTTAGTCAGTTTGATAGAAAATCTCTATATAAAGCTTTGGAGATATTTAAAGATCTTTTGAGGAAGTGTCCACACCATGCTTTACCAGACTGGTTAATAATTTAAACCTTTTATAATGGATTAGTAGGATCATTAAGATCGACTATAAATGCTGCTACTTGTGGATCATTAATGTCAAAATCTTTTGATGAAGCATATTCGTTAATTGAAGTGATGGATACTAATATTTTTCAATGGCCCTCTGAGCAGGTAAATCCTAAGAGAGTAGCCTGTATTCATGATTCTGATGTGATAAATACGGTAGTATCTCAAATTGCTACACTTTCTAAGAAACTAGATCGATATGGAATGAATTATTCTCCAAAAACCTCCAGTGTTAGAAGAAAATTCATCGGGACAGATGATAAACTCTTAAATGTCATATGAAACTTTAAATGCTATACATAATAAAGTCAATAATTCTTAATCAAATTATTATAATCCTAGTTGGAGGAATCATCTGAACTTTAACTGGAATAATACCAATGTTGTCGTTAACCTGCAGTGGGAAAACGATCCTATGAATCCAGTTGGAAATCTGAACAACCAAGGAAATGTCAATTTTAGACCTTCTTATCCTCTTGTTTTAATAGTAATCAATAATTTAAGAAAAAGAAGTTGTCCACTGAAGATTCTAAATATGGGTAATCAAATTCAAGCTCAACACATTGAAATGAAGAACATTGAAATTCAATTAGGACATATTATTACTTTGCTTAATAATAGACCTTATGGGAATCTTCCTAGCAATGTTGAAATCAACCCAAAAGATCAAAACAAAGAGCAAATTAAGGCTATTCAATTAAGGAAAGGTAAAAAATTGGAATCAAGAGTTCAAAAAGAGAGGAAGTGAAAGAGAGGAAGTGAACATTGAGAAAGGTTCTAATAAGATATATCCTGACAAATATCCATTAGAACCAATGAAGATAACTGTTGAAAAACCACCTCCTCCTTTTTCCTTTAAGACTGAAGAAACAAAACAGGGATAATAGATTTGCAAAATTTTTAGAAATTCTTAAGAAAATAACGATTAATATTCTCTTTGTTGAAGAATTAGAATAGATGCCTGATTATGCAAAGTTTATGAAGGATACTCTTAAGAGACTGTTGCACTTAGCAGTGAGTGTAGTGCAATTATCCAAAAGAAGCTTCCTGAAAAACTTAAAGACCCAGGTAGTTTCACTATCCAGTGCGCTATAGGTGAAAATTTTTTCGAAAGAGCTTTATGTGATCTTGGAGATTGTAAACTTATGCCTTTATCAACTTTCAAAAGATTGGGAATAGGAGAAATTTTACCTACATCTGTGACTCTTTAACTTGCTGATCGTTCTATCACTTATCCTAAGGGAGTTATGGAGGATGTATTAGTGAAGGAGGATAAATTTATCTTTCCTGTGGACTTTATTGTATTAAATATGAAGGAAGATAAAGAAATTCCAATTATTTTGGGAAGACCATTTCTTGCTACTGGGAGAGCTATGATTGATGTCCAAAAAGGAGAATTAACTATGAGATTCAATGGCCAAGAGGTCAATTTTAATATTCTGAATCTATGAAGTACTCTTCAACTGATGAGTGCTATCAAATGGTAGTCTGTGATTATTTGAGAGAAGATCATTTTAGAGAAGTATTTGAAGAAAATCTGGAATGTGAGGATGAAAATGAAAGTGAAAATGAAGATGATTTGGATGATATGAAGAATGAAAAGTTAGTCTTTGTTCAGGAAAATTTTGAAAGATTGGATACTGTGGAAAATGGAGACAAAAGTTTGATTTCATCTATCATTAGACCCCCTGAACTTGAGCTGAAAATTATTCATAATCATTTAAAGTACATATTTTTAGGAGAATCATCTACTTTACCAGTCATTATATCTTCGGATTTAAATGAATATCAAGAACAAAAATTATTGGAAACTTTAAAAAGATACAAAAAGGATTTTGGTTGGTCCATAGCTGATAATAATAGAATCAGTCCTTCGATCTGTATGCACAGAATTTTATTGGATAAACAACATAAACCAAGAGTTGATTCCCAAAGGAAACTGAACCCAATAACAAAAGAAGTGGTTAAAAAAGAGATTTTAAAGAGGTTAGATGCTGGAATTATATATCATATTTCTGATAGTGTTTGGGTGATCCCAATTCATTGTATTACAAAGAAAGGAGGAGTGAATTTTGACGTAAATGATTGAAATGAAACTATTCTAACAAGAAAAGTCACTGGTTGTCAAATATGTATTGATTATAAAAAATTAAATTTCACTAACAGAAAAGATCACTTTACTTTACCCTTTTTAGACCAAATGCTAGACAGACTTGCTAGACACAAGTACTATTACTTTCTAAATGGATATACCGGTTATCAATAAATACCTATTGCTCCCGAGGATCAAGAAAAGACTACATTTACTATCCCTTATGAAACTTTTTCTTTTAGATGAATGTGCTTTGGATTATGTAATGCACCTGCAAAATTTCAAAGATGTATGTCATCCATATTTAGCAATATAATTGATGATGGAATAGAACTGTTTATGGATGATTTCTCAGTATTTGGAGATTCATTTGATGCTTTTCTATGAAGCTTAGGAAAAGTTTTAGAGGTATGCGAGAGAACAAATTAAGTCCTAAACTTAGAGAAGTGTCAATTAATGGTTGCAGAAGGAATTGTGTTTAGGCATAAAATATCTAAATATGACATGAAAGTAGATCTTGTGAAAATTCATGTTATAGAAAAACTACTACCTCCAATAACTGTGAGAGGGGTAAGAAGCTTTTTAGGACATGTAAGATTCTACAGGTGATATATTAAAGACTTTTCAAAAATTTCTAAGCCTCTATGCCAACTTTTGGAAAAAGAGAGAAAGTTTGATTTTAATGATCAATGTTTAAAAGCTTTCAATCATTTGAAGGAAAAATTAATTGCTGCACCTATAATAGATTCACCTGACTGGGAGAAACCATTTGAATTAATGTGCAATGCTAGTGATTATGCTATTGGAGTCATTTTAGGGCAAATACATGACACAATGTTTTAAGTTATATACTATACTAGTAAAACACTTACTGCTACTTAAATTAATTACTCTACTACTAAGAGAGAGTTATTAACAATCGTATATGCTTCTGAAAAATTTAGATCTTACTTAATTAGAGATAAATGTATAGTGCATACATATCATTCTGCTATTAAATACTTAATGCAAAAGAAGGATGCAAAACCAAGACTCATTCAATGGATGTTTTAAATACAAGAATTTGATTTTGAGATCATTAATAGAAAAGGGGTCAATAATCAAATAGCTGATCATTTATCTAGACTTGAACAACTTAATTTGGATGATTTTGAGAAATAAATTACTGAAACTTTTTCTGATGAGAAATTATATAATATTATTAAAGGAAATTCACCGTGGTATGCTGATATTGTGAACTACATCATTAGTAATATTTCACCACCTGATTTAACAATGCAACAGAGAAAAAGTTAAGTATGATGCTAAATTTTATTTCTGGGATGATCCTTATCTGTACAAGCAATGTAAAGATCTTATTATTAGGAGATGTGTGCCTTATGAAGAAACTAAAAAAATTATTTTAGAATGTCATGATTCTGAATTTGGAGGACATTTCAGAATTGATAGAACTGCACATAAGATTTTGCAATCTGGATTTTATCGGACTACACTTTTCAAAGATCTTTATAAATTTATCAAAACTTGTGATCGATGTAAAAGAATAGGCAATATATCTATAAATGAAATGCCTCTTAATTTTACTCTGGAAGTTGAAATTTTTGATGCATGTGGATTAGATTTTATGGGACCATTTATGCCTTCATTTGGAAATATATATATACTGATTGCTATTGATTATGTATCAAAATGGATTGAGGTAATAAATTTACCTAGGTGTGATGCTAAAAGTGTTTTGAGGTTTTTAAAAAAGAATATTTTCATAAGACATGGAATGCCTAGAGTAATCATCACTGATGGAGGATCCCATTTTAAGAATAATCTAATTCAAAGATTGGTAAAAAAATATAATATTGTGCATAGAATCTATACAGTTTATCATCCCAAAACTAATGGTTTAGCAGAGGTATCTAGTCATGAAATTAAATGAATTTTGGAGAAAGTTATTAATCCTGAGAAATTGTGTTGGTCTGCTAGATTAGATACTGCTTTATATGCATACAAAACTGCTTATAAAACTCCTATAGGAATGTCCCCTTACATATTAATATTTAGAAAAACATGTCACTTTCTAGTTGAATTAGAATATAAAGCATATTGGGCGATAAAGAATTTGAATTTTAATTTGAAAGATGCTAGTGAGAAGAGACTTTTCCAATTGAATGAATTGGAAGAAATTAGAAATGAATCATATGACAATGATAGAATATTTAAGAGAAAAAGAAAAATATGGCATGATCGGAAGCTTGTCAACAAGGAATTAGAACCAGGATAAAAAGTTTTATTATACAATACAAGATTGAAATTATTCCCTGGGAAAATGAAATCTAGATGGACAGGACCTTTCTTTGTCGTAATAGTGTATCAGTATGGAGCTGTGATTATCAAAGACCCTAAATCTAGAAAAATATTCAAAGTTAAAGGAAAAGATTAAAACCATATTTTGAAGGTAAAAGACCTAATTTTAAAGAGGTTTTAATGTTGGATCAACCTGAATAACTGAAAGTTATGTCGGGCTGACGACGTTAAACCAAGTGCTTTGTGGGAGGCAACCCATAGTTATTGAGTGTTTGCTTTGTTTGATGTGCTATTTTTGTTTGTTTTTTGCTTATTAATTCTTATTCTTCCGTAATTATCATTAATAATATTTAGAATTGAATCAAATAGAAATTTAGAAAAAATTTGAACGAAGTGAAGTTCGGCGAAAGTTGAACTAGTGCCGAACGGCACTGATATCAGCGCCGAACAACGCCGCTGTTCAGAAAAATTGTTTCTTGTCTTTAAATCTGAGATTTGGCAGTTCTAGGCAATAACTTTTCCATTAGAACTTCCAAAAACCGCCCCTAGATGCTTGAACTTCCAATAGACGAAGCGGAAGATCCAAATTCTTGTCTAAATGGATTCCGATTCGATAGAAATTCAAAGATTTCAAGTGTTCAATCTTAGAAAGTTCATAAGTTTCGAGGCGCAACAAATTTTCAACAAAAATATCTAAAAAATGAGATTAATTAAGGAGCGAGGATTTGTAAATCGAGGTACGAATTCTCCAACAAATAGAATTGATAAAATTAATGTTCAGAGACATTGGGAAGTATTGCGTTATACTACTACCACTGTAGTTGTTCCAAATGTGAAGGAATTCTATGCAAATCTTCATGGAATCAACTAAGGATCAGTTTACGTGTGAGTTAGGCTTGTCACATTTAGTCCTGCAAAGATTAATGATTTATACATGATAGAGAATGTGTCAATCTGCCAGTATTCAATATTTTCCCAAATGAAGGACAAAATAAATGACATATACCGATATCTGATAAATGAAAGTGATGAATGGGAGATAAGAGATAGCAGGTATGTAAGTTTCTCAACCATGTTGTTGAATCCTACGTCGAAACACTTACATTACTTCATTTGTTCAAAATTGCTCCCAACAATGAAAATCAATAAGGTAACTAACCCGACCCGCAATAACACTGTAATTTTTGCTTCCAAAAGATGGAAAAAAACTTGACCTATATTATAAATAGCAGCTAGTGTATAAAATTAAAATGTTGTAAAATTTTAGAAAATATTTTACAGACTAGGGGCACTATGCAAGTATATGTATCGTTTCAAGTAATTTAGGGTTTTCTGTTAAGACCCTAGTATTGATCCCACAAAGAAGCGAGGTAAGCAATCCTTTAGGCTAATTTCAGTCTATTTCTATAAGGCCTAAATTTGGAATGTTGATTAAAATCGGTTTTCTAATAACTAATCCTAAATAAAGTTCTTAAATAAAAAGATATCTTATGGATAAATTGGTTTGGAGAATTTCGAGATATTAAAACTACCTTTCTCTTGCAATTACATTGATAATGTGTAGGAAAGAGATGCTTATAATTTAATGTATTGCCAAATAGAAGAATTCCTATTCTTTACCCTTTGGTCCAGCCATAAAGAACATTGGTTAATCTATAGATCGGTTCAGGATGTTTTATTAGTAGAATGGGTTAATCTTGGCTCACACTACTAGATGTCCAAGGGTGGCTATTGTCGGCCCTACCAGTGACCTGTTTATTTTCTATAGACCAAATTATTAGAATTTAGTCTGTCAGTCTAAAAACTAATTAATTCTACGCCTAATAAACAACATCTCCCTATTTATTTTCACTTCACCATGAATAACCGGCATAAAGCCTTCGATTACCCAAGGATTCATGTGATATCTACTAGTTAAGAACTCATCTCCGGATAGGTCTCAGAATCTTCAACAGGTTTTAACAATACAAGTGATCCATTTGTAAAGTAAATGAAGATCCGGTATGAATATCATCACCATAATTTACTAAGAGAATATCTAAGCAAATCATAATTCCTAAACATGCATCTATTTCATTACAAAATAAAAGTAAATGAAAATAATGACATAAGAAGTAACGGGTTGATAGAATTATGTAATAATCTAAGTGCCAAAAAGGAACTTATTTCATTAGTATTCTATTATATTTATGCAACTATCTGTCACATAGAAGCATTTAATAGTTAATTCTATCATAAAAATGATTTTCCTACACATGCCACTACTTCATATTAAAAAAAAGAGTAAAGAAAATCACTTACAAAGCATGGATAAATCACGATAGAAAAGTCAGTTTAAAGAAAGAAAATCCACTAGAAAGTGCTTACAACAATTATAATAGAATGAAGAACACAATACTTAGCTTTTTCCCTCTGAAGGAAAGAAGAAGATCTCTCCACCAAAGTCTCCCATCAATCCATGCACTGCTCGTACATCCCTTACATAAAGATCTCAAAATCCCTCACCAATCTCTCCATAAGATGCAAAAATCTACATCTTCATGACTCTAAAATGACTAAGGGAAAAGAGAGAGAGAGAGAGAGAGAGAGAGAGAGAGAGAGAGAGAGAGAAAGAGAGACGTAAGAGTGACACTTCTTCCTGTAGAAATACCTCATATTTATAGAGCTCTGAAAATGGTCAAGGGTTGCTTAAGGCACCTCTTCAAAAGTAGTCCACATTCATTGAATCTTCTAGAAACCGACTCTGGCGCCTAGGCGCCGGGATCTGGAGCCTAGGCGCCAGACACCTGTGACTAAGTCTTCGCACCCCTTCACTTTGGGTCGCACCTCTTCGCGATTAAAACTGCTCCAAAGTATTCAGATACATTGTATCACATGTCCTATATATTAGGAATAACTTTCAGGCTTCTAGAAGGTCTAGAAACTACATAACACCGTCAAAATAACTCCCAAAGTAGTCAAAAATCCATTCAATAACCGTTTCCAGATGATTCTGGCACCTAGGCCTTGATTCTAGCACCTAGGCACCGTTTTCTCATCATCACTGGCACATGGGCGCCGGGTTTAGAGCCTGGGAGCTGGGTTTGGCGCCTGGGTGTTGGGTTTAGAGCCTGGGCGCCGGGTTTGGCCACCCTGTGCGCAGCTCCATTGTTTTGCTCCGTTTGACTCTGTTTCAACTCCGTTTCGCCTCATTTCAGTTGCGTTGTGTTCCTAACATCTTCACCTACAAAATAGAAATAAAAATAATCTTTTTAAAAGTAAAATTTCATTTAAAAACATGTGAGACATATAAAAGATATTAAGCATTAAAAGACATATCAATATGTGTCAAGTCAGAATTTTCTTCCTTACTCATTTTGGCTCAAAATTGCTTAGTTTTTGCTTCATTTTCTCTAAAATCATATTTTTATACTTGAAGACAAAAATATGCAAAATACCTTCCTTTTAAGTGTAATATCATTAAAAATATGCATAAATTTAGCATGAAATCTACACTAAAAATAGGTACTTTTTAAAGTGGATCAGTAACTAAGGAGTGTGTTATTCTTAATTATTGTATTCAAATGGGAATGTTGATCTTGTTTCGATAATTGTTAAGTCTGTTTTAGGATTGATCGTTCATGAATCAAAGTATGGGCTTGGAAATCCTTCCACCATATTTCTCTTCTGCAGTCAATCACAAGTGCCCTATGAGAACTGGGAAAGAGTAATTCTACCTTGGTAGCCTATAGACCCAGCAGATGCATATAATAACCAGGCAATTGGTGATATGAATGATATGAGCATTAGTGAAGATCAACCATCCCAAATGTCAGCACTTATTCCTCCTTATTTTCCTAAAAGTTCACAGATTATCCTAAAGAAAATCAGAAATTGGAGAAGGAAGTACAACTTCTAATGAATGCAATCAACAATCTTTCTGATTTCTTTGATCATCTGGATTGGAGAATGAAGGAGCACTTTGATCATTCTGGATATCTTGAAGGAAATTTGAAGCGGCCAATGAAATTGAATGGTTGGATTGAAGAGGATTCTACTGAAGAATTCCTGTTTCATCCATTCTACAATCTGTTCATTCACGCCCAATCAATTGGAGATCTTAGAATTGATGATAGTTCAAAGGAAGAATGAAGACTTGATTATTGTATTTCTGTGTTTGTGTATTTGATTACTTTGCTTGGATTTTATAATTTGACTTGCTTTCTTGTTTAGTCTTCAACATTATTGTGTTGTGGTTATGGTTGACGCTCGATTTTAGAGTTTTATGGCTTGATGATCTGTAGTATTTACAGTTATGTGCTTGTGTCTGTAACTTGGATTATATATATGAAAGTGATGTTTTGGGTTGTTTGTGTAAAAAAATATCATTTATCATGGCTTTGGATTGTTCTTCAATTCTTAATTAGACTAATTAGACGTCGGAGCGGGCTTGAAAAGATCGAAATTGCAAAAGAAAGTCTAAAGCTCAGTTTTTGTAATAGCGACGAATGACACTGTCACCAGCACCGGATCGCGCTATCACCAGCGCCAGATTGCACCAAAAGACAATTAGTTTGGCCATAAGAGCAGAATAATGCACTGAACAGTGCTGCCGCTAGCATCAGATAGCGCTCGACCAAGAAAAAGGCCTGAAACTCAAAATTTTTGCTATTTAACCCTGGGACCCGCTATTTTTTCCCAAACAATCGACTTCTACCTCTAGCCAAGGCCGATTTTCGTACCTAGGGCTCACTAGCATTTGGATTTGAAGTGATTTCGTGGCCAGAAAGTTTTGGATTTCATCTTCGCTTGGTAAAAGCTACACTTTAACCAAATATTTTTCGATTTTGACCATGGAAATCTCCTACATTATGAATAATTGAATTTTGAAGTTTTTAGCAAAAACATTGGAGATTATTCATGGATTTTGAGTTCTTATCTATTTAAATTTACCTTGGAGTCCATTACATTTCAATTTTAAAATTGATTTGAATAAATTTGATATTTTTAGATAAATGACTCCAAAAATTTCAAAGGGGAAGAGAAAATTTGAGTATGTTGAAAGCAAATTTGTCAATTTCAAGGCTTATTCATGCTTTAGTATGTTTTTTAGCAATAAGAAATGTATTCAAGAGAAAGTCTTTAAAAATCCTGGAGGTATGCTTGAAGAACTTATTGCGAATCATCAATGGAATATTTTTTTTTTATTTCACTACTGAAGCGATGCTAGGAATTGTATGAGAATTTTATGCAAATCTGTATTATTCTGAGAGTGAATACATACTGGTTAGAGAATAAATGGTTGAATTTACCCCTGCTCATATTAATGAATTTTCTCAGTTAAGAGCACTTTATTCTTGTGAATACAAAAATTTTCCTATTACGAATGAAGCATTTGTTATGATTTTAAAATTTTTTACTGATGGAAAAGGGGAGAGGAAGGTTAAACAAAGGCTAAAAGTTAACTACCCCTTTCTACTCTAAATCCTGTATAAAAACCAAGCACTATTTCATTTTTGCAAGACTTTTGCCTACCAACCATCATAGTGAGGTTACTGTAGATAGAGCTATTCCGAATTAGTGTATTCAGAACATTAAGAATATAAATATTGGGGTTATTATTCATAAAAGTATTTTGATGAGCTCAAAAGGAGAGACTACAGGTGGACTAGGACACTGCAGCCTGATTCATGCCTTGTGTATTCAATCAAGTGTAGCAACTGAAAATAATGATGAGGTAGTCTATCCCCTGAAACCCATTACTAAACTAAATTTGAAAACTTATGAAGCCCATGTAGGATGGAAGTGGAGTAAGAAAGTTGATGAGCCTTCTTCTAGTCATGAGAGACCTTCTACATCTAGGGAGCCTACTCTGCATGATGTTATGGATTAGTTGGAAAGGTTGAACACCATAATAGAGGGACTAGAAGTAAGGAACATGATAAATGAAGATTATCAAGTGAGATGGAGAGAATATGAGATAGCTTATCATGACGCACAGATGGGATTTTTCATAGGAGACACTGGTGCTTTGTTTCCTGCTTACCCTGAGTATACTCAATACCAACCTGAAGAACCTGATGATGGTGGAGCTCCTGCAGAGGATGAAGAATGGTAGTCTTATAGTTTTATTTTCATTTTAATTTGTACGTGTGATGTATATGTGATGTACACGTGAAGTACCTGAGACTCTTTATGATTAGTATTTGTGATGTAATGTGTATTTGGTTGTACTTGTAGCAGACTTTATGTCTATTTGTGATAAATGTGATGTGATAGTAGAGTTTGCATGTGTTTGGATTGTTAATTTAATCTGTGATAGTAATAGTTGGATGATCATGTTCTGTGCATAGATTATGTTTTATGTTTTTAAACTTCTTCCCTTGTAAATTTCTAACCCATATTTGTGTATAAAAATACTCTTAATTATTTCGGAGCTTGCTCGTTACTACTTTATGAAGAAAAACCTGCTTAAACTTAAAAGTATGAAAAGCCCACCATATTGAGGTATGAGTTATATGTTTAAAACTTTTCTTTCTTCCCATGTTAATTGTATTGA